>JAMPIT010000379.1:15572500-16772500 GCA_026261815.1 Monarcha castaneiventris obscurior
TCCTCTCTACCCTTCCTTCCTGCACTGCAACTGAGCTGTTCCTGAATTGCTGCTGTGGAAAATTAAATGCAAATACATGGGCTTTGTGTCTCACTCTGAATGTGCAAAGGGAGCTGCTGTGATGCCTGCTGGAAGGGAGTTCACTATTGTTGACAGGTTCCTTAGAAAGTGAACTTGCCTTTGCCAACTCTTCATAGAACTTATAGTACCTTAAAAATAAATTTAGTTCTGTTAAATGGTTTTGGAATAATCACATTTGGCTTTCCCAGAACTCTCTGTTGATGAAGAAGAACTATCAGAAGTTTAATCACATGCTTCTCATAAAGCATCCCTAGCCACTATCTAGTCAGCAGGTTCCCATTAGAAACATCACAAACATTGGGAGGAGGTGAACTCTTATTTCAACCAAATGAGAAAAGTAATTTTTGAATAGATATTCCTCTGTAGGGGCACAATGACTCTACTCTGTCCAAAGATTTGTTCAGCTGCCATCCTTATGGTATTTGGGGGTGGGAGGAAAATAATTCAGTCAGCTCTGTTTGAAGCTTTCCTCTCCCTGAACTATCCCTTCTATCTCACCAGGAATAAGGCTTATTCAACAGTCTTTCCTGTAATTGCTTATTTTTTTGAGTCTGATGGCCCAGAAATCTATTTTCAGTATGTTCTACAGTCCTTTCTATGTTTGGTGGCTTTTTTTTTTTTTTTTTTTTTTTTTTTTTTAGTGACTACAGGTGTTTCTTATTCAACATCTAGCTAACCAACTAGGAAATGAAGAGCCAAAGGTTTGCTAAGGCTTTCCAGGATCCATCCTCCAATCACAGCCAAATCAGACCAACTCTGCCAAAATCACACTCGTGCCTCAAGGAAAGCAGCTATTTCTCACAGCAGCAGAACCAGACCTAGAGGTCTGAATATGAGCTTCTGTCCATTGTTTGTTGCTAAATGAAGGTCACCTGGCAAAAACAATCATGAATGATTACATTCAACAATCACCAAAAGCTGATTTCACTTTCAGCTCATCTTTAACTATTATACTATTTTGAAAACTCTTCTCCAGCAAAAAGTTTTTTTCACAGGTTGTTTTTAAAATATTTCTATTGAAGAAACATTTTTTAGAATATTAAAGATAGCACATGCAATTTTTCTATTTTGAGAGAATGTGAAATGTAATTTCCTAAGAAATTTATTTTCTTTGGCATCATCATGGTCAATATTTACTTTTAGGTCAGTAAATCTATCCCTTTATCTCAACAGTGGTTGACCTCCACCTATCAACAACACAGTTGCTTCATACTGGATTTTTTTTTCTTTTTTACTGACATTGACACATCTAGGTTGATGTGTTTCCTTGCTGGCACATCATTGGTGATCCCAGCACAACAAAGGAAATTCATGCCATAATGAAAAAACTGAGTTTTGCAATGCTCCTAGACAAGTTTGCAAATGAAATGTTTTAAATAGAACTGGGGTAATAGTCCATGAGGAAAACAAAGAGCAGGAAACACTCAAAGCTGTCATGTTTACTTCTTAAAAGAGCTGATACCTATTTCTTTTCTAAAAAACCCCAACCAAACAATACAAATAATAACAACCCCCTTCATATTCTAACAACTTAACTTAGTTGTTGGTCAAACAACTAAAACCCATAAATTTGCTGAATGGTTGTAAGAGAATCATTAAATTCTATGTAACTTTAATCCTCATTTTGAATGGAAGATAATACCAGCTCTACTGGTGGTGCTGCAGACTTAATCAGTGATTAGCGTTCTGAAAGCTTATCACAAACCAAACATAAACAGGATAACTGTTAATACTAAGTTTATCAATATTTTAATGCATTCTCCATCACAATTTTCTTCTAATAATATTATTTCAAAAAACATAAAGATGTAAAAAATAGACAAGTGATACTAATAAATAATAATAATAGAATTTATAAAAATTATAAATATAGCAAATAATTATAAAATTATATTAAATTGTAATCCCATGATTTCTTTCTCCTTTTTCCTGAATTATTTTAATTCATAGCTACCAATATTTTATGTTCTGCCATAGACTGTGGTATAACTTTGTGGTAATTTTGCTGATTTCTGAAGCATTTTTTCACACCCCAGCAACTGAAAGCCTAGAAGTCTCACTTGGTTTATGGTCAAGGAAAATGAGCTATTAAATAATACACACAATCACAGGTAACTTGTTTTGGAACAGCAGTACTTAGAGAAGCAATACTCTGATTTACTGTTGTTCTGATTTCTTCTTTTTCAATGGGTTACCACATCATTTTGTAAACATAATTTGTCACCAACACCAGCCAGAGTTCTCTGTAGCTACTTTTTGCCTTTCTTTCAGATCTGTTATTCCTGCTGAGAGAATCTACTAAAGAAGAATTTTTCATACTGACACCAACTGTAGTCTTGCTGTGAATAACCACATTCCCATAAAAATCATTCCATTTATTGCAAAGTTGTTGGCAGACCATAGGAATAATAGTCAACTCAGGAAACCTTTTATCCTGAAATCACATAGCTTAACCCTTTGCACGACCACATGTAGTTCACACAGAAAAGCTATATTAGCACACTGCTACTTAATTCCTTAGTAAAAGCTTTTCTGTTGTTAGCAAATTTTAAAAATTATTTTTTCACAGTACTTCCTTTAAGTACAATTTAAATAATAATTTTTAAAAAAGACTCAATTTGAATTATTCAAGCAATATTCAGGGCTTTTTTCTTAATATACAATGTAGTATTAGAAATTAGAGACTCTTTCCCAATACACGTAATATTACATTATATAGACATTTGAGTGTGGTTTTGATTATAAGCTAAAAAATATCATTCATACAAAATTTTTCGTTTTTTCTACCTTCCTATTGTAAAGAAAGATTTATGAATTTACAATATAATGAAACAATTGTAAAAAAACCCTGTTTGCTTTATGATTTTTCTGCCGAAGATACTTCTGTTAGTCATTATATTTGCTGTGAGATTAGTGAGATTCCATTAGTGAAAAACTAGTGGAGATTAGATCCAGGAAAGAGATGTTCTGTCAGTCAGTCCTCTTGACAGTTTGGGAGTCAGAGGTTGTATTGCTTGTATTAAAATTTCTGTCTGAATTTATTAAACTGATGGAAAAAAAAAAAAAGTCAGTGTATGTTTTCACTGCCTATTTTGTTCGGCTTGTAAATCCTTGTTTGTAGGTAATCATGGCTTGATTTATGCTTTATTCATTCGACCAAGGCAATAATGGGAGTTTTGGACATGTGTACAAACCTTTAAGAAAAATACATACATTTTGTTCCAATAAATGAATTGAAGTATCTGTGTTTTTAAACATTTCAAAGTCAAAGAAAATTCCTAAAACCCTACTACTCGTGTTCTAACTGCTGCTCCAACTGTCTCTCCTCCTTGCCCAACAGTGCTAGGGAAGGAGTTATTCCCCTGTGTATCCATATTTTACATTCGCAATGTGAGCTATACAAATAGGCAGAAGAAAATGGTGAGATCTTTTTACTTATTGAAGGGGTTTTCCACAGTTCAGACAGTGTAATTTGCTTAGATAAAGCTGATCTTCCTCATGACAGAGTTTCAGCTGAGCCAGTACTGGTGTCAGCAGCCTGTACCCCTCTGTCAGGGAACACGCGTGAGCTCTCATCTCCCGACTGCACAGTGCTGCAGGTAACCTTCACACAATGCCTGGGCTGCCTTACTCTGACCAAAGGAGGCTCTTGGAATACCCCAAAAAATAAAATCAGTGCTCCATCCCTTCAATACCTCATTGCTTCTTTCGTTAAACTTTTGGTTTAGATTTTTAAAGTCCTTATTTAAAGCCTCATGCTTTAACAACACACTTTAAGGGAGTTTTAGTCTGCTATAGAATCACCCAGCCTCTTGACCACGTCTAAAAAAAATTTTTACAAATGCAATTAACAACAGTCAAATTTTACTTTAAAACACAGAAAAATAGAAGTGATACCGCAATGAGTAAAGGAAATAATGCTCTCCCCCTTTCTTTACAGTTTCATTAGACCATTGAACTGGATGAAATTCAGATAGAGGCCTTATTGTAACCACACTGAAACAGTAGAAATCTCCTGAGACTGTGAAACTCAAACATTTTGGGAACCGACTTCAAGCACTCCTTTCGTGCTTTTAAAAGAAAATGAATGAAAGAAACTTCTTAATTTTTCTCCCTGTGGAAACATTTTAATATAATTGCTACCAAAAAACCAAACCAACTAACCAAACACCCTAAAAACCCAGCACAAACAGATATGTTTAAAATTCATATCTATGCATATTTTCTTAACATTTAAACTTCAATCATAGCACTCACACATAACCACACCAGCACAAACTGCACAACAGCTTTCATGATATCAAGCAACTTGTAAACAACATTGTAAATTCATGCCAAAATTAAACCTAGGCTGACAAGATTGATAGAAACTACCTACCATGCATATTGCTAAGATGCCTGAGCTGTGGTTTCAAACCTTTGCACTTATGTGAGGATTGGCTAATGTGCTCTAATCCTGCAAAACAAGGTGTAAGGATGACACTTAGTTTCACCTAGTTTTCCTAAAATAATTGCATTATGTAATTTTCGGAGACTAATCCACTCAAAGTATCAACCTGAATAATTCAAATCTGAGATTTTAAGATGTTACCTACATCAATCAGGAGATATTTTTTCTAAAGGTGACTATTATGTTCTCTTTGGTTTGCCTTCCGGCTTTTTGTATTGGAAGAGTCCAATGAGAAAAAAAATAGTTTGCCTCAAAGTAGTGGAATCAGCACAAAATAACCACATTACATGAATAGAAAGGCCAATCTGGGAAAGATATTTGAGTGTAAATTAATGTTGATCTTAGCTGGAATAACTTGCACTCTTTAGCACTTGCAGCTGCACCAGGGACTTGACTGGCTGTATGAGATTTTACACATCTGTCAGCTTAATCAGAGACCAAAACACAAAATCTACTGTTCAGGAATGTTATTTGAATTTATGAAACTTTTTAGATTATAAACTAATAATGGAATATTTAATGTTATGAACAAGTCATAACTACAGCTTTGACAACTACAGTAGTAGATAGGATTTTGTTCAGTGCTATCAAATTCATAATATTTAAATAAAATGTAAAAAAAAAAGTTGTTCACATCAGTTCCATGAAATATTAAAAGCCAAAGTGAAGCCTCTCTACACAAGAGTAAAAGGAAAGCAATACAATAATTATTACAGTAACTGCTTTTACCATTAGTATCAACTATTTATTAATTTACTTGACATTACTGCTCTATTGCTTCAGATAATTTTACTAATACAATGAACCTATTCAAATATGAAATGACAATTCTGGCACTAAGAGGCCTTCAGGATGAATCACATTATTACCTAGTTTTGTATTTAATATAATGAACCATCAAGCAGTGTGTCATATCTGTGCTTAGGGAACAATTTGCATTGTAAAAAAGCTCTGTGGCACGTATCAGTAACTTTTCAACCTCTCACAAATAAAAATTCATTAAGGGCATTTTTATGTGTCAGCAATATAACGTAAGACAGTGTTTTGAAATCTGCTAATGGTTGCAAAGTTCTCAATCTGTTAAATTTCTTGCAGTCAGTTTTGTATCTCTTACTTTCCATCAAGTCTTAGACAGACTTTTTAAAACAACTCTGTTGTTTCATTACTGGCTGTAAGAGAATTTTCAAACCACTGTCTCACGTCCTTCATGACACAGCAATCTGCATGTTACCCTTCAGAGCCTGCCTCTGCAGCCCAGCACTGAGGTTTCTGCTGCAATTCAAGCTGACATATGTGGGGTAGATCTGGGATTCCAGTAACAGACCCTGCCTACACACAGCTTAGATGCAGGTATTGCAATGGCTTCCAGGTACCTTACCACTGTCCTTCTACCACTATCTCCTGAACTAGCTGATCCTAAATCTGACATTTCAGACTCTGCAGAAGCTAGCCATAACAGGCAGGTGCGACTGTTACCTGAAAAGCATGCCAGCATTTGGTATTTTATTTCCTGTGAAAGGGACAAGAATGTTAGTTCTGTCACTGGAAGGAACACCTCTGAATGGGTAATTTGGGAGAATATGTAGACAAAGCATCTTTTGTTATTTTGATGGAAATTACTTTTAGCATACCATCTTGGAGATGGGTCTCATACCCCTAAAAGTTAGTTTGCTGCCAACCACAAACCTTTTTGAACTTGCATGTATTTCACTGACTAGTGGGATGCCATCCAGAAGGACCTTGACAGGCTTGAGGAGTGGGCTAATATGAGCTTCATGACATGCAATAAAGTGGAAGGTATTGCAGCTGGACTGGGACAATCACCCATATCAGTACAGCCCGGGGTGGTGAACAGACAGAGAGTAGCCCTGTTAAGAAAGAGTTGGGGATTCCAGAGGATAAAAACTCCTGGATATAACCTGCAGCCCAGAAAGCCAACAGCACACAGGGTCACACAAAAAGAGGCCTGAAGAGCAGGTTGAGGGAGGTGATTTTCCCCTTTCCCCTTCTACTCTGCCCTGGTGAGATCCCACATGGAGGACTGCTTCCAGCTCAGGGGGCCTCAGCACAGGAAAGAGAGACAGGCTGTGAAGACAGGCTGAGAGAGCTGGGGTTGTTAAACGTGGAGAAGAGAAGGCTCTGGGGTCACCTAATTGTGGCTTTTCAATATATCAAGTGGATTTAGAAGAAAGATGGGGACAGACTTTTTACCATGGCCTGTATTGATAGGACAAGGAATAAGGGGTAGTGGTTTTAAACTGATAGAGGATATATTTAGATTAGGTAGATGGAAGAAATTCTTTACCATGAGAGTGGTGAGGTACTTGAACACGTTGCTCAGAGAAGTTGTGGACGTGGATGCCTGGAAGCTGGATGGGGCTTTCAGCAACCTGGTCTAGTGGAACATTGTCCCTGACCATGGCAGGGGAGTTGGACTAGATGATTGTTAAAGGCTCCTTCCAAACCATTCTGTGATTCCATGAAATGCTCTGTACTATGCTGGGCAATTTGCATGTCCATGTATTTCTTCACAAAGCAAGCCTGCCTAGTCTTTAGCTCATTCATAGTACAGCAAAATCCAGGCACCCCAAACAGAAGCCCTGGTACCAGTTGACTACATGGAGCACTTACTAGCTACTAGCTCACAAGTACAGACACCTGAAACACTGCCATGATTAGTGATGACTGATGCCCTTCTGCTCTGAATGTTGGGGTGTTTTTTAACCTGTGCTTTTACAAATCAGACTTTACCTGAAATGTATGAATAATTCAAACCGGAACAAGTACACTTTACAAAAACCATCCAAAAAAACCCCCAAAATAGAAAATAAATTAACAAATACAAAAGAAAACTGGAAACTTTTCTTGGCTGACTACTTGCAATATTTTTTGGTACTCTTTTTCTTCTAAGTTGTTTGAAATACACACATTTACCACTTGTGTCAGTAGAGAGAGAATTTGTGCCAGTACGTTCCTGAGGACTAATATGTTAAAGAGAACAAGCTGAAGCTTTGTTAGACAGCCAGCTACAACTGTACACAATAAAAACTGCTATAATCATCAGACTCTAACTGCTGCTTTTCTCTCTTGAGTAATTTATGACATAATTATGATCCTTATATCTGTAGATACCATCCTTATCATCACTATCATGAAGAGACTAAGGCACAGGGATCAGGAATTACAAAGTACTGCCAACCACAAAAAAGGACTTCATGTCCTGTCATCTGCACAAACATGTATGTAAAAAATGCACCAGACAAGTGATTAGTACATAACACCATCAAACGGTCACCCTGACAATGTTCAGACCTTGGAGTACAGCTTCAGACACAAAATGGCCTTGATCCGATTTTTTTATTGTGTGGAGAAGTTGAGAAAGTTTTTCTCCCTGTAATGGTGTTTCACAGTCCTCCTTCTGCGCTTCCTTGGTCTGCCTGCAGCTCCCCCAGCTCCCATCACTGACTGTGGAACTCCATACAAAACAGTTAATTTTATATCTAGGCCACGTCATACCTGTCATAGCTGTCCAAAGCTGGCTCCATGACATTTCTACAAGGTGTGGGAGAATAAATGATGGACTTCTACCCTGCTAATAGTGGCCAACCTGCTCTCCCAGCCTGCTTTGGAGCTTGCTCAAAGTCTGCACTTAAGATCTGGCTTGCATCCAAGCACTTCATTTGTTAGATTATTTGACTCTAGGACCAGATGTGCTAAAATGCTTTCAGAAAGAAGAGCATTTTACCCTACAGTGGTCATGGTTCTTTGAGATGTGCAATAACCTGCATATGGTAAGTGTGCTGAACACAGAAATGAATTCAATAATGTGTATTATCATAATGCCCATGATCCCAAATCATGCTTCAGAGTGCTACTGTGCTAGAAGTTACCAGTCCAAGTCTGTGGTGTATTAAAGTACCCAGGTCTGAGGGGAAATAGTTTCCCTTTCTCCTTCAGATTAAAGAAACAGAACATATGGCTGTATTGCTTCAAAGGCATTCCTACAGGGCACTGTGTGGTACATGGGGGACATAGCTGTGTGCACGGTCACTGAAGGACCTGTGAGGAAAGTCACTTAGTCTCCTGTGGTGTTACTGATACCTACAAAGGAGAGATTTTCAGGCTGATGAAAAGAGGATATATGTCCCTGTCATGAAAAAAGGTCTCCTTAAGGGCCAGAAGTGATTTATATGGTACATTTGCTTCCAGCAGCAGGGAGGCAGCTGGGTTTCACCTGTAAGAATTGAAGGCAAAGGCCAAAAAGGAGCTAATGTTCAAGGAGTTCTGCTCCACGATCAGGCTTTATAGATGCTGTCCTGTGCTTTAGTTGTTCGCTCTCTTATCCCTGAGGTTTCACTATGATTTCTCATCTCGGAAATCCCTGTAGTGCCTGGTGTTAGTACAGAGTGTATCACCATCTGCTTTAGTGACATGAGAGTCTGCCTTGTAACGTGGGCCTTAGTGGTCCTTTACGTGCCTTTAGCGAACAGAAGGGCTCAGCATACTGCTGGGTGTCAGACATCTCCATCACATTTCAAGTAAAAAAGCTGTCCTCCACAGTCTTGAGCTTGAAAAGGCATAGGAGGGAGAGGCAGAGTTGATAAATACTCATAGTCTAATGACTGGGAGCCACCAACAAGAGCAGGCACTTCCACATAGTAAATTATACAAGAAACAATCCACAAAAAGCAGTTTTCATAAAAAGCATTTGATTGCTAATTTCTCCCTATCAACTTCTAGATCTGAGTAAATCGAAGCTAGCAGTTACAGACTTGTAGGAGTCCTGGAAGGATTTATTGCCCTGTGGGTGGAGGGAGGAGGTTTACAGGGCAAACACAGAGCGTGAGAGTGCAAGGACATAAATGCTGTTTATTCTCTGCTTTAAACTGTGAGAAAAGGCATCTGTGGAAGACAGCATCTCAATGCTTCATTAAAGCTGGAAATGTTCCTGTATATGCAAAATGCCTTTAAAATGTTTGTGTATTAATCTAACTTTATTTTATGGAGTGAAGAGGCAGAGAGATGGGCTGCCCTTGTGCTGCTCCTTGGTGCCTGAGGACTGGCTGACCTTGCTGGTGGCAGGTGGGCAGGACAGAGGAGTGAAGGTGCTGCCTGCTAGCCAGGCTGGAACAGGAGCACCTCAGCCACTGCCTGCCCTGGGCTGATGGTCTAGCCAGGTGTGGTTAATGACAGTTGCATTTTATGGAAATCATGTGCAACTCCAACACAGACAGCTTTCCAGAGGGGTCCATGCACAACAACATGCTCATATGGTACCTTAAAGGTTCCTTAAGGTGAAGTAACATCCCATACTTGAAATCATAACACAGTTATGCAGCTCTTCTTGACACACAGAAGAGATTGTGCTCTGACTTTTCATCACAAACACATTAAGTGTGGAACACCAGGTGGATTTTAAGTAACAATCTCAGAAGAAATTAATCAAGGTCATCATTCCTAATTGTTAGAATATAATTGACTGTTTTAATTTTTTTTTCCCAAAGAACCAAAGTTACCACTTGACAGTAGTACCTTACAGCATTCCCTCATCTTTTATCACTAGGAGAAATATATCAACTAATGAAGCCTGGAAATTCATACCATACTGCCATTCATTATAAATGACTCCCATACACATATCATCACTTTGCATAGACTCCACAAACAGAAGTGAATTGTGAACCCATGGGTGTGCATTATATATCCTTCACAAATGGCATAAAAATGAATGCTATTCATCATGACCATGCACCTATGCATTATTGCATTTGTCAATGGTGTGAAAATTTTTGATATTTTTATAGCATCACTATAATCTTGAACCTTCCCAAAAAAGCCCACACCAAAAAACTTGAAATGAACAAACAGAAATAAAAGTCCTAAAAGAAAAAATAAAACCATGAAATAAAACTACAAATTAATTTGCTTTTAATTACTTCAATAGAATTCAACACAAACAATAAAAAAAAGTATCCTCAGTGTTAGGTAAGACTAGACAAACAAAAGTGTTAATAAGTGACATATTCAGCTTCATTATATGTCTCAGTATATATAAGGAAGAGATCTAATGAGATGGTATCATTTTAGAATAGCTTGCAAAGCACTGAATTAACTTTTTCAAATAAGATATTCCTCATAATTCACTACCACCAATATTCCTTTAGCATACCTAGTTATAATATGCCCTTGATATTCCAAAAATTGAGTATACTAGTATTTTTTAAAGTACTAGCATAAATATGCAAACATATACAATCTTTAAAGATGCAGACAGAATCACAAAGCGGTTTGGGTTAAAGGGACCATAAAGATCATCCAGTTCCAAGCCCCCTGCCATGGGCAGAGACACCTCCCACTACACCAGATTGCTCAAAGCTGCATCCAACCTGGCCTTGCACCCTTCCAGGGATGGGGCATCCACAACTTCCCTGGGCAACCTCTTCCAGTGTCTCACCAACCTCACACTAAAGAATTTCTACCTAATTCCTAATACAAACCTACCCTTTTTCAGTTTAAAGCCATCAACCCTAGTCCTGTCACTACATGACACCTTGCAAAAAGACCCTTTCCTGCTCTCCCCTCTAGGTACTGGAAGGCCACAAGAAGGTTTTCCTGGAGCCTTCTCTTCTTCAGGCTGAACAACTCCAACTCTCTCAGCTTTTCCTCACATGAGAGGTGCTCCAATCCTCTCATCACCTTTGTGGCCTCCTCCTGACTCACTCTATGCCCTTTAGTTGGGGTCCCAAAGCTGGATGCAGTACTCCCACTGGGATCTCACGAGGGCAGAGTAAAAGGGGACAATCACCTCCTCGACCTGCTGGTCACGCTTTTGTTGCAGCCCAAGACACAACTGGCTTTCTGTGCTGCAAACACACATTGCCAGGTCATGTTTGGCTTCTTGTCAATGAACCTCCAAGTCCTTCCACTCAGGGCTGCTCTCAATCCAGTCTCCTCTGCATTTCAGCAATCCAGATGCAGTACTTTGCACTTGGCCTTGCTGAACTCCCTGAGGTTTGCATGGGCCCACCTTCCAAGCCTTTCAAGGTCCCTCTGGATGGCATCCCTTCCCTCCAACATGTTGACCCTGTCCTCTTTGTTGGGATGCACCATTCCTGAGCTTGGAGGAACTGATCCTTGAATATTAAGCCCTTTTCTTGGGCTGCTCTTCCCTCTAGGGATTTATCCCATGGTACTCTACCACGTAGATTGCCAAAGAGGCCAAAGTCTTTCTTCCGAAGTTCAGGATTGTGAGCTTCCTGTGCACCCTCCTTGCTGCCCCCAGTATCTTAAAGTCCACCATTCCATGGTCACTGCAGTCAGTCCTTGAGCTTCACATTCCCCACCAGCCCTTCATTGTTGGTGAGAACAAGGTTCAGCATAGCACCTCCCCTCCATTGGCTTCTCCATCACTTGCAAAAGGAAGTCATCATCAATGCATTACAGAACCTCCTGGGTTGCTTACGGCCTACTGTGTTGTACCTCCAAGAGATATTTGGGTGGCTGAAGCTCACCATGAGGACCAGGAATTGCCAGGAATTGAGGCTGTTCCTACCTGTCTATGGAGTGCCTCATCCACAATCTTCCTGGTTAGCTAGGTTAGTTAGGTCTATAGCAGACCCCCACTTAATGTCACCTTTTTCCTGCTCTCCCTTTAATCCTGACTGACAAGCTCTCAGTCAGCTCCTTATCTATCTCCAGGCAGTGCTCCATGCACTCCAGCATCAACATCCACTGACATAGAGGGTTACAGGCCCTCCTCGTCTCCCCTGCCTGTCCTTCCTAAACATCTTGCATATTTTCATTCCAACACTCCAATATATTTTCATTCCACCATTCCAATAACAGGAGTCACCAGCCTCTGTGATGCCAATAAGATCACAGACCTGCAGGCATGCACATGCCTCCAACTCCTCTTGCTTACTCCCCATGTTGTGTGCGTTTGCATGGAAGCATTAAAGATGGGCCTCTGATGAAGCCAACTTACTGGCTGGAGTGGCAGGAATTCCTTTGTGCTGTTCTTCAGGTGCTTTTCTGCTGAACTGTGATCCCTCTCCAGGCTCTGGGCATGTCTGGCTGCCACAGGCATCAGACTGGTAGGAGTGGGATGGATTGAGGTTCCTCTCCTCCAGCAACTTTAGTTTAAAGTCATAGGCTTCCTCAAGCCTATGACTGAAGATGCTCTTCTCCTTCTCTGACTGATGGAGTCCATCAGCCCCATCAGACCAGGTTTCTCAAGGAAGTCCCATGCTCTAAAATACCTGAACCCCTCTCTGTGATACTAGTTCTGCAACCATCTGTCAATTTGCCAGATCTGACTGGCCCTTTCAAAACTCCTTTCCTATGGCTGGGAAGATTGATGAAAAAACTACTTGCACTCCAGGATCCCTTACTGCTGCTCCCAGGGCTCTGCAATCCATCTTGACTGTTTCTATTTCCTCAGACTGTTTCTGTCTGTATCACTGGTGCCCATGTCAAACAGCAGCAGACAGAAGTCAGAGGACTGTATGAGGCTTGGTAGGCTCTTGGTGATACCCCTAATATGAGGCCCTGGTAGACAACACACCTCTCTAGAGAGCAGCTGAGGCTGACAAACAAGACTCAGAAGTGAGTCACCTACTACTATCGCCTCCCACCTTTTCTTAGTTGCTTTCATTGTTGTATGGGGGGCAGGTCAGGCTCCTTATTCAGCTCCAGCATCTCTCCTGTGTGATGTGTCTTTCCTTTTCAGTCTGCACAACAGTGAAGCAGTTCTACAGGGGCACCTCATCTTCCTCCTGCAGGTCCTTGCCATTGCAGTTACATTCTGCCACGTTATTGCTCTCCCTCCCTTCTGTGTGTGCCAGTGGGGGAGGTTTTGGCTGTTTGGCCATGGGCCGTGGGTCCACTGCAGACTGCACTTGGAAGCAGCCATCCAACTCCACTGAACCAGCTATACAACTCCTTCTCAGCCACCCTGATGTTATGCAGTCTTTCCACTGCCTCCTGCAGCTCAGCCACCTGCCACTGGAGCTCCTCCACCTGACATACCTTTGGCAGGCAGGTCTGCTGCCTTTCCCTGCTCCAGGAGAAGCTTCTATTCGCTTTCTGCAGTCTCAGCTCTGCACTGCAGTCTCCCCCTTCAGCAGCCCTGTCTGTGTTGAGGCACTGGCCACTGTCAGGACAGAGGGTGCAGATCCCCCATCAAGGCTGCAGCCTTTGCTCTCAGATGAGTGCCCACCATTCTGCCAGGTGGGATGAGTGCCCTTGACGTGTGCAGATGGATACAGAATGGTGCTGGGTTGTTGGAAGACTTCACGTGTCTGCACTTGGCCGGTGGAATGTCCCTCCTCTGGGTCATCATCCTCCCTGCACACCCTGCCAGCAAACTGCCACACCACAACCTGCCTGCCTGCCCTGGTCACAGTGCTCCTGGGCACAGCGCTCCCTAGGGCTGCCTACTGTGGGAAAGAGGGATCGGACACCAACCCTCCTGGCCTCGCAGATGCCAGGAGAGTAAGCCACTCTCATAAGAGCTGCTGGCTCCTGGTGGGTCTCTGTGCTCCCCTGGGCTTCCCTGGGGTGAGGAACCCCCCCTGTAAGCCATGTTCCCCTGCTCTGCTGCAGAACACACCTGCACCGCAGCTGATCACCTCGGTGGTTGTCATGTTTCAGTCCTATCATCAAGGCACTCATTTCCCTAAAACACCGGAGCATACCTCCTAAAATACATAATATGTGTAATTGCTCCATACACACCTTTAAAATATTATGCCTTATTATCCCTATCACAACATAATCAGCATGTAAAATCAAACATTATTTTCAGATGAGGTAACTGTGGTTCACTTGAGAGCACTACATCAATGTAGTTATTCCCTCTTGCACGCAATTAAAATTCAACTATAGAACAGAGAGCATGAGATATTTAAATAAAAAAACTTCAATACTGAAAACCTAAAGCTCTTATTTGGAAGCCCAAATGCAGATTTTGGAATCTAAATTTTTTAGAACACAGCACTATTTTCTACTGTTTAGCCTAGTACACCTCTATGATTTAATTATGAAATTACTGCTAATGCAAGAAAACACTGTTTATTATGGCACTTAGTTCAAATTATACATAAGTAAACATTAATATTTTTCTTTTCAGTATGTTAAAAATCTTGTCACAGCCCTTTAACGTGCTGTTCAAAGAATGTTCCTAAAGATCGGAAATCATTTGCTATTACATCACTTTGGAATTAATTACTCTAAATAAATCTGTGCAAAGTGAAGGAAATAAGCAATTTATTTTATTTTTTTCAAAGCAATAAAATAAGAACTTGTACAAGGGTGCAAATCTAAACGTAGCTCACCCATCTAGAAACAGAATACTGACTTCAGAGCTAGATAGTGAGATCTGACTGAATTTTTTCAATGAGTTTGAAATTTTAAATTAAAAATATTACTATTATTATTATTATTACTATTACAGAAAGAATAACATACATAAAATTAGATGATTCATTTACCTGGCTGTACTGTCGACTAAATTCAGATGGGTAAACTAGTTTTCAACTGGCACACATTGGCACTGATTCACTTTATGCAGACTAAAAATTGACTGCCAAAGTTTAGAATTTAACCTAATAACATTATTAAATCTCTAGGCTGAGCTTTGAAAAACCAGTTAGGTCATATATAAATCAAATTGTGCTTCAGGGATCACTGCTGCAACTCTGCCCTTTGCATTCAAAATGTTCAATCAGTCTTCAGCGTTTTATAAGAAGAAAAAGTATTTTTACTTGGATAACATGAGAGCTGTTCTGATTATAGAGTTTTCTGGAATGCGTTGGATGAAAGAAGATTTTTATTTAAAAACATTAAGTTGTGGTATCTGGAAAAATGTGCATCATAGGCCAAAGTTATGACAGATGATTGCCTGCCCGTAAAAGCAGCCTCTCTACAAGCCAAGAAGGGTTGCCTCTGAGCCTGGGTGAGACAGAGGGCATCAGCTTTCAGGTTCCCACTTTGAATTAAGCCTAGACCCCAAAACACACCTACTCTGTGGGTAAGATATGTTCCAAATCCAGCTTTGCCTTTCTTCATACTATTGCTGGGAAAGGATACCCAAACTCTGCAGCTCACTGGCAATGGTGCCCACAAATATCTTCATTCCCAACAGCCCAGATGCCTGTGCTCATGAACTGGGAAGCTTAGGCCTGAGTAGCATCAACACTAGATCTTTCAGACTCAGTCCTTCATCAGTGACAGTAGATGCTTTAAGCCTGAGACACATCCAAACCAAATTGTCCACAGTTTTCATGAAAGCCTGTCAAGCTGTGGGCAGCCTGAACTTCCAAACCAGCAAAAAAGGACTTTTGAGTTTCTGAGAGGGATGCAAGGAATCTGCCCCAAGGTCACAGCCCTTGGGAAACTGGCAGGCCCTGCTAGTTAAATGGTGATGCTCACAGGAATGACAAACTGTGGCTCCAGGAGGACATGCTCCTTCAAAAACAGCACCTGCCTGTGACATATTCCAAAAAATGTGTCATTTCTGGTGAACTGGAAGCCTCAGTCTGTGATGAGTTCTAGTCCTTACATGCTGCTTCCCACTAAGTACAGGCTCTCTTTTGCCCTTTCACTGTGTACTTTTCTGAAGGCTTCTCTAAGCACACTGAACATGTCCTTCACTCCTTGGACAAGGCATGGTCTTTCAGACTGGAGCTCATGTTCCCCAGACATAAGGATTAGAGCTCATGTGCAAGGACATGAACCCAGATGCTCGCTCCTGGGTGCCTCCATGCATGAGGAAGGCAGACTAGGATATAGACACAAACTATTACACTTCAGTTCAGAGATACAAGATAAACTGGGTTGTTATGGTGGAAATGCAAAGAATCAGGCTTTTCCAGTGAGCTCCTCTGCCCCCATGAACCACCTGGAGCCGTTGTTTTGTCACACAGAGCTTCAAAGTTCTTCAGTGAATAAACTGCTGTGCTGTATTGTTAAGGCTGCAACATGTCTATTAGCAGAAGATAATCTACCACCCCTAAGATGTGATTGATTAACTTTTATTAAAGTCAGCGATGTCGACAATCATGTATGAAGTTGCTACATATCTGGCTCTGCATAGCAAATGAAAACACACTGAACTTTATTAAATATACTGCTAAAACACTGAAAGAGTAGTACTTTTTCATACTGCTCTGGTTAAAATTAAATACAACCAGAAATCAGAAACAGAGTTGGAAAATAACTGGTATTGTTAGATTTTAAGACGAATCTGAAAAATAAATCCTATACATGCAACTCACTGATGGTGCTTCTATCCAAAACAATCACATCTTTACATACAGCTACCTTAATGAAAGAAAATGCTACTTTAAAATTTAAAGAAGCCAGCTATTTTACTGTAAGTATAAAAAATACTCTAAGGAATGGAAGAAAAAAACCCCATGTTCAATAATTTCATTACATTCTAAGATGCCAAATCATCTGTGAGTGGTTTCTTTTTAGATGAAAAGAAATAAAAATATAGGACAGATGTTGGACAAACCACATTTGAGGTCTATCACACACTGGCATTTTTCAAATTATTTTGGCTCATCTATTGAATAAGGTGTATTTTGCTTGATTTTGAAAAGGGAAACATCAGGAAATATTTAAAGGCCAATTGCTGCCAATTAACTTTGATCAGCAAAAGTTGCATTTGAATCTTTTAGATTCTTTTGCCTGTCTGGAATAACACACTATTCTAAAATCTAGCAAAACAACAATGTGATGATTAATGTGTGTTGGCAGCCCTACCACAAGCTTGCTTAACAGCTGGATTTTAAATAAACAGCTGTCTTCACCATGATGGGAAAGAAATCTGACTGTTTTCATGTTTTTGTGTTATTAAAATATGATCAGAAATTGCTTTTTTCCCTTTTAAGATGGAACAGCCAGGCATTACAGTGACAGTCTCTTTCAGCAGTTTGGAGAGTTTTGGAACAATCTCCCAGCCATAGGCTGTGCAGGCTGAAACAGCCCTTGGCAAGGCACCCGCAGCCCCTGGGCGCACGCTGCAGGCAGAGGCGCCCTGGCACAGAACAGCCCGTGCCTGCTGAAGGCACAGCAGCCCCAGGAACAGGCCATGGACACAGACAGCCCATACACCATTAACCATGGCCCTCGGGGCTAAGGTAACTCCTGCCCACAGCGGGATGCAAGCAAGAAATCTGTACCCAGCCATCAGCTGTTTATAGAAGCCGAAGTTTAATATTTAATGCCTGTGCAGACTACTGAATTCTGCATGTTTATAGGTTCTTTCAGTGTATCCACTTCTGAAACTTTGTCTACTGTCATCATAAATGCTAAAACCTGTGAGGACAGAACTCTACCATTTAAACTGTAGTAACCTCTGAAGGCCAGTGCAGACATTTAGTGTAGATATTACTATATATCCTAATAACTAAATGATACATCTATTTTCTATGCACTTCCGTATTAAAACTCTGCAAACAATTGTCAAACCATCTAACAACACATAAAACCAGACAAATATTACACATTAAATCATCTCTCTGTGTTTTAAAAGAATTAACACTTACTTCTAAGTCATTAAAGAATAGGTGTGTGTCCGCCAAATTGAAAATCATCTCTTCCATTCGGAGTCCAAGGGACACAGAAGTGGGAGGATCCTTAAAGAAGAAATTAAGCAAGTACACCATCAATACTGTGCCTAACACACAGACCCAAATACAAACTGAAGGAACAGCTTTTCGTAAGATACTACTTGTATTAAATGCAACATCTGCTTGGCCAGTTTAAGTTCAGTACCTGTCTCATCCTGTACTATGACTCTTACCAGTAACACTCAAAAATGTGACTTTAACTCAACTGGCTCTAAGATTTTGCAGTGGGACTTCTGTGGTCACCCTCATGCACCCCTGGCACAGACTCTTGTTCTCTGTGTAGAAAGGGCAAATCCATTTCACCTAAAACTTGTCCAGGTTCTACAACTGTTCACAAGTTTTGTGATCAGCCAGGGGTAGGATAATGCTATTGTTACTCAAAATAAACTCTCACTGGTCACAAATGACAGGATTCAGTCCTGGGAGTACCTAGTGACTTTAAAGCAAAGAACTATTTTTATTTGCAAATAGCAATTATATTTAAAACCATTCCTTGATTGTCCACAAAACCATGCTTTAATTATGCTTCCAGTTTGGCCCACCCATGCAGAGTGAACAAAACTATTGTTTGTTATTAATACATAACACACTTTAACTTCTCTACAGAAATTACCATAACAACTTATTCCTTACTGAGCTAATAAACTCAAAAAGCATGTTCAGCATTGTGGTAACCAAATGCATTACAGATGTTTGTCTTGTTTTGATTTTTTTGGTGTTTTATATATATTTTCAATCTGAAAAATCGAAAAGTGAGCCTAATACATAAATTTGATATAGACTTTCTCATTTATAATGCACTATCCAAGTGCACAGGAGCATGAGTTTGAAAGTACATGTTATATTATCTCATAACACCCTCTATTAATAATGTTAGTTTGTTAGGAATTGTATTTTAAATAGAACTGAAGAAGTGACAACCCATATTTTACTTAAAATAAGCTAATATTCTAAACTTGATGACAAGTCACAGTTAAAAAGCAAGAGATGCAGTCCTTAGTTTCTTTTTCCACTCTCAATCAAATTAATAGGTGTTTCAACATGATCTCTGAACTTTCAAACATTTTTCTGTAACTACTGGTTAAAAGCAAAATGAGTCAGTAGTAAAGAGCTGGAAAAGAATGGTGATTTGGCCGCCTGTTTGCCTTCTGGAAATGCCAAAATCCAAGAACTGCCAGAGAGAGAGAAAGAATTTTTGAAAATTAGAAGGAAAGCTACATTGAGCAGACAAAACATCTATTCTTGAATTCACATTCTTGAATATACATTAAGAGTAAGATTTTTAAAATAAAAAAAAAAAATAGCCCTTCGAAATGGGGAAAAAAAATTGCATCATACTATTTTGATGAACTTTGCCCTTAAAAATAAGTCTTCTATTTAAACTGGCACAGTCAAAAACAAAAAGAATATTTGGCTTCTTAATTCAAATGGAAAGACTTTAAAATATGAACAAAAGTATTCTGTCTCTCTGTTTTAATATTGCTCTATTTGTAGACCTGTGCCTTCCTTTCCTTTTGTAGGCATGTGAGGTGGAAAGCAGGTGGTATTTTCTCTCTATCTGTGCCTGAGGCTTCTTTTCCCTTTGACATTTCCGCTTATCTTTGTGCCCAGTTAGCATCTCATCATCCTACACAGCATCGGGCTTCTTTTCTTTTAACAGACAAAGATTTCTCTTGTGCCTGAGCGCTAATAAAAGTCACCCCACAAAAGCCTCTGCTCTAGTTATTAAAAGGAGTTACATGGGCTAAAGGTCTAAGATGCAAATGAAGACCACTTGCTACATCTTGATATCAACTACCAATGCAGCAAGGTAGAAATAATTCCCCTCTGAACTTCCATCCATAAATAGGAACATCAGTTTGAGAAATGGTGAATAAATGGGCAACAGAGCACAATATTGGTTATGAACCCATTTGACTAATTTTAAACAAATGGCTGCAAATATATATTTTACGTTTCGGTGTACATGACTTAGTTTTTTTATTATTAAACATTTTTATCACATTTTTGAGTCTGTAAAAACAGATTTTTGTAAAGCTTTCTAACCATTTCACTCCAAGATATTTTTACATGGCAGAAATGAAACAGAATAGTTTTCTCTAAAGTAATACTAAAATAATGTCATTTATTAGGTAATTTAATTAGGCAGAAAAAAAAAAGAAATTCACTGGCACCTACTGAAAGTGTCAGATTAAATAACACAAAAGCTGAAAGAAGAAACAAAATGGACTGCTTTTCAAAGAAACCTTAACTCCTAGATTAAACACAATTTTTTTTTATAGGAAGTTCCACTTAACACAAAAATTATGTTAAACTGTGGTCTTGATACCTACAACTTTAAGAGAAGAAAAACCTTATCTGCATTAGGGTTTTAAACATCTGTATAGTCACAAAATTGCAACTGGTCTAATAAAAAGCACAAGAACCTTGGTTTAAAGCATCATAGTAGATCAAACTCTGCCATCAGATGTTACAGTGGGGGCTGTAAGCTTTAAAAAAAGACAAGGCTAGAACAAGGTTTTAAAAAAATAATCCCATACCCAACCTTCTTTTGCAATTTTAAGCCACTAATTGCTAACTAATTACTGTGAGGTGTCACACAATGAGTAGGAAAGCTAACAATCTCTTATTGTTGCCTGGGATTTGCAGGTTCAGTCAGTGTTTTTTCAGGTATGGTCAAAATCAGGTACAAATCTCTGAGGGAGGTACAGTTTAACTAAAGAAAAGAAATACCAATGTCAAACTGCTTAAGTAGGCCTTTTGTTTTGAATAGTGGCATTGGAGCCAAAACATTGCCTGTATGTCATTTCTAAATTCTACCTACTTGATTTCTTTGTTTTGTGGAGAAACAAGAAGCTGAAAAACAGGAAAGTTCACTTCGGGTACAAGGCTTATTTTCCACTTAAGCCTACAGGTCACAAATGAAGGGTTAAGTGAAACCAGGCTTTGTTTTTCTCTATCTCTAAAGTATATTAAACTGCAATAAAATAGCTTATAATTTAAAGGAAAATTCCTTTAAAACTTCTGCATATAACTGCTTTCACCGAGGATGGAAATACATGTAAAGACTGTAGTATTCTAGTGCCAATTCTGAGATGCATTTTCACCTGCTCCAAGATCTTAAAGGGCTCCAACTTTTTCCAAATTCCAAAACTTAATGAGCCCTAATGTCAATTAAAGTAACTGATAACTTTATGTTTGATCAACATATATATTAAAAAAATGTACATATTAAAAAAAAAATCCAAAACCAAATGGAAATGTTTTGTTTCTTTTTCTTCTCTTCTGGAAGGACAAATAATATTCTTAGAGTTTCATACATTTCCCTTAAATTCACTAAATTCAAATCATCCTTAAATGATAGTGCTTTATGGAGTCATTTTTGCTGTGACTTTGCAAACTGAAAAATAAAGGTGTTTTTTTGTTATAACAAAGCTAAAGGATAAAAGCAGTAGGCAAATAGAGCACAACAGCAGCAAAAGGAGAGCAGGTGATAAAAAAGTAAGAAGATACAAAAAAGGGTGGCACAAGTTAGGTGAATAAGAAAGAAAATCAATCCCTTCAGCAGCAAGGCTGCACATCATTCATAGTCATTCACCATGAAACTCACTCAGGCATTATGAAAAGAGCTGAATGCCAAGTTGCCAAATCCCCTATTATTTAATTAGGACATTTTTGTTTGTTTGAAGATCCAGCTTTTGTATTTTAATGATTATGTGATCAGCCTAGATTTAATTTTTTAAAAGGGCATTTCTAGCCCTCACCACAGTGCAGAAATATAAGAGAACATGATGTTAGACTGCTTATAAACAAGAATACAGGTGAAAAGAACAGTAATTGCCCTCAACTTTTTTTTTTTTTCCAGATTGAGTTATGATCCAGATTTCTGATTTTAAAGGCCAGTAATCACAGGCAAACACTCTTAAAAACATGCACCTTCTGCTGCCACAAATAAACCCTAAAATTCTCATATGACAGATAAATGCTTTATCATTTTTGTTTTGAAGATTTGACATTTTCTCTAACATCCTTGGAAATTGCTAACTGCTGTCTGAAGCTGTCAATAACCCAAAAGAAACTCTGATTTTAATGAAATCTTAAGAAAACAAAACAAGAATTGCACAGTTTCGTGACAGCATCTGAGAACCAAGGACAGGCACGTTGCTACCCCTCACCAAAAAGATTTAGTATTTATCCATAGCATAAGCACTAATGCCATCATTCCTCTCAACATCAACAATTGGTTGTTGTTTAGAAATGCAGGAATATTGTGCCAGATGCCACACAACCAGAGCCAGCTGGGCAAAAGCTACACCTTATGTAAACAGTGCCAGCAGTGATGGAGCTGCAATCAGGAGCCAGCCCCCTCCTTGCAGCATATGTATTTATATCTTTTTGCAACTGAACACCAGCACTTCCCTCAACTTGAACCATCCAGCAATAAAGTGTTTATGTTCAGGCCCCAATTAATGAATCCACTACAGGGAACTAGTAACAAATGGAAAAAATATGCTCACATTAGTACTTCTACGTCAATAACTAATTAATTAGGCTTTTCCAGCACTACTCTGCTGCCCAAAAGCCAGTGGTGAGATTCTGTTGTCAGTGAGCTTTTTGTGAGCACTGGGATTTGTTCTCCTCATTCTGAACTGAATTGTCATAGATTTTGGGATGCCACACAAAAGCTGGTTTTAGCCTGAAAAATGGAAAATAACTTATGGTAAATATTTAATACTCTTCTATAATGCTTTTGTCCATACATATCCATACAATAATTGTTGAAACATTTAAGTTCTAGTTTCTTTTTACTACCTGAATATAAACTAACAACACCTGGGAAACCAAGGCTGCTTAATTAACTTGCTTTTCTGACATATAATGAAAAAAACCCTAATTTTATTGCTCAAATGGGTACACTGTTACTACAGCAAACATTTCTGAAAACAAACCTTACCTGAACAAGCAAGAAAGGTTGCAAAGTATTACTGCTGTAGATTTTTACAGTGCAAAAAGCACTGAGAGAAACTCAGAACCTGACCCAGGCACAGACTGAACTGGAAGTAGTTTTGCCCTTCACTCAGCCGGGTGTAGGGTAAAACCTTTTAGCGCTAAATAGAAGCTTTACAAGAAGACACAGGCATTGCATGAAGCCGGACAAAACTATGTATAGTTGTTCTTTAGATGTAGAAATTTTTAAGGTTAACAAAAAATCACATTCCAGTTATAACTTGCATGAAGCGAACATAAAAGGCTGTAACAGATTTTGGCACAAGCAGAGATGTTAGCTTTCAAATACAATCCTGAAAAAAAGAAGTCTGATCTCATAAGGACATTCCATTCATCAACTGTTCCTATTCACCTAAAATCATGTTTCTCTTCTGAGAATTACCAGGGAAACCCACTGTCTGTAGACATATTCCTCAGTTATGATTTATAGACTGTGCATAATAGAAAGATTTGACTCATAAGCAGACTTTCAAAAACATCAGTCAAGATGTAGATTAAAAAAATATAAGGTAAAAAATTTTAGACTAATCTGGCCATGACCAAAAGTATTGTTCCTCTTGCCTTCTCAATACAGAGCACAGTCAATTGGTCATAGCAATCATTCCTGGAAGTTCTTCACTCTCTGAGGGGATGCAGACCTTTGCAGATTTTGATGATATCAGGAGGTTTCAGACAAGCCTGTCTCTACAAAGCAAACCTCAAGTGGTCAAAGTATTACTCCCAACACTATTTAAATATGTACTGAATATAAGAGCTGAGTAACTGCAAAGAATGGACTTGTGAAACAGCTTGATATTTTTTGTCTTGTAACACCAGTACCAGTTTGCCTCTAAAAATCCACTGATGTTCTGGTATGCCTTGTGTATCAACCCTAAACTAGCAAATACTACTGAACATTCCCAGCAGTTTCTTGACACTTACCCTTCCATATCTGTTAGCGTAGGACCCTGTAAGCAAGGAATGGAAAATGATGATTGTCTCATCCAAATCCCAAATGAATACTCTCTGCAAAAAGAGAATCAAATCAATGTGTTCCTCTGTGAAGCTAACACTTGAAATGGAAAGTTAAAATTTGAATCAGTAAGCACACAAATGGGAAAATTGTATTGAAATGGTTGCATATCAAAACCATAGTTTCCTTGCCATTTATTTTCAAAACTAACAAGTTTTTTTTTTCTGGGGTAAGGTAATACAATCTGTTAGCTTTTTACTACAATTGCTATTATATCAAATCCTTCTATTAGAATAGAATTAGAGTATTGCCAAATATACACAGAAAATGAGATTGTAAAACGTAATTTTTGAAGCTTGATGTGAGATAAAAACTGAAATAAAGAGAAGCATCTGAAAATTAAATCCTTGGGATCAGAATTCTGTATTTCTGCAAGTCTTACAAAACAAAATTCATATAACTACTCTTGAAAATTACCTCTAAAACCAAAAGAAAGTAGACTGTAGCTAAGCACTTAAATCTCCTTAATTTATGTCAATTTTAATGCATTTTAGGCACCTGAAGAACAAAAACTATGAATTTGGATTACATATGTATAAAACTTACGGCATCAGTAAATAATTCTTTTGCTTAGAGACAATGGAAAATACATGCTTTAAATTTGTCCTCTGACCACACACAAAATGATATCTTAATGAAAAACAAAGCGTTCAAATACAAGTATTTTAAATCCTGGTGAGGTTGTGTTTCCTGTGATGACAAATGGGGTAAGCTTTTGCAAAGGAAAAGTGGTGCAGTGTGGACACTCATAGCTGTGGTGTGTCATTGGAGATGTGTTCTCAGCACAAACCATGGGCCACTGGGAGGAATGTGAACACAGCATGAGAGAACAAACCCCACTATTGTGCTAGAAGTGTCTCCTGTCCAAATGCAAACCTTTCTTTGACTTGGGAAAGCTTGCTCCTTTTTTTTTTTTTCTCTTTTCTTGGTTGGTTTTTTTTTGTTTGTTTGTTTTGGTTTGTTTGTTTGCTTTGTTTAATCAAAATGAGAAAGAAACACCCAGTATTCACCCAGTTTTTTATCTGAGGAAATAGGAGCTCTTCCTGAAGAAGGTTCTTTAGAAGAAAAACTCTATTTTCTATGAAAATACTGTTAAGAAAAAGAGAGCTTCAATGCCACTTTATTTTCGATGCACAAATAACACTTCTCTGTGCAAAATAATGATAAAAATAAAGGCTGTAACAGGATAAAGATATTTCATATAAAGTACCTCTAGATCAGAGTCAGGTGGTGGTGAAGGATTATTGTTTCTTCTGCCACGTCCACGTGATTTCCCATCTGAACTTCGACGCAATCTATCCGAATCTGAATCTTTAATGGGGGTGGATGGACTGTGGATTGTACTGTATTCTGTTGTGGTAAAGAAAGGGCACTTTTTACCTCTCAGTTCAATATTCAAAATGTTCAAGTTACTGGCCTACACCAAACCCAGTCCTAACTAAAGTAATTAAATATAAAATGGTAAGCAGTAATATTGATTCATAAATAATTCAGTCTAGCTCAAGTTATATGTAAAAACAGAGGGATAAACTATTTCAGTAAACACATATAAAAGACTTAGTGGAAAAAAAAAACTTAATTCCTTCAATTATTACAGGATTAAACAAACAATTTTAAGGGATATCAGCTTTTCATAAAACAACATTAATTTAACTCTAGCTTTTCAAACTGAAATACTTTAAATGCTTTAAAATAACTGTTAGGGTGATGGTTAAGGAAAGTCCAACCAGGTGTGAAAAAAACCCAAACTTATAGAAATTGAAAAAGTTTCCAAACTGCCTGGTTGCAGACACTTTTAGATTGCAACATTTGAGACAGAAGAACAGAATTATTCCTAAATATAGCATTAACCAGAGTATTTATTTTCCTATGATAATTTAAATAATTAAGTGCTAAATATGCATCAACTATGAATATGAAATTTCTAGTATTTTTCAAAGGCCTACTCAACACTTAACATTTCCAAGGAGTACCTTCAAGATAGGATAAAAATCTTTACAAATATTATTGTATGCTAATTATTATGCTTCTGCAACATTTATTTATAAGAATATTTACTGTTATTAAACAGGTGAAAAAAGAATGATGATTCATGTAGTTAAGAACAACAGAGTTTTTCTGAAAACATGCTAGTTTGAAGATATTTTGCTACTCTTAACACCCACAGACTTTATCACAGTGAATGCTTGTACATTAACAAAGCAGACACCCAGCATCAATTACCTTCCCATTAATTTAATTAGCAATACCATAGTCCTCAGAAACACAACACATTTTAAAATCTCTTTTGAGAACTTCCTTTCATAGTCTGAAGGTCAAAAATACTTTTATTTTGAATGCCACCATGATTTCTTTTTTTTTCCTAAAAACACTGCTTTAGTGAAGGCAGCTGCTTTTTATTTTTCTCAATTTTACCACTCAGTTAATATTAACTACTCTTTAGAGTTCAGTAGATACAAAATTTTTCATTTTAATCTGCCTAGACTGCAGCATTCCAGCTTGAACAGACAGGTATACTTCTCACACAAGGGATTCTCTCTCCTAGGAAAACATCCTGTTGAGGTCAAAGGTTAGATTAAGGAGGAGACTCTGGACATCTGTGTAACACCACATATGCACAATTACTCAAAATAATAACAGTTGCTTGTGCTGAATGAAAAGAAGAGGTCTTGAAATTCTCATGCTCAGCCTTCAAATCTACACTTATTGAGAATTAGTGTATCTTATATATTTCACATTATGTATTTACCGAAGTATTTCAGGCTACATCAAACAAAGCAGAACAAGTTAAGATGTAACTCAAGGTTAAGCACAGAATCTTCTGAAGACATCTGACCTTTACTAAAAGAGTGATTCTGTACGTGTCAAACAACAAAAATTATCCATCCACGTCTATCTACACGTCCTAATAACATTTATTTTCTTTTATGACAATGCACACTTCAGGGTATTTATTTATACTATTTAAACTTTGAATGCTGACTGCTCTTTCACCTACTGCACTTAACCATAAATAAGAAATAGTAACAAATAGTACCAATTTTCCCAATTAATTTTAATTGGGAATACACTATTTTTACATTATAATAATAATACACTATTTTTATTATTAAAATAATTTATAAAAAGAAAAGAGAAAGAAAACAATGCACAAAAGTCTTAAAATAAATTATAACCCCATAAAATAAACAGACCAGAATTTCTTCAACAGGTATACTGGCCAATGATGTTCTAAATATGTACTCTAAAATTTAGATGTAATGAAAAATTGCATTTCCTATTGACTAATTTAAATTAGGGCTGCTTTTGGTCTCTGACACTGATTCTTAGGAGTGCGGCTTTAGTTCCCAGTTTAAAAAATTTTTCTCACAGTCATGCTATGCCTTAAAGTTTCAAGTATTAAACTTGCAGGAGTAATACCAAAAAAAATAGGGAACAGATAAGATGGAAAGAGTAGACACAAAACTTCATGACAGATAAACAAACAAGCAAATCTAAACAAGTGAGCACGCAGAGCAGAGCATGGTGGGGGCAGGGAAGAAAGTCTGTTTGTAAGAGCCATCCAGCTTTCCATCTTTGCAAGCACCTTTCATTTATGAATACCGCATCCAAAATTTCAGGCTCAGGGCTGCAAGTTTGGGGGGAGGTTCATTTCCATTTTCCCTTCACAGGTAATCAGTCTGGATGCACCAGATCCTCACCCGACAGAAAGACACCCAACCCTGCCTCAGGATCCCTTCTTGGGACCACTGTACCTCCATCATTCCCATAAAACATTTGTCTGCTTTTATGGATCTCTTCAGGAAATCTACTCTGCTGCTTGGACAGCTGCATCATTAGAACATACAACTTCAGCATTCATTACAGCAGTAGAAGTTTAATCTGTGAAATCAGGGGAAAAACCACTCCCTTCACTGTATCTGCAAGCATCTGAAGACTGTTCACAGATCCCCTTTGCTGTTCTGTTAACCCTTCTCTGTCAATCTTCTTTGCTAGGCTCTGATTATAATTTTCTACAGTCTCGCCAAACTGGACAAAATAATGCAAAGCTTGACTTCCTGAATGTTCTGCAGGCTACCCTCCCCTGGACACCACTTGGCCGGAAAAAATTTGCATTTTCTACAATATTGTCCATAAGTGTTAGATTCAGCATTCCTAGATCATCTTCTGAGGAAGAAGTGACACTGAACTGGTTGTTTGTCAAAGACCTGGCCAAACCTTGCACATGAACTGCATAAGCAACATTGCTAATACCTGCAACTTCTGAGTCCACTCAGGAGATCAGTGAGTTACAAACAGGATGACAGATGGCAGTAACCCGTGGGGAGAAAACCTGACATCGTGTGCAAGAAACTTATTCCATGTATGTAAAGGGAAACCTCCATGTGCATGGACAGCTCACTGTCCAATGGTCGCTCTCAGGGCCTCATAAGGAAACCCAGTTAAAGAATACGGTGTCCAGCTGAGCCCCGAGCCTCGACAAGCCCAAGCCCTGACAAATTCTGGAGAAAGAAAAACAACAGCGGCTGAGGGTACTCTGTGTGCCACTAATATTTTGAGTACTGAGAGTGGTCTGCAGGGAAAGGTAGAGCCTGGAAGAAGCTGCCAACATTCCCCATCCCACATTTGTGCAGTTCATCATTCCTGCCTAAATGTATACCTCACACCTGCTCCTATTCAGATCACATCTCCATTTTTTGAGTTCTCATCCCGTCTCCAAAGACCTCACAGCCCCTCTCAGCATGGTGTCATCTACATATTTAATAGGCAAACACATTCTGTTCCGTCACCTAAATGATTAATGAAAATGTGGTCTGGTGCTAGGCCCAAGGCAGACATTGAGGAATGCTGCTGTAGCCATCCTTCTATTTTAACAGCGAGCTCTCACTGACTTCTCTCGGGACATGATTTCCTAAACAGCCTTTTATCCTTCTGCTGTAATTTCTGCCAAACTGCTTTAGCATAGTTTGCTTTTAAGATTGTTAAGTGAAAAGATTTAACTGCCAGGGCATCAAAAGACTTGCAGAAGTCAATTTACATGGCTACAAACCATGTTATCATTATAACCATTACTCTATAATCACTGGTAAGAGAAGGTTAATTTGTTCAACTTCAGCTGACTTCATGGTACCAGCCATACTTTAATATTAGCCAAGTGAAATGATGGTGTTTCTAAAGCATTGATTTTATCCTGTTCTTGAGCATTACAAACACAAGTGCAGGAGAAAACCTTCCCCTCCACATAATCACAAGCAGAGAAGGGGATGAGGATCAGATCCATTTCCTGTCCAACACTAAAGCAAGATCACCAAAGGGAGCTGGCAGCAGCCTGGTTAAATATAAGGAGCTCAGATAAAACCTACGAGATTTGTGGCACATTTTGCCAAAACAACCCCATGCCAGGCTCCCAAAATATTACAAGGGCTCAAGAGGAGCCTGAAGACATCCCTGAAAGTTAAGCATTGAGGGACGCTACAGCTGCACCACATTAGCAAGTTGGATCTGTGGTGGCCACTATATCAGGCTTTGCTGCCTGTTTCTGAGAGGTTATTTCAGTGCAGGTACACCCTGATCTAGTCTCCTGGGCATCCCCAGTAGGGGCTGGAGGAATTAGGAACCTTCCAGGTTAGCTTTGACTGGAAGAACTCCACTTGGGTGCCCTAGGACTGCGCTGCTGAGCCAAAGCTTCACATCAAAACAGACCCTACTCAAAATTAAAATGCTAATGCAGGCACACCCTAAACACACAAACAATAGCAGGTCTGGGAATCCCCTGAGACAAAAATTTCTGGAATCAGGAGAAGTGCTTAGGGCAAGTGTTACACAAGCCTAGCCTGTCCTCACTGCTCCTGAGGTGCCTGCTGATGGCCCCTGGGGCAGGCAGGGTACGGCCTGGTGGATCCATCAGTTTGGACCACTACAGCCATTTCTCTGTGTTGCACATGCCTTCACAAAATTGTAGTAATAAGGTAGCAACAGTTATTCTTCTGCATCCATGGACATACACATCAATTTAGATCTCCCTGCTACAGCAGCTCTCTGTACTTTGTCCCAGGCAGACACTAAACATTATAGCTTATTTCTTCTTCACACACTCAAGAATTCCCCCTTCCAAACCTTGGATAAATGTAAAAGACCCACTCTTGACTCTTACAGTCAGTCAGAAAAACATTTGAAGCACAGATTCTATAAGTGTGTTATTTTCCAGGTGTGACCAGTACTCCCCTGCTTGAACCCCTGTAGCAACCCCTGTAGTGTACGGTGACATCAAGCCAGACAAAAACGTAACTGGGAGGAATGAAATATGTTTATATTCTGGTTTAACTAAAATACATGGACCATACTGTATCAGACTTTCCTCTGTGCTTCAAGGCACTGTATAACTGCAACTTGACAAGAGAGTTCATAAGCTTATACTTCCCTTTATACATCACTCTGGGCAGTGTTGATGGTTTTGTCACACAGGACAATTTTCCATCATCTCAAAAATAAAAATACCTTGATTACTTATGAACAGACAATGCAGCTGCAGAAATAGCATTTGCAGCACTATACTCTGTAATTAATTTCTGTTTGTTGTGGAAATGCCCTCTAAGTAATTGCTGCATTTTCTTACTGTTGATTTCGCTGTACAGCAAGTGCCCAATGACAAATCTGGGGAAAACTGGCTATGTCAGAAAGCCCAAAATCAAGTCTGTCTCTAGGTAAATCCAGCTGGTGAGTGTGTGGGTAGAGCTTTTGCTGCTGACAAAGGCATTGCAAATTTTGTTAGACTTTTTCCCTACTACACAGAAAGGTTATGCAAAAAAGAGTAAACATACATTATCAATGTAATCATATCTCATGTCGCAATGTAAATTACATGGATAAGGTGGGTCTAGGGTAGTTAGTACAGTCAAATGTCTCTGCAAGTAGGTATGTACAAAAATTTTCCATTTAGATTGTGCCCAGATTAATGGCTTGCCCTTAAATTTTCTACTTAATTTTGCCAGTGTTATTTCAACTCCTGTGCACCCGAATAAAAATATAAGATTCAAGTAATTTGAATATGTCATCCTCACACTATGATTTTCTTACTTTTGCATAATTAAAGTTTCCTTTTGCATAAATAAAACTAAACACAAATTCCATGAGCGCTTATACAAACTTGTACTTGCATACAACTGGACCAGGATTAAACAATGCAGTAAAATCACATGTATTTGTGGATTTTCTTTTCTTACTTGTCTATAAAAAAAGATAGTACTGTTTTAGTAGTAAGTGAAAGTACTAAGTATTGCATGAAATACAATAATGCCTGCTGGCAGGATCATAGAAATACATCTCTAGTGCTGTTTTGACAAAATGTCAAAATCTTCACTTGAAAAACAAATTTAATGTTTGTATATTGAGAAGAGCATGCTATTATAAACTTGACAGAAGCTCTCAACAGTCTGTTAAAAATAGTGGCAAAAATGACTATTTATTTCAAAGCTTGGTCGAAGTTTTGATTTAGGATTGCATATTTAAAATAATGATAAAATATCATGTATAACAGTATTTATAAACTATATATGTCCACAACCTAAAGTGGCTCAGTTTTTTTTTCTCTAGCTTTCTTTGTTGAAGAAAAAAGGTGAAGAAGTCCTATAATGGGCCAGTAGTACCTGTATCTGTTGTAGTTATTTCTTCCTTACTCATTAATTCCATTTTCAAACAATTTGAACTCATTGTTACTTTTAACCCCACCAAAATCAAAGATAAACATCCCAGGAGAACAACCATTATCAGAAAAGCATAAATAGTACTGTACTTTGCCATTCATTATTGTATCCAATTTAATTTCTGTTTTTACAGAATTTTCCATGACTTTCCTTCCTTACATAAATATATCCTCTAGATTTACTCTTCATTTATATTTATGAAAAAGAACAAACATTAGAATACCAGAAATGTGCTGTGAATATAGCTGCATTTCTTTCCATTCAGGTATTAGTGAAAAGTTGCCTATATAAACGATTTGCTCTCTTTCACTCTTCTGTCTCTAATTTATTGTTATGAAACATGACAAGAAGAAACTGTAAAAGCTGATTTCCCTTTTGCAATACTAAATGTGATATAATACTGAAGGAAAAAGAAGTTTAGTCTTTAAGAGCAAAATAGTGACCCATGTCTGAGACCAAGTTTTGTTGGCTGGCACAGCCCTTGTGAGGTTTTTAATCTGCATTGTGAAGCACATGAGTAATATGAAAAACCCCCAAACCTGCCAGTAATACATTAAACATATTTATTACAGAAACCAAGGAAAATGAAGGAGATTGAATCTCAAGAACAACGCAAGTCTCTCTTGTCAGAAACACTGTTTAATAAATTAGAAATATATCATCATATGAAATAGAAGGATAAATTTATCATTCCTGACTGAATTAAAAAAAAAATTACACAAACCAAGAATTGTTTATTACCAGCTGTGATGATGGAGTTGAAATATTGCAAGAGAAATTACTACAGTCTTTTTTTATATTAACTCCTAGAAATACATGTTATGAATGTTACTTGAAGTATTTTTGAGCATCAGGGTAGGCATAGGATGGGGGCATAACTTCATCTGTCCAGGGTAAGTTTCAACACTGGCAAACAGCTGGAAACTAAGAAAGCATAAAAAGGACAGCACTAATTCAACCACTGTCTCCAGTGATCTTGTGAATCAAGAATTTCTTGTTCTCTGTGTAAATCTAATATTTGAGCTTGTCAAAGTTATGCTTGAACTGGCATAAACTTTTTGCATCCACAACATGCTGCATGAAACACAAAGAAATACTGCTTTTGTTCACTCTGAACCTATTTCAATGAATTTGAATATTGGAAGGGAGAACAAATATTTACTTATTTATCTAGTTCTATTCTCTTTTATAATTTATTTATTATTACTTCTCTTAGATACTACAGCTTAGACAAAAAATCAGCAGCTTTCTGATTACATCACCAAGAAAAATACAGGCTTTTGTTCACAAGAAAATAACATTAATTTGTATATCTGATTTATGGATACAAAGTCTATAAACCTCTGTGCAATTAATAGTTTTGTCCTGACTGTGGTACAGGAAAGTTTCAAATCCTATAAGCAAAGAGAAAGAAGAAACATTGCACACGGAAAATCTCAGGTTCTTCTGCAAGAATCCCCACATGTTCTGGATTGCATGGCAAGAAACTTTCAAATTTAACTAGTAACTGAGGGAAACCACAAAAGGATTATTTTATATTTAGACAAGGAATTAAACATATTTCAAGTGAAATTATCTGAGATTTCTGAGTCTGCAAAACTCTACTAAAAATGTCACAAGAGCACATAATTACTTTCTCCCTTTCACATTTTTCTTACCAGACTCTTCTGTTTCACTTATTGGCCCAAATTCACAGAAACCACCTATGTCTGTCAAATTATTCTGGTGCCTCTGTAAAGTCTGAAAGCTGCTCTGTGCTTGTCCTGGCATAGCTCATAACCACATAGATTACATGTTTTTTTTAAATACAGAAGATGTCTAAGGATAGACAGCTGCAATTCAGCAGCTGGAGCCCATCCTACTAAATGTGATGGCTCTGCACTGCTCCCCACCACCCCTCAGATCAAGCATTCCAGTTGTGGTAAAGAATCAGCAGCCTAACTTGAGCAGATGTGGCAAAACAGCCTACAGAAATTTTACTAATTGTAAAAAAATTTGTTTAATTTTCTCTTTTGTTCTGTGTTTTTGACCCAACTATGAATTTCCGTCTGTTGAATACGCCTTTCACTTGTACCCACTCCACCAGCACTCCCTTCCTACATGCCATTCCCTCTTTTCTTTGACTCCAGCCTTGCTTTGTCTTCCAAATAGACTGTATATGAGCTCAACTGAGGGTTTGCAGTAAACCTCAGCATGAAAAAAGGAAACCCATTTACACTGTCCAAGGAGAAACGGCAAGCACAGCACTGGATTCACTGACGGGTCCTTGTTTCCCTTCTACCAGTGTCGGTTTGTGAGGTAGCAAAGATTCTCACTTAATATCTCCTTAGTTAGCCAGCACTGGTATGTCAGCCACTTTAAACTACTCTCACACCACTGGAGAGGCTTTGGCATCTCAGGATTAAGACTGTCGTTAAACTGAACTCTAATTAGAAGCGTTCATCTCTCTGCACACAACACAGAAGGAGCCTAAATGGGCTTGATCCTAACTTAGCTGCATAAAGACAACAACTGCATGAAGAAAAAACAGAGAAATCAGGGTTTAGCCCTATACCTTCTGCTGGCTGCAACCACATTGATGGAGATGGCTTTCATTGGCTCCTAATAGAGAAGCCCACAGCAGGTACCTTCCTAAATGTGCCCCTGCCTCTGGTAGAGGCAGCCAGCCCATGATAACCCCCATAGCTACATTACGAGTTGTTACTTGCAAACTGTTAGAAGGAACATTTTCCGAACTGTTAAATCAGTAACATCAATGTCTTGGGAAAAGAAATGGCAGTCCCAGGAATGCCAAAGGAGGTGTGCACATGTGCGAGCAAGGGCTAAGCAAGCTGTGGTAGGGCATCCATGGATGCACAGCTTTCAATACATGAAATAACACATTAGGATGTACAGCTTTCAATACACGAAATAACACATTAGAAGAAGGATTAGGTGCAGAACCCATCCAAGAGAAAGCCCACCAAATTCTTTCAAATTTTTAGACAAAACTGCCGTAATAAGAGTATGGAAGACGTGAGGGAGAAAAGAAAGATTTCTTTAAAAGGAACTGAAAAGCTCTGTTCAGGCTTATAGAGCACAGAAAACGATCAAAAAAGGAGGTCAGCCTTTAAGCCACTAAGTTTGACCTTGGGAAAAATATACCTGCTCTTTTCATATGCACATTTACTATAGCTTTTAGGAAGTAAATGCTATAGTAAAGATCAATGACTTTAGAAAAATACATGCAAAGATTTTGCAAAAGACCAAGACCCAGATGATACAATGATCCAATTTTAGTATCTTGATAACAGCTAAAACTTGATCACATTAGGATTTTGGGCTAAGAGGAACTTAACTGCTTCCAATGTAAAAAGAAAAGCAAATAAAATCACAAGAAAACAAAAGCAAAATTTTTTTTTAAAGTGAAAAGCAGGATAATTAGGCAGACATCAATATGCATCCATATCTAAATGCCACAGACCCCAATAAGCCCTCATTAGAAAGACACACACAATTTAGAAAGATTCCTTTCTCAAATATGGTGCACGCCCGTGACCTCATGTGTATAAATGCACACACCAGCTGTGTTTTCTTCCCTACTTACTTGCAGCAAATGTCTCAAAAGAGACAACACTGCATAACATTTTCTTCAGGTGCACTATCATGCAGAAAAGCAACAGAGGCCCAGCAAATTATATGAAAATTTAGCATTGCACACAGAAGATCAGTCCCATCAAGTGCTCCAAGAGAACTAAAACCAACCTCATGCCAAAGAAGTCCAAAACAAAACCACCTGATACTACTGCCAAATCATAACTGCTTCTTCCTGCATTACTGAGAAACACATTTGCAACCTTGGAGGTTCTCTCTGACAGACTTCAAACTTCTGCCATTGACTAATGACTGACATGCTTGGATTGTTAAAAAAATGGATTTTTACTTTTTTTAATAATGAGAAAAGTATTTTTCACCCCTCATTTCCAAAAACAGCTGGAGCGGTTTGGCATAAATGTTCAAAAAATTTCTCAACTAGTAAAGGACTGCCAAATTCCACCAAGAAAGGTAAAATGACTGGGAAAAAGAATAAGCCACTGAAAATCTTTTCTTAAAATGGAAACACTTGTGCAATTTCAACTCCCCATTGCATGCATTATTATGTCCTCTGAAAGTAAGAAACAAAAGCTCTCTTTCAAGCGGGCAGTTGGGTTATGGCTTGAAGGCCTCTGGATTTCAGTCTTATTTAGGAAAAATCAAAAGGGTTTATCTTAATGAAGAGAGAGCTTAAAAGCCCCAGGTTCTTGTTTACTGTAAAGACTTATCCATACCCTGCAATTTTTAACACAAACACTTTACAAATAAATACAAACAATTTGTATTCCAGATAAGCTTTAAAACTTTTACTGATCCTTTTTTTTCTTTAGTCTATTTTCTGTTAAAATCTGTCCAAGATATGCCACAGACTCAGGATTAAGAAATAATAAAAAGAAAAATCAACAACTACACAAAAAAAAATCCAATTCAATCCCCTTTCAACTTACAAAAACGTGCCTCATAGGGACCATAAAATCCATGTAATTACCTGCTGCAGGATCTGTAACTGCTTGACTGGTGATGCCAGATGGTGGTTCTTGAAGCTGGTATGTTGCATTTGTGGAGGGTGTCGTAGGGCTGGTGTTGCTGTTTGTCATGTAATGTGAAGGATATGGTGAGCTATTATAATACTGTGCATATTGGCCCTGGCCAAAACTGGGATAAGAGGGATATTCCTGCAAGACAAAAAAGCAGCTGAATAGTCCATCAGAGTTTTGCTACTTTTTAGTATAAATTCCAAAATATAACTACAAACACATGTCAGACTTTGAGCACGTATGCTTCCTGGACTGGATGCTGTAGGACCTAAAACTGTGAGGCAGTAAAATGAAATCTAAATTACACATAATTTAGTATGTCTTCTCATACAAGTAGTTTATTAGACACACTGCTGAAGATGTGTGAATAAACACATCAACCTCACACAATTAGGTCTAGTACTGGAAGATGACAGATTGAAGAAAAACATTTATAAACTTTAGTTTAACTTGAAATGATGATAATTTCTTTCAATAAGTTATTTAAGGGCTACATTTTTTCAGTGGATGAGAATTTTAAGTTTGCCAAACACCTATTTACAAATTTACCTGCTGTGAACTATTAAATCCAGTAGAATTTGTAAGTGAATTATTTCCTGCATATATTCCTGATGATGTTGTAAAACTGCTGCCTGAAATGAAATGAAAAATTATGTGAATTACTAAAACAAAGTACTGGAAAATAACTTCAATCACAATGATTGTATCATAACATTATGACATATTTGTAATATTTCCCACACGTTGACCAATTCAGCTCTATAACGTGTTAATACACAGAAAGTGATAATTCATAGCTCTTATACTGTGTTTTATTATTGCAATAAAAAACCCTTGAAATTCAGACAGGAATTTTGGACCCACCTCATCTCTGATTGAAAATTAGGCTATCGCACTCCTCTGAATAATACCCAGCACTGTGGAAGTAATGAGGGTTTCTTTACTTTTTTTTCTGTTCAACAAGGGCAAGTCTTGTCCCATGAGACACCATCTCCCCTCATGAAAGCCTGCTGACTCTGTTTCTCCTCCCACCTCTGAGAACGGTGTCATCTCCTCTCCCTGAGCCTCAGCCCCTCGCAGGAGCAGCAAAAGCCACATCTCCCTGCTCCAAACAGCTTGGTCTGACTGCAAAGCCATTAGGACTCACTAAGTGATCACAGCCAGCCTTGGGCTGCAAATTTTTCCTCTTTTCATACACTGCACCGGGCGTGACACAGGAGAAAAAACATACCTCTCTGAGAAGGGAGACCCAAGATTGAATTTAGCCCAGAGACTGAATTACTGCCTCCATCTCCCTCCTCCAGCTTTCATGAGCCACCAAAAATAGACAGATGGGGCTCTTGTTTAATACCCAACCTGAGAAGCTGTTCAACTAAAAGGGCAGCAACCCCCTTTCAGCTGTCTTGCCCTTGCTGGTTGCAACCCAGGAGTGACACAGCCACCAGCTGAGACATATGGATGCACAGGGTGAAGCTACATAAGCCACCACAAAGTCTGTAATGAGGCAACCTATTGAACTCATCCACCAGGAGAGCACCAGTCAGCGCAGGTTATTAAAGTGTGCAGGTTGTTTACAGCCTCCCTGGCCACCAAAATCTGCCTCAGTGCAAAGATATACAGAGACTTTGGGAGCAAAACTTGCAGGTGAGCAAAGGAGACAAGGGGGGATGAAAATCAACAGGGAGCCAGGCACACAGGATGCACCAATCCTCTGATGTATCCAACACAAAGCAATTAACAACCAAATCCAAAAAGATGTTACTCATTGGGAAAAGCAACATTTTTGCAACTCCAAGGAGGACAGAATGCGGGCAGGGGTTCATACTTATTACAACCCCTGCAGGACATTTGTGAGCTATTTACTTTTCTTAAACAAAAAACCACCAAACCAATAGGTATTGTAGCTATGAGAAGTCAGAAGGAAAAATATTTAAATGCTTTGACTGCAAAAGTTACTAAAAGCACATACAAGTTAAGCCTCAAAGAAGATGAGAAGTCCAACAGCAGTGGGAGTAAAGGATGAAGCTTAAATTTAATGTATGAAATGATTGTAAACATTTCTCTTGTATCTTCTACTAGTGCAAAATCTTTGATTGTTGATAGATGCTACTAATCCTGTGAACTAAAATCAGATTACTTCAGCAGAAGAGTTGACATCCAAGTTTAGCAGATAGTACAGACAAACAGTACTAATGAGAAAAACATGTTGTTTTAAATTTAATTTAAAATTGGAAAACAGATGTTATTTTTTTATTGTAACAAACACGAAAGCCAAAATACAGCTGAAAAATATTTTAAATTGCAAAACTTTGAAATGATATTTTATTTCTAATAGTGCTCTGTCTGGAAGATTATAAGTCACTGTGTCTCTTCTTATTTCTGTAGGGTTTTTTGAGTGATGCAGTAATACGTTCAAACCCAGGTTTTAGAGGTGCACAGTTTAAGCCCCTTTAAAAAGACATAAAAGGCCTCTCATAGTTATAAGTAGACAAAAAGTCGACTTTTTTTGAGGAATACATGATCTTTCCTCAGAAAGTTTGGAAAATAATTTGCAAGAGCAAATGAGAAAAGTAATTACATGCCAGCCAGCATCTCTCCCTCTCAGACAAAGACACACACACACACTAACACGCAGATCTCTCTCTTTCATCTCATGGTCAGCGCTGGCTCCTATGGAGGAGGGGTAGTGGTCTCTTAGACCGTAACAAACACGAAGCAGGTTTCTCAGAAACAGCTCTGTGGGCCACCCAGAACTACAGGCCTGAAGTTGTTTTTAAAATACTCATGATTTTGCAAATTGCTTTTTAAATATTCAGCCATAACATGGCATAGAGCCGCAATCCTGCCTTAGCTGAACAAACACAAAAATAAGAATCGCTACAAAACGCACAAGATTTACTGCCCTAAGCTGGCCGGCTACATAGCTTTAAAATGTGATAAAAGCTGTAAATTGCAGGTCAAAGGTCTATTTTGCAAAGAGCTCTGACCCACATTAAAGCTGGGAATCCCAGTCAGCATCGGAAGGCGGCCGGACCCTGCTGGGACTAGGGCGCGCTCCAGGCGCGGGGCTCGCCCTGTGCCGCCGCAGGCATGGGATAAGGTCCTCCCCCGTGTATTGGCCACAGAAGCCCATTTGCTTTCCTAGCTCAGTCTCCTTGCCATGGGCTACGTCTATCATCAGGGTACAATGTATGTGGCAGAAGTTTAGTGCAGCTCTCTTGGGAAAGCCTTAGACAGCCAGATGGGCTATTTGAACTCAAGGTTTCTTCCGTTTGCTTACAGTGTTTAAAAATCCTTGGCAAACTCCCCCTTGTTGTCCTAGTAACTGCTTAGCCATCCAGCACAATATTTTTATACTGTATAATAATAACCAAATACCTTAACGTTTACTTTTTTACGGTTGAATTCCCAAACCAATTGGATAGTTATTCTCAATCATCACAGTCGTGGTAACTAAAACAATGCTGGTGCTCAGCAGAGATCTAGCACCCTTCCAGCAGTAAGGTACTCGGGTGGAGGGTAAAAGTCATGCTTTTATCACAATCAAAGGAGACTCAAATAAGACAGTTGCAAATGGAGTTCTTTCCTTGCTCTTTCCCCCAGCCCTTCTCCACTCCATTTACCCTCACTGAGCAATCCTTATAACTCTGCCAATATAGGAACAACGGCCCATTCCCACAGCCATTAGTCATGTAAGTGGTCTTTCAACATCTATGAAGCAACTTATATGAAAAACAGCTTAAGGAGCACACTCGTTAAATCAAGCAAGGGGGGGGGAGGGGAGAGGGGAGATGGGTGGCAGAACCGCCTGAGTCCTCTTCTCACCCTCTCCCCTATGCACCCTCCCTTATAGACATTATAAATTTGTAACAAACAAAAATATAATTACCAGAGTAAATTTAGCAAAGAGTCACAGGCAGCAATTCTCCTTGTAATTTTCATAAATTGGCAGCCTCTCCCTCCACTATTGTTTGGTGACTAATGACGCTGTAATTTTAGCAGGGTCAGGAAAAGCACTGGGTTTAATTGGCTGCACACGCACTGCGAGACAGCGTCTCTACATTGCAGGGAGACATTCATCCCAGGGAGAGGAATCAGAATTAACTCCAAAGTTTTTGAGCACGAGGTAACCCCAGTCAGGGAACATGAGCAGGACAACTGCAAGGCCACTAGGAAATCCCCTTCACCACAGGCAAGAATGCCAGCAGGGCCCCGAGTGCGCTGTCATGTAACGCTTGGTTGTGAAGGAGGTTGTGGGATCCATTATCTCCATTTAGCAGCTCAGCAGCTGCACGCAGGAGATGAACGGCTATTGCAGGCTGTGACAAGGCTGAGGCTGCAGCCTGCCCCTATACTGCTAGAGGGGAAAGGGAGAATAAACTCATTTTCCTCTCTGGAGGTTTCTGCACAAACAACTGAACAGCAGCAGCACTAACTCCGTCTTCTGTCATGAGAATCAATTTTGTCCTCAAATAATAGTTGAAATTATGAATAGGTTCTCCTCCCAGAATTAAATCAGGAAAGGGAAACAAATGTTCCTGTTTACTTTTAACAGCTGTTCAATCAAATGGCAGAATTAAATCAATTTAGAGTTGTTTCAAATACAAAAGTTAACTTAATGAAAATATTACAAAGACATATAGTCTCACGTATAGCATAAACATATATTGTTAAACATTTAACTGCAAGAAAGACCTGTTCAGCAATGTGATTCTTTTCTTCTTAGCAACTAAAAACTCCACCACTTCTTTCATTTGAAATATTCTCCTTATTTCCATTCTTATGGTCTCTAGGGTTTCTGTAGAAAGTCCTTCCCTCACCCAGACATTGTGCTGTTTACGACCACAACAGAAAGGACATACACCCCACAGGGACCCTCCAGCTCTGACCTGTGGCTTTTCTGCCCAAGCCACACTGTCAGTGATCCATTGACTTCCACAGGTGGGTAGCTCTCAGCCCAAGCACAGCACAGCCAGAGCAGAACCCACGGTCAGACCTCCTCCTTCCTGAGCTCCACAGACAATTCCATCATTAAAACAATTCTTCTGATCCTTTTCTCATTAGAGCTTCACTACTGGGTCACCTTTAACATACTTCTTTTTGCAGAATATTTTTAGATCCTCGCCTCTCAATGTATACAGCTGAAATGCTTTCCAAGATCTTACTGATCCATCTCTTGACAGCTGTCACCCTTTGCTGATCTAATACACATTTTGCATAAAGCAAAAAACCAAAGCAATACCCTTTATGGCAGACTCTATGCAGTCTATTGACAGAGTCCTAGCTTTGCACTACTAATGTCAGCATCCACATTACTTACAGCATTCACTTAAAATTTTCCAAGCACTCTCTGTGTTATCCTATGCTGCTCCTTCTTCCCTCCCTCTATTGAATGAGTTTCCCATAGACATCTGCAAAACTATTTCCCTGTCCTGCCTAAAATCCCTTTTTATTGACATCCCTCTCCTTGGTATCTTACAAAAAACACCTTTAGAACTGTTAGATAACCAGTATGGGGTGCCAACTGTTTGGCACATAAACAGTATCAGCTTCATTGTTACATTAGGCCCTCCTAGACCGTGTGTTTTATTTTAGCCTCCAGCTTCTATGGGGACTACATTTTTATTTGCCTGTAGATGTTAGCACAACAGGATCCCAGTAAATGACTATGGCATGAAGGTACTACTGCAACAGAAATTATAGGCAGCACAGGCATGATTTCTCAATAACACTATTTCCTAGCTACCGTGAATTATCGTTTCCTTAAAAGCTGAAATGTCGATTCAGAAGTTCATTGTAGCCACTGCTAGCAAGTATTTTGAGCTCTCTCCTACAGAGGGGTAGGATTTTTTGGGGGGGGGGGGGTGGAGGTGTGTTTGTTGTCTGAGATTTTTGTGTAGCTGTCTGCAGAAAGCTAAAGCAGTAACTTGATTTGGCTGTATTACTCGGATGAGAAGAAGATCATCACTATTCAGCATGTAGATGAAAATCCATGTGCTACTCTGGTCCTGTCCCTCTTACTTGTCAGAGCACACTACAATATTTCAGATGTCAGATGGCCACTTCTGCCCTATGGAGCTACTCAACACACAGTTCAAAAGGGGATTTGAAAAAAAAAACCCGCCACAGAAAAACGCCTCGCTCATGTCTGAGCAAAGGACTGGATCAATATACCCTTAAAGCTGTGGGACAAAGACAAAATCTCATTCACTTAGTCTCTGAAAGCACTTCTGCCTCAAGACATTTCATGGAGTGTTTACTTGATGGCACACAGCTTAAACTGAGCTTGATAATATATAAAGGTGCTAAACTTATAAAAAATTGTATCCATTTCTGTGATTGATCACTTATTTCAACAATTCCAAAATCCACAACACACCTGATATCTACTGCCAAATTCAGGGTGAAAAGGCCTGCAGCAGACATCCCAAATTAGCTATTTCTGGTAAACAAAGATTTTTTAAAATATCCATTAAGCAGTGAGCAATCCAGAACCAGGCACAACCAGTGAATTCTCAATACAGAAGAGGGAAAAGGAATTGGGAGAACAAGGTGGAAAGACATGAAGTAAACTAAACAAGCAAGTAAGGCTACAAAATATAATTGATAATAATAGCTTGCACATACAAAGACTTATGACTTTTAAATAGACTTCAAAGAAACAGACTTCAATCATTACTTAGCTACCTCCACAGCTGCAGTAGGTATTTTTATCTTCTCTCTCCTCAAACATGCTCAGGTGTCAAATTATATTTGGCACTTCCTAAATTCATAATCCTGTCACGTTTTTCAGAACTAGCTCTGTCTCATTCACTATTTGCTAAACTATTGCTATTCAGAGATAGATACATTTTTACTGTAATGACACTAGAACACTTCACTATTTAAAATTTAAAGAAGCAAGGGATTTTCCAAACTGCTGAGAGCTGGCCTGTCGCTCTCTCAGCAAAGGCAATCATCATTTCATCCCCAACTGCAATAAAATCAGAGTTAAGTGTCCAAGCAAACATTCATTTTCATTCTAGGAATAAATAAGGAGGAAAAAACCCCACCACAGTATTAGCTATATCTAATTAATGGTAATATCTGTTTATACAGACCTTGCATCTGGTAGCTATAGGGAGCCTGTCCAGGTTGAGGCGTGCTAAAGCTGGCACCGTAGCTTAGAAATCCTGTCTGTCCAGGTGACTGTGACTGTGCCAATCCACCTTCTGTCTTGATGCCTGCCCACAATGCACCTAAATCAGTTAGTGACAGCAAATCTATTTGTTCATATTCAAACAGGGATGGAACATAAAATCACTTAATTAACAGCAATTTTAACATATACCTACTCTTCTTGCCTGAGAGAACAAATATTGAGAGCATGCACAAATGAATAGGGTAAGGGCAGTCTAAAAGCACATGGAAAACTGAAGTTCACCAGGGAGAGGTTAAATCCAAAACTGTGTTTCCAATAACTGCAAAAGAAATTTATACATGAACAGGAAGTTGCATTATTCCTTTTTTCCTTTCCTGCCAGAGGCAAACTTTTCCATATATTCATGACATTACACAGAGGCAGATTAGCAACTTTATATGAATTTAATGAAGCATAGCATAGCCAAGCTCTCCTGCCATCTACCCATTAATGACATAACTGAGATTTGCATTGTGTAATATTCCTATATGAAAATTACACAGCTTCAAGAATGGTTTTTTAAGGAATTACAAGTGGATAAAGAGAACTAGCAGTATTAAGTGCAATGATGATTTTTCGAAGGTAATTAAACACTAATTCAGTTTTTAACAAATTAGCACCTAACAGACAGGAACTATTCCTGAAGCAATCTCCTGAACTGGGAAAAACACAGCAGAGAGTCATTAATCTGCAGTGATGGGGAAATCCATTACACACCACATTACTCTCTCATTTCTAAATTTAGTTATAAAAGAATCCAAAGTCTGATCAATGAATGACTTGCTGCCCAGTTTCAGTGATTCTTCCCTCAATTTGTAAGGCAATGAGCAGCAAATATCAGCAAGCAAAATACTGAGGAAATGCACACAATTCAGCCTCTGTCTCTTAGTTTTAATTATAAAGTTGTCCCAACATGAACTACCATTTAAAAATAATTATAGCCAAAGTAATAGAAAAGTGATACAATATTCTTAGGTTTCACTGAGGCATTCAGTGATACCTCATTGTTCAGAAACAAACAATATTTGAACTGAATTAACTAAGTGTGAATTGGTAACATTCCTTTGAAAATTACTGTTAATCTAAGTCCATTTCCGGGTTGGATTTTTCTTTAGACAATATTCAACAGTGTTTCAAGGTAGGAGAGGGCTCAGAAGTTACTGTGTTGGCAGAACTTCAATACCTCCCTGTATACAAATGGCAGCATATTCTCTGCCATCTAAATAATTATTTTTCAACTACTGTCATTAATTACCATTAATTCCTTCTGCCAGGCTTTCCAAGTGCCAGACTAACCCTGTTTGCTTGTTTTGTCCTGATGCTTACTTGCTTCTTCTGTTTCATGTTACAATTAAGCAGTTCAAATGTCGAATCTTGACACCTCATTTCCAAGGGGAAGCTCCTGCTATGGATGATTTGGTATCAACAATCCCTGTTTGTTGTCTGTTTAAGAACTTCTGAAATGCTGATTAAATATGGCTTAGAGAAAGTTTAACTAAATCAAGCATTAAATTTCTAGTTTAAATTTCCTTTAATAGCCTGATCCGACTCTGCATCTCAGATCGAGCAGGAGGAGATGATCAAAAGCAGCAGTAGGAGGATGCCACTTGAGTGAAGACAACTTGGCACTGACATGCCCTTTTGCAAACCTCCATGCTATGAAGAGCCTTTCATCTCCTGGGACTTACTCTCACACTCGCTCTCATCCAGAAAGCCTTCACTCATCAAACCTCGATGCTCCCTTCTCCCAGGTCTAATGTACTCAAGGAAGTGGGAAGGGGCAGTAACACAAGGGAACTGCCAGGATCTGGAAAGTAAAGAAGGTGGTAAGCAAAGCCTTTGCTAGATGCTGGTGCTGGAGCAGGCAGGAGGAAAGAGCTTCAGGAAATTCTCCAGCCTCCTCAGGGGCTTTGCAGATGAAGCAGAGCCAGGAGCCCCAGGGCAGCAGCTGTCAATGGCATTCCCCTCCACCCCCCTTCCTGCCTGCATGGCTGCATGGCTGTGGAGGTGGGGAACTGGAAAAATGAAGAGGCTAGAGGTGCAGTTGAGACAGGACCTTCCCGAACTCCACTCTGGAGAGAAAACTTGAGGCAGGCTGATACAGGAACTCATGAATACTCTTTCTTCTAGTAGAACCAGAGTAAAGAAACAAAAAAAAGAGGCTTCAACTCAGTTTTTCCTTTCACACAGGCATAAGTCTTCTCCCTTTATACTGCTGCAAGATTTCTGCCTGGATGAAAGAAAGGCAAGACAGAGGGTACACAGGGTCTAAACTGCAGATAAAAGAGTAGAATTTTGGCTTTAAGCAAGGCTTCAGTTCTTGCCTGTTGCAAATGAGTGTCCTAATGCTCCCCACATAATTTCATTTGGGACAATAGATTATATGCCATGCCTTAAATATGAAAAAATATATGTTTGTTAGGTCCCAAAACTTTTAAATAGTTATTTGCTTTTAAATATTACTCCTATAAAGTACATCAGCAAGGAACACCTTAGCACTAGCCACAAGGCATTTTCTGAAAAGAATAAAACACATAAAAATCCTCTTGGCTCAGGAGCTGAGGATTTTAGTGGTCAAAAGCAGCTCTGCAATGTAAAACATTGCAAATTTATCTGAAGTCCTAGGCATGGGGGATGGACTAGGCAAAAAACCAAACCAAAACAAAGGAGCAGGCAAGCATGTTAACCCCCACAAGCAGTTGCCAAGTAAAGCAACTCTCAATTACAGCTCCGACGACAGTGAGACAGCTAAACTCAAGTAGTGAAATCAAGGCCTGGCTGAAGTCAGTGGGAATTTTAGAGTTGACTTCAGTGAGGTCAGGATTTCATCCAGAGGAACCAAGCAAAAAACAAAAAAGTCACTGTTTGGGCTGCCCAAGCCTTGCAGTCAGCCAAGTATGAACATGAGGTGTCTGCAGGAGAAACAGGTCAAGAAAAGCAGGGTGGGGAAAAGGGTTGTCTGTTATCACCCCACCTGAACCAGATGGAATTAGCAGACAAGCTCTCATCAGCAACAGGAACTCTTGTGTGTGTGTGAGTTATGTGCGTGTGCGCGTGTCTAAGATTTGCATCTCATGGTGTAAGCTTAAAATATGTGGATTTGAACTGGAACTGAAACATCCAATTTATACTTAGAACCCTATTTTAAAGTATAAGGAAATGATAATGTATTTCTTTTTCCTACTGTTTACCATAATCTACCCTAGGATATACTTGAGAGCCAGTGGATTTTCAACTTGCAGACTTCAAGATGGAAGATTCACCAGTTTTGCACTTAAAACTTTTAACAATTTTAAAGTGAACAGCTTGTATGGTGAGTTCTGTCCTTTTGGTATAAAACTTACATGATCTGAATGTATTTTTACAAAATATTCTGCTCAAAGCATGTGGATTGTATATTTTTAATATATTCCCCCAGAGGAATATAAGACCTATTTTCTAATAATGCATCCTCGCTGCTGCACTGCTACGTGGTCTGCCAGCAGACAGTCTGGCAGGAAAATGGTCTCACCCACAGCAGCTTGTTTTTAAATTAAATTTTTTTGGAAATATTTGCTATTTAGTACTATCTCCTTCATCAGGCAGACAGACCTTCAGCGGCAATTTACCTCAATTTTCACCTCCAGGGAGTTTTAAAACATTGGAAAGTGAGATTTTTTTTGATGGAGGCATTTTTGAATCAGTTTTTTTTGCCTGCTGAAAAGCAGCACAGCCTCACAGATTCATCTGGGTTCCAGTGATCTGTATCAGCTGAAATTCAGACCTTTACGTCCCCACATAACCTCTGGCACCGCTGGGTAGCAGAGCCCTGAGCAAATCTCCAAGGGCTGGGTAATGGAAGTGTAATGGAAGCCCCTAGATCTCTCTTCCCATTTCAGTGCTGTGTTTTTGATGTCACCAGAAAAAAGCTAATGAACCTCTCCCCCTGATCCCAAAATGGGTTCATCTTCTGGAGTACATTCGTAGCTCTTTAATACGTAAATTAAACGCCACTCATTCCAAGGTGGGAAAATTAACAGAGTTCCACAAGAAATGCTCCAGAGCACTGCTCTCCCACTAAGTACTAACCTGAGGGTCACATAATCTTAATCTAAATAACATTTACCTCCGGAATAAAACAAGACGGACGTGACTTCTTACCATATGAAGGGATTCCATAGGGCTGGCCGGGCTGGGGGTAAGTGGCATAGGCTGTAGCTTGTTGCATTCCCGTTGTAAACTGTGTCTGCCCATACGCAGCCATCGTTTGTGAGGACGGGGTAGGAAGAATATGTGGGTAGGGTCTGCTATTGATTACAAATGACAGAAAATAGGACAGACACTGCATTAGACAGACATGCGTGTACTTATTTTTAGCTTTATTATAATCCTGCTGCTTCATTAACACATAATCATAGGCTGTGCTAGACAACAGAAACTTTAAGAGGCAAAACAGTAAGAAATCAATAACAAAAGAATAAATGAAATAAGAACTTCACAAATATTTTTCAAATACATTCTTAGCATTTAAAAATATTTTTTTTTTCCCTAGAAGCTGCTGCAGTTTAAATTATGGCTTAACAGATGGACTCAATTATTATTTTAAATGAGGTTAAAATCTGCCTATTCCAGTTATTATTATTACTACTACTATTATTATTTTAAAAAGATATCATACTTGGAAGGGTAAATCTGTGGTGGGGAGAACTGGTGTGTTTGTCTTGGGCTGAAACCACTGCTTCCAATTGCTGCACCAAGGAGAAAAGAAAGCATACAGAAGTGTAAATACACACACCAAAGATAAATATTATTTTTCCTAATAGAATTTCAGAGTATTAACAAGATTTTAATTAAATTCAAATATCATTGATACCTTAGATAGAAAATAATATTTTATGAGGAACTATACAAAAATGCTTAACATAAAAATCTTGATTGCAAATCTCAAATACTAAATTGCCCCTTTGTACAACTCCTGAGCCATAGTTTATTCTTTGGTTGCACACAGGCAACATTTTCAATGCAAACAACCTATTTCCTAATGGAAACATTTCCCTTCGTATTTTCAAAGGATTGTTGATATCTCAAGTGCAACATTTTATTAACTTTTAGGATTTTTAAGACCTACATTTTATGAAGGAGCTTTATGCATGCCTTGATTGAAAACACATGGCCCTCTTCAGAGCACGCGCCTCTTTTTAAAAAAAAAAATTCCCAATACAGACTATGTATTACCTTATTACACTCCTATTTTCTTCCACCTTATCTGCTGTCTAAAACGCTTTCAGGCCTTCAAATCAGCGTTGCACGAAGATGCCCAAGGTGCAGATGCTGTTAGTGACACAGGTAGGCGGAGGAGGCTGCACCGTGAGCTGCTGGCACGGAGCCTCCCACCAGCACACACCGTTTCTGCCACCATTTCTGGGTGCTGCTCCGAGCGTGGCGGCTGTGCTGGCCTGCTCTGCTCAGGGCAGTATTTTTGGGAGCCCTTCCCTCTCTGGTTACTGTCTGGGTGTCACTTCTCCTCCAGGTCCCAAGGTGGGCTTGGAAGCCTTTGCCAGGAAAGGGTCAGCGGCAGGTTATGAGACTACTGTAAAATCAGACAGCCCGAGAAACAACAGGCCTTATTGCTAAGTGCTTGGAAATAAACAAGGCACTCATAATTACTCCTCGCCAGCTACCCCTTTCCTGGCCAGCTACAGGGAAAATCCATCATCTTTACACTCTGGGAGGGAAGCAGGGAGCCTCTTTCTGTGCCTTCTCCACCTAATAACTTTTCTTTTCTGTGGCCTATGAGGCTGCAAAACTGCCAAATGTTACAGTCCCGCCTTTAGTCAGATCACCACAGACGTATGTAGCTACTATTAGCTACACACTGTATTTTCTTCTTTCAGAAAGTTAAAATACCTTAGAAACCTTTCTTTGGACTTTCAGGTTGATGCTTTCATACTCAACAGCCTGTGCAGAAAACGGAGGCTGTGACAAGACCAGGAAAGGGCTGGCTATTAAGCAGTCTGACTGGTTACAAGATGTCAAATTTTGCTACTATGGAAATGTAATCCCACAATATATTATTAGTTCCTTCTTTTGATTTGATTTGCGCCATAAAAATGATGTGCTAGAAGTACCACAGTCCTCAGGTGTGCAAAACTGAGCAAACACCTTAGGTTGTTCTCACAGTGTTTGTAAGCTGTCAGAAGCTAAGATGCATTTGGCTTCCATGAAGAAAAGAAGCCTGACAAAAGAATGAATGCCTTGGTAATAATAAATTACAGTAAGTGAGGAAGACCTACCCCTCAATTAGAATAATAATCACAGAGGCATGTATGTTTACTCACAGAAAACAAAAAGTAATTACTCTGGGCCAGAATGCTCCCTAGTGAGACTCCCACTGAAGACACCAATGGACATTAATAAGCCTGATAATGTGATGCTCCTTACTTGGGGAAAATTCCTGTTGACTTAGACTAAAATGAACAGAAATAGGCATAAGCTGGAAAGTGAAAAAGGCTTTTTTAGATATGTGCACAGGTTTAGACCATGTGGAATAAGAAAATAATAAATGAAAAAATGCTGAGGTTAAAACTTTTGTTTATTCCTTACCTGATCCTGAGAAATTGTCTAAAGACCCGTCTGTGGCAGTAGTAGTAGCGATCTCACTGCTGTTCATTGGTTCTGTTTTAACTATAGAAATACAGACAGGAGATATTCTATATGCCCCTAATATTATTGCACGCGCATGCACACACACTCACCACAGATACAAACTCAATTAAACAAAAATCTGCCAAAAACGTCCTAAATCATGGCTATCGATATTTTGCATGTTGTGTACTTGTGTATACAAATAATGCAAAATACTGGCAGCTATGATTTACACATAAATATAAGATGATCAAGAGGGTTATTCCTGTCCCCAAGGAATAAGAGCCACTGTAACAAACCAGAAGTCCCCATGCAACTCTCTGCACCTGTCCTGATTCCTCTTAATCCTGCAGACCCAACAATAAGGATCTACATTTAGATCAGGTCACACAGCATTTAAAGGCTTGAAAGACAGCAAAATGAATAAGACAAAAGAGGAAATAATTTTTAAATGGTTTTTGCTGAGGGCTGTTGAAATTTTGTTTCCAATTACATAAATTTTCAGAGGAAAATTAAGGATTTGTGATGAAGTAAAACACTTTCCTTGAGGTGGATTTCTTCTCTCAAAATGAAATCCAACTTTATACACAACAACCCTGAATAAACAAAGGGGAACACAGTCTCACCAAATACTTCAAAGAATGCTTTAACACTTTATTACCCCTGCACACACAAAATAACACAGCTATCTGAGAGTAAAAAAGAAAGACACCAAAAGATTATCTCCTGGCTCATGCTGATTCATAATTAATAATCAATTAATGGCTTTTAATAAATCCTCAAGTAAATAAACAATTTCCCTTTCTGTCAGTCCAGTGCAAACTCTGTAATGTTTGGATCAGGAGAGTATCCTGATGCAAAGAGCAAGGATGGGGCTGACCTGGCCTGGATGTAAAAGAGGCACCAATAGCTACTCCCAGAGAGTTAGCAGAACATCATAGCAATCCCTCAAATCCATTTTTACATATCTGGCTTTTGGGGTTACAGCATGCCAAAAGCAACTGAGGATGATGTTTCAGAAAACAACAGAGAGCTGATCTTACTCTCAGCATCCCCCCTCTTGCCCTTGTTGACACACACAGAGACGCCGCTGCCCACGCGCCAGCGCTGGTGCATACCTGACCTTTCAGTGAGGCAGTTCTGTAACACTGCTGGGAGCCAAGCTGAGAAAACCAAGGCGAATTGCACCCCATTTGACATGAAAAGCCTCAGGGCACCACACATGCACACGTTTGTCTATATGTGTGTGTTCAGGAATTACAACCATCGTTAGCAGGAACCCTTTGGTACCAAGGTTGGAAAGGGTGAGGCAGAGGGACTTCCCTCTTTTCACTCAAGACCTTTCCTTTCATTGCCAAACCAAATTCTTATTTCTGCATGTCTATTGCCTTCACCACATCTCCTCTATGGGATTTATAAGAAATCTCTCAAGATTTTACTAATCGTCCATTATTTTCTTTTGACTCTCATGCAGGATTTTTGTCTGATGACTTGGGAGGTCCATGCTTAGCTGCACACAAAACTCTGCTGTATCTTCAAGCACTGCAGTCCATTTAGGAAAGTTTCATGAAGTGAAATGGCTGGTGCAGAGGGTCCAGTGTCCAGAGGCTAGGCATTTTTGAGAGGGGTTATTCAGCTTGAGAACATTAGCTGTACTTCTGCAAAGCAGGTTTTTGAAACAAGGGAAGTCCAAGAGACTCCCTAAGGGGAATTAATGTGGTAAGAAAAGGTGGCCACGAAGTTCACTTCAAAAGTGCACTCATGATCTGAACCACAACTCTAATACAAAGGCATTAAAAACACAACATGTAAGTTATTCACCATCCATTTAATGACTAAATACTGAAAGTCTAACACACAGATACAATGAAATATTTATTGCAAAGTGTCTATCACAAGAATTTTTTGAGAAACTAACAGACTTTCACAGCATGTTCTACAGTTTGTCAGTCTAAATATGAAAAACTATAGCATCTACATTATCTTCTGCTTTTTCTTAGAAGGTTATCACAGCTACATTTTACAGTCAGACTCATACTTCTCTCACAGACTACTCCGAGTTCCCCCAGAATCTGCAAATCTTCTGAGCTTAATTTCCATAGTGCAGTTATATTTTTGGGAATAACAATGAAAGATGCTTTCCTCTATAGCTGGTGTCTGTGGTGGGGGAAAAGAGAGGAAGATAAGACAGATCAACCTAACTTGGAGTATAGGGTGGAAGTTTTTAGTATGTGCTTTCTCCAAACTCCTCCTCTTCTCTGTTGGAGAAACAATATGCCTTATTCCTCATTTTTGAATCACTGCAAATTAGCAGTCTAAGAACTATGCTAGGGTTCACACAGTATAAAAAAGTACAGCATCAGTTGTTCTCGATAAAAAGCAGCCCTTCTGAAAAGGACTTGGGATTTGTGGTGGTTGAGAGGTTACATGAGAGCTGGCAATGTCCATTTGCAGCCCAAAAAGCCCAGCTGTATCCTGGGCTGCATCAAAAGCAGCGTGGCCAGCAGGGCAAGGGAGGGAATTCTGCCCCCTGCTCTGCTCTTCAAGACACTACTGGGAGTGTTGCATCCAGCACAGGAAGGGCATCAACCTGTTGGAACAAGTCCAGAGGAGGGACACCAAGATGATTAGAGGGGTGGAGCACCTCCCCTGCCAGGAAAGGGGATTTGGGATTGATGAGCCTAGAAAAGGTTTTGGGGTGACCTAGTTATGGCCTTCCAGTACCAGAAGGGAGTCCAGAAGAAAGATGGAGAAGGACCTTTTACAAGAACATGTAGTGACAGGAGAAGGGAGAATGGATCCAAAGGGAAAGAGAGTAGGTTTAGATTGGATATCAGGAAGAAATTCTTTACTCTGAGGGCGGTAAGGCACAAGAACAACTTGCCCAGAGAAGCTGTGGCTGCCCCATCACTGGAAATGTTCAAGGCCAGGTTGAATGGGCCTCTGAGCACCTATCTGGATCCTTGTTCAAGATACCATTTTCAGAAAAACCTCATCGAAATGGAATTTCTGTCTCTATGGCTAATGAGCAATATTTCTGTGCAACTTAGTTTAAAACTGAATGCTGTTTACTAGACATACTACTTTTGAAGATACACTAAAACATGAAATATAGTGCAGTGCCTTTTTGATGGGAATGAACTCTAGTTGCTGACTGAGGTGCTCAACAATTTTTTATAAAAATTTTGTCTTCTCTCTCAGCTATTGTATCCCCTGAATACAAGAAAAACAGGGTATAAGAAAGGATGTTCCCATTATTCCTGATCTGGATACCCATGACTTGGGTGATAATAAATGTGCCCTATCATGCTGCCTTTAGAAACAACCACAACCTTAATGAACCTTTGTGTTATAGACAGTTAGGAATTTAAGAAAGATGAAGAGGTCCTGAAAAACTCTCCATTCCCCAAATAATTTAATCAAAATGCCTGAAAATTACTGCATATTTCCTTCTATCAGCCCGAGCACACTTTTAAGAGGATGAAATGTTGCTATACAAAGAAATAAACTGAGAAGAAACAGCTGTTGGGAACATTTACATGTATTCTTACTTTAAAGGAAGGTCTCTTGTTTTTCCAAGGCAAAACTGACCTGCAATGGAGCATATTTCATCCCAGAATCACAGGGAAAGAGAACTGCAGAGGGACTGCCTAAGGATAAGAGTCTCCCAGCCTATTCCAGCAGCACATGACTCATCCATGCCTATGATGAGAGACATATGGAGCTGTCCAAGGAAGCCAGGCTTCGGTTGGGCACAGATCTGGCCCTGCCACTTGCTGCCTATGGGTGCTCTGGATTCCAGCCCTTCACATTTTCCATGACAATTAATATTTCTGTAACATGTCCTAATCTTTCACAAGATGACACTGGGAATATTGCCACATCTAGACAGCACACATTGCAAGCTTGCCAGTAACAGCCAACAACATCATGCTCAGTTGTGGCAAAGACCATGGAAAGTGACACAGGGAAGTTCCCATTTCTGCTGCTCCTTTATCAAAATTGACCTTCACAGAGGTGCAGAATCATCAGACTTGAAGTCTAGAGACAGACTCTGATTTAGCAATGTACTGCTAACCTTTAGAGCCATCCAAACCACTCGTAATAAAACAGATTATCAATAAGAAGTTCAAGAGGAAGACTGTCTTCTTTATCTGCTGCAAAAAATTTAGTGTTTATTTAGAACCAGTGATTTAGATTTGAATTATGTACCAAGGAGCTTAAGAAACTATGTCAACAAAGAGATATTCTTCCTCCTTATTTTTTGTTTCTAGTCATTTGTGATAATCCAAAAAGATTTAAAAAGAAACGGTGTAGGAAAACAACATATAGAACAACAGAAAAAAATAGGATTAGCGGATAATAGCACAAATGCTATCTTGGAGAAAAAAGCACAAAAATTCAGCGATATCACAACTGCTGAGCTAATGTTATATTGATTGTCAAGATTTTTCTTCTAAAGAAACTTAGAGACTGCAAATGCAATGTGCCCTGTTTTGTCAGCTGTATAGCAAAAGGTGGTTAAAAAATGACTTACATGGCAGTTTCTGAACTCCACTGAGAGAGAGAACCTCAGACCAGAACCCACAGGTTCATGTGGTTCATTGGCCAAGTAACAACTTTCTGAGTTCACAGCTTGTCATGCAGTTCCTAGTATATATATCAGTAGAGAGTGTTATGAGGAATGAGATCCTGGCTATTTTAAATATGGATTTAATGACCTAATATTTGTCTACTCCTAACACAGAAATTGTAGAAATACCTCATAAAGATTGCACCTTCAAGCATGAAAAAATAAGGTTTTTAAATATATTTTTAAAATTGCTTTTATTACATTAAATACATATAAGGCTTACTCCACTGAACTCATCTTTATTAACAGCTATGCCATAATTCTAAATCAGAATAGAAATATTGCAAACATGCCTGACTAATTGAATTGGTTTTAATTTTGCAGTTTTAAGATTGAATTAAGACTATAATATTATGTTCTTTGTATTATACAAATAAGTGGGTAAAATGAATAAGTGGGCAAAATTAAATTATTCCTGGCTGACAGCTCTCAGTGTTCATGGGCTACAAAGAGACTCAACAAAGTGTAGCAGTTAGTTTGTTCACAGACATACATAAAAACACAGCCTCTTGCTCTATTTTGCCTTGTCTCATCTTCAAATAATAGTAGTAACTAAACACCATGTAAATCTTGACTAAGTATTTTATGTATCAGTTGCTATTCACATACTATTTTGCTTGACACCATCCTCTTTCTGTACTCACTAGAAGCCCAGAGTTCGCCTGGAAGCCTAAAGATAATTGTCACTAACAACAAGACAAAAAATCTATCTTGAACCTCTAAGCTCATGATTTTCCATTATTTTATTCAAACACTCCTTGTTTGTAGTGAAGAACCTTGCAATTATAAAAAGGTTACGTTACTCAATTGTACTAATTCCTATCCAGAATATTATTGTCTCTTTCTATCACAGATTATCAAATCATCAGCTTCTGACCATGAAGCTTGATAAATTTGTTACTGCTTCTCAAAGCAGAGAACTCTTCCTGAATATCATTGTCTGGAAACTACCAGAAGGTAATTTCCAGCCTAAATTTTTGTATGGTTTTCAAAGAAAGTCCCTGCTCAAAGCAGCACATTCTAGTTCAAGCCCAGACTGTTCCCTGCTTTCCCCTCCTCTGATGTGAGAGTCTTCAAAACTTCTCCAGTATTTGGGCTATGGCTAACACTTAGGTTTCACCACATACACCCCCATGACCCTCATCTTGCTCTTATGTTATGCATTTCAGGTGAAACACCTTTAACATCCTCATACCTGCTCACCTAGTAGTAAAAACCTTAAATTTACAAAGAAATGGTGTCACTGCTACAGTGCAAAGTCAGAAAGAAAATTCAAAAATATCTATACAGAGACAGGATTGGACAGTATTTGTAGCTGCTAAGCTACAAGTTGATAAGCTGTATCAACTTGGATATTTATCTGACAAGTACAGTCATGGGTTAAAACAGTCTCATTCACTGCAGCTAGGAGATGAGAGCATCTGAGTCAAACTAAGGTTCTTACCCCTCCACACTCACATATCCAATTATAACAAATGTTTGTGTCTCTGCTCTGAAAATGGAGGCAGCATATATCCAAAATCAATCATTTTAGAGGTGTCATGGACTATTCTATTTCCTTTTTTTATTTTCCTCTTTTTAACTGGGAATCTGACCATGCATGCTTAAGTTTGTACTGTTCACAAAGAGTATTCATATTCTTTAACCAAAGCCAAAAGAATGACCAAAAAAACAACACAGGCCCAGCCATTAATGGCAAAGAAGGTTTTCTTCACTGCCTTCTGGGAACATGGAGGTCTTCAAGTGAGCAAGAGAGCAGCATGGAGAAGTCAAGCCTGCTCTGACATTTAGGTGTACAAGACACAAGACTAACTCATGACGACAGGAACACAATGAAAAAGTAGGTGGGACTTTTCATTACTGGGAAATAATATGCCCTACATTTGGCCACATCTGAACTGACAGACTTAAAGCCAAATTCACCTGGACAAAGAGGGATAGTGCCAGCTTCCATTCCCCTCCAGCCAGCAGCAGCAGCAGCAAATTCAGTAGCTTGTTCCACCAAACCTGGAGGCACGGGTGCTTCAGTCACTGATCAGGGTCAGAGGACATGGCTAACCCAGATGTGTAACCAAATTTCATGCTTTTTTATCTACTTAGGACAAGCAAAACTCATCAGAAGATTATAAGATGCAAATGGTAAATCCTCAAGTCACAAGTCTGAAGCTCTTCAAACACCACCCTACTAAGGTGTGATGTTTGACTAAGATGATCTACTTCTGTTCCTTGGAGTTTCTGCAGGTGCACAGCGACAGCTGGGGCTGGATTTCCTTCCCATTTGTATTACTGGCCAGGCATATGGCATATGACATTCCATATGGCATTTGTGTATGGAATCACACAACTGTACATGTTCATAACTGGCTGGTCCCACTGGAAAGACACCACACCTGGAACGATGTGCTGTGGCTACAGTTTTCAGTAAACTAGTGAACATCCTCACAGGTCCTTGAAATCCCACAGCCTGTGCACAACCACTGTGCCCCTGGAGCTCTGGCACCCTCAGACACACTCAGAAGGTGCCCTCACACCACCATGCTTCATCCACAATATGAAACAGCATGTGCTGTGAACATCTATATGAGAAGCCTGCAAAAATAAATGATATTAAAATAAAGTTGCTTCCAAGATGTTCCTTTTTTTTCGTAAAGTACTATGTCATTTGGAGTGTTTTGTCTCCCTCATATACCTGTGGGAACCAGTACTGCTATTAACTTATCACTTAAATGAGGTCCTTTCTTTCAGGAAAAACTTATGGAGGAAACCAAAATAGGGAATCTTTCAAGAATGGATATAAATACATATAGAAAAGACAGTAAGTACATAAATATTTATAAGCTAGTCTCCTCCCCAAGACCTTGCAAAAGGAGTTGCTCAACCAAGTCAGCAGAGAAGTGGACAAGTCATTTCACTAGCCAAGTACCTACAAAAGAGGAATAATAGAGCATTATGCTACATGTGCTCAGAACAGACAGAAAGACTCTTGGGGAACCAGGAGAATAAAAGCACAGGTAAGACAAAGAGTCTGGAAGGAAGCCAATGAAATACAGCAAGGAAAAAGGGTGGAGAGCAGGGAAGAAAGGACAGTCCAAGCCAGCCCCTTTCCTTCACACAAACTTGCTGTATCTGATTTTTATCCTCCAGAAGTGACATCAGGTTGAATATTCATACTGGCTTCCACAGACCTCCAGCTTGCATTTGGGAACCCAGGACCTCTGTAGCTTTTGCCTATGGCCAAACAACTGTTTTCTTGCACTCTTCTGGGATAAGTAAAGAAGTCATCATCCACAGCTTTTTCTGCTAATAACCTGCTTAAAGGCAAATATTACATCTACCTTTATTATGCTAGTATTTCAGGATGTCTAAATATGGAGGTCTCAATTACAAGTTTCATCCTATCAAGCTCCTTATTGCAAACACAAGTCTAGAAACTTCAGCAGGCATAATTAGCAGGAACTCCAGAAATGAGTAATTAAAAGGTACTAGAATCCAACCATCAACAAAAAAATGCATAATTTTGTCTGATTACCATCACCTACCACAACTTTGCACCCCAAAGCATACAAAAATACAAAAAATATAAAAACATAGGAATAAATTAAAAAACATTCATTGCCAATATGAATTGCTTAATTGCAATAATAAAATACTATTTTGAGTGCTACAAAATATTGCTAGAATTACAAGAAATATAATATATAGAAATATAATTTACTGAGAGAAATCTACATCACTTGCCATAAGAACCAGCTCTACTCTGTCTAGGGATTTCAACATCTTACTCACCATTACTTGAGGAAATACTGAAAACTATTTTTTCTCCATTCTGTAATACTGCAACTTGACAGCAAACATACCACACAGTGCTGCCTTTTGAAATCCTGAAGATGGATTTATGTTCACCAGACTTAAAGCAACCTTTCTAATGGCCACACATCAGATAGTCTCGTAGTGGAGAGTTTGACTGCCTTTGTGTGAGATCTCATTCTCATGTTGCAGCAGGTACTTAAAGAGTGAGAATCATTTTTTTTCCAAAGGAATTTTGATGTCCAACTCCCTTTGAAGCCTCCCTTCCTATGTATCTTTGAAAATCTGATCTTCAATTTGTTATCCATTTTCCCTTCCCACTTGATATGACAATGCCTTCCCTCCTTCCTCCTTGAAGGCTCAAATAAAAGGGCAGTAGCAGGTCTGTACTCCTTAAATGAATGAAGTAGTTGCTCAGAAAATCACAGCTCCTTTGCCCAGTCCTCATCCATTCTTTTCCATTCCAGTTTCATAAAATATCATCATGATGGGCCGCAGGCTTCTGTTTCTCACTCTATGCCATCCATCAGATTTGATTTACATTCTTAAGATAAAAGTAAAGATCACCGTAGGCAGAAACTGGATGCAGTTGTCTGCTATGGAAAACAGATTTCCCTCTCCTTTCAGATTTACTGATCACTCACGGCCTTTCCCCTCTAAAGGGTATCTACCAAAGTGGGCTCTGGTGTTGGAATAGCCACCAGCTGTCTGATAAAACTTAATGAATGGCAATTTTATGAGCTTCTGTTGTTATTGTTCCTTTAACTCCTTCAGTATCAACCCACCATGGCAATTCGCTGACAAAGGAAGATTAGAGATAAGGCATGACTATGAACATTTTGATCCCTACTCCAGTAATTTTTTTAAAGAGATTTTCTTGGGCAAGTCATAGAGGGCCATAATTTTTATGGTGTCCAGTGTCTGCCCTTTTCTACAATAGAGGGTATGTTGTGGAAATACACTTAAAGAGAACATGGAAACCTCAAATATTGTAGTATTTGTATAATCAGCACCACCCTGGCATATGAGGACTGATTTTTCTGAGTGCCTTTAGCCAGACATTTTAGTGTTACTTCTTTGCATTTGATCCTGGGAAATTTCTGTCTGGTCAAGGTCTATAATTTCCTTGTTACTTCCCCATCAATGAAGATCATCCTGCCTGGCCAGGAGAAGAATTTTGCTCTATCAAAGTGAAATTAAGCACACAAAGAGTTGCATGTAAGCTGCATGTAGAGATTAAATTCAGACTCAATCGCACAACTAAATCCCCATTCAGTGCTTTGAAAATTTACAGCTAAATGTGAAGCTAAAAATATTAGCTAACAAAGTGAGCTATCTTCCAACCACATCCTCTTGCAGAAATACATCAATAGAAGACAAGTCTGAAAATGTGCCTTAGAGGAATTACTGAACATTTGTTTGAAATGCAGCCATTTCACTTTCAGACGGGTATTTTTTCCCCTTCTTCTTTTTTTCTTCCCCTCCCCTCATCTAGTGAACATATCCTGTGCTTCAGGGTATGGAAACCTGTCAAAATCACACCCATAGTCAAATAAAATTTAACATATCTTTACAAGATATTTATAACATGCAAATACCTAAAGGCCCTGCTTCTCAGTCACATGCTAGAGAAGAGCCCTTATGCTAGAGAAGGAGGGCTCTTTCACATTAGTGAGAATGTGTGCATGGTAGACTGGAAGCTGGTTTCACATATATATTTGACATGTGAAGCTCCAGCGACCCACATCTCCACTCCATGTGCAACAAGCAAGCAAACCACACTGCAGCAACTAAAAAGAGGTGTTTGGCGAGCCCCAACAACCGCATCCTTACAATCAGCCACTTGTGTCTCAGCAGGATTCTGCTTCAAGAATCCCAGAAAAAATAATTTTACTTCATCCTTCATTTAAAAAATAGGAAACTTTTGCTTCATTTACTCCACTTTTTCTTAAGTCTCTTTAGCAGCTCAAGGAGCCTAACAAAACATTTTCTCAAGATAAAACAGATTAGCAGTAAAAATTCCACCTTCAGATTCTTAGACCTCTGCTTCACTCACAAATTTTGTCTCTTGGCACACATCTCATTCAGAAACAAATTATTCTACTAGTTTCTTTGAAAAACTTTTCCTTCTTTGTCACTTAAGAGCAATCAGAGACAGGAATTTTCAAATTAGAAAGCTTAGAGCAGAACCACCAAGCACAAGCTATCTCTCGGGACACTTTTGGAACAAATCCGAAATCGCATGCTGAGTGCCCACGCCTGCTGCGCCCACTGCAGCACCCAAACCTGCGGGGCTCTGCGTGCTAGGGCTGAGCAGCCAGTCTGCAGTGCTGAGGAGGGTCATGTCACCTGAGGGAAAAGGGCAAACAAAAGAAAACTGTTTGGCTTCGTCTCAGGAGGCAAACGTATTGCAAGTTAGAGCTTTCTGGGTAGAATTCACTCCAAAACTGTAAAATTCTAGTGTCAGATAAGCTACTGTGGTTTAATTTACTTTCTTCAATAAACTCTGATACCTACCTAGAAGCTGGGATATTATTTCCAAAATTATTTTCTACCTAAGGTCAGTGCATTAATAGAGAGATACAACATAAACCTCATTTCCTGACAAAGTAATATTAAGAATTTCTGAGAGTGTATGCACATAGCACTACATGTCGACCAAAAAGTCAAGTCAGATGATGAACATCTTTCAGTGTTTCGAGGAACGCCCCCTGTTTTTGTGCTACAAAAGAACCTTCAAGTTATATAGAAGGTAGAAAAGCTCATGAAGTTTACAACAAAGGCTTCTGTGAGCTAGAGCAATTTTAATTTGAAAGGGCAATTGTATCCTGTACCAGAAGTGGTATATACTTGGTAATATGATATAAAAATATAATAACATACTTGTGTATTTTAAAGGAAGAAGAATCATTTATGGACATACAATTTTTTTCTGCTTAGAATACATGAGCCGAGTAAGCACTTTATTTATTCTTTAAAAAACTACTTTTTTTTTCAAATGGCTTAATATTTGATTGCAGCAGCACTTCTATAGCAATAGCAAAAAGTAAATTATACACAAGTCTGGCACAAAGTCCTGTTAATCTGATAACCCATAAACCGTCCCCACTACCAAGGACTCCAATTAGAATGAATAACAGAGATGTTTGGGGAATTGAGGGGGGGACAACATCTGTTTGATTGACATGTGCCTTTCCTGGAAAAATGCAATGCATGTCCATAATCCTAAAGAGTCTGACAGCACTATTATGACCCAATTTTTAGGAAAAAAAGGCATATCTTTGCTACAACGGTTGTAGCAGTTTACCTATATGTTTATACTGAAGAGCACGACTGAAGCTGTGTGACTCTCTTTTCTAGTAATGCATTAAATCTCTGTTCACACAGCCAGCCAAATGTCATGTATGATCTTTCTCACCATTGCCATAGAAATGCTACAGGAAAGAGCATTTTTTGCCTCTTGTTGTATAAACCCTCCTGTGTTTCATTATATGTATTATTAGATGTATTATAGATGTATTATATTACCGGCAAAGCTGTTAGGTTGTTCTGTTGTTAGTATTCTACTGAGAACAAACATAACTTATCAACTGCCTGACTGCTTCTTGAGAAATAGGTATCAGTTTACCCCATTGAATTACTACACCTGTTTGAATTTTGGCCACTCCATCAGAGCAGCAAGCTAGCCCAAGGAACTTTCAGCACTCAGTTTTATTAGCCTACTTGACAAAATTCTCATAGCCTTAGGAGCTTGCAAAAAGTGAGAACCTAAAGAAATACCAAACTAGTAAAAAAGGCTGGAAAATTGCATTTTGTACTATGGCAATTGTAAACACCTACTTTTTTTTCTCTCATCATTAGACTTCCTTTTTGGTTTTTTGACTTTTTTTTTTTAATTTAAGCTCTGCACATACTACCTGCTCAGTCCATTCAAACTCCATGAAAGAAACATAAACTTGTAACGAAAACTATTGCTGAAACTTGGTAATAGTAACTACTGATAAACATTGAACATTGCATTTATGTACCATATGAATAAACACAGAACACTTAAAATAGTAAAACATTATATAGCTTGCTGACTGCAAGAACACCACAGCAACAAGGAGAAAAAACAAATTAAGAAACACTAAAAAACCAAAAAGACTGGCTCACCTTCTGTGCCATTGGGTGTCATGGAATTATTATTTATATGGGAGTTATCAAGTTTTGGACCACTGGGGGATTCACTACTACCGCTTAGTCGTCTATGTGGGCTGGCTAGATCCTGCATTTCCATAGACCTGCAAACAAGATGCAGCTAGTTTTAGTGACATAAGTCAACATGAATTACAGAGGAACTGCCTTTATGAGATGCAGACTACTATTTATCAACATCCCAGAAACACTTAGTAAAAAATTAACTACTTCTCCCAACTTGATCTTTTCCAGTGTATTAACTCATGTTGTAGCCCCACACATGACTGGCCAGCTACTGTAATCATTTTTGCAGCTTGTAACTAAATAAAATTTAGATTCCAAGTACTGTACTAAAAAATGTATTTAATTGCGCATTTTTAAAATACATACAAAAATAGAATCACCAATATATGAAGACATATATTGTCTTAACAACAAATTAACACTCTGCTTTTTCAAGATTTACCACTCAGTGGCAATATAATGGGCCTCCAAACCAAATAAAACACTTGAAGCAATTGTGGAAACCTATCATCTACTGACAGGGAATGAGATATTCCTGATGTATGTGTTTACTCTGGCAAACTACTTAATTGTTCCTCTGTTTCCTTTGAAACAAATGCAGCATTAAAACATTATTATGTCTGCTCACTTGTTTGCTTTGTGGATTACATAAAGCGTGCCCAGCTGAAAAGGGATATGACTGCCACACAGTGAATCCATACAGGCGTGAGTGTGCCTCAGCACTCTGCTGCACCTCAGCAGCTGTCGCTTAGTCAAAATGAGAAAAAAGCAATTCCGATAAAGCAAAAATTAAACGTTTAAGTAGCACAGAAGCAGCTGAATATTTCAGATTTGTGCTTTCAATAGCCTTATATTAGAAAGCCAACAGCCATCACCACCATGACATATCCCTTGGTTGATGTTGGTGCTTATGACTGAAGCGCCCTATCCTTCCGTTCCTTTCTACCTAAAACTTTTGATATTGTTATTTGATGTACTCATTTTAAGTAATTGCTCCCAGTAGAAACATCATAGGTTACTGTGCCTCCAAGGCATTTGAACTAGTAATTTTTCAGTTGAAAAGAAACATTTAGGCTCTTTTAAAGACTATTAAAATTATATATAAAGTTACTCCTGCAGTAATGGTATAAATATCCTTAAGCCTAAGTGTCATTTCAGGTATGAAGCTTTCATATTTTAACTGAAATTTTATCACAGGTTCTAAACATAGATCTTTTATTTAATATTTCTTTACCTAAAACAATCTACACAAAAAAGAAGATGATACTGCAATGAGTTCGAAATGCCAGCATCAATTAAAAGCTCAAACAATTTAGTGAAAAAGTTACATGCTCATGGTTTACAAACTTGGTCGCACGCATGTAAAAGCTACGCTCCAGCATTTACACATCTGCTTAATGTGGGAAACAAGAATAAATATTTTACTTATCACTTAAAGTTTAAAAAAATCCCCAGCAATTAAAGACTTGCAAAAAATTAGCAATTTTCAGTCAAATCCTTACCTGCAGCTCGAGGAAACAGCAACATCTGAACTGGTTTGGGACTTCTGCACCTGTAAACCAGGGAAACAAACAGAAGCTGCTATTACTCCGCTTTACTATGAGGCCTTAATTTAAAGAAAGGATATCACCACGGATGACAATTCTGTCCTTTAAACCCAAAGGCAGAGGAGGAGGGTGCGGTGCCCGTGAAAGGCATATTGTCTTTAAATTGAAGGCTCAACTGTTGTTTCCCCGGCAGGTCTCTCTCCCTCCTCCCCGCGCCAGGGGACGGCAGCCAAGTGACGGGATAGTGATTCATCAGGGGCCCGTGACAGCTGCACAGGGGCTCACTCCTCCCCCGGCACGGCTCGGCTCGGCACGGCTCGGCTCGGCTCGGCTCTGCCTGCACCCCGCAAAGGTAACCCCGCCGAGGGCAGCACGGGCTGCTCCAGCCCCAAGCCCCCCAGCATCCTCCGCTCCTCTGGCCTCTTCTCATCCCTCCTTTCCCCTCCAGTCCTGACAGACTCTTGCCCTCATCACACTGGTTTTCCTCTTCCTTTGCTCTTCACCACCCTTCCTCTGTGCCTGGCAAGGGAACCCACAAGTCAAGCTCACCCCAAAGGCAAGCTGGAGATGCTGATGTTATTTTGGGGGAGGGATAAAGAATAACAAGGGACAAGTCTCCCTATGATAAAGACCTTCACTATATAGCCAACAGCCTTACAGAACCATCTCTAAAAGAAGCCCATCTCCAGCCAGGTCGAATCAAAGTAAAAACTCCACACGTTATTGCATAGTCTGACTCACAAAAATTCCAGTTGCTAAGGAGATTTCTGATAAAATGACTTAAAAGGACACTTCTGGCTGAATAAATGGGAGGAAGCTGTAGCATTTACCTCTGAGGTCACTCATGAAGAAAAGGAACCTGGTTGCACTGGGAAGCCCACCAATAATTTTTTAGTTTAATAAAATAATTTCTTCTGTAACTCAGGTGAGTAATAGTTTTCATAATCCATCAGAAAAGCACTGTTGCTTTACTAACAAACTCTAGCCAGTAGCAATTGTCATCAGGTGAAAAAATTCAGGTGGAAATACACTGCTAGACACTGTTAGCTTGAAAGCACACAAAAGCTTCTCTGGGCAAGGTATATATCCTCTCAATGTCTGCAGTGAGGATCCTTCTTGTGCATTTCCATTCAACCTGAACTGACATCTCTTAAATGATCACAGAGCAAAGACAAGGGAGATGAGGCATTTTAAGTGCCATAAAAATCATCCAAGCAAATCCTACTTATGTGTCTGTAGGGTGGGTTTTTTGTTATTTTTAATCACAGACAGAATTACTACTAGCGAGAGTAAACAACTGCTAGGGGCAGTCAGGCAATGAAGAACATTACAAATGATGTCAAGAAGCATGCAATAATGCATGCTGAAAAACATCAATCTTTTTATAACTGGGTACTTAAAGTACTGCATAACACGCTTTTCAATACATCGTTGCATGCCAAATCAAACTAGACTAGGACATACAGTCAAAACTGTGCATTTTGGTTTAAGGATTTTTTTCCCCTCAGTTCTTTACCCCAGAAACTGCTCCAGAGTGCCTTAGGATATGCTTCTGCTGTTACTTCTAAACACCTGGAAAAAATTATAGGTGAGAACTAAGTTTGCCTACAGACCTATCTTCACTCCCTCTTGCATAGGATCTTTTAAAACGTATCTTTTATAATAGAAAAAACTTCCTTTTTCAAATGGATGCTTTAATTAACTGATATTTTCCAACATGCCCTACAAAATTATTCATACTTGACTGAAATAAAAAAAAACATGTAATCCTCACTATTTTAAGTACCAAATTTTTACAAAAATAGTTACTTCTGTGCATTTGAAAACATATACAATACATACATATATACATATTCATGTATGTGCATAGTGAGAAAGATCTCATTTATGTATTCATGGGACAGGGCAAAAAAAATAACCAGCTCATTCAAAGTGAATTAAATATATATACCTTAAATGTCCTCCAACACTCTATGATTTGTGAAAGTTCATATCCACAATTTTCATTTTCATTAGACGTACTTTAGATATATTCCTTTGTGTCTTAGGGATTATTTAAACCATGTGTTGCACGTTACCAAATTTAAAAATGACTCTTTAATCAAAATAACTTTAAAACAACTAATCCTCACTTAGGCTGGTCAGCTGAATCCACAGAGTGGTCCAGGAAAAATAAATCTACTCTCAAGAATGCGAATGCAGACAACAATTAGACACAGATGTGAGTGAAATTAGTTACAGTTTACAAAATGCTACACTTCACATGCTTTCAGTTTTTTATGTGCAGTACAAAATTACAACGTAGGAAGGAACCACACTTATGACGACCAGTTAGTTCATAGAATAAAAACATTTCTGGGTGGTGTGTGCTTGTGCTTTCTCTCATATAGTCCCATTTTGTCAACAGGTTTCTGGATAATTGAAGTTTGGCAACATAACTCACATATCAAATAAAAGGTGGGGGGGAAAGCCCAAATGCTTGGCCTTAACCAGACAGAAATGGGTCACATAAAAAAAAAAAAAAGAAAAGAAAGAGCTGTCACACCCCCTTCACACTCAGTGCTCCGCTTAAACCTTAAACTAAAAATGCCTTATATGCTAAATGGCATACACATTCTTCTTAATACCTCGAAAACATTACTGTGTATAATTTGATTGTTGTAAGTCTTTCTTACATCTTTCTCCTTAACACAGATTGCAGACTGGGCACTATGTAGTACAAGGCGAGAAAAAAAGGACAATGATAGCAAAGCTACTTAAAACTCATCCATTTAAGAATCTTAAATCAGTAACATCAAATTCTGATTAGTTAATGAGGTCTTTTAAGTTTGCCTTTTTTTCTAATTAAATTTATAATTCTTCACAGATGTAGGTTTTGTTGATGTTCAATTTGTCTCTCTCATTTTGTTAAACCTCACATAGTACTCCACCAATCCATTGAATAGCCACATTAAATCTGTTAATACCATGCTCTTCAACCCCAGAAATTATTTCCAGAAGGCAAACTTGCTTTGAGAGATCATCAAACAAGACTTAAGGTACACATTTTATCACATTTTCCCTACCACAGAGCTCAGGATGCAGAGGAAAATTCATGACTTTTGCACTGTTTATTATACTTTGCTAAATTACAAATCAAAAGCATCTGACAGAAGATCATGTATGAAGCCAAAAAGTTAATAATGTTCTGTGAAAAGTAAACTGTAAATGGGAAGGGATTCTAAATTTCAGCAGCACAGAGCAAATAAAATGTAGGTACTTGTCTAAATTACAGGTTTTCCACAGTATTTTTGCTTGGAAGGAGCAATTTTTTTAATGGCTATAATTTAAAACATTTTTCCAGCTGAAAAGAAATTTTCGAAGTGAAAATAAGAATTTAATCCAGAAAACTATAGCCAGTACCTGCGTTTTCTCTTAAAATACAGTTCTACTTTAAAGGAAAAAATGCCAAAGACAATGGCAGTTTTCAAATGAGGGTGTTCCTTCTTAGGAAAAAAAAATCTGTCATTTTTAGGAAGGGGTGGAGGGAGGGACAGAAAGGGACTTTTTCCCAACTGCACTCTTTGCCTCCCTAAAAGCACAACACAGTCAGTATCTGCCGACATAATGGCTTCAACTGCCAAAATGTTACAAAACTAAAATGCAAATTGGCTGCAGAAAGGCACCTTGCTGGCAACCCAGGAAACTTGGTAATACCTTCACTTTTCCAACAATCACGTATCGCTGGGCTCTAAGGAAAGAGGTAGGGCTTTTTCACTAGATATTCTCCTCAAAGACAAATTGTACTTACTAAAGCAAAACAGGTAATTGCAGCTGTTTAATTTTTAATTACTAATTTAAATTCTTCTAAAAGTGCTATCCTGCGTGCTCATTTCATACACTCATGAATGAAATGTTTTGAAATCCCAACACTTTCTTCCCTTTAAGAAAGAAGTACTACAATGTGACAATGCTTCTATTATGACCAGCCATTTAAGAATGCCTTTCTGCTTTTCCAAGATTTTTTTTGGCTCCTGAGAAATATTTCATACTTATTGCAGTTCAAGCAAAATGATTACTCATTCTTTTTTTCTCCTAAGGTGAAGCGTGACTCAAGCCGTCTGTCACTGTGCAGAACTGCTGAGAGGGGATGGCTGCTCATTTCCAGACCCTTCCAGGCCTTGGGAAAACTCTGACAGCAGTGAGGTGCTTGGCTAAAAACTGCATGTCATGGGTTTGTGAGCAACATGAAAACGCTGTGTGCCTGTGTGTTTTTATACCTAAAATTCTGTAATGTGTATTCACACGTACATGTACTTTTAAAGACGCATATCCACATATATACTCTTAATTTATTTTACACCTCAAACCAGTAGTCTGTGTTCTGGCAGATGCTTTGCGAACCATCTCAGTATGGGATGGAAAATAAAATAATCTTTATACATAGTATCTAATGTTAAAAACTTCCAAAGATACGCTACACCACATTTCCACTTCTTATTCCAAATTTCCCTCAGTGCTCGTTTTTAAATTTAAACAAACGAGATGAAACATACTACCATTTTTTTTCCCGGACAGCTTTTATCTCTTCCGCTTACCTCAGTTTTAAATGTTTGCTTACAGAAGAAAGAAAAGAATGCACCAAAACCCAACCACCTTCAAAGAAACATTTTAAAATGCACCTTTACTTTTCCAGAATCAATCTTGCACTGTAAAGGGCAGTTCTTCCTCTTGGTGTCTGAAACACCGAGAGAATGTTTGGTGGGTTTTGGTTGCTCAAAAGCAAGATGTAAATTTAATGAGACTTCAGAAGGTCTTTAACGTCCTCGTTCTAAGATCACCGTTCTAAATAAGCCACCTAAAATGTCAATAAACGTCAAATATTTCAGTTGTGTAGATGTTTATTCTGTCATCTTGAAAAGTTCTCCTGTGGGGATCTGCGTGTTTTCCTTGGTGTTTGGAAAATTTAAACATATTAAGCAAAAGGATTTCCTGCTTCAGAAAGCACTGTCAAAATCTCTGTCAGGCATTCTTCCTCCCAATTTTTTTATTATTTTTCTCACGCTCTCATGTCTCTTTCAACAAGGTCTGCTGGTTTCGTACCGTACGTGCCTATTTCCAGCCCCCATTTAACATCTCACCATCACGTAACTCCTATCTGCCGAACCATTAGCACTCGAGGAAACCAAACCGGAGAATCCCCAAACCTGGCCGATCACAATAAACAGAACCTCCTAACATCTGTTTTGTGGGAAGCCTACAAACCCCAGCCTGAACTAGGGCCAGAATTAACTGCTGCACCCAGCGATTTACAACTGAGCGCTGCTCTCCGCCGGAGCGGCAGAAAGCGCGGAAAGCGCCCCCGTCCCTGCGCGCATCCCGGCCCGGCCGCCGCGGGATCCCGCGCTCCTCGGGGCTGCTGCAGCCGCCCCTTCCCTTCCCTTCTCTTCCCTTCCCTTTCCTCCCTTCCCTCAGCTCTCCCCGGTGCGGTCCCCGCGCCGTGCCCGTGCCGCTGTCAGTGCCCCGGTACTCACGGTGCGGGGCGCAGCTCCGCGGCTCAGAGCGCGGCGGCGGCGCCTCCCATGGCGCGGGGGCAGCGGCGCCCCGGGGCCGGGCCGGGCCGGGCCGGGCCGGGCAGACAAAGCGCGGCCGAGGGAGGCTGCCGGCAGCCCCGCCGTCTGTTTGCTCAGCCTTGTGTGTCTGCCCAGGCAGTGCCTGGGGGCACGCTGCCGCTCCCGCGCCCGCTTGCCTCCGCACTCCCCTTCGCCTTCTTTTTTTTTTTTTTCCTTCTCTCCTTCTTCTTTTTTTTTTTTTTTTTCCCCTTCCCCTTTGGGTTTTGTTTTTGTTTTTTGTAATGCAAACCGCAGCTATTCTCTTGTCCCAACCTTATTGGTTTAAGAGCAACAACTGCAGTGAGGCTTGCGCGGTCTGAGGTCAACCTTCCTGCACGGGCGAAACGCGCTCCGCCGCGGAAACTGCGCGCCCCCGGCCGCCCCCTCCGCCCCCTGCCCGGCCGACAGGGCCCCCCTTCCTCGCACCTTCCTCAGCCTCACCCCAGAAAAACTCCGGAAAATCCCTCGGGTCCCTCCTCATTTAGAAAGTTGAATTGTGTGTAGATGCGTCCCCTCTTGTAAAGCTGGGTTTAATCTAAAGCCGTCCTAATAGAGTAACTGGAATTACACCAACATTATATCAATGAGAGAAGCTAAATAGGGATACTCATAGAGGCTCTTAAGCATACAACCAGCATGCACGCCCGGACATGCCGTTTTGATTGGATATGTAACAGATTTGTTCTCAAATATCTGAGATTCTTGCAACCTTGTAAAGAAAGGGTCTGCTAAAACTATTTAAGCTAGCCTTCTCCAATTTAAGGCTATTTATTAAATAAAATATCTGGAACTTTTAAAATGGTTTAAACCACTTAAACCATTAAATATCTATACATCTAAAACAATTGTAAATATAGTCAAATTAGTATTTTAATTTTTATTAATCACTTATTTAAGTTTTAAAATTTAAAACTGTGTAAAGGCTGTTTCCACAGACCTTATAAATGTTTCCAAAGAAGAGAGAGATGGTTGCATAGAGTTAAATTTGTGCATTAAGTAACAGTAACTCTAAAGCTTAGCTTTTACCAATCAATAAGTAATTAAGTAATTTAATTAGTAAGCCATTAAACTGAAATGGGTTTATGATGCTTTTCTATTACAGAACTTTTAGTTGCTCACAATGAAAAAAAAAAAAACAACTCTTTTAAAAATATATACATTATGTTAAAAAACATTACAACATATATAGTAACTAAATTTGACCAGCGTTCTCCGAAGCATTTCCACTTTGCAGACAGTATCTTTCACTTCACGTAACACTAATTTTTCTACACTTTTTTTCAGTACATATAATCCAAATATGATGAGGAAAACAGCGTAACGATTTGTAGAACCAAAAAAGAAGTCTTAATACCACGCCAGGTCTAAAGTACTAAATCTAAAAAAACCAAACCAAAACAAAACCAAAAATCAACAGACCCCCCAACTTTATACTGCATAAACAGATTGAAACAGAACTTTTTTACTCTTTACAAAAACCTGCCGTTATTCACTGCTAATATATCCTTACCTTCAATTAACTAATCTGTGAATGAAAGCAATACTTCTAGAGGAGAAATATCTTCTGGCTACTACATCCCAGTAAGTGAGACACTATTTTGTAGCAAGTACATTGGGAATACTTCAGGAAAGCAGATCGGTTTGCAAAGCTACAAGTCAACCTCGAGCTGAAAAGGCACCTAGGATTTCATTTTGTTTAGCGAAGAAAAGGGATCTCGGGACAGTCACACACCATATATGGGAACCCAGGTCAAAATAAGCAGCTTTCGATTGGGCCCGTCTGCGTAGCCAGCACAAACACAATCCCATCACTTCTTCAGAGTCACAAACCACATCTCACGCCAAGAAAACTATTTATCGTGTTCTATATTAAACTGTGAAAGAAATACAAATTACTTATTGTGGAGTCACGCAGTTTCGTCAGGTAAAAGTCACTGAAACCCTGAAACACAAGGCTATGCAATCATTCTGAACTATATGCTTTTTTGGAACAGCCATGATCTTCTGGAAAATGCTTACCACTGAATTCTTTACCAGTGTTAATAAGACCATTTTTTAAAAGTCCTACCCAATCCAATATAAAGACATGTCTTGCTTCACTGACTGTAGGACATTTATTAAATGAAAAATATCAATCACACACTTTAATGAAGCAGAAACTAATTTTTTTCTAGAAGAAAAACTCAAAAAATATCATATTGTTGTTGTGAGGTAACACTGGAAAATGTAACTCAAAACCCTTTCTCAAAAATAGCAAAAATTAAATGATGTTATGGAAATAAAAAAAATATTAAAAAAAAAAAAAAGACTGTGACTTCAATGATGCATGTAAATTTTTGCACAAATCTATTAAATTCCATTGTTGAAATAGCACAAATATATGAATACATTTTAGTATTTTAAATGTAAAGGTCAGTGAAACAGGTTTATTGCTGGCTAGTTTGTAGTCCCTATTGGGAGTTTTATCTAAGTAATAACTTCAGGAGTGTGCCCAGTCTCTGTATTTAATTAAAGTAAGGCAGATCCCCACACACACGTACACAGCTTGATGATGTGACGATAAACATGGGATAAATTACACAGAGGCTAAGATGATCAGAAAAAGGGTGTTGATGATGCATTGCAAGAAAAGAATCAGCTTTGAATTTTTAATCTCTTCTGTAGTATGGCATGTAGACAGTATGGGAACTGAAGCCATATAAATGATCTAGATGGGGGATATGAGATAAAGGAGGGTCCTCTGTGTTTATACAGCTATTAAACAGTGCCTTAAAGTTCTTTATCTGATGTCTGAAGATTGGACTTCAGATTAGTGTATATCATTACCCCACGATAGGGTCTAACCTATGAACTTATTCTACAGCTGATACTGTGGACCAGATCCTCATTTGGTTTAAGTGAGTGCAGTTCTTTTTATTTCAATAGGTAATCTAATTATGACAGCTGAGCACCGCACCAATTTGAAACCTACTTGAAAGAGGTTTGTTTACTTATCTTTTGGGGTTTGTTCTTCCCAGTAACTGCATACCAAATCAGTGCAGGGTGGGTTGTTGGTCACTGGCACCCAACATCATTTTCAAACCACAATTGCACTAACACTGGGTTTGGAACAGAGATTTCAGTGGGATTTGTATATGTTTACATCATGCCTAAATTTGCCCTGATTCTGCATTCCCATTAATGCAGCGGGCATCTCAAGAGTCCTAAGAAGTAAAGGACCAGGCCTATTACATAATATCAAATGCACAACAAGCTATCAGGTATATTATTACAACCATTACTCATGCAATATGGTTTTAACTTCATATGCACTGTCACACACTTGTTTTAGCACGAGTAAAATGGGTCCATCTGGAACACAACAGTTACTGGGTGCTTAGGTGCCACAATTACAGATGTTCTGGTAATTAAGAAAAATTAGATGTAAGATGGATATGGAACAGTGGGATGTTCGTATGTTTGTCTCCAAGTAGCAAATACTACTGAAATATTTAACATCAGAAATAGGCCTAGGAAGACCACACTTCATTAAAGCAAAAGATGCATCCCATTGCTCCTGAAAGCCACTGCCTGACTCTTCCCATAACAACTGCAGTGCAACGTCAGAACCCTCTGAAGCAGCAATATCCCTCCTATGCCTCCATACAAGTTTTATCTTACACATAGCAGCTGTTGCCTAGAGACAACCCTGGCTGGAACAGAAGTTTGCAGCATTTGACAGGAGCCCGTATTGTCTCATGCTACTCATGTGAGCAAAAGTAGAAAGAGCTTGGTAAACACAAACAATAAAAGTGACAGAAATCAACCATTTTAAGTGTTCTGCCCAAAAACTATCAGTGTGACTAAGAAGAACAATTTAATTATATTCTTTCAAGACATATTGGATAAAATTAATATTGAATTAAAGTCTGTGTGCAATGTGTTATAAGAAAAGGTATGTGCTGTTAACCATTGTCCTTAGCCAAAACACGTAGGAACTGCTGGCCCCAGTTCGCATGCAATTGTAGTTGTTTTCAATCCACCAATTCAGTACGAATTACAGACCCACTTAGTATAATTTAAAATAGGAAGTAGTAATCTTTATTAATCTTAAGTAGATGCTGCTTTAGCTTTTTGAAAGAATGCATGACTTACATATGATTCTGAAATAGTTCTTGACAGCTATGATATAAAAAAATGCAGAGATTGTTCACAGAAGTGTTCAAAGTCTAGTTTGAAGGCAAATACCTTAATATATTTCAATTTTTCAGTCTCCAAAGTGAAAGCATGCTTGTTTTTTCAGTAGATTTGTTGCATCTTAAAAGCACAATGTTAAAGGGAGGAAAAAATAGTGTGCATATATATATATATATATATATATATATATATATATATTTACAGGCACCAGTAGTGTAAATTATAGATATACTCAGTATTCTAACTGCAAAATAAAAAAGCAGTTTGTCAGGGTGAAGGAAGGGTTTCCAATATTAACTTAAATTTTAAATTTATCTAATACTATCATTTTCCTTTGGATATTTTTAACATCCTAGAAATCTCATGAAGGTAAAGATTGCCACACAAAAATACTGAAAATCTTTGGTCTCTAGATCATGTGAAGCAGATGCTCTACCCAAAAGTGATGGCTTTTACCTAGAGACTGAGACACCAGGTCTGTGACATCCTGAGGGCAGAGCTCTGACATTTACTCCAGGTTTAAGAGTAATGTAGCTTTTGCAACTACAACAGTCTTCATTTAAGTAATGTCTTAGCTATTAAACTGAGCTATACAAAATTACCTTCCATTTTCCAATAAAGTTCAAGAGTTTTACAGGGGACTTTTAATACTGGCTACAGCACCTAAGAAGCAGTGGAGTGTTACTTTTATTTGTTGCTCAAAGACCTCAGCTCAAAAGACATGTATGTTACATACTAACACATGTTAGTAACTATTAGTAAAAGCGGTCCCGCCGAAGACAACATAAATGTCCCTGAAGAAAGTTGCTTGAAGGATTATCTGTTTACAAGATAGGGGGTGAAATGAAAGGAATAAATTGCAATCTGTGAGCATCCTTGAGAAAGAGTTAATTTTTCTAATTGACATTCAGGCTTTTGCTCCAGCTCAGCATGGAAACATAACTGCCTAAAATTTGAAAATAATCATCCTTCACTGTGATATGTGAATAATAATTTGCTTATAAAAATGAACAAGTCAAACCAAATGCACTACTGATGATGAGAAGCAGCTTGCTAGCATTCTAATGGGTGATAAAAGCTATAATCAGTAGTTCCTCAGAAGGCTGGGTTGCAGGAAGAACACACTACAAATGAGAGATTACCAATGAGCTGACAAAATAATCAAGTCCTGTTGCTCTGTAAAGACTATAAAACACATCATTTCACACACACGCCATTTTTCCATAGTTCTTCCCATGACTGTTTAAGCCTTCCTCATCTTTCATTTAATGCTTCTAGAATAAAGTTAGAACTTACAAACCATTGCAATTTTGTTTTTCACAGCAATAACTTAAATTTTTACCAGTGATATAAACACAGCACACTGTATGACAGAAGTCAGCTCAGTAATACTAGACTGTCTTTTCTTCAAATTTTCCCACTAACAGGAACAAAAACAGTTTTTTCAGCACCTCCCATAAGGTGAAAAGGAAGATGAAAAGTTCCTCTTTGTTTTTCAACTTTGAATTAAAGTCATACTCAGAATACTTTGCAAGAAAAATATACTTGTTCACTAAATACAGAAATAATAGGTTTATTTGTTGCAAATTCCATTTTGTTATTATTTCTAAATGCATTCCGTATTTTTTTTTTCCGAAGTATTATTCATGTCATTGTTCAACAGTAGATGGAGCAGTGGATCATTACTGTATTTTAGTTATTTGTGTCAATTATTACATAATTTTTCAGCTACTGACATATAAAGCTGCACAAACCCCCCTAAAATATTATATAGAGAAAAATAATTATTGATTAAAGCATTTAGAATTAGAAAGAAAATGGAAAGAAGAGCAACTCAGGCTCACTTTGACAAATTATTAAGACAAATCTGCATTTGTGACTAATACAAGTGACTCATAAATATACATTTAAATTACAAACCTTGCGTTAGCTCAATACAGTAATATGTACATCCCTAACTTTGAAACATTCAGTCATACAAATTTTTCTTACAGTGATCTGGAACAGTGAAGTATCTTCTAAAAGTGACATGCATAAATATCCCACATTCTGGGCCTCATAAGGCAAATGACAAAGTGGAAGTCTAAGTTAAAATAGTCCTGTGATTTATTTTATACTTGCATTGATGTTTTTCCTAGAAACTGTTTTTAAGAAATTTAACACAATAAATTCTTCTAAGCCTTACAGTAATTATACCATGACCATCATTTGTTCAGCAGAGGCTAGATTCTCACCTATGCCTAACCATCTAAATATAAGCACTTAGTTGAAGATGATCATCCAAACCCTCATCCTCAGGGGAGAGAGAGACTCTTCCAGTCAATGCAGGGGACCCAGTTTTTAGGTGTCCCCTCCCTATAGACATAGATGATGGACTTAATCTACTCTCAGGTTTTGATGGCCACAGCTGCCCCAAGAATCCAAACTTTGTCAAACCCAACAGTATAATTTCCCTTAGAATCAATTGTATCTCAATAGTAATTGTATTCACTGAAGTTTCAAAATAGAGAGTCTCTATTTTGAAACTTCATATAATTACTGACTCAGACTGCCAATATTTGTTGTTATAAATCAAGGCCAGAGGAAAACTTCTCAGATGGCTTCAAAGACCCAGTTCTCATCTCCAAGCCCAGCTCCCTCCCCCGCTTCCTTCCAGCAGCATTAACTTTTTCTCTGCAATCTCACAAATCGGAAAAAGAGTAACCTCTAAAGCTGTTTTAGACTGAAGGTCAGAATTCAAAGGATTGGTAACTTTATCCACAGAGCCTTGCAATCACATTGCTATTGGAAACACACCCAGAAGCACCAGCACTTGAGATGTTTTTATTAAGCAATGTCAATAGGTACGAAATTTGAAGGTTGGTTTGTTGGGGTTTTTTTTTTCCATAGTGTAAGGTTTATCAAGACTCATATTTGCAAGAGATCAAATTGCTTTCTGCCACCGAATTTTAGTTTAATGTTCTCCCAGGTAAGGAAACTGGGCTCTGTGTTACATGCCAATGAAAACAGCAGCTTTGGTTTGTTTATCTAAATACTTAAAGAGAGGCACCTCTTGCAGCCAAAATGTAAACAAAGCTTAAACTCTTTTTACTGCTTGGATGCTTCCAGGCTACTAATAAGTTTTGTTGGTTTTTTTTTTAATTAAGGGCATTATACAGATTTTCTACATATATATCCTGCTAGAAAATCTACCTTTCTGAAGAAAAATTTAATTCTTAAACCAATTATTCATAATTACACTGACACTCTGAGCCCACAAACACAAGATGACAGATCCCTTTCAAACCTGGGCTCAAGGGAAAAAAAAAATCACAGAGAGCAGCCAGAAATTTTCTCCCTGCTAACCTGTCGCTAATTTAGAGGGAAATAGGTTAAAACAAGGATTTCAAGTGAGTTTCACAAGAACTAAGAACAAGCTAAATTGTGATTCCAGTATCTAAAACACCAGATCCTATACCTTGCCCCTCTGTCTTGTACCACATTTGCATGTCCAAAAGAGTGAAGCATTCATATCCACCCAAGTGATTCACCTGAGGAAGTTCTGAAAACGTATCTTTAAGGGTGCCTTGCCTTCTACAATGCAGGAATCTCCATACACAAACACCTCTATTAAACAATGTTGCTAAACTAGGCACAGACAAATGAAAATGCACCTTGCACTGGATGCCAGTGTCTGAGCTGAGAGACACAGCACGGGTGCTGCACACTGAGCAGAGGCAGAATGCTTTTCATGCAGTGGTGCCAGAAGAATGCAATACCATAAGGAGAACAGGACACAGAGCTACACACAACAGAAGACAACTGCGTGAAAAACTTGAAACGAAGCTGAGTAACCTGTTTTTAATTCTTATAATTTGATTTTTAAAAAATTGCCATCTGAGTGGAAGGAATGTGTTGAGCGCAACTCAGAAATGCTTATTTGTCTTTGGTGCATCTAGTGCCATTGTGATTACAAGCAGGGTATTTTTTGTAACCAGGCTGATTTTTATAGCTCATTTGGAAAATGCAAAAGCCTAAATTAGAGACACCTTGGAAAATTTAGTAGCTTTAGTGGCCTGAAAATGCACTAGTTTGCAATATATTCCACCAATGTACTCCACTGCAGATGACTGGGTGTTGAAATAAAGTCAAAATCAAACTGCTGGAGACTGAACACTGCATGTGGTGCCTTATGGTGCCTGGGACACAAGGGCTTCATTGCCCTGGCTGAGGACACCTCCTGCTCCACCAAGCCCCATGGGCTGTGGCCATACAGTAAAGCATCCCCAGCTCCTGCAGCCACTGATGAAGTGGTTACCCATCCCTCAAGCATTCAGAATGAAGGCTCCCCCTCCTGAACCTTAATCTGTATCTAGAATGGTGTTGAATTCAGAAATAGTCTCAGGAACTGTGTGGTGGTCTCAGGAACAGTTGTAAAGAGGGGAAATCTAAGGGATGGAAAGTGGCTGCCCCTTGTTCCTCTGTGAAACTCAAAAGAGCTACCACAAAGCAGCAGTGATAGCCTTAGAGTGCATTTCTCTTCTCCACTCTCCTCTCTCATAAAATCCTCATTGTTTTCAGTTGGGGTTTTTTAAAGTTTTTTTGTTGTTATTTTGTTTTGTTTTTTAATGAGAAAACACTCTTAATATTTTCACCTTCAAACTACTATAAAATATTGTGTGTGCATTTCTAAAGCTTGAATTAAAACAGAATCAGCTTCTCAGTAATTGGCCTCAGACATATGTGGTATACCAAGCACAGCAGGAGGTTTATACAAATCTTTCTCTACCAGCTGATGAATTACAGGATTTGCCTCTCATTTTTCTGGTCAGTAAGTAAATAATAGTATCTAGTTATGCAGCACACATCCTAAAGCAGCAACTTTAGGTCAACTATTTTTACATCAATCTCATATGGGGTTGCCTAAAATTGTTTTTACCATCTGATGAACGTGCAGGATGAAATGCATTTGAGCAGGTCCTGTGTTACAAGGTTACTGCCAACCCGTGCTGAGGTCTGCTTCAGCCCAGGCCACTGCCCTGCAGTCCAATCCAAAGGTGCACTGTGGCACCCATCAGTCATCCTTCTGACCTTGAGAGGGCTGTGTACTGTTAGCTGGAGTCTACATCCTCACAGTCCAGGTTGCAGGAAACAGGTCTAGTTATCTCATCGTGTTTGGATGCATTGAGGTTTTCCAAGACACCAGTTTCTCAAAATTTGAATGGGTACAATAAAATAACTTGAAGTGAATGGCAATGAGAAAACAGCTGTAAGCTAATATGCAGTAAAAATGTTTCCTATTAATTTAGTAAGAGAAGCGGACTTTAGAGACCCTGAATAAGAGGTTTGAAGTCTTCCGTTTACATTTGTTTTAGAAATTCATGACTATGAATGAAAACCCAATAAATCACAGTGATTTAAGAGTTTGGTTTGAGACACTGATTTGCTAAATCTTTACACTCACCTAAGCTTACCTGTAACTTTGCAAGACATAAGTTTCTCTGTTTTAATAAAACTGCACTACACAGCTTAAAGATACCTGCCGAATTTCCAACTTTAGCTCTGTTTAAGCATGCATAGCTTTTCTCTTGCTAGAAAGATCCATGGATAATACCAATAAATCTTCCCTCAAATAGCTGACAACTAATAGTAGTGCAATCAGACAGCAGTGATGTCATTTAACAGTCAATAAACATGAAAGTACACACGCAGACATCAGTGGAAATGTGGAAAAAACCTAATATATAATAAAAATAGTGATACTCAGGCTTCGTAAGATTTCCAAATAGGTGTCATGTGCTCAAGGGAATGACATTTAATATCTCCTTTAGCATATGACAATGTGCTTCTTCCATCCCAGAAGAACTAAAAAGTCACAGCATCCTTCCCTGCCCAACATCAAACGTCATGCTATCCAATTTAACATCTCCATAGGGTTGGTTCTACTGAAAGGAGTAAATCCAGTAAATTTTCTTCACTTGAGTTGATCTTGGATTAGCTTCATGATTTGAAAATCCCAAAGAATGTACTTCTGAAATGTGCAAATGGATTCACAGAATAGAAATTAAAAAAAGAAAAAAAAATTGTCCTGACTTCCTCCAAGTCTAAAAAACATAAATACTGATTTATCCTTTAAAATTTGTTTGCTTTTCCCACCTGCCTGGAATTACAACTCTGACTTCATTAGCTGAATACTGCTAAATGCATCCCAATCATCTTTTCATAACTGCACCCTGAAAGACTGTTTCGTTTCTTCACTCTTGATCGTCTTATCTGATTATTTCTCCATTTACATAATTCCTTGCTAGCTCCGGAAATTACTTTTCTGAAAACATTTATCAGAGAAGTCAATGCATTGTCCAACACGCTGGTGTCTTGTCCCTAACCACATTACAAATGCCTTCCTTGGAGTTTGTTCTCCCACGCAGGGGTGACTGCCCTGTGGTGTGTCAGACGCTTACCTCCCTCCTCTTGAGTTTGAAGATAAGAAAAAGGAGTAGATGTATTTATTAGATCACTTTTGTGTTCACTCTTTCAGTGCTCTTGATCTGAACCACTGAAGTAGGAATCACTCATATTCTGAATTATATTGCCAGTGAGGACATTCCTGTGGCACCACGAGCTGGGCGGCTCAAGGTTTTGCTCTCCAGCTGTTCATGAGCTGCCAGCAACAGCTGAGGATGCCCACATTCACCTAGCAGCTCTCTCAATTTACTTTTTGGTCACTCAATTTACACAATTTGTCTTTCTTTACACAAGCCAGTTAAACTGTCCTTCTCTGGGGGAATACCCACATGTATTTGCCAGGGGAATTTATTCTCTTAGATTTTCTAGAGGATTGAGAAGATGCTTGTCTTTTGTTCGTGACAGGTAGAGGATCAGTCTCTCTGACACTGATCAATTTACTACATATTTCTCCTTACCCCTCTAACCATTTCATGCTAGGGAGGGCGTGACACTCTCAGTCCTACTGGAGATGTGACTGTTTCTTTTTTGAGTTTGGGGTCTTGGGGAGGAATTTCGTTGCTTCACAACTTCAGCAGATGAGGATCTTTGGGTTAAGGCTGTGTTACACAGAGAGAAAGCAAAACACTTCTCTGATCTTTTGCATCCAGCATTCAGTCTATAGGGCAGGGAAGTTAGGATGAACTGACAAAGTCCGACAGACTAATTGGTGATGGAATTATTTGGCAGAAGATTGCTGCTTGGTTTGACAAGACTTCAAAATGTGAAAATCACTTGGTAGACAGGGAAAGCTGCAGAATATCTACTTTTCATGGCAGGTTTTTTAAGGGACATATTGATTTGGAATTATTCTCATTTTACAGGCATTGTCATTTTTTGACCTGCTGCATCTGTCCTGGGAAAGCCAGGGTGGCACAGTAATATCCTAACAGCTGAAATTAGTTCTGCGGCTCTTGAGTCTTGGAGGGGATGCAGACACCATATATTTGTTTTCAGACATAACTGCTTCATCTTTCATTCTTTCCCTGAGCTGAACTGACAATCAGAAACCACGAGCCTTGCTTTGGATTTATGATGTTGAATGAAAGCCCAGTGGATGATAAAATTAACACCATTCGTGACTTAATTGACGATAAGCACCATGTGCCTTTTACTAAGCCAGCAGTAACTGGACACAGGACACAGTGGAGAGATGGGTTCTGAAGCAAATGCAGAGGCCTTTCCTTTGACCTCCTACACCTTTCTCATATCATCCTTCAGTGCAGCTACAGTCTTCAGAATACAAAGAATTAGTTTAACTCAATATTGAGATCAAATTAAGACTCTGCATACATTACCAGAAGGTTGTTTGATATCTGGTGACTCGATTGACATAAACGTCTCCTCTAGAGTGATGCAATAATCTGTATTTTGGGGGTTTTTAAACATACAGGGGAGTAAAGATTTTAAATACATTTGCTAAATGTGCAAGCAAGTTTAGTGACTTCATTAGAAATTAAATTTTAAAAAGTATTTCCTTTCTAAATAATTGCTGAAACAGTCTTCTTTTGTGTTTAACTACTTCACTCATATGCATTTTTTTATTTCTGGACAATAGCGGAGTTTCTGTCAATAATTAAAAACGTGCAAAATTACATGATCACTTTGTATTTACACTGGCTTTCGCTTCATCGCCTGCGTATTATTCTGATTGCATAAATATTCAAAGAAAAACGCCCAGGGAAATTTTCAAAGTGGTGCATAGAGACTACACTATGCAGTTCCTATTAATTGGAATAAGTCACATGGTTATGTTATCACACTCTAATTTGAAAATTTCCCTCCTGCTTTCCATCATCTAAAATAATTGTCTAATTCCAGGGATGCACTGTCTGCATCTCCCACTCTGCAATCTATAAATACAGAAGGGACATAGAGTCTTTTCCTGCAAATACTTCAGGATGCTCCATTGGCATTTTATACCCAGAAGAAAAAGTCTCCAGCCTAATGAGAGTTATTCTATTCCTTGTGCTGCTCCTAATCCTCATCTCTAAGGATATTTTCATTAATATCTTTGCTGAAATGCCTATTTAGATGCAGAGAAAATCAATATCCTGGGAACTTCTAAAATAATTAAAAGTACAATTACCAAAAAAAAGTAGGATCAAAAGAACCACTAAAACTAGAGTAAGTTCTAACCCATCAAGCAGTCCCAGAAATTGTGCTTTGACATTCCTGCCCCAGAAGCTAATGACAGCAAGTATAAATGAAAGATTTTTGCATTTGACTATATTTGAACTTTCCCCACCATGTGCCAGGAAGGTCAGCCAGGGTATTTTAGAGCAAGGCTGTGAGTAGAGAGAATTACAGGCTTAGAGTTACTTACAGGTCCTTGCCAGAGATTCCCTCTGTTTTATAGCTCATAGGCTTCAATTTTCACAGTTGCTGCTTCTAACCAGTTTTGGTTTTTTTTTTTTACATCTGAAAACCAGGAGTGGGGGAAGGGAGGGCTTTTTTTCCCACACAGATAACTTCAAGAGATCCATGGAGGCTGACCATGGAGGCAGAGGCAATGAACACGGGCAGCCAGCAAAGCAGAGCTGGCTCAAAGCAGCACCTTGGACCAGGCTGAAATCTATTGGTGGAGCAGCTGCCATGGGCCTTGAAGCTTCCATGTTGGGAAACTTGAAGAGAAGATCGTGGGGTGGCTTAAGCAAAGAGAATCAAATGTCAGGGAAGAAGGAGAGCTTTGCTGATGAGACTGGTGTAGTTCTGGAGCAGAAGGGGTCTGGCTTTTGGGATGCAAGTTGCTTAAAAGTGATTTCTCTGGGCTTGGAAGCCCTGAGGGTGCAATGGCTTGGGGTTGACACAGATCAACCTCTTACCAAAACCCCAGCCTGGGGAGAGGGACACACAAAGGGCTGTGGCACCAACAGCACCTTTGAGACCAGAAGGCAGCTTGCCTGCACTGGAGACCTGCACACCTCCAAACCATGCCATCATCCGTACACGGCAGCCCTATCCTGCAGTTTCACAGATGTCCACCCACAGATACATTTGTCTTTAGCCTCTCATCAGCCAAGGACATGTCCATACATTCCCACAACCTATCTTTGTGTTTTCCTAAAACTTAAAGGAGTGTGACACATGCGAGGCTGGTTAGCTTTCCATCAGACTGGATTGAGATTTCCCAAAAAATTGAAAAGTTATTATTAGAAGACATGCAGCTAGACATATACAAAGAAAGTGGTTGCAAAAGGCTTTTTGCTTTAGGAAACCAGGTTATAACAAGAAACTGCCTGATCTCCATTTACAGTTCTGTTCAGCTATTTTAATGAAGTTTTTGATTTTGCTGACAGGGCAACTTCATTTTACATAGAAAGACAGTTCCCCAGAGGGTAAGACCTGTCAGTTGTCACACAAAAGCCTTTCAGTCCCTACTTAAAAAAGCAAAGGTGTACCTCAAGAAATCAGGTTCACCCTATCGAGGTGCTGAAGGAAGGAAAATATTACAGACAAAAAACCCTTCCCTGTTTTCATTGTGCATTGCTTCCTTTCAGGGACCAGCTATGGCTGCAATCAAGAAGTCACTTCTTACTTATATTATAGATTGCTTGAATTTTTTTTTTTTCAATCTCAGACCTGATGCTGTTAACAGCTGGACTGTCCTGTCTCATATGTGGTTCAGATTGACTTTCTCCACCACATAGCAGCAGTTAATAAGCAAAAATGATGTCAATGAAGAGCATCTTTCTTTTTCACCCATTCTTTCAGTCTACTTTAATGGATACAAAAAAATAAAATCAAAGTCACCATAGCAATGCAAGGAAGGATGAGACCACCAGAAAAGAAACACAAGCCAAGAGGAATGGACACCATGTACGAGCTCACGAATAACCTGATTTTCCACCAAGCAGGTCTTGAAAAGGCTTTGTTACACAGCCTGCTGGAATGCCTGAGGCTGTCAGCTTGTTTCAAAGCAAAAGGGAAGACTGTTGGCAACCTCAGGCCCTAAAATGGGGGGAAAAAAGCTTTGCATCAGGGAGAGGTGAAGCAAGAGTCTTTCGTCCTCACTTAATGACCTGATGCCTTGATGACTTCCAGCTAGGATTATCTGCTTTGGGGAAATTATCAATGATCTGTTGAAAAGGATTATTTTCCTGAAACAAGCAAATCTCAAATCAGGAATTTTTTCACCTAAACTAATGAAGTCTCTCCTATCAAAAAATATTTTAAAAGCTGTAAGAATAAAACAGCTGAAAAGTCTTTGCATTTAGAATGTCCTAAAAAATTTACTGTATCCTGCAATTTTCTGAAAACCCATGTTTCACTCTGGTTTTAACAAGTTTTTCATTTTTAGTATAATTCCCTTATACCACATTATTTTTACTCCTATTGTAACTCCTCTGCAGAAAACTGTTTCTAGTAAAACAGCTATGGAAGGGGAAAGCACTAGACAAGCAACAAAGGTGGAAACTCCGTGCCTCAAAGTAATACTATTACTAAACTTGATATCTTTCTTTTAAAACATTTTAAAATTATATTAATTCAGAACCATGCTAAATTGATTCTGTCCTTTATTAACAAAGACATGAGACCAAAGACTATAACCAACTAGACTGGGCCACGTCCTGTGTTTTCACGATCAGTGTTAAAAATAAAGCTCAAAAGCTGAACACAGCTGAAATTAGTAGATTTGTAAGATATTGATCCCTGTGCACTATTCTATTAATTGTGGTCTTCCTTAAATGCAGAAGATAAAGGATGCTAAAGAAAGTAAAGTCTTTAACAAGCTGTAAAAGGAAAGCCTGCCTACAAGGTTTTCATACCAATGATGAATTCCTCTTAGCTCATGTCTTTGCTCAAGTAAAACTGACAAAACTTGTATTCAAAGTATTGAGAAGATGTACCAAAAAAACAACCCTGCTCCACAACATAAGCTGGTTTTAGGGTTTCTGTGATGCTTCAGCATTTGAAGCCCTTAGAAAGCTTGCCTTTTTTCTACCACTTGGAAAAAAAAGGTATCATCACACGTAAAAGCAAGAGAGGAGTATATGGAGAGTTGCAACCACAGTCGGTTTGCAAACACTGAAACTTTCATGCAATATAGGTGTAAAAATTAAATACACCTACCAGTACATCTGGCCTGACTGGATAGCTATAATTTAAGCAGGTGGCTGACAGATGTCATATCTCAAGCATGCCTTTTCATGTTCATTTTCATTTTAATCTCATTTTCATGTCTCAAGTATGCATTTAAAATTATTTGCTAACATATTGTAGTGTGTAGTGTACATGATCCTTGAAGGAGATTTCAAAGTAGAGTTCAAAGCTGCCAATTGATTACACAATGGGAAAAATGAGAATAACCACTGCCAATTTACCAGCCCCCAAGCCAGACAAAGATGGGCTGTTCCACAGCTAACTGCAGCACCAAGGTTTCAGAATGCAAAATACAGCAATCTTTGCCAAAGTTAAAATGAAGTTTTTGCTGTAACATGCCGAAAAATATATTAAAGTGCTGCTTTTAGGCTGAGAAGATGTAAATGTAACTCACCCTTTCACTATTCAAGGGTTTGTAGATGGTGATCTCATTGCACCGTAATGTTGCAAAGGTTTTCCTCTAGATGCTATTTTTAAGCTTCATTCAGAGGTTTGACCCTGCAGAGGAAGTGTCAGAAACCAAAAATCACTAATTATGGTGCCTCCACTTGCTTCGTATATATGATCTTGGTACTTCAACAGAAGAAACATGCTTCTGAGTATCTACATACCAATCTCACACACAACCATATCTGTCCAAGTGGAAGATGGGTGGTTATTCTGGAAAATGAGAGCTAAATTCTCAGCTGGCAAAAGCAACATACCGAAAAGCAAACTCAAAGTCTGAATATCATCTGGAAAGTTGTCCTAATGAATGTAATCTCCCTCACAGGAATAAAGCCATCCTATCAAACCCACTAGGGTACACTGAGATTTAATTAACTGTCCTGACTTTCAGGAAGAAAGTACCAAATAATAACAACAGGTGACATTGATAAAGTCTTGAGTACAAAATATGACTGCTTTGCCAAATAGGAGCAGTACTCTTTTGTTTTTATTAACAGATGCATCATGTCTCATTCCTTCAAGATGAGGACTGAAATGCTCTATAGTAATTTGTGTGAACTTTGGGGCACATTTACTTAAATCCTCTAAAATATGCAGTCTATTTGGCCAGTGAATTTCAAAGTTAATGAAGCAGACATCCTCTTACATGCATAAGTGAGGAAAAAAAGGAAATAAATCTTTCTGTTTGACCCCCATTCAAATCTGAACATGAAACACGAGCACTTTTAAAGTAAGGCAGAATTTTGCAATATATTAAAAGCATATGCTAAAGACTACTGCTACTAAAAAGCCTCTTGCACCTCACTTTATCATTGCACAGCATCTGCCACCTCGCAGGTGTCCATGAGCTTTTATACACACACAATTTCTAAATGTGAAAAAAGAGGAACCAGGTAAAAGCAATCTTATGATGACTTTGCGATTTATGAAAGAAAGCTCTTTGAAATGCTGCCCTGAGCCACACAGAACTCCAGTTGAATAATTAATTACATATTGACAAGGTCTTATAAAAGAAAAGCTCAGAGCTGTATTGACATTTATATCTTCTTAACATTCATCAGAAAATGTCATTCTGCTTGAAACAATTATTGGTAGCTTAGAGTTTTTGCCTTCATATCCAAATGCTTATCAAGAAGATATGTGACTGATGATGTTTTATGGTTATATGACTTAACAAGTTGCCTAAAATTTAATCTTTATGATTGACTACTTCCTATTACGAGAACATTAGTGTCTTCTATAAACAAATAAATTATTGTGTGCATTTAACAACAAGTCACAGTGTGCTACAAACATTTCTTCTGAAATATTCTAATTAGGCTTTACATCTGAATTTTTTTGCAATTAGGAACCATTAGCACAAAAAATACAAACAAAACCGTGATTTAAAATGACTCTCCATGAACTTTATTAGGCAGGATGTAAAAATGAGATGCATCAAATAATTGCAAAATATGCAATACTGACAGTGTTCTGTATTTTAAAAGGAGAGAGAATAAATTTTCATATTTCTGTTTTCCTATTACTTTTGCAATTAATCGAACTAGGATGGCATGCACATTTCTGGTAGAGCTCTTCTGTTACAGTACTTCAGTTGCACTTAATAAATTGCACCTTCCATGAAAAGAAAAGGTGATGGATTGAAAAATGTTTAGCACAACCATGCATAATTGATAGGTTCCCTAGTGCAAATAAGTGTCTAATAAATAATTAAATTTAATCTCATTATAAGAGTTTTCATAATGGGATAATTTAATTAAATGAAAGCCAAAGGGTTCTTAGGGGTTGAAAGATGCTGCTGTTGCTATATTTGGCTAATGGTCTGGGGATAGTATAGTGAAGAAGGGTAATTCACATGGGTACATGCATTATTTAATGAATCCCTCTGAGATGGAGGAAAGGACAGATCAATGATAACTTGTCATTTTATCATTGCTTACAATGCACATTTAAACAACCTGGGAAATGTTAAAAACAGAGAGAGAATCTTGCAAGCCTTTGCAGTGCATCAGGCCGTCTCTCTGCCAGACACACACTGAACATTGCTTTTTGCAATACGCAGTTTCACTCCCATCTAGCATTGCTATTTTTTTCTCTTTCAGACTAAAAAGAAGAGCAAAGCCTTACAAGCTTCTGTACAGTTAGGGCAAGCCTGCCCCTAAGTGAAAGTTATAATGGATACAGCATGTATATCTGATACTAAAAAATTGATAGCTGTGTCACGTGGGACCCATTAACAAGCTTTTTGAGTGGGCTGAGTTTTGAGCTCTAAGTCTCCAGAAGCACTTAGCTAGGCTAGGACACTAAAACCATACAAGTCTAAGTAGTTAGCTCATTTGCAGGTGATCAGTTATGAATTAATATGAATAGTGAAGGTTATATCTTTACAGATGAGACAGAAGTGTCATCTTGCACACAATAAATGTGAAAGATCCAAAAGCTAAATGGATGAGTTTGCAGTCTGAACTCTCACTTTTTAATGACCTGTACATACATGAGCAGTCTCATTTAGAAACTTTTGCCTTTACTGGTAGACTCTGAACACAATGACTGCAGTAGCACCGCAGGCTTGCAGTTTGTCTGATGGTACCAGACATTTTTATCAGGGAGATAACAATCACTCTTTTAGAAAAACAGAGGGATACAGTTGCCCATGATTTTGCCATCTGAAGCATAAGGATTATGTAACATACATAAAAAAATATTTTTACTGCTGCTCTTATTATCTGTTTTACCTTTGTTAGTACCCTTCTAAATCTTTCTGAACCTTAAAAGTGATTTTTCTTCTATCAGTAACACAGGCCTATTACTTGCACAAAGAAAACATTTTCTAGTATCACTGAAACAATTTTAATTTTTGTTTGGTGCTGTGCCGTGAGCATAAGTGGCAATGAGCTACACAAAATGATGTTCAAATGTCTCTAGGAGCTATGACCACAGCAGCTTATATGGTCCTACTAAAGAGTTTGCATCATATTTGCCAGTTATATGAGGTCCCACGGGAGTTCTTCAGCCTTTCCTAATCTTCACCTAAATTATCTTGCTTTAAATTTGCCATCTCTCCACTCACCCTATTTTTAGTTGATTAATAAGTAAATTTATCAAAGTACTTTTATTATAGATGCTGAAAGTTTTGAAAGATGAATATCAGTCTCCTATTTCTATTTGCTCTTTATTCTCCCAGACACTTTTCAACCCACATGGAAGTTTAGCATTAACACGTTTCTTGAATTATTTCTTTTGAGAATCGAAACCTTTCTTGAAAAATCCAAATACACTGTATCTGTCTGGTTTTTGTTCACCTTTTCAGTGACTCACACAAAAAATGCAGAAATCTCATTGTGTCTCACATATGTTCTCTGAGGGATTTACACTTCCACACTCACTGGTTACCTCATACAAAAATATGTCTCAGTGCTTTCAGTATTGCTACTCATGTTTTTTGACCACCCCCTTCTTAAGCTGAACAAATACAATGCCATTTGGCTTTCTTGCTGCTGCTCTGTTATTTGGTTTAGCACCTCCTTCAGCATTGAAAACACAAACAGTTCCTCACTTTGTATAAAAAGCAGGTGTTTAATTTTACACTAACACAAATGAATCATTCCCGAGTCATGACAGAGATGTACTGCCTCTTCCCTTCTCAACTGTTATACTTAAATTCTTACAGTTTAATAGCCTGACTGATTAATGTTTTGGCTTTTACAAAAGGAATAACTTGATGGTTTTTATTCTAGAGGGGATTTGCAAAAGGATCCTAAGAAAAATTATCACAAGATATTTTTTGTTACTTATAAGATACCCTCTTCCATCTATTTCTTTATAAACAAACAAACAAAAATATGCAAGTCTTGAGAAAATAAAAGTGGCTATATTTTCTGACTAGGGTGCCCAGAATTCAGCAGCCCAATTTCCATGAGAGTTAAATATTCTTGGTGTCTAGGAAATGAGTTTCAGAGACAGTGCACTGAAATTAAGATCTTCTTTTCTATAAATAAGGCACAGTTATCTACTTAAAACTATGAGAATATTTGTGTACATTTTATTACAGGTTATTTAATTCAGATGTCTGGGAAGTAAGATTTCTGATGATTATTCAATAATCTGCTCTGTCCTTCAAGAACTAATGAAGCTCTCCATCCAGTTCTCATCTTCTCTAAGGAGATCTCCAGTAAGGAGACCTCCAGTAAACCAAGCTAAAACACACAAGGCATTATAAAATTGAGAGTTCTCCCGCTTTATATAAAATACAGGACAAATACAGAAGTAATTTATTTTTTCCTTTTTCAGATTACATTTCCACAATGTCTTCTTGGAGTATAACTTCAATGCTGAAATATTCTGACTGGTATCCAAACTTTAAGGGGTTCAGGGCAGAGGAATTTTGTTTGTTTAAGAGTGGGACCTTCTATTTATTTTTCTTATTAAGCTACAAAATTCATTCTCCCTGCCTCCAGGAACTAGTTTACTTATCCCAAAACCTCAGCAGACTTCTATACACAATATTGCAAGAGTGATCATACCATAGATTTGAATTACAATCTGTGATTTCTACTCGTAGAAATCTACTCCTCCTTTCCAGGCCTGTATGATAAAACTACAGTAAGTCATAAAAGGGAAAAAAGACTCCAATAAGAAAGTAACATGGAGATATTTTGATGCTACCTAAGAAGCAAAATTTCTGTTTTCATGGCTTCTTTTCTTTAAGAAAATTCCTGTCAGCCACCTAAAAGTCCAAACTTTGGCAGTCAGAGTTTTCATGCTATACTCCAGTACCTGCAAAATTTAACATTCACATGTGGCAGAACAGTGGCTCCACGTACTCCAGAACAGTCAAATCACCACAGCACAGTATGGAAATATTGTAACTGAGCTGCATCAGCAGCTTGTTTTCTAACTGCTGATTCTACACGTCAGCATCTCCTAGTGAGGAGTCGGTGCCTGGCACCAGTTAATGCCTCCATGAAGCTCTGCTTACTGCATGCATGCATTACTGAACCTCAGCGCACCGCAACTAGCAGGCAACAGAAGAAATACATGTGATATGGCCCTTTTAAATGCAAACCAAAACTCATTTCTAAAACTGCATCTGTACCTAAGTTATTGTGCATTTGGGGCTCATTTGATTTATTTAATATTTGTTTTGAAATCTATTTCTGCGAACATAATTTTGCTGTAGTACTATCATTTCAAGACGAAGTGAATCTCTTTTATGATGACATTGGGATAAACTTTGCAGGACCTATTTAACATCTATAAATTAAACCTGAGAATGACTTCCCAAATAAGTATATATTTTATTATTTCCACAAGTCCCACGAATCACTATTTTAGCCTAGCTTTATTAAAAAAACCAAGCAATGTCACATGAATTTACACTTTCAATTGCTACAACTTGAAATACAGGAATGACCCCAGAGGTTTTTTCCCTCAGTGTACCAATCCATATCTTGTAAGTTTGTTCAGTTAAACATAAATTTAAGAGGCCTCAATAACCAAACTAAAAACCACAGTTTTACTGCCATTTCTGGACTCCTTCCTTCTGCTGCGAAGTCCTTCCCCAGCCGATTTCCATGACCTCAGTTCTCCATGAGACATACTAGTTGGCATAATGAACAACAAAACTTCAGTTACGCTGGAGAAAAAAAATCTACTTAAAATAGAAAGAAACCAAAACACTAATATTTTTCCTCCTTGCAGCATGGGAGGGATTCTCTGGTAGAACTCGTCAAAATCGGTAGAACTTGGACTGGTAACATGTTGCTAAATGAACCCTTCCCAAGGCACTGCAGGGATGCAATCAAGCAAAAGTCAACTAACCCGGTCAAAGAGCAAACTGTCTATCCATACATCGGTCCTGTTCATCAGTAGCTATCACCAAATCCAAATGATCACAACTTTTCATATTCAGAAGGACCTGGAGATCTGCTCCCTTCCCTTCTCAGGCTTTTCTCTCCCTCCATCTAGTACATTTCTCCACAGTCTCAGGTGGCACTGAACCTCCTACAAGTCTTCCAAGGATGAGAACAAAATGTTTAACTATTGCTCACTTCCATAAAGGCAGAAATCAGAAGGAAAAGCTTTCTATCTCTACACCTAACCAAAATAAACTGAGCCTTTACAGTAGAAATAATACATATTCTGGGGTAAAAGATCTAGATACCAAGCATAAAACTATCAGAGAATCTCCAGGAATTCTTTATGTCTCTTGCCAACAGTTTGTGCTGGAAGTGATCTGTTGGATATATTTCATTAGGACTTTATGAAAGCCTCAGTTTCACACAACCCAGCTACAAGTCCAGCTGCCCTGTAAGGACAGAAACATTGGAGCCAAGCATAAAGTTGTGAGAGATGAGCAAGGTTCCAAAAATATCTGGTCTTTCCAACACCTTACACAAAGTAATTTCTGGTGTGCTGTAACTGCTGAATGCAAACTCGTTAATACAGCTGGACAGGTCAATTCTGTATTCTTAAACTACTGGCTGGCAAGTAACAGATTTTCACTTCTTTCTATAGGCATACACAGGATCTCTTTTTTTCAAATGGGAAATGTAAAAATGGGATTGATACGTGAAATGCTTATGTTTTGTCAATTTTACCATTTTTCTTTGAAACAAATGTAAGACACACCCTTTAATTCCTTTTGAGGATGTATGTGAATGTCCCCACCTACTCCCTTAAGTCCAGTCTTAATCCAGACACAGGAACAAAACATTCTTGAATGCAAAGTAATGAAGACAGCCAATGACAACTTTGAAATACATTGTCAGACAGCTGAGATTCATTCATTTGCAAAAAAAAAAAAAAATTGTCATAAAAACAGATGAGCCACTTTTCATAGTATGAATATTTTTGAGACACCTCGTGTTAAAAATTAACTGTGCTAAAGAAATGCAGAGCAAACCACACAGCAATCAAGATGCAGATGTCCTACAAGTTTTATGAAATACTAAGTAGTGGTTAAATGGCATAATCTGGTGAAGATCAGCAAAACAGAAGTTCTCTGAAGACAAACTTGTGTTCCCAGTAGCGTGGTACATCTGACTTTCATTTTAAAGTTTAAAACCCCAGCAAAAGGGCAGAAAGCAAGAAGGATGCCAAGGTATGTCCAAGGTTATGTTCCTTAAGTGGAAACAATAGGAGAGAGGAGAGATCCACTGACCTTTGGAGCCACCTTGTGTGATTAATATAAACACCAGATTACTCCTATCATGTGAAGAGGCACTCAAAACTTATGCATGCAACACGGAACTCTGAGTATCCACAACCTAAATATCCCTTCCAACATTTTAGTTTTCCCAAAACTGAACCTCTGGGCACAACACTCACAACCACTCACTGATGTCAGACCAACACTGGTACAGCATGGAAGGGCATGGTACAAACAAACAGAGAAGAGGGCAAAAAGTCTGGAGGACCTAAACATGCCAACAGAGATGTTGGGAGTCGTTTAAAAGCTAAAACCTACCTTTATTTCTCAAAATGATATGTGGCTTGGCCAGTGGAATAAATTAGACAAACTCTACTAAGTTTAGCAGGTAAAGGGGAACCTAATTGCAGCCTTCCCATACCTAAAAGAAGGTCATCAAGAAGACAAGAGGCAGGCTCCTAACATTGATTGATGCCTGGTGGGGGGATTTGGGACAGTGGGCACAAGATGAAACTCAAGAGTTTTAGAGCGCATAATAGGAAAATCTTTTTCACCCTGAGGTTAAAAACTTGGAGGTTTTTCAAGATTGGACTAGATAAAGCCCTGAGCCACTTGGTCTGGCTTTATGGATGATCTTGCTTTGAGCAGGAGGATGAATGAAGGACCTCCTGGATTGCCTTCCAAACCGAATTTTCCTATAATCCTAACATTCTAAATTATTAACTTTTAAAACAGATAAATGCCTAAATAACTAAATATTAATTACAGAAGAATTAATGCACAAAGAAAGAACATGTAGCTCTAATATATTGCTTAGCATTAGCCACTGCATGCTAGCATTTCAGATTTCCGACACCACTTATTATAGAACAAATGCCTTGATAAAGCATCACTTAGCATATATTAAAAGCTCAAAAGAAAATGGTAACAAATCTTAGTCAATAAGCCATAAATTAAATTGTCTCCCAGTAGATCTTGGCATGTTACAGTGCATTTCCATTCAGTAGGCCTTGATTGGCAGACTGTAATGATTCATATTACATTAGTAATTCATGAAATAGTACAACATACATAATCCTAAAACTATGTTCAGACATAGTGAAGAGGGGCAGCTACAAGAAGCTGCCTATTCTTCCCCATTCCTCACCTCCAGCTAAAACAAACAGCAGCCCACCCTGTCCTTTACTAACACAGTCCAACAAGTAATGAAACACAGAGCAGATAATTTCACCATGACCTCTCTGTGCTTCTAGTTTCAATTTTCCTGATGGGAAGGGGAACAGATGGTACAGGAAAATTGTCTCTGGGCAGGGACAGGATCCTCACTACCTACTAAGGATTCAGCTGGCCACACACCATGTGCTGCAGAGCAACCTGATGACCTGGAGAAATAAAAGGCAAACCTATAGAATGCCATGGGTTTCCAGAATCAGTTCTGGACATCTCTCATTAAACCCTCTCCTTGAAGGCTGAAGATTTACCATTGTCAGGCTCCACCAGTGTCCCTGAATTTATGTTTGCAGTAGAACTGCAGGCTTACATGGGTAACTGAAGTACCTAATACCTGACTTAGCAGCTGTAGGTGTTCTACAAGACAATATGCTTTTAAAGTCCAGAGATTATATGCAATGCTATATATTTCTGAATGTCTAGGTATATATTGATATAGACACACACATGCACATAAATACTTGCGATTAATTCTCCCAGGAATTTTTAGTTTCCTGTTGATTTGCCAGACCTAGGCAGTCCCACTAGAACTTGGAGAATGGATAGCTAAAAAATGGTTTTTATGATCTATTAAATCAAAACTATGCTGAAAATATGTTTACAGCATCATTTTATTTGCAGTATTCCTTCTGGTGCAGTGAAATGGTAAGGAAATAGTAGTTTTTTGTAGTTTTTCAATAGCGATTTTGCAGAAATATTTTCCATTTGCTAAGCAAATTGTGTTACAGGGCTTTCTTAAATAAAGCACTGTACTGTTCAAATGATAAAATTCTGGCGCCATGGGTTGTTATTTATATCAGCAATGTTAAATATGCCATGAAGGTTCAGAAAGGTACAGAAACATACCTCTGCCATATTATCTATTAAACATACAAAAAAATGGGAAGGTACAATTTCCTCAATCAGAATAGAAGGATTACCACTGAAGTTAACAAAGAACATCTGGTTTTCATTTGAGGTGCATTGAAGCGTTCATTGAAGTGTCCTTGTTGGTCATTTTCAGCCTTTTTCTTTTTTTTGCCTGCTTCACAGTAGTTTGTGTCCTAACTCTGTGGTAATTACAGCGTGCTACTAAAAATGGTCATTGTCATTGTACCATTTCCCCTTGAAAAATTGCAGGAGAAACACGAAAGAACCAAATGTAGATCTCATCTGATCTTAGTGTTAGAGCAGCTTCCACAGCTCACCTTGTTCATACTTCCTAGGGGTGTTTATTTTCTGCAATTATTCATCTAGGCTTCACTGAACTTGAATACTAATAAATTTTAAGAAGTGAAACAAGAAGCTTTCATGCTGTCTGCAGGGAGGCCTCGGAAAACTCCACATTGAGAGTTATTAGTATCAGCACCAAAGGTGCTAATACTTTGTTATTTGTCACAAAAAGCCAGATCAGGTGAAAAACATAGGAAAAGGAAAACAAAACCTTTGTTCATTTTCTCTGAACACATGAACATCCTTACATGATCAATCTAAAGTAAAGAGGTTTAATATAAACTGTAAATACTTTAGATTTGTGTTGTGATCCTCTATAAAGTTATTAGATGCATTTTATAGAAATCTTAGCTTTAAAAATTTAACTTTAGTAGTTTATGACTAAATGTGGGGGGAAATATCAATTATTTAATTACACAACATAATGTGCATTATTTATAGTCCCAGTTTAAATTTAAGGAAACCACTTCTGTGCTTTAAGCTAAATTTCTGTCTCAGTGCTTGAGGTCAAGAAAATTCAGCAACATACTGCACCCAAAGTAAATTAACACTGGTATCGTTAACAAAACTACAAGGATTCATGACACTTGACAAGCAAATAAAAAGACAAGACTGCCTCTGAGCACCCATACATCTGGAGTTAGGCTGAAACCTCTCTGAAACACAGAGCAAAAATTCACGGGCTGTAAATGTGGGCTTTAAACGCACGTAGGACACACGTGCTTACTGTGTTCTCTGCAACTAGAAGTATTTTAATAGTTACACAGGTTACACAAAGGTGGTTCTGCCAGTAGGCACGATAAAAGCATTCTCTGAGTGATCAGGACTATAAAAACACTTACAAGCCTTGCAGCCTGACAGGGAAAGGGTAGAAAGGCAGTTGCAGGAGAAATGGCTTTTCAACTTACTTCCCAGCCTGGCTGGCAGAAGCCTAGAAAGCTTAAGTGTTTTAACTACGAGGTGAACAAGTTCCACAACAAATTTACAGCTTCCCAATATCAAGCTGATTGATACAAAATGTCAAGCAAAAGTGTTCAGCCATTTCTAGAATCATAAAAAAGAAAGCAATTCCACCTGTATTCAAAATAATTATAACTTTTTTAAGTTGAGCAGTAAGTTAGGAATGTGAAATTAATTTCAGGGCAGCAATTATTAACTTTACTATGAATCTCATAAAAAGCAGTTAACCTTGGAAAATTGCAGCTAATGGTAGAGACTTAACAACATACTACATTTTAGCATGTCAGTCCCATGGACCAATCTGTTCACACATGGCATGCTTTGAGGAATTCTGAGGGCTGCCTCATAAAATTAGGTCAGGAATGGGTTTTATCTTCTTTTTAAAGATCTTTTCCTTCCCCTCATTCTCTGTCTTATGTTTACAAAGGACAGAGAAAGAAGGAAAGAAAAGTATGCAGGTAAAGCAGAGTATCTGAGAGAGAAAATGAGCTCTGTGGCTGAGGAAAGCATGAAGAATAGGCAGAGCAGTGAGCAGAGGAAGGAGGAAAGTTCAGGATTAATGAGGACAGGAGCTGGGGATGCAGGGCCATAAGGGGCAATGCAGGACCTGGGCTTGGAGGATGAAAGAACAAGAGGTGGGAACTCCCTGGGAATGAACACTAGAACTGACCATGAGGAAGAAGAGTGATCAGGAGGATCCACTTAGGAAGAGACATCAGTATTGGCAGCAGGATAGTGCTGGGACTGCTTGCTGGGGTGAGACACAACGGGGATGCCCATGGGACCAAGCGCTGCCTTCCCAAGCAGAAGCTGCCTGCAGGTGCCCTGTGGGCAGCCACCTTCCAGCGTCTCCCTGGGCAGCCTGGAGATGCAGCTCAACTCACTGAGGACAGGCAGGGAGCAACTCTTGGAAAAGTTTTCTTAAAAGCAGATCAACGGCCAAGGAAGAAAAGCAAACAAATGCCTAAGGAAGGGGTAGGAAATAATATGGGCATGTGGCTAAAGTAGGAATTTACAGATTTTCACAGATTTTGCATGTGATCACTAAAGCCAGGATAAGAGGTCTTTATTTCAGGTGGAACCAGCACCTAGGAAAAATGTCTTCTACGTGAGAACAAGCCAATTTTATCAATAATTTTGCTAAGTGCAGAAGATAACTCATTCTAAGCAAAATTTTCCTAATAGCTTACATTCATGCCACCTCAAGTCTTCTTTTTTGACTTCTGTTGACTTGACTTGACAGCACCCTTAATATCCAAAAAATATTACCCAACAGGGACCATCCAGAAAACTCCATTCTTCACAACTCTTTAAAAGCCCTTACCTACAATAACATCCCCAGGCTCCCTGAATGTACCCCTTACTTTGGGTCCCTTTATGCAGCAAAGATTATTGTATAATAATTTAGCATTGTTCACTGCAAATACTTTAACGAAGTCAAGTACCTGAGAAAATGTCATTATTAAAGGAGCCCCTGAACAAACTGAGTTTTCTATTTCCCCAATAATGAAGGCCACAGTAGCTGTGGACACTAAGCACATCAGAGAACCAAGATTGTGATTAAATAACTGTCTCTAAATACCAGTAATTACATTTCTATGTGACTTCTTAAAATAATAAAGATAACTTCAATGTATTTAAATTAGCTCTTAGTTCCCAAAAATTCTACATAATCCAAATATTTCATTCCTATTTTAAATGTGATCCGTGGCACAGTACTCTGCCTAAACATTCCCATTTACTACAAACAGAAGAATAATTTGTTTAGCTATATAATCAGCAGAGAGGCAGCACACAATAAAAGAAAGCATTCCAGCTTTAAAATGAATAAAAATTGATTGTGTCCCTATAAAAACTAAATTGGCAGAGTGTTAATTGCATTTCACATAAACATCTGTAGCAGTCGGTGACTTGTTACTGTGCTGTAATGCAATACAGGACACTTAGGAATAAATGCATCCTCTAGATGAGTTCATAGAGATTTTCTAAAAGCGCCTGATGAGATTGTAAAAATCTGATTACTCAGAACTGCTAATGACACTTAAAACAAAGGGAAATCTTTAAATAAAATTATTTTGCTTTTCTTTTCTCTTGATAAATTATATGCAAATTACTGTTGATTGAAAAATGTCTGCCTTGAAGGGAAATTCATACTAATGATGGAAAGGTCATCAGACAACAAAAGTATTTGCCAAAGAAATCTGCAGGCACTTGAACAGTATGGCGGAATAAGAAAATATACCCATTCCTCATATTATTTGTTGTAGTTATAATGCATGAGACACTCTCCAGGGAGGAAAGCAGACTGGTTTGGTTCCCTGGAGACATCAAAGTAAAGACTCAGTACTCAAAAGATGCAAACACGTGTTTAAATGCATGCTACCTCAACTTCAACCACTTTAGTTACATGCAAATTCATGTCTGCAAGAACATGGTCAAAGAAAGCCATGATATGGGACATAATCAATACCAAAAGTTTATGCCTGAGCTGATGACAAAACAAAATTAATTAATTAATTAATTAATTAATAATAGAAATTACCAGCAAAAATAAATGTCCATTCAATTCTTCCACTAAAAAAATCAGTAAAAAGGGACTGGTAATACTATAGTTACAGGACCCTGAAAAAAATACCTAAGTTTTAATCATTTCAAATGCAGACTGAATGATTTCTTTCTAGGTGTTCTATAGCTCTACTGTACTGAACATTTATTCCAACAACAGTGATAAATACAAAACTCAAGTGAAATAATCACAAAAGTTGAAATTCAAGATTCTCACTGAAAATTTTTAGAATCCCCTAAATGTCAGGTCAGAAAATTGAGCCTATATTTTTAATTTCTTCTAATTAACACCAACTAAAATTATACTTAATATGTAAAACAACTACAACATCTAAACAAGCAGCTGCACAGATATGAGAAAGCAACCACTGGATAAGTTGCAGCTATGGAGAAACGGTTTTAGAGCAGATCACGAGTCAAGTCTAAGCAATATGTGTAAAAAGAGTGTTTATCCTGTTGTGACATGCAAAGTAATCCTCCCCAGCAGGAAAACCTTGCAAAGAGCAGCACAGACAATCAAGCTGAGGAAATATGAGCTATCAGGAATCACTCAAAGAACTGAGCTTCGTGGATCTAGGGTTGGTGGATCTAGAAAGGAGATTGAAATTGAGAAGAAGAAGAATGATGTATATCATTACTGGTTCCTAAAAGTCTCCCACAAAGGGCAGTGAATTACCCTCTGTGAAATGGGAATGAAGCAAACTCCACCATCATGTTAGATAAGTGTCCAGTGGTACAGTGGTAATTAAGGTGTTTGATTCTGCTTCAGAGACTGTGATGGATGAAACAATCTGTTGAATTTCTCATCCATGCTTCTATCTATGTTCATTTTACAGTCAGCATATTTAAAATGTTACGGTGATATATAATGTAGTAAAGAAAAAGTCCATTAAAAGTTCTAAAAGGGTTATTTCATTCTTATTTACAGATCAATGATAATTAGTCTCAAATGGGCTTCAAATACATACATATATGTATATACACATACACAAATATGTATACAAAATGTTCTTTGTAGATAAATGGTAAAGCAAGAATTGATAACAAGACTAGGAATTGCCTTGTATGATTTTTAGTATTACCATTTGAACTACTGTATCAGCCAAGAATGGACTTTATCCACCTTGGATTTTTATATAACAGAGTAGCCCCATTCCTGATAAGTGTCTCTAAAGAAAAGTCTTCTGTAACTCTAAAAATAGTAAATCCCAGTTTCAAGCACTGATTTTAGTAGAATAAACTCACAAAAAGTTAGCAAAATAAATAGTCTTCAATCCTTGAATCGAACATAGAGGAGTTCTAAATTCAATAAACATGTTTTCACTTCACTCCCACATGAACGGTATCTTTTCAAATGAACAAGGCTTGTGTCTAACCTCACATCATACTGTATGTTCCTAGCTCAAATAGATTATAATAATGTGTTGTAAAGCCACTTGGTTTGAACTGTGGCTGGTGCAGTACCCTTCAATAAATAAAAAATGAATGGACATATGGAACCACTAGAATCCACTCTATTCATCCCTTAATGGAGGGTCCTAAATCACAAACCGTAAGTTTAGCCTGTTGGTAGCTGTACTGATTATAATGAGACCATTTACTCCTGAGGTTAATGCTTAGGCTGACTCAGATTCTTAAAGCAATCAGATAAGGCTGGCCAAGATGTGGTGCTAGACAGAAGTGGATGTTCAAAGGGATTTCCCTACAGTCAAGCTGAATAGAAAGGCAAGCAGGTTTTAGTTGGCAAGGTTTAGGCAAGGTTTTAGTTGGGTTGCCAGGTAATCCATATTGCCAGCAGAGTCCAGCTTGCTAAAGGTGACATCCCTCAGCCACTTCGGGACACAGAAGCAAGGCAGGTCAACCCTATGGGCACAGGGACTCTTCTTTCAGTTCTTACTAGGAAATCACACTCCTTCTCTCTTTGATTCTCCTAAGTATGCAATGGTGCCCAGGCAGCTTTTTATCCCCAGGGATTTTAGGATGGGGGTCCTACAGTGAAAAAGTCTGTCCACGTCTGGTTTAAAATTTGGAGCCCTGTTGAAAGAAATGAACTTAAGTATTCACAGTTCAGCCAATTCTACATTCTCCCAAGCCTAAGTGCAACAGATTCAACTTTGTTGCTTCCTCAAAGAGATCAGGAAATACAGAACACACTGAATTTGTGCTCTCTTCCTTCACTGACATTGCCCCAGTTGCAGCCAGGAAGACATGGGGCAACCACTAAAGCCATCTCACACAGTAAAGCTCTTTGCTGAAATCTCAGCAAAATATCTCTGATTTTATTTAAATTACTGATTAGAAAACAAGACAGGAAATGCAATGGCTTCCTTCCGATTAACATTACTGTTTTCTGTGCATTTCTTCTAAATAAGTAGAATCGGTTAAAGTAATTTTTGCAGCAAAAGTTTTATACATTATAGAATTACCAATTGCATCCATCTTGGTAAGGGAACTCATTTTTCCAGGATGCATGGGTGGACAATCCCTTGAACTTGTAAATTCTAGTGCAACAATGAAATACTAATGCTTTTAGCATATGAATATAGGGAATTGGATAAATGGTTTATGTTTCTTTCTCTGACAAAATAAAAGCTAATATTTTTGTAGCAGCTACAAAAGGAAGATTACTAGAAAGCAGCTCTGACAAGTATCCTTTTTGAAAAAAGGAAGAGAAGAAAGGAAAAGAGCTCATTCTCTAACACTAATTGGAGTGTTTTGCCCTGATACATGGCAAAGTATTTTTCAAACTAACTTATTTAAAACACAATAAAGGTACCCTTCTGCCAGATGAAAAATATTTCAACATTTTCTGATAAGAGATAACTTTTGTCCTTTAAAATCTATTACACAGACAACCTGTAAAATGCCCTTCCGTGATTGAGCGTGGTAGCAGTCTGGTATGACTACTTACTGAAATACTTTCAGTGCATCATAAAATTAAATTATGTGTTCCAGCTCATTGGCTCCTAATTTAGATAAAACAGTAAGATCTGAATTCATAAGGCTGGTTGGTCTGTAAGGGGGCCCCAGTAAGGGACTGCATATTAGGCTATTAAGACTTTAATTTTAGCTGGGCTGTAGTTATGTCATGTACTTGAAGTGAAAACATGATTAAACATTTTGAGAAAAAAAATGATCAATGGGATGCTTAAATGAGCATTTATGGGGAAAGCATTTAGACCTGGCGTTTATGCAGACCGTAAACAATTTCTAATTACATCCACAATGTCTTCTCTATGAATAGATCATGCTTTCTTCCTTTTATAGATGAGCATTTAGATAAGAGGGACAGAATTGGTCAGGGGTTAAATGTAATTTCAAATAAGCATCAGATTCAAACAGAAAGATACAGTTAATTGCTTCTCCCTTGTATGTAACTGAATCATCATCTTCTCCTCTGGAAGGAATAAATCTGAACATATCTCTTCCATGGCAGCAATTTTCCATTTTCTACAACCATTCTCTCATCTCTGTTACATTTTAAATAAGTTCAGTGAGTGAAGAGTCTACCACAGAGAGTTCATTTTTACAGAGTGTTAGTTCAGCTGCAACTTCTCCTGAATGATTTAATACATATAGCTATTATGTAACTCAGATTGTCTTCCCATGTTTTAATTTATTCAGTCATTTCCTTTTTAAAACATGTGCTATAAGGTACAGCATACCTCCTGGTTGTGATTTTGAAGGCTTTCAATTTATTAGTTAGATTTCAGACACTTAAATATTTAGTTATAAAAATGTAAAGATTTAGAACAGTTGGAAACCCCTGTTTCCATATTTTACTCCTGTCTTGCAAGGGCTTTTGTCCCAAGGTGAATGTGGTAATGGTGTAGATGTGATTTGAATAAGCCCTAGATAAGGTATTTTTTTCCAGAAACACACAGTGAGAAGTTTGTTGGGAGAAAAAGTTATGAGAATAAGAGCAAACCACCAAGGATTAGAGGAAGGAAACTTGGAGCTACAGCTCTTCTGGTGTTCAAGTATGAAGTTGTCCAACTCATTAGTTATCTTATTCAACCTTGACATTCATTTATATGGAAGACAAGGCTACAAATGACTTTAGCAGGCATGCCGAGTCTCTTCCTGGAAGGAATATAGTTAGGAAGAAAATACAGTAGTCATTTTAGAGCAACTTGCAGGAGGAATGTGGACTTTGTAAGGAGCTTATCTCAAGACATGAATTATTTGTTTCCCCTAATAAACATCCTATTACACTGGTTACTATGTTTAGGCTCAAGATTGACAAGGAGGTCTTGCATAGCAAAGATTTAGCTACTGTCTCATGGTGCTGCAGACCAGATGCTCAAAAAACCTGGTCTCACACAGAGTTGTTTTAATATTTGTGTAGCAGCCAGGCAGGCGAGTTTCCTGTATAAAAAGAACATTTGAACTTTAGGCGTCAACAGTAGAAGAATTCATGTTCTTTAATTAGGTCACTGATCCCTCTAAATTTCTATGTCTTGACTAGACATAGAAACATTTTCTGTTCCTCAAGACAGTCAGCCTGTCCCCTCTGGTTCATTTGAAAGAGGATGGTTAAAACTGTCTTCCAGGCACATGCATCCAAATCCCCTAGGCATTGCATTGTTACCTACATACACACAGAGTGTTTATAAAGCAATAGCAAATCCTACCAAATAAAATCAGTCATGTTGTACATTAATTTTCAGGGATGTACATAATGAAACATGGAACCTTGCAAGTGAGAATATGGCCCACAAACATCTGGATAAGGTGTAATCAGTTTTAACTATCTAAGACTTACAGTTGCAGATGAATTTTAGAAGTCTGTTGTTCTATTAGCACCGTTTAGTACAACAAAAAGGGAAATAATAATTAAAATATATCAACATTTTTACGGTTCTGCATCATTTTTGTGTTGGCCAGGACCTGTTCTTCATTTTATTTTTTTTTCTTAATTATGAGCAGTCTTGCTATTAATCACTTTTCGGTGAGTAGACATCAAGAAATTTCTTTCTTACTATTAATGCTGCCTATTACATGGATAATTCACTTCCAGGGCCTACTGAGGTGCCCACAGAAGTACTACACAAGTTTCCACCAAAACATGTAGGACACAAAAGTCACATGATGGAGGTTACACTTTCCTTCTCCACTCTCCCCATCTTACTTCTTCTGGGGCCTTAAATGACTTGCAGTTGCTTTCCCAATATGTGTTATCCAAGTTACCAATTTTAGAACCAGACTGTGTAAAAGACCTGAAACTTCCTTTTAACATATATGTGATTTGAATTTTAAAAAGGTCCCACGGAATGCTACTTGACATCTAATTTCTTTTCCTCAAAGTTGTACTTTTGACACAGGATGATGCTTAAGGGTTTACTTTGACATAACTTTTATTTATATTTTATATTTACATGAGAGAAAGGTTAAAGGTTGTATGCTAAAACTTACTTTTGACTTTTTTTTCAATTCCACAGCAAACAAAAATCCAACTTCACATAAAAAGAAAAACCACCAAGTAATTTTACTGTCATGCAGGCCATGAGTTTGTCATTCTTTGCTTGGTAACACTTGAATCTGATAAGACAGAGGGCAGCTTCTACAGTGCTAGGGGACAGAGAAGCCTAAGCAGAAAAGAGATCCTTCCCCATAAATGGAAAGTCTGCCTCATAACCTGTCAGATTTTAGATAATAGGAAATCCACGCAGGAGACAGCTACTGAAAACTGAGCTTCATAAATTTCACCAAAGGTCTACTTTCACTCTGACAGAATTCAAAATAATGGTCTTTGAAATGCACAACAGACTAATAGACTAATCCACTCTAAACTAATTATCAACTGGTAGAAACTGCTGTATATATAAAGGGAGAGGTTTGGCCTGTGGAACTATCTCAAGTAAGCAAAAATGACATTTGCAAAAAGATTGGGAGGCTGGTCCCTCTGAAATCACTGGCAATCCTCTTGCTGATTTCAACACACTCATAGTTTGTCTCGTGATATTTGCATTAGGTTCCAATCATTAAAACTAATTATGTATTTCTTCATTCACCTAGGAATACATAGTCTGTGATTAGGGCTCTAGACACCACACTGAACTACATGTATGTTGTTTGAACTATGACAAACTAATAGGTCATAAATACAGAAACAGAAGGTCTGCAAAAGCACTGTTTGTTCATAGGATTAATTATAGCAACACTGAAATTTTTTGCTTACACTTGGTTCATACTGGAGGTCTTCCCTGCATAACTTGAAAGCTCATAATCAAAAATCAAGCAAAATCAAACAGTGTGACAAATGATCTGCCTAATCTTCACCTTGGCTGGGGTTCAGAAATGTCAGCTACCTTAAAAATGAGTCTTGGCACTAACAGAGTTTCCTCGATATTTTTTATTTTTATTTTTTTTATTTTTTTATTTTATATTTTTTATTTTTTTTAAATCAGATACCCAGAAAAATTAAGTATAAAAGTCCCTTTTACAAGTCTCCTTCTGGGTGATGCAATGTACTAACTTTTTGTGATTGCAACACTTTGCTTCTGCTGAGATTAAAAGATAATACAGAAGGAATTAAAGCAAGGCATTCAAGATAAATATTTGAAAAATTCAATTATCTTTTAGAACAAAATTTGCTTTAATAGATCATTTTTCTTTTATGTAAACTTGAGATCCATTCTCTACTGATGATAGCTATACCTACTGATAGTACCACTGAGAAGCTTTCTAAACATCTTCCCAGTTTACCTAAAATACACAACATACTTATAGATGTATTTATACAACATGATTATATATATATATGTACCAAAATATATGTTTTACTCAGATGTATTTTACAGAAAAAGGCAAGTCACTGGAACTAAAAGTTTAAAATCAACCACTTCATCAAAGATACTGCTGAACTACAGCTGAAAACAACTACATTAATATTCAACTACATGCCTCATTTTCCCCTCTATGAATACTTGTATAAATCTTATTAATGAGAAACTGAACTGTAAGGGATGCAAAATAGTTTTTGGCATAATATTATTTCAAAAAAGCCTTCAGTAACACCCTTTTGTATCTTAAGTAGTTTTTTCAAACCTGCTCATTTATTATGATCTTCGAGTTGCTTGATGGAGTTTCAACTACCACAGATATTCCAGAAACTTCCATTGAGTAAGTCTAATTCTTATCCCTAAGAGATTGAGAACAGATGAAACTTCATGCCTACTACTATTATTATCACTACTAGTTTTGCATATTTTAGAAAATAAAGTTGTTTTGAAACCTTACATCTAGGTTCAGCAAATATAAGACCTTAAGGAAAGTATCTGTGATGGACCCAGTCTAGTCCCTACATAATGCAAGCCACTCTATAAAACTAAGATTTCATAATTTAACACCAATAGCATTTTGGGTTAAGGATATCCCCAGGCTTAAGGTCAACAGGGCAGCAGTTTACCAGCCAGAAACCTGACTGCAAGCTGGAAGGGAGTACAAGATTTAAACTAGTTTTTGGTAGTTGCTCCAGAAGTCTCCTTAACAATTTCAGAATTAACTATGTTACTTTTAGCATTCAGCAGCATAAACTGGATAAGGTGGAAAAGGCAGAGAAACTGCAAATATTTTATCACTTGTATCTACTTAACTCAGTCTTTGCAACATTCAGCTTCTTCATATCTCAGTCAGGAACTCAGTATCATAGTCTTCATCATAACTTATCTCACCATGTGAGCAAAGGTAAGTCCACTGACAGTTACCAAAGAGTTACTGCTTTTTGTCACTGTATTAGTAAATATATTAATTTAGTGATTATTGTTTTTCCCTGTAGACAAGGGCAACAAATGGAGTACTTATAAAAATCCTCAAGATAAAAGGCAGGGAACTGGAAGCAACCCAGGAAGTAGGGAAAAGCATTGTTTTAATGTTGTGGGTATTGAACTTGTTTTGTACATTACATAATGGGAAAATATTTGGGCCCTGGCGTTTAGCTACATTAAATAGTTTTTGCGGTTATCAAATTTTGTAGCCTAGTTTCAGCTTTTAGAAGTTGCCACAAAAGCAGTTTTCTGTTATGTACACTATACAGGCATAAACATTATCAATTAGATAAACTGACAGAAAATTGCTGGTCATTCAAAAGCGAGAACTTCCCTCAGGAATTGATAAAATTCTATCATGCTCTCAGAACTCAAGGGCTGTGTTTATGCCATAAGCATTACACAGGAACAATAGTCATTCAAAATACAATAATTACTTTGCATTCTTCTGTAAAGGGAAAAAAAAAAAGAAAAGAGCACACTTAGATCAATTTCCTAACCTAACCAGCCATGGTTTACATCCACAATCTGCACTCATGTTTTACTATTTGATTTCTTTTTTGCTTAAATGGGCAGCCACTGTTAATTATTGCCAATTTCTAGGCAAATGCCTGCTTATTTAAAGCTATTTCCTTTGAAGCTTACAGATAAGAGTGGCCTTGAAAAATTGTTCTCATCTTGGGAGAAAGCAGCATGTCTCAAATCCATTAGCAGGGCAGGGAGGAGGCTGTCGTAGGGAGCATCCTGGTGTGAATGCAGTGCAGGTTTGGCAGAGCAAGCAAAGGGTACTGCACAGTGATGAACGAGATCAGAAACACAGCACAGCCCTACTCCTTCATCAATCCACAGCTGATCATTCAGAAGAGCAGGTGGGACCTGCTGGCAGGACAATGGGAGTAGAGGGGCCCAGGAAAGTTGGTTCACCCTCAACAAAAACCTCCCCAAAGTATTGTCCTTTCCAACATGTAGGAATCTGAGCAGGAAAGGTAGAAGGCCAGCACAGATGAAAAAGACACTCTTGATTCAGCTTAACCAAAAAAATGAAGAACATAGAGGGTGGAGGCAGGGACAGGCTACTCATAAGGAGTATAGAGATATGACATGAGTGTGTAAGGATAAAGGTAGAAAAGCAGCAACACTGAGCATCTTTGAGAGGCCGCAATGATTAGAGGAGCCTCCTGGAGACTGTAAAAAAGCAATGCCATATCATCATCAAGAAGAGCAAGAAGACTCTGGGAAAATACAGTCAGCCCAACCTCAGTCTCCAGGAAGATTATGGAATAAATCCTTTCAGAAGCCATTTCCAGGCACATGATGGACAAGAAGATAGTAAGGAATAGCCAGCACAGATTTAACAAGGACAATTAGTGCTTAACTGACCTGACTGCTTTAAGATGAAATGACTGGCTCTGTCGACAAGAGTTTGCAGGCCTCCCACAGTATCCTTTCAGACAAATATATAGAAGATAAGGCAGATGAAGAATCGGCTGAATCTTGGGCTTGAAGGTTTGTGATCAGCAAAGCAAAGGCCCCCTGGCAGGCAGTTGCCAATGTCACCTTACCAGGCACTGACAATGCAGTCCATACTGTTTGGTACCTTTACAAACAAACAGGGAGAGTGTGCACTCTCAACAGGTTTGTAGACTGCAAAGTTTGCAAGTTTGCAACCCTGCCCTCCCAGACTGGTAGGGCAGGGCTGCAGTTCATCAGAGGGATGTTGATAGGCTAGAGATATGGGTCTGCAGGAAACTCGTGGAATTCAACAAAAGGAAATGCCCAGTCCTGAGCCAGAACAGAATATCCACATGCAACAGTGCAGGCTGGGAGCTGATTTGGTGCAGATTTACAGAAAAGGATGAGAGACCATTCAAACATAAGCTATAAGAAGTGAAGAAAGCCAAAGAATATGGGGCTGTATTAGCAAGAGTGCAAGCAGCAAATCATAGAACCTTTCCCCCCCTTCTACTCGGCGCTTCAGAGACTGCATCTAAATTACTATGTCTAGTTTTGGCCTCCCCAGTATAAGACACTGGAAAGGGCCTGACAGGAGTCTTTCAATATTAGGGGGAACATTCCATATGCGGATAGGCTGAGACAACTGGTTTTGATCAGCCTGAAGAAGAGAGGGCTATTAGGAAATCTTACTGCTCTTTACATCTTCCTTGTAGGAAGATAAGGAGAAGACAAAGCCTGATTCTTTTTGGAGGTGTGCAGTGACAGGGTAACAGACAATAAACACCAGGTTCAACATGGGAAATTACACACAAGAAGAAAAAAAATTCCCCATTCACCGGAGTAGTGCAGTTTTCAATATGCTAATCATAACATGGATTGAAGAAACCATAAAACTCATAAAACCTGAGGTTTAAGCTGTTAATGCAAGTAGTAATCTATCACTGGATGAGAGCACTGGAAAGACAGAAAGCCTATTAAGACAAAGTAGAACTTACTGAAACTCAGAGCATCAGTGTACAACACTTCTACTGGCTGTCAATTCCTTCTTAGGACAAACTGAACACAGTTTGTTTGGGATACACATGAATTCATCAAAAACAATTTTCTCCTAGTGGGAAATTTGCAATTCTTTATAATTCCACACTGTAATCCCCCCTGATTGAATGGCACACTCTCAGGAGCATCTGACACTTTATGCAGCAAGACTGGCATAGCAATCATTGGTCTCATCCTATAAATATTTTTTGCATGCATGAAGATGAGTCTTTCCTCATAGCTTAATTATTGAACATAAACTATACAATAAAATAACTTTCAGTAGGAACATCAAAATATGACAAGTGGCTGTGCAACCAGACGTTTCTATTTAACACATCTGATGTAAGGAAGCTATTAATTTTCTAAATGCGTGGCCAAACTTCTTTGTAACACCTGACACAGCATTTTGCTAGGGTAATAAAAGAAAGCCTGACAGCTGCAATTTTCTAGAAATATGGATTAAGCCTTTCAATATGCTCTTGGGAAAGTTTTCTCTTCTATAAGTTTCGATAATTTGTTTTTAAATGGCTTGCTTCTGATCATTCAGAGTTCTCCTGCATCTACTCCAGTCCCAACTTATTTTTTGTCACAGACATATTTAAGCATTGGAAAAAAAATCCCATATAATCTCCTACACATTCTCTCTGGCACTGGTTTTAAAATTATTTTGTTTAAAACTTTCTTCCAGGTATTCATAACACCAAAGATTACAGGAAGGAAAAAAAAAAAAAACCACCAACATGCTGATAGAGTTGATTACCACTTCTGCTAAAAAAAGACCCCAAATGATATTAACTGAAGGGGAACATTGCAGAGAAAGTATCTGGCTTTCTCTTCTGAGAACGAGACGCTCTGGTGCCTTGTGCTGTCTGGTGACAGGAACTAAATATATTATCTGCATTCTCCAAGACATTCCACTTTGAACTTAACATGCCAGTAGTCATGGTACTAGTGAATGGACAGCTGCCATGAGGAAGGCATTTAATGCTCAAAACAAAGATTAATAGAGCAACCACAGTTAAATATAAATTAAATAGGAGAAATACACGTGGCAACTACCTTCATATTTATAATTTAAAAATAATGGTTCTAAAATTTGCTTTGTTTAAAAAATCAAGTTACAAGATAATAGATTCTTGCTACTATTAAAATTGGATCACGTAGCCCTCTGTTCATGTAATATCATTTGTACACAGTAGCAACAGCAGATGACTAAAAGTAAGACCTACTAACTTTGTCCTATTTTAAAAACAGAGAAGAACAAGTTTAAAATTTGCTTTATTTATCCCGGCATTTTCTTCATTTGCCTCTCAGTACCACTTTGCATTAATTAATTAAACTACTCAATATACTAAAAAACGACTAAATATATTCTATAATTTGGGTTATTGCAAGATACTCCCACACTATATTCTGACCAGATGAGAACAAATAAATGTGAAAGTATTGAACTGTGTCATTTAAACAAGTGCTTAGCATTTTTAAATGTCAAAGTCTGCTATAGAAAATAATTGCTCTAGAATTTAAATAGTTCCAAAGCAAACCATTTTTCATAAACTGTATAACAATCATGATAAAAAGTGTGTGCACTCACAAAGCAGAAGAAGTCATACAGAATAATATGCCTTAAGAGAAATTACTGCATTTACAGAATATAGAAGAAAGTTCTGGATCAAATTCATGACTTTAGCTCTGCACACACAACTCCCTAACCCTCCATAGTGGCAGATAATAAATACAGTGTTCAAATCTAGACTTCAGATCTTTATCACTTCAAAAACGTATGGGTCAGTCTCTGTGTGTTTTGGATTTGCCCACTGGAGTATACTTGCTGTACTTACACAGAGATGTTCATAGGAATATTTTGAGCTTCATCATTTTGATTACTAAAAGCAAAAGCTTAGAGTAGTTCATTCTTCATGCCTGGCACTCTCACTTTACTTTCAAAAGGATAAATTCAATACTCAGGACTATAAGACAGTGCTTAGCACAACATAACAAAAGCTTACTACAACTAGCTCAAATTATTTAGACTGATATCATGAGAGGGAAAATGTTACTGTCCCATTTTGCAGAGAAACAATAGACAGAGACAAACTACATGCCATCACAGTCATACAAGCGGTTTGCAGGACAGCCATGGAGAGGATTCAGATTTCCTAAAGTCAGATCGGTGTCTTTATGACAAAACCCTCCTTACTACCACAACACTACATCCAATTACACAAGGAGATGTCAAAGCAGAGAAATTTAATTTCCTCCCTATTGAAGTCTTAGATGTTTAAAAAATGTCAGCAGAGCAATCATAAAACCTCTAGTGACAGTTTGGGCACAATGGGGTAACACAAAGATCTTGGATTTAACACATCAGATGTTATAGCCAGTTAATCTAGTCCTCCAGTTTCGACAGATTCAGAACTGATAAAAATAACAAAGTTTTACAACTCCTTTATGAACAGTAAAATGAAAGGTTGTGGTGGATTAAGAGAATCCCTGTTTCAGAAGCCCAGCTCCTAGACTCCACATGGTCAGCTTGTTTATGATCCCAATGATGCTTGTTTAGCGTCCCTCCAAGAATCTCTACAGCTCTGCTAACACCACCATCACACACTTCATCACATTCATGTTTATTTTTCTTGGCAGACCTACACAGGTCCTGTGTAACACTTCCTATCACTAAATTTACTCAAATGTTACTTTTATACCTACAAATTACTCACAGAAAACAAATGTTAAAGCACAAAATGCATTGGGTTTGTCAGCACCACTTGTTTCTGACAATCCTCTTTGACTTAGAAATGTAACTCTCGCAATTTCTCAGCAGGGTGCAAGGCTTACAGGCAGAATAATAATGCCCTCTAAACTAGTATCTCACAAGGATTTGGTATTAAAGATACTTAGGCATGAAACATTTGCCAAGCAACCCTGTAAAAAGAAAAAATTTTAAGACAAGAACTCCGTGACAGTAAATGCCGTGTGCAATAAAAAATGTGGCAAGAGTTTGCAATCCTCTCTAAGTAACAGCAGTAACAACAACATAAAATCTCCCACTGAGTTCATTTGACACAAACTATCCACAACTGCTCAGCAAAACCAAGAAGGACAGGACTTCTATTTCTAGCAGCTGTCTCTAATGCTGAACGCCCTGTAAACGCTTTGCAGCGAATAATGTTTTCCTACTTAGCCACTGACAATGAGAAACTAGAGTGGCACAAAACATCAGTGGTTGAATAAGATGAGCGCAGGGATAAAAAAAGTCCCCTAAAGAGCACTGGCTTTTCGGCAAAAACAGCTGAGATCCACAATTTATTATTAGCACAAGCTGACAGTCAATGGGAGTAAAGCCAAAGGTGTAGCAGTGCTTAAGGAAAGGACTCAGGACAACCTAAACAGCATCAGTGTAAATCTGGCATTAGTGTGAAGTAAGCAAATAGAGAAAATGCTCATCAGCAGAAGTACATAACAGATAACTCTCAAAGTTGTGCTGGAAAAATATTTAACATGCATTTTTATTTTCATGGCAGGTTATAAAAGACTTGAGAGCTCAGAGGCACAAATAACTTTTCAGGCATGTGCTGCTATGATCCCTGGACAGCTGAAATAAAGGACTGTTCTACACCAGTGAAACACAAAAACAAAGATGAGAAGCCAAAGGCTGGGACAGGCAGGTAGGTGGAGGAGCTCTTTCAGCTGGAGGTAAGAGGAAGCAGCAAATGACTTGTCCTTCTTTTTTCCCCAAACTTACTTGCCTCACTTCCCATTCAGAGCTATCTTCCACAGCATTTTATTACCCAGTCACAGATTACACTACACAGTGCAGTTCCCCCTTTCCCCCTCACCTTTGCTTACCACAGCCTCCTCCTGCACAATACACTGAATGCCATAACATGCAGGTGACAGCTGTAACACACAGAGAATGAATGTGCTCTAAAAGGCCCAGGGTGTCAAAGGCACTGGCATGACCCTTCTCACTACATGATGACAAGCAGTCAATACCTTTGGCATTTCAAGTACAGAGGAGTCATCACACCCCACCATCATAATGATCCACACACAGAGTGTCTAAATCTTTAATAGAGAAAAGCAATTAATGCTTTCAAGATTTTAAGGTATTACAACTGCTTTCTTTCTGCTAACACTTCTTACTCTCTTCCCACTTACATGACAAAACATTTCATGGGGAGGTTAATAAGGGGATAAAATCTTTGTCATGTCATTATAATCCAATGGTCATTGGATTAAATCTTCCCTGGAAGAAGCCTAGGAAGAGACAGAATAGGGATTTGGAGCTGCTGTTTTGCTGGTACCCAATCTTTTGTAATTGAAGGGAAAAAAAAATCAAAAGCAGAAGGAGGTATACTTAAAATAAAAACAGCTTCTGTCTCCTGCATACCTTTAATTGTAATATGTTGACCAAGGTGGGCTCATGATCTTATCAGCTGTTCTCAGATCTACCAAACTATGCTAGTACCAGACAGTGTAAGGTTTTAGCACCTTTGCCAGTTGAGGGTCCACAACTCACGTGCTAGAGGGATCATGCATGTTAATTAGGACATGCTTTTCTTGAACAGAAGGCAACAGAGATGGGGAAAAGGAGGAGAAAGTGGAGAAAGAAAAGAGCACAAGGTAGGAGAAGAACCACACACTTTGCACTCCAAGTGACTTACTCGGGGTTTAGCCACAGTGCATAGGAGTGATGATGCAGACTGTCTTTTCAGTCCCAAGCTCTAAGATTTATCCCAGAACATTGCAGCAGGCACTGGCTGCAAGTGCCCACTGAAACTGGGGGTGCTAAACTACCTGAGACTGAGAGTCAATAGGTCTGACTGGTTACTGATCTTTAACAACAGGAACAAAGCCCTGTATAACAGCCAATCTTCAAATAGTGCATCTGTTCAACCAAAAGACAATAAAAAGAAGTCACTGACTTACTTATTAAGAGTACTGAATAAATTCATTTTTCATTAAAAGATTAGAATATTTAAAGAAAATGTAATTCAACTCTCAGAATTTGCTTTTAGAACAGATGGGCTTACAACTCGAAAATTTACTCTTCCATCGTATGTTGCATGCAATTTCTTTAAGTGACAGCTTGCTTTTCTCTTTTCTCTCTCTGTGCCACCTGCCTGAATGGGTCTTTGACCTACCCCTAGATATAAAGGATATATTATATATTTTTTGAAACTCAGAAAGCTACTAATTGATCTTAAAATAATATGACATAAATAACTGAATGGTTCCCAGCATTATCTTTTCTTGGTCAGTGAGATGCAGGTTCCAAAAAGAAAGCAATATATACTGCCACGATGCAAGTTTTGCTGGAAGGTTATGTCCCCACTCTCTCAAAACCTATCTGTCTAACCCTTTTGAGTCAGACCATAAATCAGAACTATCCAGAAATTCGACTAGCAAGGGAAGAAGAAAGTTTTGGAGACAGAGCTTTTAACAAAAAGACTGGATGACAACAGAAAGAGGGGGCAGGTGGCTGGGGCAGGTGTTTCCTACAACCTTGATTATCTTACACGCCAAAGAATGCAAAAGAGAGCTTAAACCACACTTCTGCCTGATTAGGGCTAGAATTCAAACTGCTCCTCCAGGAAAGCACCATCACTCTTGTTTGTCTGGAAGAAGTTGCTCACCTGTAGCCAAGTGGGTAGAACACTTGATCATAAGGGCAAGGTGTTCAATCAGCTCTCTGCCCCGGCCCAAGCTGTGTCTCATGGGCAGACATCCCAAAGCACCATCACCAGAGAACAGAGTGAAGGGGGAGTGGAATCACATCTTCCTGATTTGCAACTGATGCAAGTGCCCCCAGTTTCTGTGGTTTTTTGGTGAAAAGTATTTAACCTAATTCAACACGAATTCATAAACAGTTTCAGCTTCAAAGCCATTTTTTAAAACTGAATAGATTCAATGAGAAAGGTTCTGAATGTCCATCAGAGACATTACACAAGCTGAGTGCCACACACTACAGTGAAATACCTGAAACTGGAAAAGGGTTCATGTTCCATAGACTCAAATGCAAACCCAGGAAAACATAGGCCAAAAAATACCCCAACCCCGAAGAACCACTGTTATTGTCTCAGATTAATAAAACACTCCATGAAAAAGAAGCAAAAAGCCAAAATTTAACTGTGATAACAAAGGAAAATACGAGACCATTGCAGAAATAGCTAAATTAATTATTTGCATGATGCTCACTATATAAGAAGGGAAGACCTTGACAGCTCTAAAACAAAGTATCAGCAGAAGCTTTGGGAAAGATTAACAAAATGAAGAGACACAAAACAGCCAGATTCAAGAGTTCACCCGAGAGCTCTAAAACAATGGAAGCATGATCAAATCAGCTGCTATAATAAACAAGAGAATTGGTAGGCACATGGGAATATGATGTAATGGGGAAGAGAAAGCATGGCTTTGTAAAGAGAAGTCATAACTTCAAGATTACTTGCCTTTCTGTAAGGAGTTAATGATTATTTGGATAAGGATGATTTGGTTAATGTAGTATATTTAGATTTCTAAAAAGCTCTCACAAGCCAAAAGCTCTTAAACAATTTGTCATAAGGTAAAATAAAAGGTCTGTCATGAATTACTATTTAAAGGATGGAACAGAGTAAGTGGGCAGTTTTCACAAGGTTTCTAGTGGAATTACAAAATGACCTGCTCTATTAAACACAAATACCCTGAAAAAGATGACAAACAGCAAGGTTATAAATTTGCTAAATGTTTCAGGTCAGCTCAAAGTAAAACTCCCTACAGAAAACTGCTTTCATGGTGACTACACATGACAAAAGCTGGTGAAACTTTGTGTTCATAAATGCAAAATAAAAGACAACTCAAACTGAGCATGGACAAGGATAAGTGCTAAATTATCTACTGTTCCCAAGGAAGAGATCTTGCAGGTGTTGCCAATAATTTTCTGAAAACAGTGCCTCAGCGGCCAATGGCAGTCAAAAGGGTAGATTTTGTGTTTAAAATTATTAGGAAGGAAACACAGAGTAAAACAGAAAACATCATAAAAACAGAGTGCTCAGATCTTGAATCGCTCAAATAAAGCTCAGCAGCAGCCTCAGGAAAAAACAACGCTCTTCAACTTGGAAGAGACACCTTTGTGTTATGAAAACAACAGAATTCTACTGAATCAGGAAAGAGACTGCAGGAAGTGAACAGAGACTGACAAGTCATTATTTCTCATGTCAGGAAAACTTGACAACCCCATGGTTTTGCTGAAGTTATTATGCAGCAAGCATAAAACAAAAAAACCACTTTCATTGAAAAGGCATCATTAACTTGTGGAACTCACTGCTACAGAGAATCAAAGCACACACATGTCCAAAAGCAAGTTCATGAAGGACAGCATTAAACACAGTATTTCGGATGTATCTTCTATCCTCTCAAAAGCAGGATTTGCTCTCCTTCTCCTACTCTCATTAACATGCTGCCAGTCCCTGTTAGACACAGAACACCAGGCTAAGTTATGTTGTCTATCCCAAGCTGGCCACACGCACTTACCTCTTGCTCTTCTCTGCTAGTCCCACTCTGAGGTTCTTCAAACTGCCATATGAGGCCCTTGTTTTTCTGCCTAGCCCTGGTGTTTGCTTCTGAGTAGTTTTTTGTCTTTAAGTCTCACTAGTTGGACCAAAATACTTTCAAATTAATTACACTCATCAGAGGTAATTATTTTATTAAAACTCTGCAGATGGAGATGAAATTGCAAAGATGGAGATTCCAAGCTATCAAGAAGTGCAGGACACTCTTTGCTCCTGATGATCAAAAAACGGATGCAATACTGGCAAATAAGACAGTCTTTGAGCATCAATAAACAAGACAAGCTAAGGACAGAAAGAGCTGATGTCCAGGGCTGCAAGGATTTGGCAGGGTGCTTGTCTTCTGTTTATAGAAAGCATAATGGCAGCATACAGCCCTTACAGGGACTGAGCAGAGGATTTATGCAGTGTCTGCACTATATAAACCTGCTTGATGTGCCACTTAGCTTTTACAATGCCTTGCAAAAAACAGAGAAAAACATAACATAGATCTTGCACCTTCTCCCTCTTCAAAGTATTGTTGCAAAGGACAAAGATCTGGGGTACACATCAGCCTACCACTAAATACACCTTGCTTGTTCCCCAAAAATCTAATGCTTCGAACTAGAGCAGTAAAATAGAAGTGGAACAGTGAAGCCTAAAATTAGATTCTTTCTTCATGTACATATAACTGAAGGTGAAAGCCAGGCATATAAGCATTTAACTAGTTGATTCTGAATACTGAGATACTTTTAGATCTTTTAAATTATTTACAGGACTAAAAGGGTGGTCAAACATGAAAAATATGTCCAATTATTAAGAATAAAAATAAAATAAAAAATAGATCATGCTTACTTTCTAAAAATATCTACAGGACTAAACACATATTCAGCAAGACAAAATGCCTGAATCTACAAGCACCCAAGTAGTGCTTACTCTAAAAGCTCTCACTCTTGCAATTCCCATTCATTTTGCCCAAATGCAACACTCAGATTTTATTTTAAAATTACTCCGCAGCATAAGGAAAGTATGAAAGTGTGTCTGAAATTACTTACTCTCCTACTTGCTTCTTTTAAAGTAGAATGAGAAAAAAGATAAAAACTTTTTATCTTCAAGCAATTTCATTCATTGACTCATGACCATTAACAGCATTTACAGCTCTGTAAATTATAATCAGGATAATCAAATCCTGTGCTTTGGGGTAGGAGCTAATCTCCATAGGAGCTGGGAAGAAATTTTCTCCCATCTGCTGCACTGCACAGTTGTAGAGGTACATTGTCAGTACAATGGAAAGTCCACCCTATATGAATGGTGGTGGCAGAACATAAGGCTTTGAATGCCAAAATGTTGAAATGACAAATTCTATGTGATTGATGAGAAATCCCTATGAAGCTTTCTACTCACTGCCAGGCTCTGCTGCTGTGCTGTGCACGGACTGTGAGACCACTGAGTCTATGACTTCCAGGACAGTCTAGACAGTACAGCTACAGCAAGGCAGACAGAAATGGAGAAGAATCTCTTTCCTAGCAAGTCTGAATTTTAATTTCTCCTGTTGTAAACAGCTCCTTAACTGACTAATCTTACCCCCAGCAAATATAATTTGATTTTACTGTAGCCATATATGTAAACATAATATGAGAAAATCATGGCATTAACATTATTAACTACTAACAAAATTATATTCCTCAAGTAAAAGCTGGAACATAACTTAATTTAATCTAATACATTCCATGCACACAGACACACACAGACACATATATATACACTCACACCAAAATAACATTAATTTAAACATCATGTTTCCACTAATCTGAGGTCAGTATATACAGGATTGAAAACTGCACTTAAGCAGGATTCATTTGTCATTCTACTGTATTTTCTATTAACATAGGACAAGGTAAGAATGAGTATTTCAGAGAAATCTGAAAGTGGGAGCAACTTATATTTCAATATCTCATGTAAAATAACGCACTAAAACTAGGAGTTTGTTGTGTATGTAGGAGAGATACCGGTGATAGCTATAGCCCAACCCAGTACCATAAATATTTAAGTGCCAACCTGAACCTCCCATCTCCTGATACTGCTATCCATACAGTTATCAGGCCACTCATGTGAGCTGCACAGCAATGCTCTGTGCAAAGATGGCAGAAGGAAAAGGGTGAGTTGGTGACCAAAATATTAATCAAAATACTGTTTTAGGGAAACAGTTCTATTAAGCGCAGGTAGAGCAGCTTCACTTTTAGCTTAAGATCCTTCTTACAGACAACATTCCTTCTGCTGGAAGCTCCAGCTCACCTGCGAGTCAATGTCATGGGGATGAAGCTGAGTGCTGGAGTTGGTCTGTGTCATTAGTGCTGCCAAATACAGGGTTCAACCTGCCACATAAGTATGCATGGTAATATTGAGACAAAATTTACAAGAGCATGTCTCTAAAAAAGCCGCTGAAATCCACGCGATTGCTCCACACTGTCTGTAAGATACACATTCGAGCAGCTGAACATGAAATACCCGATCTGTAAAGTTTTAATTTTATTTCTAAATATTCACATTCTTGCTTTCTCCCTAGAAGTATTCATAGAAATTTGAGGGTTCATGTATGCATCAAAATATTTCCCCTTTGTATCTGCAAGAATACTTTAGACTAGAAAACCCACTTAAAATTTTATTAATTTCCACATTTACTCAAATGGCACCAGGACAGAGGATGGAAGAAAAAAGGTATATCATGGAAGTCTTGGCATCTGAGTGACTACCCCAGCTTTTGAAGCAGCAACAGAAACACATCCTTCCAATTAGAAATTATTGTTTCGAGAAAAACAGTATGTACTTAAAAACAGCATTTCAGGTAGTTCACTTAATATCACATAAATATACTTTGTACTGAATGTTTTTAATAGAAGTGAAATTCAAAAAACAGTTTAGGTATGTGCATGTATAAGTAAAGCAGCCTGTGTATGTGTGGGTGTGTAAATACCATATACCCAGATGCAAACCTTCAATGCATTAAGTAAACTTCAGCTCTATACCTTAGGACTCAATTCTGAGTCTGGTTACCTTCCGGATTGCTAAGTCTTTCTAAATTAGAACAAGCAATTTCTCTTTGTTTTACCTAATATTTGAAAATGGCAAAAAAGTCCCATGGGTCACTGAAAATTATCCCTTCATTCCTGCCGCCTGTTTCAAGTCAGTCAAAACATTCCAGACTTCAAAAGGGGGCTTTGCCTGCTTAGGCCATTTTGGTGTCCTTCTATGGTTGGCCTATGAGGGATTGGTTATTTGGATAAATTAGTTTGTGGAGCCTGCTGGCCTTCTAGAAGACCTCAGTGTCTGACTGCAAATTAGTTCTACTGAACATGTAGAAATCCCTGGGCAGACGAGAAGAAATAAATGGTGATAAAATCTAATACTACAATGTTTGTAATGCGATTTTATTCTGCTCTGTAGCTTGTAAGCAAAGCTAATGTTGAATTAAAAATTTTCAAATATAAAAATGTCCATGAAAGCACAAAATCAGATCAGTATCCGAGTCACAGCAGAGAAGGCTGGATGCCAACTTTAAAGTTAAGCTTCCCGCAGGAATCTTTTACAAGAACAAACAAAAAACCTCCTGGTTTTCCACAGAATCAAGTAGGTATTTACATTACGGATGCACCCCTGCTTAAGCCAGGAAGTCACACAGTTGAATTCGGCTGGAGCTTGGGCTGTGAATAAACTGCTATGCAGTCTTTCAGTGCATAGTTGTACAACTGCCTAAGGAGAGTTTATCCTTAAGGAAGAGAAGTCAGAGAGCCAAAACTAACAAACATGGCTCCTCGAGCGGAACAATGGTCCAGAAAACCTAGTAAAAAAGAAAATAAACTTCACTGGCAGTTTGCTTTTTACTGTTAAGGGCTAAGCTACAACTTCATCAAGACTTTCAAGAAGAGACTCGATGCTGAACAGTTGCACACAGTGGCTGGAAAAAGTCAGATGGATTTGTACTTCTTATACACCCATTTTTACAAGGCGTCTAAAAATGCCTTATGCCATAACAAAGAAAATGCTCCACCCCTCTAAAGGAAACAGGGATTTGTAATCAAGATAAGTGGTGGTATCTGTTGACAGACCCCAACAAAACCCCTACAAGGTCTCTGTGACCCTGAGGAATCTGCCCAGCATTACAAGCTGTGTGTAGCAGTACCTCTGTCAGTGCTGCAAGCACTGCTGCCTGTGGCACTGTAGGATTTCTGCCACCAATTAGGAAAAGTACATTTTAAGTGACAAGAATTCCTCCATGGTGTTACTGCAAACCCAGATGAATGAAGAGCTTGTAGTGAATAATGTTTTCAAACTGTCCACAAACAGCTTACAACTTTCAGGAGTATTTTCACTAAAATGTTTTGAAAGAAAAAATTCTATCAATAGTTACTGATTGAGCAGTTGCTATAGACAACCTAGCAGCAGCTCATTTCAATTTGGGGAACTTAAATACATCAGCTAGTTCCGGCTGTTCATTCTTTTTGACACTTACTGAGTGTAATAAGTGGGTTTTGTGGCTTATGTTTCCAATATTCTACCAATTGCAGATAGAGAGGGGAAGGGGAGTGGGAAGGGCGCAGGCGATTACATTTTATAGGCTCAGTTACAGATTGCAATTGCATGGTGCTTGCTGGTTATTGCCTTGCAGAGCTTTCCAAAAAGGAAGTGTGTCACGCATTTCTTCAGAACAGGAGGGGAACAAAGAAGGCAGAGCAGTGCCGTGCCAGTCTTTGAGAAAAACTAGGCAGCACATGCATGGCTTTCACGGTGACAATGCTGTAAGTTTTCAACCAAAGGTAAAATACTTACATTTTCACCCTTCTTCCTCATAGACTTTGTTCCCTAATGTGACAAACAGGTAATGTGAGTGAGCATGACAAACATGTCATTGATGATGCTGCTCAAATCTGGAGGTCACGTCTGGCTGTCACCAGCCATGCCCTCAGGCACAGCCATGCCACCACCGTGGCAGTGGCCTCGGAAACCGCTCGAGAGTTGTGCTGCCGGATCCTGGCTCGCCTTGAAACAAAATGAACTTTCTAGCCCTTCTGGTAGTGAAGATAACCTTGAAAATGTGAAGAGAGTGTAATCTGATGCCTCAGTAAGACTGCAAGGAGCTTGAAACAAAGACAGAGAGATGTGAACTGCCCCAGCCATCTCTCTCTGGGCCCCATGGACTCAGCATTTCTGTGGTCGTGGAGTCTGGCATTTTTCCAAGATTCCACAGAATCTCGCATGTTTGCTGCAAAATTCATTATTTTGCTGCAGCCAGGTGCTGGATGTTTTTTGGTTTGAGTTTTTATTTTCCCCCTCCCCCTTTCTTGCTGAAACCAGCTACTTGCTCTGTCTTTCCACTAGTGGAGGTATGAGGTGGATTTTTGGTGCAAAGTGCCACTCTCCGGTACGTGGCATGGGCTTCGCAGGAGAGAAGTGTCCAGTGAGCAGCAGGGAGGAGAAAGAAGTTGGAAATATGCAGCCAGGCTGCCCAGAGCGCTGACTGAAAGCTGAGGTTTGGGGGCTGTGGGGGGAATCAGAGAAGATTAACTGCTGGAGTGGACCAAGAGCACCTCCTTTTTTGGCTCATTGGGCACACTCTACTTGGATCTAACTTGACTGCTGAGGGCCTCAGAGTCTTCGCTCTGTTTTCCAGATGGGCAAACTCCATCATCAAAAATACTCGATGCTGAAAATACTTCTTGGTGTACAATTTTGCAACGAGAATTTTCAATTATGAGCCTGGACAGGGTAGGAATGAAAATTATTTTATGCTATATAATAACTTAATATCACTACCAGAGAGAAAGTTATGGAAGAAACGCCCTCCAAAATATCCCCAGAGGGTATAGTAATTGCTGAAAACACGCCAATATTTGGTGGTGAAAATTCTCTTGTGCTGAGTTTTGCAAATAAATAAACCTCATGCATTTCTTAAAAAAAATCCCAGATAAATCAAATGAAATAAAATACCTGCTGACCTCTACACTGCCCTTTTTGAGGTTTTTTTTTAGAAGTCATCATCAGGGTACCTCTACCCACCTGGGTTATCATGTTGAATCTTACCAGTGTTTGTCATGTTTTTAGGGCTTCTAGAGGGTTTCTAGGGCAATGGATTCATGCCAATGCCAAGTTTGGAAATGGTAGATTTAGCCTACCACAAATATAAGCCATGATAATTTTGCATAAATTTTTTGAAATCAATTTGGTATAAGATGTACTGCTACCCATTTCCAGTTTCCTTACAATCAGAATTTCTGTAACACCCAAAATGACATTTTCTTCTCAAAAATAATTAAAACAAGAGGTTGTTTTTTTATTTCTCAAGTATATTTGAGCAGTGGGACTTGTTGCAAATGACTAGCAGGAAGAAAATCCCCCTCAGGATGGTGAAGAAAATACAAGTCAAAAACCCCAAACCATTTGTTTTAGCTTGATAAAAAATGAGTGAACCAGCTTTCATAGATGCATATACCATTAGCAAACAAGCTTCAAAGTCTTTTTTGGACATGGAAAGAAAGAAACAGAACTTCAGTGAAATTTTCAGACAGGATAATACACTGATATCCTCTGTCTAGCTGGCCTCAGGTTTGCGTTGTGCTTCTTTCTCAAGCACCTTGTAAAGGCAAGGCAGGGGTAGACATAATGTTCAAGTTTGCAAGCCCAAGGTTGAAATTTGTTTCCCACAGAACGTGAACCAAGCATGTGACAGTGCCATTAGAACCATTTCTCGATTAGGAGATGGCTACAATACTCTCTCAGCTGTGCGAGTGTAACAGAAGTGCAGAAGGGAGTGTACTGGGCTTACTATGGTATCCTCTGTACACCTCAATACTGACAGGCTGTATTCCCATGTGCAACATCATCCTCTTCCTCTAAAGAGAAATCTTGGCCAAAGACAGTGGCAAAGTGTTCGTCTACTCTCTCATACTGTTGTCTGATAACTTTTTTTTCATTTTCCTTTACTTTCTCCTTCTCTTGGTACTTTCTCTGTTGTCCTAAACTTTCTCTGTTTCACTAAAACATTATCCAGGTTCATTTCTCAGTTGTTGAATAAAGCTCCTCCCTTATCCACATGTACCTGAAATTGCTTCCACCACATAGTTTGCATTGTCCAAAAATTAAATTACCTTTCAACTGGTATTTGTAGGGAAGTTTCCCCCTTTTCCTATGAATAGCACCAGGTTTTCAAAATCACTACATGTGTTTGGGATCTTAAATCCCAAACAGGTTTTGGTTTCTGGTTTCTAATTACAGAGTGCTAATCTATCCCTCACTCTCTCTTTCTTTCTATGCACACACACAGAGCAAAATAAACAAAAACAGTGTTCATGCCATCACCTTTATTTTCACTGAGACTATTTTGCCTTCTGACTACTGCTTTTAGGAAATCTCCCTGTTGGTCAGCTGGCTGTTGCAAACACAGCAGCCTGTCCAGTTATGAATGACTTCAAGTGAGACCTAATTGAAGGATCTGATTCCAGGGTTTAACACCCCAATTTTAAACCTCTCCAGTGACACTGCAATCAGAGGAGTCACACCCTGCCCTGTGTTACGTACCTTTGGGAGGTTCAGTCCTTGTTTACAGAAGCCTGAGTGCTGGTCAGTGTAGTGGGTCTATTCAGCAGTTACTGGTTTAGATTTTGATAATCCTGATAGCATGAACAACTACCACCCACTTGGGTAACGTGAAGGGAAACTCTGAGCAGACGAAGTGTTTTACAGGCTCTCTTGGACTAAGTGGTGAAAAGAAGGAATGGAATGAATAACCCCAACAGGAGTGCTGGTGGTGCCAAACCATGAACAAATATTTCCCTTAACACTCCTGTTATGCTAAGTGACAGTTACATTTGTCATTACATACAGCTTCAGCATACAATTACCCTGCCCCAACCCTCCACAGCACACAAAGCCCAGGCTATGCCGGGCACACAGAGGGGAAGTATTACAGTGGAAGCCACAGAAAATCCTGACAGCATCAGGGAAAGGCTTTTCATGCATGGAGGAAAGCCTGACTCCAAATAGAATGAGGAGCTTGGGTGGTGCTGAAAGCTCTGGCACTGCAACTGCAAACAGGACCATCCCTGTTCAGTGCCTGTTGGTAACCATGGCCACCCTTTTCCCTACGAGTTAACTGGTCCTGTCCACACGTGGCGGCAGCAGCGATGGATAAATACCCAAATGCACACATAGAGACAAGACTGTGGAACAAATGAAAGTTGGAAAATAATCAAAGCCATATTGCTTCAGACAGCAAAAATTACACTACACATGAAGTGCAACAAAAACACACAACACAACAGGCTTATTGTTAAGGAGCTTGGTTTTTCCTACTCTGTTGCTACATGAAAACCTAATGGAAGCATCAGGGAAACTGGATATAGGAACATAGAATACAAAGGGAAGAGCGAGAGACAATACAGAGAGTACTGTCAAATGTAGAAAATAAACACATCAGAAAAAATGCAGGAAATAAATCTAAATAAATTTACTAAATAGGAGTTTTTGGACTTATTTTACAACTGGTAAAAATAAGGTAATTTCAATATGCACAGTTTCTGTTAAACAATTCAGAATAAAAACACATATGTAGCATTTTGAATTTCACTGAGTGCCAAGAATGATGTCACAAACTAAAGCAACAAATCCAAAACACACTAACCATTTGACCGTGCATGAAACATTCTTAATTGGACCTGATAGTTTGCAAAATTTCTTACTATAAACAGGCCTTTACAAGAAACAACAATGTACTACATTTTTTTGCCACTGTTATTAAGACTTTGCAGCTAGAAGTTGCACTCGCCTCTCCCAGAAGCAGTATTTGCATATGTTCACACAGGCAAAGAGAAATAACTTCAAATAATGGGATAAAAACTCTCTAACAGACAAAAATATTAACAACATAAATGCAGCAGGCCAAATATTTCTTAGAGAAAGCAACAACCATCATTTTGTAATATGAATCACTGAAGACAAATATTTTTAAAGATATACTTCATTTTCTGTAGCTTTAGCAAAAGCCTTAATCTCTCAATTAATTTCATCATTCACTGCTTCTTCCAATCACTAAAAGTGCATTTAGCTCTCTAAGACTTTCATTTGCTTGGTTGTCACAAAAATAATTGCCACTTTAAAAGCTGCGACTTTTTGTCTCAGGACTGACAAGTTGTTTACTTACAGACTTCCCATTTATTCCCTCGGGGTCTTCCATTGAAGATTCCTCCTTCCAAATTATATACGGCCTATTAGTTACAGGGAGGTTCAGACAGTCGCAGTACACACACACCTGTGGAAAAGACAGTACCACATCGTCGGATTAATTTGCTGGCATGAAACTGGGAGCTGATCTTCACTTCTGCAGCTTTCCAGTAACTAACAAGTATTCACAAGTTGGGAGCAGTTGTCTTTGAAGAATTGAATCAGTCTTGAAAATAAACACATAGCTGAGCTGTTTATTGCAAATCCACACAAGCCAAAAGCAGGCAGTGAGAGCCCCGTTGTGCTCACTGTCTGCAGAATAAAAGGCAGCCAGGAACTCTCCTACCGCCACTATTTCTGTGCCAACAACACATCTCTTCTTCTTTTATTTTTTCTTTCTTTTTTTTCTTTAGGAAGCTCAGCCTTCCCCTGATATCTATGAATGTCAATCGTACTTTAATGCTAAGAGGAAATAATAACAAAGAAATATGATTGTAGACTGAGCCAGGATAAAAAAGAAAATCCACAAAGTTTTCAAACGCTGCCCTCAAGCTAAGGATATTTTTATACTAAATCTCTTCAAGTTTACATTAGGTCACAGTCCTAGGCCCCATAAATTATAAATATGGGATGCTTTGTGTTCTCTCACCTTCAGAAAGTGTGTTCTTTGATGTTAAAAGTACCAGTGAAGCACCGAGATGAAACAACAAAGGATTACCCTCCCAAACAGATATCAACAGATATCAACAGATATCAAAAATAGGTTTTCTTTGATGGACGATTTTCTTTAGAATAAATAGCTGTAAACTTCATAAAATTCAGAATTATTCATTGGCATAATTTAAACAAACCCAGCTAAAAATCCTCATTAGAAAAATTAGGGCTTTTTTTTAAATACATGGGGAAAATGCTGTCAATAAAGAATAAAAATGAAAATCTGTTTTTTTTAAAGTGTATGTATCTATATATACACACACACACGTTATATACACAGAAATGTGAATAGCACTTTGTTCTTCTGTGACAGGTGAAGATATGGTCTGAAGATATTCAGTTTGTCCTAAGACCACTCTGCATAAAAAACACATATAATTTAGAATCACAACCCAAAATCTTACTTTTTATCTTTCTATCTGGATAAGACTCTAACAAGAAAATTAAAAAATCCCTTTGAACCCAGTTTTTTGGACACTACTCACTGCACACATTTGGCTACTTCTATAAAATCTAAGCATTAAGAAAGTGTTAACAGGTCCACTCCACACCCTAAGGAAGATGCTAATATGAACCATGCTTCTGCAATGCATCCACTCCCTTCTTTCTGGTTTACAATTGAGAGATCAAATCCAGTTCTGCTCCTGCTGAGAACAATGGTCAATTTGCAATATTTCTATGAAATCAGGGTTTGGTGCTTATATTTGTTCCGACACCAGATTATAGGTTAGAAAATTATTCATGGCTTTAAAGAGTGACAAAGTTAGGGAGGGGAAGGACAAGAATTTCTTCTAACTTTAAAAAAAAAAAAAGAGGAGAAAACAGCTCTCTAACAATGCCCCACTCCTAAGCAATGACTGACATCTGTTTCAAAAACTCTTTTATTGCAAAATTCAATAAATGGAAAAACCGCACAAACTGAAAGTCTGCCACTTCAGCGAGGGAATAAAAATGGAGCCTTTTCTAATGGAAAAATATTCAAAAGTCAATTGATGTAATGCTGGTATGGATGACCTGATGGATTTTCAGATCAGCAGTGCTCTCTTTACTAATGGAAAGAAAACTTTACCAAGATTGGTAATTTTCTATTGAAGCCCAGAAGGAAAAAGCATATATGTTTTAGTGTATATTATAGTTCGACCATAATTAGGCGACCTAACTTTGAGGAGCTGCTGCGGCAAATATTTTCTCTCTCTGGGAAAGATTCCTGTAACACACCAGTGTTAAAAGAGCCTACTCTTGTAATTTCTGCTGTGACATAATGCTGCACTTCATGTCACTGTAAAAGAGGTTTACAAAAAGCTCCTGTATATACCCACCCACACTGCTAGGGGCAACGAATTGTCTTTCTCAGAAGACACCAGAGACCTCTGGCAGCAGAATCAAGCCACAGTAACATGAGGGCTTAGATGTTAATACAGAACAGCTGATCTACAATATAATTAAGTAATTTTAATTTTGAAAAATTCAACTTTTAAACAAGAGCAACTCAGTAATTCTAATTGTCATCTTAGGTTATTTTTAACTTTTAGTAAAGCTTTACAAAAACCAATTAAATTCCCTTGAGTTGTTAATGTATCAAAAAATACATCTAAATTACTCAGAGTGTCTATTACAGAGAAGTTGTTATATGCAAAATGTGCCATCGAATACGAGTAGGACATAAACTCAAATTATTGAAAAAGACAAGATCTAAATTGAAGGGAAGTCATGAAAGTACATTTCTCCTTTTATTTCTCTCTACTACTTTAGAAGTCATTTGCTTGGTTCGATATTATTACTGTTAAATACAAGACAGTATTAAGAGTCCCACCAGCTAAAGAAGTACTGTTGTGCCAGGCATGATACCTGGCACTCCTCTTTCCAAACAGCTATTACGATTTTAAAGGGAATAAAAAAAAACCCACAGAGAAGTCCAGAAGGTGGTTTACGGGGGATTTTTATTCCCTGCTTTGTGAACCGCCAGCCAAGGCCGTGCAATGCTCCCCACACACAAGGATCTGAACGTGTGTCCTTGCTGCCAGGCACGGGGCAGCTGCCAGCCCCTCCCAGTGCAGAGGTGGCAGGAGCTTCAATAACCTCCTTGTCGTGGAAGAGCTGTCCCCACCTGAGCACCCACCTGAAAGCCTGGCAAAAGCCAGCGACCAGGGAGCAGATGTCAAAAACAGTCCCTGAGAAATAATCTCTTAGGGCTGGAAGGTATCAGTGGAGGCTGACCTCGTGCAGAGAGAGTACTAAACGCAAAGGTGACCAAAATGTAACCGGCCATGGCTGAGCCCTGGCACCTAGACACCTACATTTAAGGACAAGGAGCCTCCTTATGCTTGCCAAGCTGTTCTTCATAAAAGCTGTGCATTTCCCATGCCAGATCTGCACTGCCCGTAATCCACATCTTGGAGCTGTCCCAGGGCTGCTGTAACACACCTTCAGCTGCACTGAGCCCCTGATGAAACTCACAGCGATCAGAAACAGCACTAACAACAGCGCAACAATACCTTGGGCTACCTTACCCCTTCCATCACCAAGGAGAAGGAATTAAACTTTTTATCCTGTTCCTGTGCCACCAGCAAAATCAATCCTGTCTTACAACCTCACAGCTAATTAGGCCACTGCAAAGTCTCCAAGATAGGTCATTCTGAGTGCCGTCAGTGGTATCTGCTTTGCTTTTATTTTTTTATGCTTTCTCAGGAACTGGTAGGATTTTTCTAGTAACACCATGAAAAAACTGTATCTCCCCAAACTATACACATTTGTTAGAAAAAAAAAATCCCCAAAAGCCACATGTGCTTTATCTTTTGGTACAGAAAATAAAAAAAAGAGGTTATGAGGCTGGGTGAAATGGCCTTTTTTTTACCTTGTAAATGATAGCACATGGTGTTTTACAGTTAACATGAGGGAACTCGATGGTTTTGATTTTAGGGGCTATATTTGGGAAGTTTCCTTTTTAGCACTTTCTAAAGACTCACTACATTCACTCCATTCCCAGGTAGGTCTCTTGTCCCTCACCCCCATTTCCTTTTAGGGTGTTAAATTTGGCAGATAACCTGGGCAGCATTTAGAAAACAATTATTTCCAAATGCAGTGAAAGAAACTTGCCAAGTGCAACAGCTGAAAACCAAAAAGAAAGAGGGAAAAAAAAAGAGGAAGGAAATAAAACGGAAGAGGGAAAGGTATTTTTAAAAAATGAAATTTAGTAGGGACCTTTCAGCAGCTTTATAAACAATTAACTCCAGGCTGTGACTGAAGACCACCTCTGATTCAGCCTGGAATGCCTGCAGATGCAATACAGCATCCTGCCCTCCAGCGAGCCTCAGGGACACCAGCAAAACAGAGAGGTGCCCAGAAGTGTGGGACCTAACATGCACCAAATGCAGTGCTGACACAGACCAGACACAGACTCTGGGGGTGTGCAAACCCTCAGAGTGCTCTGTGGGCATGCAGCATGTAGGTGACACTACAATACCACAGGAGGTAGGTCACTACTTCTGCATCCCCATAAAAATCCATGCTCATCTCAATAGATCTTTTTTTCCACTACCATCAAGCAGAAACACACAGGGTGTCGGGACTTGCGGCTGAACTAAACCTGTGGGAGAGGAGGATGAAAGTTTCAGTTTTATTGGTAAGCTTTCCTTTATATAAAAACAGAACAAGCACTCTGGTGTCCTGGACAGGCATGTTTAAAACCCATGGCACTTACACTCACTGTCAAGTCTAGGTCTAGCACCAAAGGAATCTCATTCTTTATAAGTAAATAAAATAAATTAAATATCAAGATTTTTTTGCTACATAAGTAATCACTTTTAACATTATTTTAAAGATTAAACTATGTATTTCCCTAACATTTTAACTTCACTGAGAAGTTAAGTTTCTGGTAAGGAAACATGAGGTCTCATCTGCCTACACAGGAATCTCATTGGGTGTTGGACCAGAATAACTGAGAAGACTCAAGAGCAAAAGGAGGCAAGAAAGAAGGTAGACATGAAGCACTATGACCACAAATATCACAGCAAATTATATCAGTGACAGTCTGAGAAACACATCTGTGCTACTTTCTGAATCCTGACTACATTTATAAAATTGCCATCACACTGTAAGCCTGTCTTGAAGGAACTACTCGACGATAGAGTTTGTGCCCCATTTCTTCCATATACCATTAAATTTAACATGAAAAAGGTGTTGAGAACACAAGGGCCACGATACTGATTGAGACCAACATTCCTCCTGGTGCTTTCTCCAACAACAGACATAATTGGACACAGAAGAGCAAGAACAGAACAAGCATATGCCTTTTTCACAGCATTTTCCCAGTTTCCTGCTATTGCAGTTCAGAGGGTTTCCTGAGACAGATGGAGTTCATCGGTCTAGCAATCCTCAGTATAGCTCTCTCAAGTACTTGTCCATTCTCCTCTTGAAGCCTATGGAACTTGTTTTGGTTCCTAGCAGTTCTGAACATTCACTTTTGGGGAAATTACTGAGAGCTGAACAAATTTTCTTGGAATTATCTTAGATGACAAGATGCCATTTCTGAAAGGTGAGGGTCGGCCCAGTGCCAGTCACTTTCCACTAACAGCTACAACTATTTTAACTGAGGCTTAGCAGTCCACATTTATCTCTGCAGAATTTCATTTGTCATTTAATTATCTGGTGACTTGTCTCATAAGGTCCTTCAGCAGTTCTTCACCACTCTCCTTGCTATTCACCTCAAGTGGAAGCAACCTAGAAAATTATTCTGCCTGATTAGCACACTTATTGAGACATTTGGAGAAAGTGGAGTGAGGATAACAGAAAAGTCCTACCTGAAGAAACAAAGGTAAAAGATGTTGGCATGTCTTTATGGGAATCTGCTGGTTGCTAATTTCAGCAAGCTCAGAAGAGCTCTCTCGTCTTCCAGTGTTGGAAGAGATAAATACAAAGAAACCTCTCCTGAGGTGGAGAAAGAAGCCTGACAATGTAGTGTTCTAAAGTTAGAGCGCACCTCAGAAGAGCAATGATGTAAGACTGGAGAACTGAAAAAAAATTAAGTAAATAATCTGCCATTGCTTTTACAAGATCTAAACCTGAAATATAACTGTTTCAAAAACTGTCTTGATGGGGTCTTTGAGTTGCTTCCTGCATCCAACGGTCAGGAATGGTTTTGAACTGGAATTAGGATGCAGCTGGTATTTGCATCAGGTATGAAACCTGGTGCCTGCAATGGGCAGATTTCTAAGTTCCAACTCCTTCACACAAACACCCAACAGGGCGCCTCAGTCAGGAAGCTCCACAATGGGCTGAAGTGGGAGACATATACATATAAAAATTTAAAGCAATAATGTTATTCTTAAAGCAGAGCTCTCCAAACATAGCAAAAGATCATATTTTTCATTGAATACTAAATGCACACAGAAGTCAAGCTGTAGAACAATGTTAAAATTATACTGGCTACTTGCTTGCCAGAATTTCTTTTCTAAATTATTTACAAAATTAATACTATGTTTAAACTACCCAGTGGGATCAACTTTATTTGTATGTGAAATGTAGGTTGAAACCGTTCAGCAGAAAAACATAGACAGTTCAGGACAGGAAATAAAGAATATTCATACAGTGCAAACATAAAAATTCTGCTTTTAAAAATTATTAAAATTATATTTTACAAGGTGAACTTTGCCTCAAATAAGGATTAAACAGCTCTGCTCTTAGCATTCCATAAGATCATCATCAAAAATTTAGAATTTCCATGGTTTTATTTATGTATCATTAACAAAGAACAAAACCAGAATCCAACAGCCAATTCCCTTGTCATAATTTCTTTGAGCAATAAAGGTGTTTTCTGCTTTCTGTGTGTCAAACACACTACAAAAGGTGCGGGGGACCCACAGATTAACACTATTAGACTAAGTGTCATGGTTAATAAAGAATATGAAATACGTACAAGAAAAAATGTTGAGCTACGAATCAGAACATGCAACTCGAACACTTACCTAGCTCAGGAAAGAAGCTTTTACAAACAAAGCTTTCTTTCAACCCGTGTGGTTCTGTACAATGTTTCTAATGAGGAGTAATTATATATGTGCTTTAAGAAGCCTTTCTACACCTTTTACAAATTTAGATTAAAGGTAAGGCATTACTTATTATTTTACATGTGCTTTTAAAGTAGTTTGTAAAATATATGCAGTCTATAAAAGTTTGTGGTCTAACAACAAGCAACTGTACTGCTTCTGCATAATTCAGTGCAAACAGGTAAAAGTTTGCTAGTTATAATTAATACAGGTCACATGTAGAGGTTTTAAGGTTTACACAGAGCAATTAAAGTAATTTTCCTCTAGGTGAAATGTCTTCGTTTTCTAAATTTTTTTACGTTTTATTTATTTTTTAAATAAATCCAACAAATTTGAGTCTGAAATTGTAACAACCTTCATTAAAACCTAGGCTTCCCCCAAGCTGGTAGAAGCATTCAAATAAGAAGCAGTACCAGCAGTATCTTCAGTAGTGGAAGCCATAGCATCCCAGAGAGCAGAAAAATACACCCAGATAGAGTCATCCTGGCTATGGAAAGCTAACATTCAACCAGGAAACTCAGAGGCTGAAGTCTTGGTGTCTCCTAGTGAAGGGCACCCAAGCGCTGGGTTAGGGTCAGCTGAGGTCCCAGGCTCTGTGAGAAGCCCTCAGTTGCCTCTGGACTCACCCTGCCCTCAGGAGCAGTGTAGTGGCCCTTGCGTGGTACACATCTGGTGTCTCCATGTGAGTGCCACTTGCAGATCTCACAATGGATCAACCACCAGCTCAATGTGCATGGCAGTGACCTTCTTCACACCACCATCAGTAAGGCTAAAGATGCTGCTTTCTTCTTCAGCCACCACACAATAAGAAAACCTTCCTGTCTCTTGAGATCAACCAAAATTTTCACTGGTAACTCACAATATTCACGTACCGCATGAAGCATTTTATTTTCAATCTTTACAACAGGTCAATATCTACAAATACTTCTGCTTCTCTTCATGCAGCAGAGGTAATTACTGGAAATTGGGATGAGTTTCACTAATAGGTGCAAGTAGTCTATTTTCTTCATTTGGACTCATATCTAAGAATGGAATCTCTTTCAATCTCTGTTAAGTCCAAATGAAACCACATAAATGGTCCTAAGACTGAGAAAACCAGAAGGCTGTACCACTGAACTGTCAAACCTGTCAGTGTGAGATCCAAAGGGATATTTAAAGGCACCACACCAGCCTAAGCATCTACAGCCATTTACACTTGTTTGTCTGTTCGTTTATGCTGCAAGCACCCCTGTGAATTACAGTAAAGACCCAGCTGCACCTTTAGCCACCTAAACACCCTTGGAAGCCTGGCCCATGGTGACCAGAAATACCCACAATCCACTAACTGAAAACTAATTTTAAAGCAGAAACAATACTGGTTTTACCTAACAATGATGCCAGCCTTTCTTCACATTTCTGTGCTACATCCTCAAGCTCTTGTCTCCCAGGAGTAATCCCAGGGAAGGCACTGCCCAGCTCCCTGTGGGGCCATGCCCACTGTCAGTGGGTCAAGAAAGGAGGCACTGGTTGGGATCTCTCTCTCTTTTCTAACCAGCAGTCACTCTTTATGAAATCAAACCCCACCAATAAATTGTTGCCAAATTCAGACAATTAGCATTGGAATATTACAGGGGAGGAGAAGAAAATTATTGTAGGAGTATTTATAGGACTCCCAGTTCCTTGGATATCAATGCTAAAAAACATTTTTATAATGTTGTTCTGTTCAACTTTGTCATATCTTTTGCTTGACAGATGACATCCTTCTCCTCTGATTTCTTCCAGACTATGTTTTCATGAAAATTTATTCAGTAACCCATCATTTTTAAAATAACAAAAACTGAAAACTTAAGGATTTGGAACCGTGATAAATAGGTTCTGCTTACACAACTACACAAAGGTGCATTATGTGCTTTTCGTCAGCAAAAAATGCACCTAATCAAACAATAGTATTTAGTTTCAGTTCTCCATGTCTCCAAACTGTATCTACCAATGAGAATGAACTTTATATACATTTATGAATAAAACAAAACACACAAGAGCAAAACAGTTGAAGTTCAGTCATTAAATCAATCTGTCCTCTAGCAACAGCCACACTTCTTAAGTGTTTGCTTATCCTAATAGTCTTGCAATCTTTCTCATCATCACAGCTCAAGATAAAACTTTAATTATTGTTACATATTACTGACTATAGTAATATTTTAAGTGTGAAAAACAGAACAGACAATGGTTATGATCTATAGAACATGATTTTTACAACTATTATAAAAATAGTTTCACTTATCAAATAATGTTATATATAAGTTATTTTAAATAATATTTCATAATAAAGGAAAAGGTGAAGAATGAACTACACTATCATTCTGAACATAATGTTTCACTTTCTTTTGGGAGCAATATAACCTAAAAGATAGAAAATTTTATTCACACAACACTATGCAATCCTCCTCAATATTTAGATGATAAAGTGCTCAAGCTATTGAGCTGGGTAATTAAAATAAAAAAAAAAATCAGGAATCAGGCCAATTGCCTAAAGTAGCAGTAGGTGTGACTCTCTATGGAAACAGCATGGGAAGGACAGAGAAACAACTTCAAGTTGGAAAAGCTTTTAAAAGCATGTGAAGTACCCAGCTGTGGCCTCCTTGATTTTAAGGACTTTACACACAATTTCCGTTCTTATAAATAAAAAGAGCTTTCTCCTAGCTCACTTCATTATAAGGGGAGCTGCAAAAATGCAGACCCACCTCACAGGGTGGGAGTTCACCACCGTGATTTTTCCAAGCAGCCTGGCACAGTGGGGGCCCTGGGCAGACTGGGGCACTGCCTGCCTGCACTGCCCACACCCCCAGCCCCTGCTCAGGGTTTGATTACGGACAGCAGCTGCCCCCAGGCTCCCCCAAGAACTGCCCCTCCGGGTGCCACTGCCAGGCAGCCACAGCTCACTGTCACACCATCAAATCCAGGCAAAATTTTCTTGGTCCAGCCACTAGAGCCTTTTCATGGTAGTTTGACCCATATCATGAAACTCAATGGTAAATTCATATTTTACTTCCTAGGTCCATGCAGTAGGATTAGTAATCTCAGACAGAGTGAGATGATGTTCCCTGTCACAAAGGGGAAAAAAAAAAAAAAGAAAAAAAACAGAGCACTAGAAGTGTCCAGACATCTGAGAAATCATTATCTTATGATGTTTGGTATATCAGATTAAACAGTCAAAGATAAAAAAAGTAAAAATGAGAGAAAGGAAAAAAACCTCAAGCTTCTTAATTCAATTTAAACTCTTAATTTTGTATCACTCTCCCTCTCGTTAAATCTAGAAAGAAAGGTTATTTTGAGCAATAATATTTTTGGATTCTCTAATTAAGAAATTGAATGAGAGAAACAAAGAAAATAACCTAAAATTCTCAAAATGCGCAGGATGCAAGAGGCCTCCAGTTTCTAGCTGACTTGGAGAAACTGTTCAAACAACCTTTGAAGATTTTACAATTCTCCTGCCAGAGTCCATCCCTCACCTTGCCCATAGAGATAAGTTTTGCAGTACAAGGAGGACAGAGCCACGAACAAGAAAGAGTGACTTGCTTCCTCCTTTTTCTTCCTACCCTTTTCGTGATTCAGTCTACATGGGGAGATGTAGCTAATGAAGAAAATTAGGAATGAAACATCAAACTTGGAATAAATAATACAGCTGTAAGGAACCAGTGACTTAGTTTCTACTTAAATGGGTTATAAATATTTTTATTGATGCTACTATAATTTCTACAATTTTGAGGACTGGAGAACCATTCAGAAAAAGTAATCCATACATTTTAAAAGGTTGTTGAAGAACCCACGTACTTGTATTTTACCTCACACTTAGACATACAGTAGAATAAGTTGTGTACAAGCCAGAACAAAGGTTTGGGAGGAATGTATCCAGACTAGCCTTCAGAAGATGTGCCAGCTACTTCCATGAGCTGCAGTCCTCAATTAGGGACATTTCCATACACATTGCCCTTCTGTCTCTTACTTTCTGCTGCAGCTGGACTGCCTGCTCCATGACTACTCCATGATCCTACCACTATCCTCATTATGGTTCATGCTTACACAGCTTTTGGCAGAGAATGATCAGCTTTAATCTGGAAATTGTTTCATAGGGACTTTCCACACACCACTCTTTTTACAGACAACTTCTGACAGCACCAAATGACAATTTTCTCTTCTTATAACCATATTTTTACTTTAAATTATTATGGAATGTGTGAGTCTTCAAATGTAGCAACTGTCTGGTGCTGGCGTTCATACTGCATTTTGCTGAAGCATACATGACCGTGTTTTGCTACTAAAAGTCAATGGGAGCTACTCTGCAATTTAAACACTACACTATGCTCCTAGGAGTCTAAAAGGGGAAAAAAAAAAAGAAAAGGGGAGTGGGGAGAGGGGAAGCCTACTGTTACAGTCTCATAATTGAAGAAAACGCTCATCTTTGACTTTCTGATTGAAAAACTGCCAAAATAAGGATAGTTTTAAAGACCAGAATATTTCCTGCAAAAAGTAAGCTTTATCTCCAAGATGAATAACAGAGACCATAACCATCTCATAAGTAGCCATATGCATCCATCCTTCTGAAGGTCTTAGGTGACGGCGGGAGAAACAAGAACCCCAGAAAGCGAGCTGAGGAAGGGTACACCTGTGGGGGGGTACCCGTCCCCTGCTGCCAGTGCTCAGCACTCTCCTCCCCAGGTGCTGGGATGCGCGGAGCGGAGAGGGAAGATGCTCTCCGATCATCCCTCCGTGCCCGGAGCCGCTGGAGGCAGGCAGGCAGCGCTCTCCCGGCGGGGAGGCGGCAGCCCCAGCGGGGCCGTGCCCGGGACACCGGTGCGGTCGCGGTCGGCGGGGTCGCCGTCGGTGCCCCGGCGCCGGTCGCTTTTCCCCGTCCATCGGAGGAGGAGCTGCGCGCTCCGTGCCGGGGACCCGGACACCTCCCCTGACACTTGCCCACAGCCGGCAGCCCCGGGGAGCGAGGCGAAGGCGGGCGCGCTCGCAGCACGGCGGAGTGCGCACGGACTGTGACCCTCTGACACGAAACACGCGTTCGGCGCTGCCGACGCTCCGCGGCGCCCGGCGGCCCCCGGCGGCACCGGGGCTCCCGCGGCACCGGGAGAGCCGCGCTCCGCCGCCCCTTCCCCTCCCACGCGGGGGCTCCCGCGGCCTCGCCCCTCCCTCCCTCCCTCCCTCCCGGCCGCCGGCCCCGCGCCGCTGCGCGCCCGCGCAACCCCCGGGGCTGAGCCGGCGCCTCCCGCCCGCTCCCGCCGCACCCACGTGTCCGGCACCCCGCGGCTGCGGGGGCAGCGGCCGCGGCCCGGGCTCGGCTCGGCACGGCACGGCACGGCACGGCACGGCACGGCACGGCACGGCGCACTTACTCCGCGGGGCCTCCTCCGCGGGCGGCGGCGCGGCCCGGCGCTCCCCAGGAGCGGCGCCCGGCGGTAAGTTTGGAGGAGCGCGGAGCCGCGGTTGGCGGGGAGGGGTTTCGGGGAGGCGGCGGCGAGGAAACTTCCCTGGAGCGGCTCGACCGCCTCCTCCGCCTCCTCCCGCCGCCGCCGCCTCGCCCGGCGGCAGCACCGCGCCTGCCCGGCCGCGCCGCCCGCTGCCGCCGCCGCGCTCGGCCCGCCGCCACACCGGAGAGCGCCGCTGGCCGCCCCCGTTCCCGCCCCACCAACAAGCGCTTTTTAAAAATTATTATTATTACGATTATTATTATTATTAATAATAATAATAATAAGTTTTCTTTTATTTCTAAGAAAGGTGTTATTATCGAGGGAAGGATGGGCCCCGAGGAGTCCCGGCTTCCTGCAGCGCTGTCGGGAGGTAAGGGACGGCTGCAGATTGAACTCCCCGAGGCCAGCTGGCAGCTCCGTCGCTGTCTTGGCAGCGCCGGGGCCGCGGGGTGGGCAGTCGGAAAGGTACCGGCAGCATCCCCCGGCCCCAGGGGCTTGTCTGACACTGCTCCTCACCAGCGTGGGTAAAGCCATCGCTGAAGGCACAGAATGAGTCAAGGCGTCAAGGTCTGCATGGGAATGCTGCACTGAGAGAAGCTGTGCTAGGCATGTGGCACCTGACCCCACGGACTTCTGATCATCCCTAAAATCCCAGCTTGTACACATCCACCCCTCCTTATTACCCATGAAGAGAGAAAGTTTCCATATGGGTCAGTTTCCATATGTCTTATGCTTCAGGTACAAAGTCACTGCAGAACAGTGGTAGAACATCCTCTTCACTTCCCCATCCTGGAGACAGGAACTTAGACCCTGCATAAGGGGTGTAGCACGGCATTCCAATCAAAGTCCTTCCACTCTGGCAGCCTGGTCCAGACACAGAAGCAAGCATAGCTGCTGGGGTTTTTTACCTATACTGTAAATATGAACACTGCAGTCCAGGCCTTCTCTTCCTCCTTTTCTTCTTCCTTAAACCACAAGGAAAAAAGAAAAGTGCCATTGTTTCAACTTCTTCCATTCCATTTCTTTGTCTTCAGTACATAGTCTCCCACTATTTTCTTTTTCCAGCTTTCTGGGTGTGCTTTTAAGCCAGTTTCAGAAAGTAAAAAACTTTGTCTCTATATAAAGTAATAAAAATATCTCTACCTTTAAAGAGTTTGAAATTATGTTCCCACAAGCATTCATGTAGATATACAAGCAATGCCATTTAAATCACTAGAATATCTAATGTTAGACCTGAAGGACACAAATCACATGAAATCCATTTTAACTTTTTAAAAAATTTAAGGGTTTTTTCCTCCACTTTTCCTCCACTTCTCCAATACTGTAAACTAAAGAGTGAGAGTTAATTAAAAATGTCACACATGGGGCTATGTACAAAATACTGACAGAGATGGAGTCCACATTCTTCTGAAGTTAAATGAATCCATTGGGCTGTATTTTGACTTGACAAATATGGGATGTTTATATGTATATATTTTTTAAATTTTCATTGTACTTGTATTACTTGAACATTGTATTTCTAGTTTGATATAATTTTAAGATAAAAAACAGAGTTTATTTTAATTCCCATTAAATCCAGTAGCCAAAACTCACCTTGACCCACAATGATGGGATAATGGATTTTTATACTGCAGGGAAGCAGATTAAATTGCTGTAGCATACATGAGGTGAGAATGTGATCTATTGGCTGTAAAAATTTTGGTTCACAGATTATGAGAAAGACTACAGAAAGGTAAAGTCGCAGTCCACTTGCTCCCTTGTAGTGGATTAGGTAATGGAGAAGAGCACATGTGATTCCATCAAAATCTCTACAAGCAAAGTGGAAAACCACATCTCTGCAACATACTTTGTCCTGGACTTATGGAACAGACATGTGTTGCCCATATTCTACCTTGTAATGCAGTTTCTTCAGAAATTCATGATCCTTGTTTGACTATCCACTCTGGCATGGAGCCTTTTTTTCAAAGGGGCTAAGTGTGTGTCCAAATTCTGTCCTTTTTCACCTAGAAATCTTGCTGGTAGAAAAAAAATTCAAAGATTCATATTTCCTATGTATTTAGTAATTTTGAGCAAGCAGTAAAGTATTCAAAAACTATATACATACTGAAAATATTTAAGAAGGTCTCTGCCAGCGCACATCTAAATCCCCAGGTATGCTCTTATTTTTGTGCTGGACACCTCAGAATAAAATGTCAATGGCAGCTGCAGCATGAGCAGAATTGTTGCACAGGCATGTGAGAATGCTGGCAATACAACTCCAAGGAGGACCATGCTCCCATGAGAGCCCTCAACCTGCTTATGAAAGTAAAAAAATGGAGCTCCTTCCTACAGGAAGCCCTGGACATTGTGGTGGTAGGTGATGCGGATTGTCTTAGATTTGGCTTTGCAATGTTTGTTTTAGCTTTCCTTTTCTGCAGGGTTTTGAGCTGTTAATATTGTGAGAAGAATCAAGCCTATATAATAGTTAGGCACTGAGTAAAAAATCAGCATAATTACCCTTCACAGTAGGAAACTGGTAAGCATGGCTTATAGATCCAAATGTTTAGAACAGCAGTCAGATTGCCATCCTGCTTCCTACAGTCCAGTCTAATGAGTTGTCAAGCATCTGCTGTTGCTGCTGGATTAAAAACCAGTTGTGGAAACTCCCTCCCACCCCAAGAGCTGTCAGGTCACCTGCTGCCATTTATCCCCTTATCTGCAATAGAAACCTCTGAAATGTTAAGTGGTTTATTCGACCTATAGTGTCAGCTAAAACTAGTGTGGGTCTTCCTTATGTAGCTAATGAATTTCAGTAGGAATAGTAAGAAAGCATATTAAGTCTGACAACTGAAATTTGAAAGACCAGTGCCTTTGAGAACTGACAGTAATGCCAAGGTAAACAGTTTCTCTTCTGTTATTCTTTCACTGCTCAAAACAAGCACCTCTCCAAATCTGAGAACTGCTGGCAGGTATGATGAATGGCAAATCCTAATGAAGCCTATGGTTTGGCCAGAAGTGTTAGGACTTAGCACTCTGTACCAGTTCTCATCTGAAATAGAAGTATCAGGAGCCAATTTCTTGAACATAATTTATTCCAGACACTAGCTGGAATAAACAGCATTCTGTAACCTCCTCAGATATTTTGCCAGTAGGGAGCTGTCTTTACACTTCTTTCAACTAAGCAAGCGATCCAAATACAAAATTCATCATTCAAGAGTACAGTGTGGTTTAAGAGACTGGAGGATTTGAGTTCATTACCAGGGACATTGTTGTGTCCTATCTGTATGAAAATTTCTTTTGGAATCAGATCTACCATAGTGTGCTGCTACCTTGCCCTGATGAGTTAAAAACCCCCAGCACTCAGGTTTAACTTTCTAGAAGCAACTCAAGCTTACATTTAGTTTCTAAAATATGTTTTACTTAAGTTTCATACTAGAAAGGAAGTATAAAACGGGACCTCCTTAGTTAGTAAATGTTCTTTTGTCTCCCTCAAAGTCTTTTCAGACTTTGATTCCTTCAGTCACAGACGGGCATTTTGATATGAACAAAAGCACTGCCATGAGTATAAACCTAACTTATCCATGCAAAGAAGGACAAATAAAACTCAGCTTTTCAGATCCAGAGTCAGATGCCGTCCTTAGCTACCTGTAGATGTAATAAAAGCAAGTTTTTTATTACTACTAAAACAGACAATATTAGAATGGTGCATAATGGCTTCTAATGGAACCTGGAAACGTTTATGAGACAGATGCTGTTGGGATCCAGTACAAACTGGCACCCATAATGCCGTGTTGATGAGCCACATGTGACAACACACCTCCCCCTACACCTTTAGAAAGTCCCACGAGAAGACAAATAACAAATAGTCCATTCAAATGTTAATCTGTTTTATCTTTTAACTCTTGGTTATACTTTATTTAACTCCCCAAAACAAACCATTTTCATATGTAATGCTCGTGTTTTCAGTACCTCCGATGTTTGTTATCTTCCATGTGATAGGATGATTTAAATATAATTTAAAATATTTTTCCCTCTGCTATGCTGCTCATCCCCCACCCCTGTCCTCCAATAATACATCACTTTGTCTTTATCTTTTTGACAGGTAGTTGTATAGAACTAATGAAGATGGAGGTAGATGGGGAAAGCAGCAATTTAGCATTATCTGGAGGTGCAGATAAGATCGTCTTCCAGTTTCATAATCTGTTAATTGTGATGCTGCAAATAGAAACTTCCCACAGCCTCCAGGTCAGTGGGAGAAGTCCCTCTGACTTCCAATGACTTTTGAGCACTATTTTTCAAGTATCAGAAAATTAATCTCGAATGCTGCCTAAGATCTAACTCTGTAGACACTTACATTTTAATGAAACTACCCACCGAGCTATTTATGAACACATGGATTTACAGAACTTTACTCCATTAAATAACTGGCTAAAACCAGATTATAAAGTAGATTATCAATGAAATCCTATATTTTAAACTGTCTGGGAATTTTAATTGTGCCTTAGCTCATTAAGATTTTAAAACTCTATACTCCATGTACAGTGGAAGAACACCTTTAACTTTGCTCTCTCCACAACTGTAGATGGGGTTTTTTAGCAGTAAAGGCCTGAAATCAGAAGCCTGTGTGCCTAACATAGGTTTTAACGGGAGGTTGAACCATACAGAGTGACAAGCCACTTGTTTAATATCATATTCTGCAAACATGGACTTGTGCACTGTTTAACAAAAGACCGTTGGTAAAAGCAGTTAAGTACAGTCACTGTTGCAAATTTTGAAGCGCAGTTGATCAGGTACAGAAGTTCAATCAAAGGAGTCTTGGAAAACTTGTTTGTATTTCACATTCTTTGTTTTTCTTTAGAACATTATGACTCGATTTAACTCCCAGCAGCGAGAGGCTGGTCCATGTAATTTAATCATTTTTGCCGACAATGTGAAGTCTTGCTTATCTGTCATTACCTATATCCTCACTAGGTTCAATAAAGAAAAATTCTTAGTATATTTGAGAAAAATAGTGTTTGTAACAGGATGTCATGTCAAATGTCTTCGAAGAAAATATTAACTAACAAGGAAAATATTTATTGTAATGATGGCAAAACAAAACAATTATGTTCTTTTAATGAGTAAAATCATATGAAGGCATTGCAACACATTTCTGACAGGTTAATAGGAAAAAGTATCATCCTTAGATAACTAGAGAGAAACGCTTGAATTTAAGATTGCCATCTCCGAGTTTGTTCAAGCCCCTTCTGAACACACGTCTGGAAATACTCTGGAAAGAGAATTTATTGTCAAAAAATTTAACGAGACGGCGAATTTTAAGTAAATATTTTTCCACGATGAAATTCGGCAGTGCAAGTGTGCTAGGACCAAACCAGGACCTAGGGGGAAGCGGTGCCTCCCGGCCGCAGCTGCCCCAGCCGAGCCGCGCTCGCCGCCCGCCCCGCTCCGCCTCCGCGGGCCTGGGGAAGCGCGGAGCCGCCTGGGGATGCTCAACCCAGTGCTTTGAACACTCCCCTCCCTGGCTGTTTGGGAGGACTTTCCAGGCTTGAGGTCCCGCAAGGGACACGGAGCCCTTGAGTGATGCTCCGAAGGACATAGCAGGGACCTACCCGGCGGCTCTGCCGCCTCGGCCCCCCTCAGCGAGGTTTCGGGGAAGTCGGATGGTGGGCCGGGACTGGGGGGCAGCCAGGCGTGAAATCATCCCCTTCCACCCACCATGGACCGACCCCTGTGTCGCGGAGAGGACCTTCTGTGGTATCCTGGGGATGCTCGTCCAACACTGCGTTCGGTCACTCCAGTGGTTTCTTACGGCCAAGAGAGGAAGTTTCATACAGGGGAGAAAAAAACGCAAAACCTATTGGGCTGAGGACTGAGTCACTGCTCCCGCTTAATAACGCTCTGAACGGGAGTAGCTAATGTCTCACTGATCCCTTTGGCTTTTGCAGCGCTAGATCGCAGCCATTGCCAATAGTCGCGTAAGGACTTTGAAGTTATGGAAATTGTCTTCGCAGGCATTAGTCAGTGCTTTAATAGGTCTCATTCTGGCTCGGTCGCTGAAAGATGTAAGCAAGCCAAAAATTCAACCCTCTTCTGGGCCATCTAAAACGTTAGGTCCCTCCTCCAAAAGGGATTTCTGTGTGAGGCCAAGCGCGAAGAGACGAATGAATGCATATGTTCAAAATTACATTTTCGACAGAAATTCAGATCTACCCGGTCGTGTTTAAATGCGAAGTGGGACAGAAGTAGGGGCGGGGGTGGGGGGGTGCTCAGTGTGCAGGAAATATCACTGGGAAACCTGGAATGTAACAGGCAGGATCAAAAGTTAATGGCCTATTTGATGTGAAAAGTGAGCTGGGGATGCCGGAGAGCGGGAGCGAAAAGAGCCGGCCAGACGCACGCAGGGCGTCCGCGCAGCCGGGCCCCCCAGCCCCACGAAAATAGCTAAGCCAAAAATACGGCTCAGGTAGGAGAGCTTCTCCGTCGGGTTAGCCTTTCATCCGGTGAGTTTAACCTCCCAGGTGGGGAGCTGGGGAGGCTGAGTCGGCCCTGGCTCCGCGGGAGATGCGCCCCGCGGCTCTCCGCGCCCGGCATCGGCTGCCCCGCAAACCCGCGCACAGCCTCTCCGCCGCCTGCCGCGCATCCCTGGGCAGTCCATGAGGGCTCCCACCCCTCTCTGCCCGCAGCGTCGGGGTGATGCCGAGGGTTCCCGGGGAGCTGCAAGCGGGACGCTGCGCGGGCGGGCGCGGTGAGGGAACGGGGGTGCGGAGCTGCGCGGAGCTCAAGGGCTTAGGGCTGCCGCTGTGACCTCGCTCGCAGACCCTCAGTGCTCGCACCGCCGCTGCCCGTGCTGGGCAAAGCTCAGGGTTGCATCTGCGCCTGGCACAGGCGGACAGGGAAAGGTTCAGGAGGAGACGGTGCGCTCCTCTGGATTGGCAGGCCACGGTCAAAGCTCGCTAAAATTACAGCCCTCCCTGCCACACAGCATCGAGCCATCTCGTTATCGATAAAGCTAAGAAAAAAGTATTAACCTCTAGTACCATCGGAATATTTCATCCATGCCAATTTGTTTAACAATATTTTTCTAAAAATAACTCTCTCCCTTGTACGGCTCAGTTTCTTCGGCTTTAGCATACGCTTTGAATTAAAACTGTTGACAAGATTGTAACGAAAATACTGATTGATGCAAACATGCCCTGAAACAAATCCACACCTGATTCTGGTTCTCTGACTACGCTGATTAAAGCCAACCCCCGCCTCCCGCAAGCCCGACCGAGATCTCCAGCTTCCAGAGAAACGGGCCGGCGGGACGTAACGGTGACAGACAACGAAGGCACGGGGACGAGTACCGAAAAACAGGCTTTGAGGCTCTTGGGGTTCCCCAAGTTGGTTTGAAGTGGCACCGAGACAAACACATCGAATGCAGTCTGTTTCTTCCTCCTTGGTCTTATCCCAACCCCCAGATACAGTCAAATGTTGAGAGAAGTCTGAAGTCAGGCCATTGCCAGAGCTAGAATGAAAGGCTAAGGGAAGCCAAAAATGCCTGTGGTCTCCGTGAACTACGTTAGATCACGGGGTGGTTATATTTAGGTGGATAATGAAGCGCGTAAAACGGTAGATAAAAATCAGTTGCTATGGACTGTCTAGGATTTCGTGTGTTTTTATTAATTTTCATAGGAGATTTTAAGATTTACGTGATCTCCCCGTTTCAGGCTTCGGACGGGGCGCTCTCGGCGGCGGGAAGAGCCGGGAGAGGCGTTCGCAGCCTCCCCGCCCTCCGCAGCCGCCCTGTTCCGCGCCCTACCTGCGGCCGGCCCAGCCCTGCCGCTGCATGGGCGGCTTCGCTGTGAATGCAGCAGAAGGGAGCCTCAGTTGCGGGGTGATGAGTGAGGAAGGCGGGGGGATGTGACACCGGGGCGCCCGTCAGGACTTCTGCTCGGGCCTTGATGTCCCGGTTGCAGGTCAGCTCTGCGGGAACACCACGGAGGTTTGGTCTCCGAATGTTCAGGCAAGGCGAGGGGAGGATGCTGCTACCTGCGCACAGCAGCTCTGTTCCCTAGCTGAGCAGGACAAGAGCAGCCCAGACCCCAACTACAGAGCAGCTGGCCTTGCAGCCTTCCCGTCTCCCGGCTGACCATCACCCCCACAATATCCTTCTGCTCCCACTCCTCTGTTCCCCTGCCTGGGGTGACGGCACCAGCGGTAGCACCAGAGGGGTCCGCTGGGGCCGGGTAAACAAGAAAGTCCTACTGGATTCCCAGGAGATTCTCCCCGAGCCGAGGGGAGGAGCGGCCGCCTCCAGCTCCGTGCTCTGCTCTCGCCACGGCCGCTCCTCTCCCGCCCACCCCACTGTCCACGGGCGCGGGGGCGGCGGGGGCCGTCGCGGCTCCCCGGCACCTCCGAAGGAACAGTGCGATCCCGCAGAATGCGGGAAGGCTTCCCGCTGGGATTTGTGTTCTGTCTTTTTAATAGGTACACTTCGCCGATTAAAAAAAAACCCAAAAAACCCCAAAAAGAACCCCCACCAACTTTATTTTCAGTGAAATCAGTATCACCGGGAGTATGTGACTATAGAGCAAGGAAGGGGCTGGAACACGGGCGGGATTTGCAGAGCGTCACGGTCCCACAGCGGCGTAATCCTACATCATAAGCAAAACTTAACCACCCGCAGCGACCGCATCACCGACACCCGGCAGCACCCCCACCCCTGCCCCGGGTGACCGCAGAGCTGCCCCTCGGCTCTCCAGAACCTGCCTGCATCTCCAGCTTGTGGGCACCCCCGGGGGCCCGGCGGGTCTGCGCGGGGAGAGCAGGTGCGGCTGGCTCCTAGGCGCTGCCGTGCCAGAGTGCCTATGCGGGATTCACCGCCCGGCCGTGTCTATTCTCCTTTCCCCCCGACTTTAGGCTGCCGTTTGTTTGTTGTTTGTTTGTTTTCTTTTTCTTTTTTCTTTTTTTTTTTTTTTCTGGTGTAACACATTTCCACGTAGCTGCACCTCGCGTTTTGCCCCTCGCTCAGACTTCAACTACGTGCCAGCCGGAGCCTGAGATACCCTGCGCTACTTTCTGTGCCCGTTCTTCCTTAAATTCCTTTTTTTTTTTTTTCTCTTCCCCATGGAAGTATAGACACATAGATGTGCCGGGTTATTTTCAGACGGCCAGTGCCCAGGACTTCGAACTGGTTAGCGAAGCGGCATCATTGTCTCCTCATTAGCTGGGCTCGCGTCACGGCGCACGTCACCGGCTCAAATCCCAGCACTCTCCCTGCAGTACCTGCCTGACGGAGCCGGGATGGAAGGCAGGCGCTTCTCCATCCCATGCTCTCAGCAGTCGGGGACTTATTCTGACAAGGAGAGAAATGAGTGTTTCGTATGACGTAGATGTTCATTGTCACCCCAATGGCTGGTGGTGGAGATACCTGCCAGATGAACAAATTCAGGTTTGGATCCAAACCCGCCTTCCTAAATTACACGGCGCAAGCAACCCAGGTGGCTCCTGAGCTGCCATTAACCTTTACTTTATAGCAACTGAGAGCTGTATGAATTTTACCAGCAGCCCGGCATTTTTCTTTGCGTGAGCTGATTTCTCTTGGACGCTCCTGCGTACAAACGAGGGATAGAAAAGATGCTCTCACTGTCAGGGTATAAGAACGGTACCAGGTTAGAATTTTGGGCAGTGGTAAGGTCTAAGTTCAAGGATAGAAGTTTTGCTTGCCAGGCACTCGGAAGTGCGCAAACCCGCCCTTTTCCACCCCGCCCCATCCCCTCCCCCAAATCAACAACACCACTAAATTCCGGTTATTGGCAAATAACCCTTAAAAAACAAACAACAACAACAAAAAAAAGCGCAATACAGTTTAAGACCCGCCTCGAATACATAAGCACATAGATCGCAGAACCATTCTTGTCTCCGAGCCCCTGCAAAACGTTTCTGTTTGTACAGGAGCGGGAAGAGACAACCATGTCGACAATGTGCTCATCTGGTTCACTGTTTCACTGCTGTGTCTGACTCCTCAGGTTCCTGCTGCTGGGGTAACAAATAGCCCTCTCAAAGCTGCCAAACAACACTTTTTAATCGCCCAGCTATGCCGATAATGGTGTAGAGCATTTAATTGCTGTGGTTCATCCCTAGGTTGGTATCACGTTATATCTCTCCCTTCCTATTCCCCTCTGACACCCACGAGTGACTGGAGGGTGTGAGTGCCTGTGCACCCTAGAATATGGCAGCGTGGAAAATGCATCGTTTCCTGAAATAATAAACAATAAACTTGTTCAAATAATCCGGTTTTTACTGTGTTTTGTGTGTGGAGGAGTGCTTACCTCAAGTCTACTCAGGTTTCTCAAGCACAAAAAGTCTGTAAACATTGCAAATCACCTAGGAGAGGGGTTGAATTTTACGCGTCTAGAAACAGACACGTTCTGAGCATTTTAAAGGAAAGAAAAAAAAAAACCAACAAAAGATTTGCGGGATACGTTGTAAAGAAAAAAATACAGGGAAGGGGAAAATAAAGGAAGAGAAATTGAAATGGTACTGGAAAAGCCTTGGCTCTGGTAAGCAAGGAAACACTCTGTCTTCTTCCAGCGTCATTCGATGAGACCATAAAGAGACACACATTGTGCATTTTCTCAGGTTTTCAATATCCCACACACATATAGTAATAGCAAGTTTCAACAGCTATTGCCAGGGCTCGGGTTGGTTTCCCTCAAGTGAAGAAATGCATCTTTAAGTGGGAAATCTGCCACTGGCTAACCACAGTCAGAGATGTCTGCTGGGATAAACAGCATTGTTAATTCCTTCAAGCTCCATCTGTGGAAATGATAAAGTGCAGCCATTATGGAAGACTGCAAAGTTAAATTAATTAGGTTCCTCCATTATGCTGCAGTCTTCTGAAGATGATTGCTATTTTCCTTTTAAATGCCATTTTTCCTAGATCTAACTAGCAGCTGATGCAATTAAAGTGAACATAATGTAAATTTAACAACACAAATGACACTCTCCTCTGCGTATGTTTGAGTGGGGCACACAGGGGCTGTATCACAAGCTTGGACTTCCCCCGTAAACATGTGATGTAACCTAAAAAAAATTCAAATAAACCAGTGTGTATGTGAATACTTTTCTTCGGCGAATTCCTGGATCAATACTTTTGTTTCATGTTTTCATGTTCTCAGTAATGTTCAGGGATCCAGTTACAAACTCTTGCCAGTAAGAAAGAAAATATGCCCCGCTGTGCACCCTCCTAAACACTTCTAAGAAATAGTGTTTTCTTTTCATTTGGAATGACGATTTTGTTTGTCTGCTCTGCCCCGGCGAGCGAGACTATAGATTATTAGTAGACACATTTAATTCCGGACCATAACGCGGGCGGCTGCGCCCAGGGCCGCCACACGCCCTCCCACCGGGGCAGTGCCGGGCAGGGGGCGAGGGCACCCGGGAGGGCTCCCGGGGCCGGGGCTGGAGCCCACCGGGGCTGGGGCGCTGCCTCCCGCTCTGCTCCCTCCGCCGGGAGTCCCGTGCCGCCCGCCCCGTCGCCCTGCCGCGCTCCCACTTTGTATTTTATTTTATTTTATTTTATTTTATTTTATTTTATTTTATTTTATTTTATTTTATTTTATTTTTCACTAATTTAATTTAATTTTTTATTTTATTTTTATTCTATTTTTTATTACTTATTTATGACATATTTCTCTGTAAGGAAGAGGCGTGATTTCTCTAAGTCTGCGCAGTGCTCCATGGGTCATTATGGCTTAATGCAATTAACGTAACCTTTTGTAACCCAATATCAAGTACTTCCAGGACAAATCTTTAAACAGATCACTAATCGTAAAACAAGTTATGGTGTCTGGGAGTGGAAACTAAGCTATTTGCTATTCTCGCTGATACTTTCAGCTTTTCGTCCTTCCCCCTTTCTCTTCTCTCTAGCTCTCGCATCTCGGGTTTATGGGGTTTGTTAAAACGCTGGGGGTTTTTTTGTTTTGTTTTTGGGTTTTTTTTTTTTTTTTGTCGTCTTTAGGTGTCTGTTTTAAGCCGCTGGAGTCCAGCGCCGGGGTTTTGCAGCTTTCGTGAGGAAGGCCGCCGGGAGCACGCTGCAGGAGGAAGGGACGGGCTGTGGGGGCGGGAGCTGGCGCGGAGGCGAGCGGGCATCCCCAGCAGGGCCGAGCCGGCCCGGTCCCACCGCGCCGCCGCTCCGGGGGCCCGAGGTGGCCTCCGGGGGCGGGGTGGCCTCCGGGGGCGGAGGGACATCCATCAGCAGCGGCCAATTGAGCGGAGTGCCCTCCCCCCGGGCTAATTGCTTCTGCTTTTCTTTCAATTAGGGCCGGCGCTTCCCGGCGCGCTGCCCCTCAGCCGAAGCGGGAGCTGGGCCTGCGCTGAGGGAGGGCAGCGCAGGAACCGTAACACGTGTGGCTGCATTCACAGACATATATATTCCCCCCGCCAGCCCTTGTAAAGCTTTCTGCAGCACGCACAAATGAAACAGGTTTGGCTGTGAAGTTTATGTTTGATTTAATGGCGAAAGGCGCTTCCTGGTCTGCTCCTTCGTTTCCCGCCCTGCCGTCTGGGGGTGAATCCGGCAGGATATTTAAATTTGGTTCAAATGTCACACGGATCACTTGTAGGTGGTTCAAGGTAGAGCCACCACTCACCTCAAATGTAGGCGTATTGTTGCATGTCTGTGAATATATTTCTGTATATGGCTGTTGTACAGATCCTGTCCATGCAAGCTACACCAACAGAGGCCTGGCTCAGTGATGTGGTACCCAACACAAAAAATAGGACAAAAAAAGCTGGGAGTAAATTATACCGGAATTCTGGTTCAGAGGAATTACACCCCAGTACTTAGAATATTAGATTCTGTTTGGATAGATTGTTTAATCTGCCACCCACCATCTCTATACTTATTTTCCCAATCATGTGTGTGAAATTGGTCTTGTCCTGACTTCATTTCTACATCCAAGTTTTTGTTTACATTCCTTGTTACCCCCGAGGAAAGAGAGTTGCTCCAGGAACCTAATAATGCAGGAAAATATTTTGCATTGTCACAGTGTGCTTGTGCATTCTGTTAAATTTTATGAAGGAATCTCTATGATATGTCATCTTTTACTCTTTTTTATTGGACTTTAGTATGTCAGAAACAGGAATTAGGTCTACATATTCATCATAACAATGCATTTTCCAAAAAAGATGTAATAAAGATAATATTTAAAAGTTTATTTATTTATATTTCAATTATAAGTTTTTGAGGGAAAAAACTCAAAACCAACAATCACTGTAGGTTATCTGTCTTTAGGGTGACTGACAGGTTTTCAAAGAAATCTTGCAGAATGCACAATGCATTCACCTTGTCTAGTTTAATAGAGGAAGAAAATGATTAGAGTGTGCTTTAATACTTGCTGTACATGTGACGTAGGAAGCCAAGCCTCAGAACAGTTTAAATGTTGATATACCCAGCTTGAAAAAACTTGTCAAATAAATCAAACCGTTCTGGGGGCAAACCCATGTTGTTTTTAAACCACAGAGTGGGGCAGTGGGCGTGGTTACTCCCATGGTTGAATGGTGAATGTATAGATTTAAAATACATTTTGCCACACTGGTTTTCAGAGGATTGTTTTGGCCTCGTATTCCAACACCATGAGCCAAAACTCTGGTCAATGTTTTGACAACAGAGCCAGGAAAAACAAAAAAGGCTTACCCTCTGAAAAAGAAATGAAGATGTAGTGAAGGAAAACAGTAGTCTCTCTGCCACTGCCTTACTCAATCCATATGTGGACTTAAACACAGGAAATACCCACCATTCACCGCAATCAAGCCAGGGGCTTGTGCATCAGAAAGTGCCTTGTGGAACTAATTGTAGTTTATTAAGATTGTCATTGACATAGAAAAGCATTTTGAAATTTGAAGTCAGAACATTTAAAGAATACAGAAAAAAAGATAATCTGCTGCATGAGTGTTAATTTTTAAAGAAATATATTTACCACAACAGTACAATCCTACAATGTGATGTATTATGGTATTTTATGTAAATTAGTTATCATTTTGTGATGTTTGTGTAATTAAACTCTTTATGCTTACTTTTCATCCACAGTCTTTCTGGTGCAGGGTTCCAGGATAATTTCAGAGTGGAAGAAAATCTAAACTTCACCAATTTAAAAGGATAAGAAAGAAAGAGCATGGTACCTTTCATACAGGCAAAGTTTACACAGAAAACAAAGCTACAAATAATAGGTCCTAGATTTTTTTTGTCATTATATGAACTTAAATGAAAACTTGTCCTTGCCAAGAAGTATTTGGCAAAGTGTTTATTTTAGGACTTCTATGCCAGATACATTTCCTTGTGAGGTTTTGCTGATGCTTTTCCTGATTGCATTTTTTTAAAATTATTATTTTGCTGTACTGTTGCATTTAGATTTTTAGCATGGTGAGTCACTATTAGACCTGAAAAAACAATGCTGTGATTGCCAATTAAATTCCACCTCTGGGTAATTTTCCTTGAATTTACATTCCTGGGAACACCTGTGATCTTTGCTTGGTGATTCTGTTTCCTAGTGCTTTACATCAAACCAGGAGACCATTCGTGCTTCCAATGGTACAGGCTTTCTAGTGCACTGCCATAGTGTGGGTCAAATCACTTGGCCTTCTACGTGGACTGGGAAGTGTTTGAGGATGTGATGTGTTTTTCACAGTTTTCAATTCATCTAAGAGGTCTGCTGTAGGGCTGTCTAATCAAAATTATCAATTCCTCCACACCAGCCACACAGGTACTGTGGCAGGACTAGGGACAGGCAATTTCAGTGCTTCAAATGCTGTCTCTACCTGAAATATTTTTGGTTTTGTTGCTTGTCTCTGATCCTTCTTTTTTTCTTCATCCAAATGACATTTCATCCAAATTTCATTGAAAGCTGGTGTTCAAAATCTCCTATGTTTTAAAGAATTTCAAGAACAAACCTGTCCACAGAGAGCAAGAGTTGCAGTTGTCATTTCCACATGTTGAAATCCAGCTGACTGAGATTTGAAATACAGGTATCTTCAGCTCCCAAAGCTGCACATTCAAGCCTTACTTTTGTCTGAAGTGATTTTAACCCTCTACGTAAAATATAATGGCAGTGGATGCTTGCTCTCTTTGCCATTTATTTTCTCTAAAAAGCTCATTTTATCCTGGTGATTTACAACCTAGACTGAGGTGTGGAATGCCTGAGGGTCACCATTCAAATTTATTTCTGTTTCTAGTGCTAAAATACATTGAGAGTACCCCAGATCTTCCTTCAGAGTTAGTCCACAGGTGACCACCTCCTAATCCCAGCTACCAGTTATTTTTCCACCTTAAGCAGCAGCCTTGTCCTGATATTTTGCAACTTTTTCAGATTTGATATCAGATTTTATGAACCATTCTTGCATTTTATATGGTCTGTTGGGGGAAAAAGTGGGGAGAAAACCTGTGTGTAAATATGTAAAATAGGATGAATTTACAGGCATGAGTCAAGTCTGATTGTAATGTAAACACAACTGATTATTGTGTTGGTAGATGTCTACACCAAAGTGCATTTGGAGTACAATAGTCCATATGATATATTCAGAAAGTAACTGAATATGTAAGAAATCAAGAACAGACAAAACCATTATTTTCCTGTAGTTGTTCATTCTCCATACATATGATTCTTAACTTTTTTCAATGTGAAACAGTGCATACACAAAAAGCTGGTCTGAACAAAACTCTCAGCCTCATCCATGCATCCAGCAACATTCCTGTGGGAACAAAAAGAGAATAAAAGTTTGGCATCTTGAGATCTGGACTATGGACAGAGGCACTGTCATTAATTTTTAAAAGCGAGAGCAAGGGACTATGGGCACTGAGATCATATTCTAAGAGTTTGTATTACTGACTTTGGAGTGACAGCAAGTAAAAAACACTCCTGAAGGTCAATGTAATTAGATTTCTAAGTCATCCATATTTTTCCTGATGAAATGAACATTAGACTGATGTGTATTGGAGGCAGTGAAAGTTAAAAGTTTTGGCTTCTTCGCTTACTTTGCAGCAGAGTTTCCTTGGCCTTTTGCCCATTACAGGTCTCTGCAAAGCCAATGTTTAAACTGATCCATTTTCTTTTGCTTTTTTTTTCAACATAGACATCTAAATGTGTAAAATGGTGGTATTCTGCAAGGAAACAAGAACAGCAAAACAGTAGAGAGATACTAAATCAGAAGAAGAAGGCAACGAAATGCAAGAGGTGGTGTGGTAAGAGAAAAAGCAGAGATAAATGTGTGTAGGGGTAAATATCCTTCCTTGGAGTGACTCTTGTGAAAGCTATAAATTACAACATACAGAACATCAAAACCTTTGCTAGATGTGTCTGCATCTCATCCAGCACATGCTGATCTTTGTGTTGCACCTCTGTAACATTCAATCAGAGCCATGAAGGCAGGCACGGAAAAGAGGGCACAGATTTGTAATTAAGAGACAGTAGCCAAACTGAAACTAGTGTGAAAGTATGAACTCAAGGGAAGGTAATTTTCTCACAAATAATAATTTTATTTATTTATGTTTATTTTATGTTTTTTTATGTTTATTTATGGCATCAGAACATCAAAAGCAGTCAGGGCTGCCCTGAACATACTGTATCTTGGTTTTGGCATTATCATGTAGGACTTGAATTTCATTCCAAGCCCTACTACTGTCAGTTCTGCCCATGCACCAGCCTTTGAGCCTGTTTACTTCAAATAAAGGCTTTTAACTCCCCAAAATTGTAACTAGCTTCACTGATGAGTAGTGTGAACACAGTGGCATAGACTATTAAGAAGTTCCTTTAGTTTGTAAATACATAGTATCAGTAAGAGTTGTGGAACCTAGAGTATAAATTAGACAAGACTGCAGAAGACAGTAGGATTTCCTGTACGGGCCATCGCAGAGTTCTTAAAATAACCATGTAATCAAGTATTAAGTCCAAATCAGTTAGGCAGTCTTGGAAAACATAATGTTTCAGATAAATGATGGATCTTCAGCTGATGTAAACAGATGTGGTTCTATCGATGTGCTCCTCACACAGCTGTGGGCTTATATCCATAATAATCCACATGCTGGGCAGTGGTCTTCTCCCCCACTTTCCAAACAGCTTGCTAGTCTGTTGTCCATCCTTTTGGGAGTTGAAAAATACAGACTTCAAAGTGTATGTACTCTGAATCGAAGAAAATGCAGATGTCATTGTATACAAAAATGTATTACTAGATCAAACCAAAAATAATCCATTTGTATCTGTTACTGTGTGTTTTTAGTGGGGAGGAGAGAAAAGTATTACTTTACATATGTCATTTGCTAATATTTCAGGATAAATGGCCTGGAAAAATCCAAACATTGTTATTTTTAGCCCTGTTTTCTCTCACTCTCTCTCCCCCACTACCCCTTCATCTCCCCAGAAAAATTCAGGCCAATTTCAACCACATTTGAGAAAGGAGGAGAAATCCCAAACATCATTAAGTTCCAAAAACTGCCATGAAAATTTGTGGTTGGATAGAAGAGAAAAAGCGTATTTGTTCTTCCAGGTAACTTGGCCCCTGTTCAGCAAAGTCAGCTTTGCTTCTGCCTGGCAGCGCCTGGGTGCACGCAAACACTCGTGGCCACGCATCAGCCAGCTCACCCAGGGCCCTGGGACGGCTTCAGGCTGCTCTCTCTCCTGCCAAAAGGGATTATCAAGTGGGGACGTGAGAGATGAATAGGGTTAATACAGTAGGAACGTGCAGAGGATATAAGACACAAACAACAGGGGCTCAGGCTCTGTTAACTACTCACTGAACAGCTTGTTTTTTAAACATACCTAAGGTAGTTATTACATTTTCTCCTAGACATTTAGTCTCGTGTTTGTAAAGTATAATCCTTGGATAATTTATCACTTTCAATAAATACTAGCATTCAGTCTTCATGCTATGGCTCTTTCAATGAAGTCATTTAATTGAAACAGGACCTATGATATTTCTACATCAACATGTACAATGTTAGCTTTTTTAAAGGACAACATGCTAAACTTCTATTAATACCTTACACCACAAAATACTTATGTTAGCTTCCTATTATTTTGCATATGCATTTTAAGCATTTTCAAATTTACAAGCAATTGATGTACTCATCATTTTTAATCCAAGTGAAGAGTGTTTAAGAAATGACCCACTCAAAAAAAGTAAAAAGGGAAAAAGGAGTCCTGGTAGACATACAAGGTTAAGATTTTAACTACCTTTTGCCTACAGCTTTTGATTTCAGCGTAAAAAATCTAGAGCTGGCTTGGGAGAGTTGGTGGTGGATCTCTAATGCCCTGGGGGCTGGAGTCCTCAGGTCCTCTATACAGGCCAGAGGGAAGTCAAGAAAGAAGTTTGTGCTGTGAGTCCTGAATTTCTGCCTGGAGCAACCTCTCTTGTTCTGCTGAGTGTGTGAGAGACCTGACCCCCAGGTTAGACACTACCTTTAAATGCCTTCAGATGGGTGGTGTAGAGAGCCAAAGTGGAAAAGCAGACTGTTCCAGCCCTGCCCTCAGCATGACATAGCCACAACAATATAAGGAAATGTTTCTTTCCCCCTCAAGATGGACCTAAAGCAGTGTAATTTCTCTGTGAGAGAAGGAAATTGAGATCCTCAGCTACATTAAGAGCCATGCAACCTGCCATCACATCTCCTCCCAGACCATGCCAGAGGGGCAGAGGTGGCATGGCCACATGCAGAGAGAACAGAGAGGTTCCCTCATGGGCTCTGTCATTTTCTAACTCCTCTTCATCCCCTGTCTCAGGGACTGCCCTTTCATACACCTTCTTCAGCACCAGCTTTCCTGCAGTGTTTTCGTGTTTCTCAAGGGGATTTCTTTTGCTGCTTCTCCATCCCTGATCTTCTGTGGTCACTCACTCCTTTGGACAACTGAGTTGCTGCCAACTCTGATTTCCCCATGCTTCTTGAGCCACCCTACTTACTTTCCTCTTCTCTTTTCACTTACTGCCTTTTCTCTTCCTCTCTTGGTGTCTCAAGGTTTTATTCTTTCATTGCTTCCTTTCTCCTTTCCTAACTCACTCCTTGGAAACTTAATTCGTTTTCATTACTTTTTTTTTACCATCTCTAGGAGGGTGGCTACCAAGTCTAAATTTCTCTTCTTGACAACATCCTTCTTTTTTGTCTCTGGAATTCTCATATTTCACCCCTCAAGTCTATCCAACATGCCATTGCCAACATTTTCTGGCTAGCTTGCATTGCAATTTTCTCACTATTTAAGTGAAAGAAAAAAAAAGGCCAAACTTTGGGTCTCGTTTCTCAAGAATACGAAGGGTATACTTCTATTCTTGGTGGCGTACCAGGCAATAAAGATAAAGCTTACTTTATTCTGAAGTCAGACTAGACTGTATATATTTATATGTAGCTGCTATTGTGACATTTACAACAAATCATTATCATTCACATGGAATAATCTGTCAAATATACAGGGATTTAAATATTTTACCACTAAAAATTGACTGCGCTTTTCAACAGTTGAATGTTGAAAATTCCATGTAGTTCTTAAAACAACACTTTCCCCTCCAATATACATTTTCCAAAGCTGTATTATTTTAAATTACTATAAATGATCATCATTTGTGCGGTAGAAAAGGATGGCAATGGGAATGCTCATTCCTCCTGACCAGCCTTTGTTTGAACTGGCAGAGGACAAGCAAGATCCTTCTGCCATGTGTGTTGTGCAGGAGGATAGAGAAGAGATGGAGGGAGCTCTCTCCAGTGGGGATTTGGAGTTACATGAAGTGCCTTGCAAGGCTGGCACTAGGAAGGCGACTCCTCTCCAGAGAAGAACTGAGCGTATTTCCATCAAGTTTTGTAGGCTGTGGTGAGCCATGGGCACGGTGCACAGGCCAGGAATGGGAAAATACAGAGACACACAGAGGGGACAAGCAGACAGCACGAGTCAAACAGTTGTCATTTTGTTGCTTCTCATGGGAATTGTCTACTGGCTCCAAAATGAAACAGCCGCATTTACTTCTATGGTATGCTGGACACCAAACGACATAATAGAAGCTGTCCCTCTAACATGAAAGAGTGTGAGCTGTGTGAAGATCATACTAATTTTATGGGTCTGATGACCTTTTGCTACAGTGTCAATTCCTGGATGTATGCAGCCAAATGACAGAGTGAAGAGATATCACACATCATGCACTCTTGTGATGCAGTGAAGATGAGCAAAGCAAAAGAAGACAAACCTATCCACAGATAAAGATGAGGAGTAGAAAACTAGACCACACGCTTCATTGGCATTAAGGTACAGACAGAAGTATATTACTTTTTTATTTTGTATTTAATCTTTTGGATGAGCACCAGAAACAATAATTCTTTTGTCTGAATTGAAAGCTCTTTTTTTCAGCTGCCAAAAATACAAGATTTTTTTTTCTATTTTTAAGATCTCAGAGACCAGGAAACAATAAATATTTTGTTTCCTCAGATCCAGTGATGGAGAGCTGACATGCCGAAGTCATTCTGTTTAGAAAAGATTTCTGTAACATTTGTCTTCCCATTAGGGATGTCAGTAGAACTAAACTAATATTATAATATATATGTCACCCACTTGTTTCAAAGATGAATTTAAGCCATCTTTAATATCCTCTGAAAAACCTTGAAAATATGATGGCCTGAATTCTGGACATGTGTACAATGTTTGTACCTAATCTAACATTGTGGAAATCAGTTTTGTAGCTGTTTCATGCAGCCAAGAGGCTGCCTTTGCTGCATACCCTCCATAATGCAGGACCAAGGACAATCGGAGCAGAGGAGGGACAGAGGACTGTGGGTGTGCAATATGTGTACATTGCCACTGCATTTAACCAGAGTGGCTGAACACAATGACTTCATCCATCCTGGCATGCCTGAAGTGTGACCTCAGCTCACTGTGGCTTCAGTTTGTGTTGAAGGTTCTTAGCAGGTGCTGGCAGCTCCGTGGATGTGACACAACATATATAGCTCTCTCTTCATCCAAGAGGCAGGATCAGTTTCATGCTGACCCTGCAAATTACATTTGCACTCTGTAGAGTTTGTCCTCTTGTTGTTGTAGCTTAGATGATCTAAGTTTACAACTTAGTCAAGGCTTGCAAGCAGATCTGGTATGTTTTACTAGACCTAACTGGGGCAACAAAGCAAAAAAGCAATCCATGAGCTTCAGAAACAAAGGTTTGTCTCATCCCTCTCTAATGGTAAACAGAAATACTGAAGGGCCTGTGGTACTCTCCCAGAGATGTGCCATTGCCTGCCACCTTATCATTATACATGTAATTTTTTCCCCAGTACTGTTTCCATGCATTCTTAGGATATTTTCCTGTGATGAACATTCACAGCAACACAGGGAAGTGATTTGAAACAGTTTTTTTATTTGTGCAGTCCCACTCACAGGTGTCTGTTGCAATGGTAAGTGACAGGTTTGAAGGAAAGTAGCCATGTGCAGCAAATGACCCTGTGTGGAAGTGTCAGGACTTCCTCCATGCATCTACTAAGACATTATGCTTCAGCTGAAGCCTTGACTCTCAGCAAACCACCCCGTTCAGTGAGCAGTGCTTCTGTTTGTGCCAGGAGATCTTAATCTGCTCTGAAATCCACTGCTGTGTTTTCATTCACATAAACGTCCTTCCATATGGCAAAGTTAATGCTGGTCACAGAAGTTATGCCTACAGCAGCAGGTAGCACAGGCTGGTACGAGCAGATCAGTGGAGCAAGTCTGCTGATCCAGAGGACCAGGCATGTGTCAGAGGGTGTTCACTTTGGTCTAGCTTGTGGCTGGGTCTGGGACCTGTTAGCTACCTGTGAGTGAATTAGGTGCAGTCCTGGAGCACATCTGGCTTAGTTTCACCGAAAACATGCTTATGGAATGTGCTCTTAGACCACTCTGTGCTGTGAACCAAAGCACAGTGAATGGCAACAACCAGGAGGTTTGTTCAAAAATACACTTCTGTTCTGACCTATAGCACTTCTGCAGATTCCTCTGGTGTGCACTGTGCTGTAGCATGGTGCAGCAGCGTTGTATTTTCTTTTCTCAAGGAATCACATATTCCTCCAGGTGACTTGGGATGTAGATAGACACTTTTGCTTCTGACATTAAAATAACAGACAGAATTTATGTGTAGAAGTTATCTTCTAATGAATATATTCTAACACCACCAGGCAAATTTTATCTCTGGGTCTGGGTTACCAAGACATAGGCTATCTATGACTGTGCATGCAGAAACTTGACTAACCAGAAGGTACTTTTTAGGAGACGTCCTAGTCAGACATAATATTTTTACTATCAATACAAAAGGAAATATTCTATTTTTAGAGTTTGGTGATGTATCCAAAAGCTTTTAATAACAAACAAATGGGTGTGGTGCATTTGCTAAAACAGAACAAAACAAAAACCCCAAACAAACAAAGCAATTAAAAACCACCCAATATCCCCATTCCCTGAAAAAAAAAAAAAAATCAAGGAGCCTTTTAGAAGCCTACACTAAAAAGTTGAAGATGAGGGAGGGGTATGAAAAATAAGGCTGACCATACTTACCCTAATGAGAGATATTTTCATTTTTTAGTGGAAGCACGTGCTTTAAAAGGCTAAAATGTTTAATCATCTCAACTTTACTAGAATGTTTTAATTACCAGCCTAAATAAAAAATATAGAAAGTACTGGAAGCAATTGTTTTAATAAATGTGAAGAAAGAACTAAGTGCCAAGAAACACATTAAAAATTATTTTTTGTCTGTACTGCTACAGTTCAGTATGGCTGTCACTGGCTTGGCTGAGGGCTTTCCTCTGAAAGCATCCCATTGATTGTGGACAGAAGATGCTGTTATTTTCCAGCATATGACTTTATTCAGACACTTCCGTGAAAATAGTGCAAAACTTAACAACAGGAAATTACATTAGAAAGTTGGGATTTTTCAGGACAATGTATAGACACCGTGAGCCCAAAGAAGAAATTTTGCAAAGATTGTGATTTCGCACTTGCTTCAAACAAATTCTGAAGACCTTCCCTGCAGCCCTCAGTTTTAGCTCTACACTGCATAGGCTGAATTGCAGGACTTGGCTTTAAGCATAGCTTGAGCTATAGGAAAGTTTGGAGCAGACAGAAAAAAAGTACAATGTGTGCCTGAACACATTGTAAAATAAGTAATGTAAACTATGAATATCGAAGAAGAAAACAGAAAGTAGATTTCCAATATCTTCATAAACTATAAAATATGTCCTACAAGTAAAATAAAATCCTCTGTCTTTGCCAAACATTACTCCATCATAATGTTTCATTGCACCGTATCCATTTGCATGAGCCACTAATTCCCACTTGTAGCTGTCCACTGGTCTAGACAGACAAATCTTTGGACATCTATTCTTTTGGTGGATTTATCAGATTTCCAGACCCATTTTCCCCATCTTAACAATTTCTGTTCCTTCCTCACTCTTGTGCTGGCTGCAGCGGATTGCTGAGGTAGGTCCACATAACTGGTCCTGTGGCATCGGGGTGAGCAGTTTGCTTACTTGCCTTCTCTTTCTTTTAGTCCTGTTTGAAGTGACCCCCCACCTTGTACTTAGTATGATATGGAAACTGGCTGTCTCTGCAGTAAATTTAGATCCTATGTGGTACACACAGTAAGCTACTGCCAAGGAGCACAGAAAAATAACTTCCTCAGACTCCTGTGCTCCAGCTCCTTTAAAAAAATGCACATTCTTTGTGCAGCATGTGCATTGTGTATCCAGCAAGCTTAATACTGCATGCTATGAAAGACTTTGTTGACATAAGATTGCTAAAAAAGGCTTTAATAAAGCAGTTTTCTAACACGGTAGTTTTTGTTTATTTTCAGAGTTCAAGAACACAGTGCTTTGGTAGTTCTGCAGCTCCGGATGTGTAAGGTATTTAAAAATCAATTCCAGAAACCAAAGCTGTTCTATCCAAGGTACATCAAGGGCTAGATTCCAGCCACACATTCAGTATAAATAATGTAAAACCATCAGTCACATTTTATAGTAAGCAAAGTAAAATTGAAGAAGTAAAGACAAGCTAATAAAATAATTAATATTAGTGGAAAATAACTGGTATAAAGTAACAAATACGTTTCTGTAGACATACCACTTAACTCTAAAAAAATATATACATACATATATGGTGGCTACAAATGAGCTTGTGATTTTCTTCCAAAAGTATCTGAGCAGGAAGTAAAACATTTTCCCAGTGGATGAAATAACATTCATTTTTGCCAATCTAAGCAAGGCAGATTTAAATTTTATGTGTGTCCAACTGCTTGTTCCCCCTCAGCTAATAACCTGCCTGCTGGAAGCATTTCAAATGAAAAGGAGTTCACAGTTCCTAAGCCCAGCTCTGAATATATCTGCCATGCATGTAAACAAGTAAACCATTATGTTTCTTGTTGAGATAAAGAATACCATGATAAGTGGGGACTTTTACCAAACAAAGGGCTTCCTATTGCGAGTGTGGATAATCTTCCAGAAAACCCTGTGTTTTGGCAAATCACACCAGATTAATCTATTAGGCATCTCCTTTCATCATCAAATTTCCGCTGCCTATCACAGTGGCTGCCTTATCAAGCACCCTTTACTCAATAGCAGGCCCATTCCTAGGATTTCAGGTGCTGGCCTTCCGAGCTCAGAAAACAGGTGTCCCCACTGTTTTCAGGCAGGAAAGGCCCCTGCACAGAAGCCTGGGAAAGGGCAGGGGTATCAGCCGCTGTTCTACCTGAAGGAACAGGTAACAGGAAACTGTTGATTCAATGGGCTGAAGTTAATTGGCAAGCATTAGTCAGCACTGAGTGTTTTTTGTGAATTAAAAATCCTCATAAGAGTCCTTTCTGACAAAAGTTTTGGAAAGGGGGAAGAAATGTGCCCAGAGATGCCCTCCCAGAAGTTGCCAGTTCTTGTAACTATTTTAAGTGGTGCATTCTCTCAGTGTATTATAGAAAATATGAGCTAGGAGCAGAGGGCAGTGTCAAGCCCTGGTTATGTGTAGTGCCTGAGCTGTTAGGCAAATTACCTATATTCAGGAGGAAATGGATTTCAAATCTCAGAGAAGGGCTAATATTCCAAGCCAATTAGTATGATGGATGAGGTCTTTGGTTTTTGAGCTCACTCTCAGTGCCTTCCCTGGTCAGACCTTTTTTTTCTTAAAGTTTATGAAACTGGGCAAATGGTTTCTGACCAGACTACTCACCTGTGAAACAGGGCCATCCACTTGGTCACTCAGCAATGATGCAATATGGAGCACATTCAGTCGGGGGTATGAAGAAAGACGTTTTAAGGTTGACAGAGGAATGTGCTTTAGAGAAGCCAGTAAATCCTTGCTCATCTTATTTAACTTTCAGTGCTTATCTCTTCTCATCAAGACAGCATCAAGCAGCTCCTGTCTTGGTGGGTGTCTCAGTATCTGCCTGCCTTCTCAGGCCTTCTTTCTGTGCTCCAAACCCCGCTCCTGAAAAATTGGCTTGTACAGACTTTGCTGTAATGAAATCAAGGCAGGCAGGAAGGCCAGTGTAGTGACAGCAGGAAGAACCCATCTGCTTTCAGCTCCTTGCTCCAACAGCAGGGCTGCTCAGAGCATTGGGATGAGCTCCCAGCTCTGCTTGGTGGGTAGGAAGGAGTTGATAAGTGCATGCCTGCCCTTCCGGGACTCCACAGCACAGGCTTTGTTTCATCTACAGATGATTAAATGGTCTACGGAGCAATTACAAACCAAAGGAAGGAATAGCCAGCTCTCTCCAGGTTTCCTCAATCAGCACGATTGAATTTCTCAAAGGAAGGCAGCAGTAGCAACAGCAGGCTCAATGACTTTTCCTGAAAAATGTTGTCCAGTTTAGGATTGAGCTTTCATTTAACTACTTGCTGTTTCATTTTATTAAGTGCAAATTGTGGCTTAATAGATTTACAGTTGCCATAAACTTTGGCATCATGAAAGCTGTCAGACTGGCCAGTTGCACAGTGTATTTCTCAGGTGATGCTAGAAAGGGTGAACAGGACAAGCCAGGCACCAAGAAAGTTTGCAGAGTGTTTTAAGGGGTCTGTGCACAGTGTTCTGAGAGGCAGACAGAGATGAATCACAAGCAGTTGCTTTCCTTTTGTTCCTCTCTTTTCTAGGAATTAGAGTGAAGGTGGAAGATTTCAGAGGTTTATCTGCAAATGAGAAATAGCTCATTTCACCTTTTCAGACATAAACTTTGTAAATTAACTGCTAGACAGTGGTTATCCAAGTCCAAAACACAGGCTGGTTTTTTCTGTTTTTTTCCGTGTGCCCATTACACTGTAGCTCTGTTCTGCACTCATGACACTATGTTTCATTCTAGATACATACCAGCAAAAAATGTGGACATATTGGAGCAAGTTCAGAGAGAAACATCAAGGCTGATTAAAAGGCAGGAGGTACAGACTCCAGTGAGAAGATTAAAAAAATTAAATACAAATGGTTTGGTTAAGCAATGATGGGACAGTGGGCATGAGAGACACCTACAGTCATTTTCCCTAGGACAAGGATGACAGACTGTGCAATCTTTACCTCTCGGTTAGATGGCTGATTTACCATGGGGGAGAGGGAAAGCTGCTTAACTTCCTCAAACTAAGCGAGAAGGGCTAAAGAGAGGAAGAGAAGATGAATTTTCATTTTGTGAAGGGGAGATTTTTGTCACTTCTAAATAAAGTCTCCTGCAGGAGGCTATTAATTTCTCAAGCCAGCAACTTTCCCCACCAACCGTAGATTTTGGCAAATATCTGAGTCCCTCTGTGTGTTGCTAAAACGTTGGTTCATTTACTACATGCAGCACACATAGGGATCTCTGTTGCCTCCCCATCCAGATATGTACGAAAGAGCTTAGAGGTCTTGAGGGAGGTTTGATACAAGAATAGAACAAGACTGCTACAGCTTTGTTGCATCCCCTGAACAAAGAACTCTCCCATGTAGGGGTATCAGTGTAAGGGAAAAAAAGGTCTGGTGTCCTATGCAGGATATTTTCCCCCTGTGCATCCACACAGGGGTATTTCACAACTTTGGCTAATATTAGAAAACATCTCCATATGCAAAGATGCACCCCAGATATGAAGCAGTAGAAAGGAAAGCTGTAAGTCCAGGGGGGAAACCTATTTTTGCTGTTACTGAATTCTGAAAAAGGTTCGCTTTATGGGTCAAATATTCTGCGAAGCACTGAAATGTATGTGTGAACTTTGCTGAGTGACAACTACTGTACCAGAGGGCAGTATATCAGAGCACCTAATAGTTGTGCAAATAGTTTCTTGGTGTAATGATCCTGTGTGAAACACGCCAATTTATTTCAAAACAAATTTAGCAGATAAATAATATCCTGGTGACAATACTGGGAGAGTTAAATCATCCACAGAGTAAGTATTCATACTGTTTTATGACGACTTGTAAACAGGCATGGACCTGCCAACAGGAATTGAGGAGACTTTTGCCCTTCTGCTCTGCCAGCGCAGCTCAGGAGCCCACAGCTTACAAGGCCAGTGTATTCTTACATCCCATTCCCACTCCTTACCTGTCAACAGCCCTGCTACATCCCATACTGTGGTGCGTAGATCAGGTCAGAAGGACTGGAAGAGAATTATAAAGTGTTGGGGTATATTCAGAGATGCTGAAATCATTACCAACTCAAACCACCTCACAAAAACAAAAAAAGGATGTTTATTTTCTAGACCGTCTTGTGGTTAAACTGTTAAATTGTGCTTCAAGGGAAAAAAAATAATCTAAGGCAGTTTGTAATTGACTTTGCAATACTGTCAGTCTGTAAAATGCAACCTATTCCTTCTAAACAAATATGAAGTGTGTGCTTCACTTGCCTTTGTGTGAAAACACATCTTAATAGACACAAACAACAAGACTTTCTTTTCTCCCAACAGTTACTTCACATATAATTTCAATTAATTTATTTCTGTAAATTGGATCTTACTGTATGAATAGAAGATAAAGGTTTTAAGGGTTTTGGTCTACTCTGCTAATTACAGTGTTAAACACTTTACGTATTTGTTGCCTAAGATCATTTTGAAATCACTTATTATCTGGGAAAGTTTCCTAAATCTTCCTCACTCCGTTAGCGAATGTCACACGTACAGATAGCCAGAGGACTTAATGGTCACCATGCTCACAGACAGCTGCCAGCACGCTGCAGCCAGTGAGGCCATTTGTAATTCTCATTAACAGTTCTACCATTTTTGGTTGCATGAAAAGTGATAACACACTGATCTAACAGTCATTAAGAACTTTTTCTTACTCCTTTAGGATTAATTTGCACTGACCCAGAATTCTCTATTTGCTTAACACAAGCAGTGGGCCACTTTGATGTTATCTGCTTCTATAAACAATAGCGTACAGTTCTCTCCTGGGCTAAAACAGCTCTTACTCTACTGAGAATTAGCTGTATTAATCATTCTGAAGTCCAAGAGTGCATGATCATAAATTGTGTGCAGGGACCTCACTTAGCAACTCCCAAGACTCTCATTTATCAACATTTTTTTTCCCTTCCTGGATATTTAGTATGTAGGGAGTAATTTATTTCTGAGCCGGTGCCTTGTGATGTCTTTCATGTTGAAGTAAAGTTGGAAAACTTTCCGCAACAAATATAATTTTTCTTACTTCCTTAGTGTAAAAACAAAAATTATGGACCACAGCTACAGAATGATTCCCTCAAGTGGTCAGAACAGAAAGCACAGGCCAAGCTTCCAGTCACAGATCCTGAAATTCAGTGAACCAGACACCAGTAACTAAAAATGAGGCAAATTGCACACAAAAAAAGCCTTTTCCTAGTTATAAAATTAGAGTTTTAAAAGTATGGGGCATCTTTGAAGCTGATACATGCCTAACTTTTCTTACCTTTCTCAAACTAAGTCACCAGAACATTATTAAGTTATAGTTAAAGCAAGATGAAATCTTCAGAGAACAATAATTTAGTTTATATTTTCCCAGAAAAGGTCTGGCTGCCAGTGAGCGATGTTTTTGTCTTTACCATTTATTGGTCTTTTTCCCACCATCAAACACAGTACAAATCTGCCAAAAAAAATGCTGTTCCATATCAGGTCAGAGTTGATGTGATACAATGTATTTCATACTTTTAATGCAGCTAGCAAGAGACTTATTTAAACTCTCCCCCAGCTTTCAAAATCCCCTTGTAAAAGGATACAAAGTCAGAGCATACAAAAATCAAGAATAGATGGAGCAAAATTCACATTTTGAGTGAAAGAATGAAAACCTTGGGCCTTATAAGGCAGTCTTTTATCCACATGGCTCAATTTCTTCAGCTTTTGGGATTATCCATTACCTAAATCAAAAGGGGAAACAGAAGCCCCAGTTCTGCTTTCCTTGAAAGTAGCATATGTGAAGTATCTTCATTGACTTACTGGGAAAGTCCAGAGTTGAGTAATTTTTGATGAGAAAAGAATTTTGGCCCAACTCAGGCAGAATCAAACTCATGAGCACAGAGACCTTTCTAACATTTCTCCTAGTTTCATCCTGAGCTTAACTTCGATTTCAAAGCTCTCACTGTTTTATTGTAAACATGTGGTTTTAAAAGTACTGCACTGATCCAAAGTTATCAGCATGCGAGTTTATTTTATATTAAGTACTTCAAAAAATATATGAACATAAAATGCCAACAGAAACAACAAAAATATAAATAAATCACCACATTCAGCAGAAGTGCTTGAATTCAGAATGCAAGAAAGACAGTCAAGGTTTAAAAAGTTTATGCCAGAGTGTTAACTGAAAGAATCAGTAATTTATTTTTTTTTTTCCTGCAGACAGTTTTGCTGCTGCAGCCAAAAGATCCCCAAAGGCTGTCAAAAAAAAAAAAAAAAAAAAAAAAAAAAAAAAAAAAAAAAAAAAAAAAAAATTAAGGAGAAAAAAAAAAGACAGTGGAAAAATGTTTATTTCCCCTCAAGAAATTTTGGCTTCTACAATTTGGCATTTCTTTCAGCTTTTGAGAGCATTTGTTTTAGTGAAGGCCAAGAAATGCTGTTGTATTAACAGATTCTTCCTATCTTCCCATAAATAAGTATTCAGGAGCTGTGATCTACCCTCACCTAGAGCTGTGCTGTCTCACTGATATTCATAAAATTGTGAGAGCAGTTCCTGTGAAAACAGCTCATACTTCGGAGGCTGCCCTAATTCTTCCTGGATTTCTAATTACAGAAGAGTTTGCTACCAGAGTCAGAGGGCAAAATTCAGCCAGCAGTAATGTGAAGCTCTGTGACTGGTTTTTTAACCTAGTAAAACTATCAGTAACTACCTGTGGAAGAATTTTTCTTTAGGACTATGGGCACATGTTGCTTGTGTACAGCAGCTAATGCCTTTTGAGGTGATGTAGGTGTGCCTGAGCCAGTCCTGTCTCAGTGTTATAAAACTCATAGAATCATAGAATGTGCTGGATTGGAAGGGTCCCATCAGGATCACTGAGCCTATCTCCTGGCCCTACACAGGACACCCCAAGGTTCATGCCATGTGCCTGAGAGCATTTTCCAAACTCTTCCTGAATTCTGTCAGGCTTGGTGCTATGACCTCTTCCCTGGGGAGCCTCTTCAGTGCCCTTGCCCTTCTTGCTCCTTCTTGCCTTTCTTGAAAATTGGGACAATATTTGCCAGCTTCCAGTCAGCTGGGACCTCTCCGGAATCCCAAGACAGCTCAAAAATCATCAAGAGAGACTTTACAATGACATCAGCTAGTTCTTTGAGGGTTCTTGGGTGAACACCATCAGGCCCTATAGATTTGTAGGGATCTAGCTGAAGGAGCAGATCTCACACAATTGCAGGGTTGGCTGGGAGTTGATCATTCTCACAGCCATGGTCATCCAGTTCAGGGCACTGAGATCCTTTTGGTCTGTCATTCTCCTTGAAATCAGAAGAAAAGAATGCATTAAACACCTCTGTGTTGTTTCTGTCCCTGTTTTTGAGAAGACTGTCCCCATGTTGTCATGGGCAGATGCTGTTTCTACATTGCCTTTTGCCATTAGTGTATTTGAAAAAACTCTTTTTATTGTCCCCCATATTTCTGGCCATCTTCAACTCCAGCTAACCTTTGGCCACATGAATTTTCTCCCTGCAGTGGTGAGCAGCATCTCTGTGTTCTTCCAATGTCACTTGACTGTGCTTCCTACTGTGCATACATCTTCCTTTTTCACCTTATTTCCAAGAGGAGATTCCTGTTTAACCAAGCTGGCCTTCTGCCTTACCTGCTTGACTTCTCAGTTTGGGAATTGCCTTCTCCCGTGTCCTTAGGAGGTGATGCTTAAAAAGTGACCAGCACTGATGGACCCCAGCACCTGCAAAAACATTTTTACAGGGGACCTACTAATTCCCTGAGCAGCCTGAAGCCTGCTGTTTTTATGCCCAGAGCTGAATTTTGTTGGCACTTTGGGCATTGTTATTCACTAGTTTGGCTGATATGTCATTTTGCAGGAGTAAGGACATTTTAACCCTGCCTCAGGAAACACTGCACCTCACTCTACTGAGTACTGCAGACATGCTTACAATGCAGTTAATCTCTAGAACATCAGCCCATTTTATTTAGAATTCTGTGGAAGGGATGCTTGACACAATCCTCAGGAGTTATTTTTGCATGGCCCATACACTGAGAACTGTACCCCTGGCTGAAACAAAAGCAGATAGGGGCTTTCAACTGCCTTCGCTTCAATGGGTGGTCAGCAGGATTTTGACTGCTTGTTCTGTGCTCCTTTATATAGTGCTGCAGCAGCAAGATTTGATCTGGGCTTATGCCTTGAGCATTATCTACTGGATCCTGTGTCTGTAGCCTGAGACAATGAAACTCTCTGCCTAATTTAAAATCCATTTTAAAAACTTACGGCACTTCCACTGCCCTTGTCACTTATCCTTCCATTGGTATATATCTGAAGAACTGCATAATTTAAATAAAGCTATTATTTTATTGAGGTCTTGCTATTGCTATTATTATCTCTCCTGAGATTTAATTTCTGATATTAATTTTGTGCTTTACATTAGCTGTCACAGTATATTCACTCATATTTATAGAAAATTTATCTTTTGTTCTAAAAGCCTGTTTCCAAAATTTGCAGTGCTGAAATATGTGTTTACATATGAAAGTCCGAAGTCCTCATTAGAGTCTCATCTACGTGTGAAGGTATAAACATAAAATTGTGTTTGCTAGTGACATTACAAATAACAAACAAAAAGTTTCAAAGTTCATTTTAGTCCTTTCCTTTTATGGCTGTTTGTGACTCACCTGCATCAATAATTTCATGATACTATGGGAGAGGCCATGTAGACCCAAGGCTCCATCGCTGAGAACTCTCCTACTCCCTACACCTCTCTATGAGCGCAGCTGTGCAGACAGGTAACAGGTGATGTGTCTAGAGATGCCTACAGAAGTCTTTTTTCGTGTTCATTATCTCACCACAAAAATAATTTGCTACCTCCATTCAATTCACCAGAAGGCTATCTCACTTGTGGAATTCTTTTAAAGAAATGCCAGCCGTCTGTTTAGAATCTAAAATACAGGTAGTTGAAATTATGCCCTCCTGTGACATCACACATCTCAAATTCTCTGCAGAGATTTAAGAATGCAGTCACCTGGTACCTGCCCTTTGCAAATGTAGTCTTTCCAGTTGGTGTTCCCTCATGTTCTGGATCCCTGCTGGAGGCACAGGCATTTCTCTAAGTAGGATTTCCTTAAAAAGCTTAAGAAGGGGCAGAGAGGAGAACAGCTGCATTCAATTACCAAAAGCATGTGTCTGCCTAGTCAGGAAGAAAGGGTGACTGCTGCTGCTTAGAACAGCTCCCTGTGCTTTGGAAGCAAGCTCTGGCAGATCAAAAATTTACAGTATTTTATTTTGGTGACAACACTAGCTTGGAAAAGCAAGGCAGCAACTTGCCTTGAAGAGTGGCCTCTGAAGAACTTACACGTTGTGGTGGTCCCTTTAAAACAAACAAGCAGGATCTTCCAAAAATCAATTTCTCCTCATAAATTGTTTCTGCTGTAGTTTGGGGGTAGGGAGAAAGCAGTCTTTGATCAGGATTTCCCTTGAACCTATAAAAGTGAATGGACAAAACTTGATGGTCTGTGTGGATAGTTTGCTCCCCACACATCTTCTCCCAATGTTTCTCTTCTTGTACTTTGCTCCCTGGAACTTTGGCTTCTTTCAAAGGAGAATATGAAAGTGATAAATGAGTACTTGAGGAAGAGATCACTTGATGGGAGGATGCAACCTGATTTTAGCAGCAGAGGCAACGTTAAGATCTCCTTCTACAATGCAGCTGTATGTAGAACAGCAGGAAATGAGGAATCTGCTCCCTGTCAGCAGGTACTCTACAGACCCAAAGCGAAAACTCAGATGAAACCATTTGGACAGATACTCTATTCCTCAAACACTGGCTTTGCTTTTGACATGGTGTGTCAGGTTCTTCAAGGGGGTGGAAAGGAGAGGATGAATCTGGGAGGGCTTCAGGAGCAGACCACAAATACAATGCTCATGTAAAAAAAGAAACCCAAAATAATAGCCATCTTTTTTTTACCTCATGTTTTTCGTTTTGAGTTTTTTTACAAAAATATCTGTTGAGTTTTTAAAACACTGAATTGCAGAAGACCACCATACTGAATTAAATACACTGAATTAAATACACTGAATTAAATAGAGTTCTGAGAGTGAACAGGAAAAATATATACAGATTATGGACCTTTGAATTGGAAAGCAGCCAACATTGTTCCTGGGATTTAGGTGATCTTGGATATAAGAGCATTTAATATTTGACTTGTGAATAGTCTCCAGTTAATTTACTGTGGGATTTAAAAAGAAAAAAAAAGAAAAAAAAAAAGGAAAAGAAAACAAAACAAAAGAAAAGAAGTCCAGATTACAAAGTTCAAGGATTTTAAAAGTAAGTAGAGGAAGGAGAAGGTTATACTATGCTTAATCCTACGATTTCCTTACTGCTAATGAGTTATAGGAGGATATGCAGTTGTTCTGGCTTTTGAACTGTGAAAGGCAAATAGGAATACAGGTTCTGCTGCACTAAAGCAAAATCTGGTAATTCTACCCTCAGAATGCTCCTTGTGAAGCACCTTCTGACTAGGAGTTCAATAAACTCCTCCTTTCCAGAAGGTGTGAGGGTCTTGAAATTACTCAATATGTAAAGAGTCACAAAATTCTCTGCTGAGCCTGCAGTCACTTCAGCTTTGGAAGTTTTTCATCATTATTTATAGATAATATGTCCATTAGTATTACAGCATTAGTCAGCACAAACAGGAGTTTGTGGAGCTGGTCAGGGCTCTGGCACCAGTGAGATGACACATGCTTAAGTTTTGCAATCTTTGCTGATAGGCTGAAAAGGACTGTTTGGAGGCAGAGATCCGTGGTGATGTAGAAGGGGATTAGGGAGACAAGTTGGGGACACAATGGCCAGCAGCAGCAGCAAGGACAGCTGGGGCTGTGCAGCTGCATAGGCAGATGGATTATTGGACACAGAGGAGGAGATTGCTATGGTAGAGCTCTGCAAAAGAGTCAGTGTTGCTCTTCAGTATCTGAAGCCTGAGACAGCATGAAGAAATGGATTACGACCAAAGGAGTTTAGCAGATCCCTATAATGAAGAAAACTACTCTCTTGCTGTTCCCTTGCTGTAGGGGAGGAGAAAATTCCTATCAGTCCTTTGGTGAAAAAGAGACAGACAAGACAGAAGGTGGAAGGTGTTACCTCTTTGACCCTGAATGTGATGCTCATGACAGAAGATGGATAAACATCTTGTTACTTTTGTGCCTTCTGCCTGTATTCAGCTTTCCTTGAGTGCCAGGCTTGGCTTCCCTGTCAGTTCCCATGGCACTAGTATTTGTGGGTCACACTCTTGTGTCTCATGAAGAAGTTGCAGCCACGCTGCTGTGCAGTCATTTAGACAAGGACTGAGCCTGTCTCTTGAAAGTGTATATCACCAATTTTTTTATTTTAGATAAGCGATCAATTACAATAATTGATTCAATGCAGCTGTTTTTTTTTTTTTTTAATCAGCTTCTTGGAATATGCCCCTTCTGCTTCACATCTGTTTCAAGACATGCAGTTAGCTTCTGTTTCCTTGTTATTCCATCTGCAGTTTCACAGCTGCATGTGTCCTACACACTGCTGTTTTGTTCAGTGACAGCATTTAGATTAAGTCTTTACTTCTTTCTATAGTCACCCTTCTGATAGACGTACGTGTCTCTTCAAGCCCACCTAGGGATCAGGATTGAAATTGTATCTACCTCAGTATAATTTGCTAACATAAAGGACAGGCAAACCATATTTTTTGTTTGATTTAGTTAGTAATTGAAAACAAAGTTTTATGTATTTTTTATTTTTAAGTAATTCTCATCCCTGGGAGGTGATGGTGATATTCAGCTTCTGTATATTGGTGTCCTGAGCACTACTAAAAAAGGTTTTAGTCTTTCAATATGCAGCATTGTTTTCAGGGACTGTGTGGCTGAAGGAATGGAGTGCCGAGGTTTTTATCCACATACAGATGTTTTGACCATTTGAACAGACACAGAAATATCTCAGCACTGTCGTTATGTCATATCACAGCACAAAGCATTCAGTAGGCTCCCAGAACTTAAAAGGAACAACACCAGCTTTCAGATTCTGTCTGTGAGATACATTCCCTCCCTTAAATAAAATCAAACCTTTATTATTATAAAACCTCAGGATGCTGCTAGCAATTGAAATGCCAATTTAGCTTTAAGCCCCTCTTTGATATTCTTACTTGATGAGAGTACATGATGGCCATAAATCCAACTTGGCAATGATTCTGAAAGGTCACCTGTGGATATTGTTTTTCATGGTGTTAAATAGACTGTAATGGTCTCATTATTTCTCCAGAAGGACAAGTGGAAGTCCCATTGGTCTTCTTGCTGTCTCATAAATAATTAACAGGCTGTTTTAACTGGGTCTAACCTTTGTATAGAGTGGCTGAACTTCGCCACGTAGCAGCGGCAGAAGAGATTCAGAAAATATCATCCATCATTGATGGTACTAAAACATTCAGGTGATCTAGTAATAAAAATAAAAGACTAATAATCAAGCATTTTTCAGGCAACAAGAAAAATTGTCTTTCTGTACCGACATGAATAGTTTTAGCATCCTCCATTATCCAGGTTATTCTTATTTTTTTTCACATCTTCCCACATGACCTGTCAGCCAACTTTTCAACACGAGAAATTTAACCGTGGTGTGAGAAAAAGTTCAAAATGTTTATTTTTCTCAACTACCATAGGAAAAATACAAAAGAAGAAGGATTAAAGAAGGACCAGATTCTTCCTACTACCAGCTCAAAACTTTCAAGTGGGGATGACTAAAATAAAATCCTGCATTTGAATATTGTATTTTTTTCTTGTTTAGATAAATAGCTCTCTCCAACTTTCCATTTTGAGCATCAGCAGGGTCTAAATTTATGCTGGATTCAGTATCTAAAGTACAATGCAGAAATCTGCCACATCTCACCTGGAAAGCCCCAGGTTTCTTGGTAGCAACAGCTGGTGTTAGCAATAAGGAGCCAGGTCTGATCTCACAGATGTTTCATCATGGGAAAGGGGGGTTGGATGCAGAAAGTGTTCTTGCTGTTGGATACAGGAAAGATTGTCTGGAAAAGAAATGCTAAATTCCAGCAATGAAATTGCAAAAGAAAATAAAAAAAAAAAAAAAAAAAAAAAGGGGCTTAGAAAAGGAGAATCAAAGAGAGAAAGAAAACACGAGCCTCTGAAATGTTTCAATTTTACAGAAAGGCAGACACAGGTTGTCTGTAAGAGAATGATCTGTATGTTTCCACTGCAATTGTTCCTCTTGTCTCCTTTGTTCTTCATTTTGGGAAATGAAATTATCTTCCACAGAAATCATGGCAAGTTCATATAGAAAAAACCATAGTTTAACAATTCTGCTTTTGAAGTTCACTTCTGTGTAATTGTATTCTCTTCTTGACCCTTACATTCATGGACTGATGAATGGAGGACAGTTGGAGGAAAAGCAAAGCTCTGAATGCCCATCACAGGAGGAGATGTGGGAGGGATTGCTCTTGAACATGCATCCTCTTCCAAGATGCTTGGTAGCAACCCCACAAAGCAAAGAACCTGACATAGGGAGAAGAAGAAATATTTTAGAGCAGGAGTAGCAGGAGGCTCCAATGGCATATTTCAGACAATTAACAGGAATACCAGATCCTATTCCAAGCTGGTGGCAGCATGTCTCTGGAGAACACCTTGATACTGACAGTCAGGGGAGTCTGAAGTCAAGCAGCTTTTCATGTGGAGGCCAGGTGAGGTTTTGAGCTGCTTTGCCCTACTGATCCCTGAACTTCATGGGTGTTAGAGGACTTGCTCTCCTGCCCTTCTTGCCAAGAAAACAAAACTTTCTCTTTTAAGAATACACTCATCTTAAAATCCCCATCTTAAAGACATTTAAAAAAAATCCCAAGAGGGAGTACTTCCTATGTATTTTTCTGGAAACTCTTTCCAGTACCTTGGGAGCTCCTTACAATTTAATAGTCCGCATTTTTACCACACTTTCTCTTTCTATTTCAAGCAATTTTTCACATTTTTCAACCAATTTAAGGGGAAAACAGTAAAAGCAGAACAACAGCATGCAGGTAATTTTATGAAGTAGCTGTAATGGGTAGTTTCTGGTTGCATGCCACAGAAACTCAGTGGTACTGCTCAAGATGTCTGTGGGGTGAAGGGGCACTACTTGGAGAGATTTATTAGGTTCTTAACCTCAAGTTAAAAAGGGAAGATAAATAGAGGAAAGTCTCCTCCCAATAGACCTCAATTACTTACAAATAGTCAGAAGACGCATTGAAAGGCTAACATTTTTTATCACAACCTCCATTATTCTTTACGTAACTTTTTTCTAAAAGCTGAACTGAGGAATTACATTTGGGCAGTTCCCTCTCCTTGAAGGAAAAAAAAAAGAAAAGAAAACAAGAGCCAAGAGCACTTCTCTTTCTCCCTCTGAGCCCCCTGCATGTACACACAGACAGACTGCTGTAGAGATGTCCACACGTGTGGACCTTTGTGTTCTGCCCTCCTGTTCAAAAGCCCTTGCACACTTAACAATCAGATCCAAAGCTTCATAAAAACCAAGTCCTTTTACTGACTTCAGGAGGTCAAGACTCATATAGAAGCAATTTGAAGAAAGAGAAACAAAAACCTATTAGTCCTTGCTGACATTTTTGTGCCCTGAAAAAAAATTTAGAATTTTCCATTAATTCCATGTTGAAGTAGGAGTACACAAACTCCTAAAGGTGATGACTTTTAGCAGTAGCCCAATGGCAAACATCAGCACTTACTGACCATGCCTTGGTGTTAACTAATGTGGTTTCTGTGGAACCTGAGGGCACAACTATGGGCTGTTTGCAATATCCCAAATTTCCCCCATCGTCTCTGATGTTTACTTAAACTCTAGAAACTCAGATGTGGATTTTCATTCATTTTAGCCTGGAAAATCTTGTGCTTTTACTGACTGTTACTACTGTCTGCTGAATGCAGTTATGGTGTAGAAAGCAAACAAACCCTGAAGATGCAGGTGTGTGATGTGTTGAAATCTGATACTGCTTGCTGCCTGTAAGTAAAATAAACAGAATTGACTTATATTAACTTAAGTGTTGATTGTAACCTCAAAATAATTTTTTCCTTTTATCTCTTAAATATATATATATATAGGTGACATTTTAAAACCCTAGGTCTTAATTAATTTTCAGGGGGAGTTCTTCCTAAATACACAGGACAGATTCTGATCTTTGACGTTTGGTGGAGTGTAATGACAGAGGAGTGTTGTCCTGTTTTCATCACTGGCTTTAACGGGTTTTACAAAACTTCCCTGTTAAAACAATTGTTTAAAACAAGACCTGGATCTGTCTTCTTTCTGCCAGATCACAATCATCACAGAAATTTTAAAACAAACAGAGAGCCAGAGGCTACCTGTTCCTCTGTGCAGTGACTGAAAGCTGCCAAGGCTGGACCAAAGCCAGCATTCAGGTCAGGTTTACATTATCGCCAGCAAAGAAGGAATATCAGGTCCTGAAAAAAAAGGTACTGTAGTTAATAAGAAATTGAAAAAATCTGATTAGCACATCTGCAATTAATCAAAGCTGTCACAATAATTCAATGAAATGTAAGTCTTTGCTGAAATGTCTTTTGACTCGGTTTACAACAGTCTGAACAATTGTGCTCCCCTTCAGGAAAACAAACAAACAATTTCCCTGGCAAACAAGAAAGGCAGTATTGCTTTAACTCCACATGGGATGACAGTTTTCTGTGTACATATCACTACAAGGCACGTTGGACATGTTTCCATAGGACTTACAGAGTAAATTTATGTATTTCTTAAGGGCTTGTACTCATAACAAGTTGGACTGAGAGGCTGCAGGACTGGCTGAAATAAAGACATGTTTGGTTTGATTAAGAACTTGGATGAGAGGCTGCAAAGAGAAGTTTGGGGGCTCCTGGAAATGTTGTACATAACACAATACACTTTCTCAGGGCTCTGTGTTTGATCAAAACTCCCGTGTGGTTTTGAGAGAAGCTGTGTCCATAAGGAAATCCCTTTTTCATTTAATTTTTGTTTCATTTTATTTGAATGTAAAACCAAAGCTTTGAAAGCTTATTTTAAACCTTAAAGATCCCTTACAGCCTTTCATGAAAAGCTATAACATCAATAATGATGCTCTGGCTTCCTGAATTCCCCTTCCAGTTTTCTTGGATTCATTACTTTTCCCTCTCCAGGAGATGAAAGCTGGCTCTGCGGTACAGAATGGGTGCCCCTGGGATTTTGGTGGGGAGAAAGCCATCCTTGCTTGGACTCAGAGAGGCCATGATCCTATGCATCACTGAGCAGCTATTGAAGGAAGGGGAAACTGGTGGACCCAGAGATTTAATAGCAGCATTCTGATCCTCTTCTGTTTAGCTACAGCAGAGCTAGAGCAGCAGGAGGTCTCCTCCAGCTCCTGCTGCAAAAGGAGACTCTACTACAACCAAAATGTCTGCATGCAGCCCAGCTTCATTTCCTACATCTTTCTTTGCTCTTACCACAGCCAGCATTTGGTGTCTGCCCATCTACTCCCACACCAGCTCTGCAGCATGATTGTGTTTCCACCTGGAAAGTTCTTCATGAAGGGGCCCCATTGGAGACATGCAAAGAATGGAGACTGCAGGAGAAGAAAGAAGCCTCTAGGTGATGGAGGGACCATGTCTGCACACATATAAAGGAGTGCAGTACCAGAGGGTTCCAAACAAACACCCAGTCCTGTTGTGTTTTCCTTTTAATATCAATCCCATGACAGACACAGTATTTTCTATCCATGCACACTGATGTGTGCCAACACCCACACTAGAACTCCAAACTTGCAAATACAGCTCCTTTAAATAGCACACACTGCTCTGTCTTGGCTCTGCACATTGGTTTTTTCTACTTTTCTTTCCCTATTTTGTTATGTCACATCATAATTTAATGTTTAGTCCTGAAAGCTTCCTAAACCAAAAGCGTATAAGGGGCACAATCTGTAGAACAGCTCCCAAAAAGTGCAAGTTCCTGTGGGACTGAACTAGGCTTGTCACATCTAGGAAGCATCTTAACCACTAAAGTCATTGTGCAGAGATAGGAGGGCCAATAATAAATAGAGCAGTAAGGATGAAGTGGATGTATTTTGTAGCATTAATTTCACAGAACACAATGTAATACACTTAGGAAGACTTTTAAGTATCATAATAGTGGGTTTATCTCATCTTAGCCAAAGTGTAAACAAACAAGGAATAATAGAACTCTCAGTATGTCATTAACTTGATATGAATGGAGCGCAATAAAATTGGATATAGTGTTGTTACACTTCTCTACAACCACAGTTTTGGATGGTGTACAAGTCTTGGAAATAGCACTGCTTTGTGGACAATAAAATAATGTGAACAATGAATATCTGATCCAAACTATGTTGGATAATTATTATTAGAGATATGAGTATTCCCAAGAAGGTAGCTTTTATTATTGCTCATGGATACATTCTCTTACTCTTTTTTTAATGTACATTGCTGGCAAAATATCTAGGGTAGAAAATCATAGGCAATTCACATCAAGTAAAATGTGTAGGCCAGGAGTTTTGCATTAACATATCCGCTAGGCTGCACTGAATTTATAACCCCTTAAAGCAGTACAAAGGGTTTTAGTATTGGATATAAATTATGTATAAAACCCTCAGCATGAACTGTTGTCCCTGAATTAAGGTAGATACACCAGGCATAAAAAATAAATGACAAAATCTACATTAATGTTAAGAGGTCAACTTTAAACTGACAAAATCAAGGAAATGCAGAATTACTGCTGAATCCTTCTGTCACTCATTTTACCCCCTACTCAGTTCACACTGGGTCATCCCCCTTCTTTCCAAGCTGGAGTAAAACCTCTGGTAACACAAAAAGAGTAATCAGGAGTCACTGCCTTGGAGTGCACGTGATGCAGGTGATGACTGGGGACCACTGCTACTGATCTGCTTTTCCTTCTCAAGAAAGAAACCCTCCATTCACGTAAGAGATACAGCTTCCTTCATTTTTACCTAGGAACATTTTCCTCCTAGGTGCTCCTCCCCCCATCTCACCCTACCAGCGTGTGTTACACTCACTCAACATTTAGCCTATCACACCTCTTTAAGAAAAGTTCTACTCTGTTAAAATGGAACCCAAATATAGTGTGGCCCTCGGGACATGGCTAAGCTGTAAGTATTCAAATAATTCAGAGATGGTTGTGCTCCAGAGTGTATCACATAATTTTCCTGAGAGCTAAATAATAACAGCATCATTAGGGGTAAGACTTGAAGGGTGAATGTGAAGCAAAGTTAATAACAAGAACTCATTGCAGACTTTGCCCCAGTAAAATACTTGGATCCTCACAGCTACACCACCAATCATTATCAAACTTCATAATTTGGAAAAGAGATAAAAACATCAGAACTAAAGATTGACATTATTTATTCTAATGCACAATCTTACTCCTCTTTCAACATGAGCAGATAAACACACACAAGCACACATATTCAGTGAACATAGGATATATTTTAAAAGACTGAAAGGTAAACTGGACTTCAGATAAGCCAATGGGAATATGGGTTGCATTCATAAATTTCATGCTCAGGAGGGACTATTGTGTTAACCTAGCCTATTTGGAAGCTCTCTCCAAATAACAGGCTTTCATTCTTTTCTGTTAAAAATTAATTTCCTTTGTGTCACCCATATTGATAGTTATTAGATCAGCAGCAAAATTAGTGAACATTATCAAACTTAGTAACTTGTGAATGAAGAAGAAATATGCTAAGTTGAAAGGCTTCAAGTGACAAAGGCCATAAGGAATTATTTTGCTTCAGGGAACAATTACACACTTAAAAAGTAATTTTAGTCCCACCTGTAGCCATTGGATTGCATTATGTTCTAGTATGAGAGACCAAAAAGGTCCCTATTGCCACGTGCAAGTAATTACAGATTGTGATCTAGTTGTTTTTGTGAGCCTAATAATCCATAACAACTGAGCTGCCAGTCACATTTGGAAGGTTTCAGTCATCTCCTTATGTACCTAAGTCAATAACTGTCAAACCAAAATCTTGACTTATTGCTGACACAGGGTGGACTCAGTCAGATTTTCTAAAATATTTCTGCTTTCATCAAAAAGAAATTGTAAGGGCAAAGAAACTTGAGATCTTTCTTTCAGCAGGTAAGGTGGAAAAAATGCTGATGCTTGTAGGGTCAGTTGCTGCTGCAGTTTCTGTGAGACCTGGGAACATTGTCTTAGATGTGATTGTCTGAAGATGCTGTGTCTACCTGCTGTTTTTGGAAGACTCTTTCAAGTTAGTTAAAGCCAAATGTTTCTTTCTGCTGTGTTTCTACAGGGACAAATATATGCCTGGCCCATACACTGCATTTCAGAAAGATCAATATTCATAACATGAAGCTTGCAGAAATGTTGGTAAATGTATTTTAGACCACTTTGAGCAAAAATCATCAAGTTCAATTTTAAACATATTTATGGCACGAAAGTAAAAAAAAAAAAGTGTGACTCTAATGTTCTTTCACATATTTTGGGTTTGAGGGTGATTCTTCCGGTATAGGACACTCAGCATTCTTAGCTCTAGATCTTCTTATATAGCTAATGGAAAGGTGGGTCCTCCTTGCAACCCATAGGACATAATCCAGGTGACCTGTGGGTAGCAGCACGGAGGCTGAGTACAGCTATTCCAGCACATCCTTCCTGCAGTCATTACAGGTCAGGTCCCTCTCACAGCACCATGGGTAAGTGAAGGAAACTTCTTCTGCATTTAGAATATTCAGGTCACAAGGAATGCTGAACCAAAGACTGTAATCTCATGCAATCAGTGCAATTTCGCCCGAGTTATTGGTGAAACTCCAGGACAGCAAAATCTGTCCTATTGCATAGGAAATATTTTTATGCTCTATGCTAGCTGGAGACAAATTATTGGAGATAAAGAGCTGAAACTGGGAAGGTACAGGACTTGGTGACCCAGCTTATGATATCAAATATTTACCCTGCTTGGCATGGGTTTTTTTTGTTTGTTTGCTTGTTTTGTGTTGGGGTTTTTTGGGTTTTTTTTGAGACAAAAGTACTTTTCAGACTGTTTTTCATTATATAAAATTCTGCCAGAAATTTTGGCATTTGCTGACATTTGTGCCTTTCCAGGATACCTGAAAGAGAGTAGCTGGAACTGAAGTGGCTCTTGAAAAAGAATTAATTGATAACCCAATGATTTGAGCTTGTGTAGGCCAGTGAATTATGAAAGGGTTGGGTGTACTCTATAACATTTAGGAAGAGAAATTAGGCTGTGATTTTTCTTTGGAGCAACAGGAAAGGCACAACATGATGTCAAAAATGCTGAAAAACAAAGCTAACTAACACTTCCTCCCAAACCTACAAGTCATGAATGAATTAGAAAAAGGTAACAATCCCTAAAGAATAGTTTTATGGCAATGATGAAAAAGCATTAAGATAGGAGTGGAACGAGGTGTGCAGTGAATTTGCTTGCAGGAGGTGATACAAATAGTCAATATGGAAAAATTCACAAAATAATTACTATAGGAGTGACCCTTAAGTTCTGAGAGAGCACAAAGATTCAGCCATGCTTTTGAATTTCCTATTTGAAGTGTAACAACACTTTAAATGCCAAAATGTAAAATCTGTTCTACAAATGTCCATTTAGTTACAGTCTTTCATGAGGGCATTATGGCTTTCAGGTGCAATAAACCACCCCTCTTTGTAACAACACCCCTTTATAAACACAAAGCAAATCATTATGTGGAAAGGGGAGAAGTTAAAAGCCCTAAATCTTCCATTCCCAAGGATACTGTTACCTTCAGATAGAACGTATTTTTTTTTATGTATGTATTTACTGCTAAAATGTAGTATATTTCCACTGGGTTTAACTGACAAGATTTTAGGGAGTTCTTCATTACTGATTTATATGTATACATATAGACACATATATGTTCAACTACCCATACACTTTTTTGCTCCCGTTTCCTAGCATAAAATTATTGCCTTCCCTGGAACAATGAAAATGCAACTGCTTTCTAGACCAGTGACTATTCTTTCTTTGAAGAGGCTCTTAATAGGATGCATGAAACATCTGGAAGAATTAAATCAAAGGGTGATGGAATTCCCCCTGGAGAACACATGTCAAACAAGAAAAAGAGTCTTGTGGAACAAATGAGATTTTGCCCAGAGACTTAGCAAGTACAGCAGCTAAGCTTAGCATTGGATTGATATGTAAACTCCTAAGAGGTCGATTGATACCCTTTTTAAACATCCACCACGCCTACAAAAGAGAATAATTTGTGTAATACAGTCTGCAAGAAAAATATCTGTTTTCCCTATCCACAAGCACTATTCAGAGAAATTCCTGAGATCCACAATAATCTACATGTAGGGAAGACGGTCTGGGAGAAAGACTGCATTTGATAAGAACACCACCATCAGGAGAATACCCAACTAGCTCTAAAGCTGCAGTGGGGAAGGGAAACCCAAACATAGTAGATGCATAGGGACCCACAAACAGAGCAATTATCAACCACAGCTCAAGTTGTTCATTTTGGCACTTGTGTAATTCCAGTTGCCACACCAAGGCTGAATTTCATTCAGTGCCTTTCTAAGAAAACATTTTATTAAGGAGAAAATTAAAAACAACCTCAGAAACTGACAGTCACACTTGTCTGTCTGCCTTGCACAGCTGTATTCTCATCTCATTCACAGCTGCCAAACAAAAAAAATTAAAATATGTATGTACACTAATACCAATTTCCCCAAAACTACACTGTAAAGTTGTGGGTTAAAACAATTTAAAGAGTAATTAATGAGAACATACCTGAAGGATGGGATGCTATCCAGAGGGAAGGACAAGCTTGAGAAGTGGGCCCATGGGAATCTCATGAGGTTTAATAAGACCAAGTGCAGAATGCTGCACCTGGGTCAGGGCAGCTCCTGGTCCCAATACAGACTGGGGGGTGAATGCATCAAGAGCAGCCCTTGGGGGTGCTGGTGGGTGAGAGACTGGACAGGAGCTGGCCATGTGCACTTGCAGCCCAGAAAGGCCTGAGATTCATCAGAAGCAGTGTGGCCAGCAGATCTAGGCAGGGGATTCTGCCCCTATTCTCTGCCCTCATGAGACCTCACCTGGAGTGCTGTGTCCAGCTCTGGGGCGCCCAGCACAGGAAGGACATGGACCTGCTGCAGCCAGTCCACAGGAGGGACACCAAGATGCTTAGAGGGATGAAGCACTTTTCATATGAGGAAAAGCTGAGGAAATTGAGATTGTTCAGCCTGGAGAAGAGAAGGCTTTGGGCTGGCCTAAATGGGGCCTTCCAGTTCCTGAAAGGAAGCCTGCAAGAAAGATGGAGAGGGACTTTTTACAAGGCCAGAGTGACAGGACAAGGGTGGGATGGCTTCACACTGAAAGACAGCGGGTTTAAATTAGGTTTAAACTGTGGATGCCCCATCCCTGGAAGTGTTCAAAACCACTCTGAATGGCGCTCTGAGCAACCTGGTCTAGTGAAAGATGTCCCTGCCCTTGGTAATGAGTTGGAGCTAGATGACCTTTAAGGTCCCTGAGATCCCAAACCATTCCATGATTCTATGGGAATGAATTTACTTTTACTGGGGAAATAAAATGCTCCTTCATTCATATTCTAATCCATATCCATATCTAATTCATATCCATCTAATCTTTTTCTGTTTCTCTCTTTACATTCCTATACATTAAAAGACTTACGGAAGACAAGTGGCAAAGAATGGGCAAGACTATGACTGGACTATATACTTGGATGAAACAAAGGAAATTTTCAAAACTCTGTTTCCCACTGGTCCAAATGCAGCTCAAGAGAGCAGTGATATGTTTTTCCCCTTGTTTTTCTGAAGTTTCCTTCACCCTTACTCAGTGGAGAATGCTTTACTCATGGAAGAGAGATCAAGGTGAGTTGACTGCAAGAAGCCCTAGTGATCCTGGACTGGAGATGCATTTAGTGGTTGGAACATTTGATGGTGTTCTACTAAAATATTTTAACTCTTTTGGATTTATTAAAGTGTAACTCCTGAAACATGTTACCTTTTCTTTTTTTTTACCACAAAGAGTCTTTGTCTTTCCACTACAGCAGGACTGATTTGAGAGGAAATTGGTCTGTTACTGACGGTGGTGGGAGAGCAGATGTTCTACTGTGGACAACACAGAATGTGTTTGTAGTGCTGCAAAACGCAAAGTGAAGCACTTCCTTTACCCTTTTGTATCTCATGCAGTGGTTCCTTTGCCTCTCCAGAGAGGCCACATGATTTATAATTATAGATGTTTTGATCCTTTTCCATCTCCTGGTCGTGTGGGGAGGGGATCACCGACTGCTGTATTCATGGTGAAACTCAGTCTGTTGGGCCTTTATTCAAACCACTGAATCACTTATACTGGAGAAAAAAAAGATGCACAGTAGGAAATATTTTAAGCATAAAACTGACTTTTGGAATCTCTGAGGAAAATAAGCTTCCTACACAGATAAAACAAAGAAAAGTTATTTTCACCACAGTTAGATATTGAAACAATATGAACAGTACTCTGAACTCTATAACCTTAAAAGTGAATAGTGCAATTTACAGACTTCATCCCACCACATAAATTTCACTGACTACGGATGGGTTAGTACACTGGAGCCTTATGCCTTTTTAGCACACCAGTTTCCTAGACTATCATTCCTACAATCGTTCTTTTTTTCCCTTGGAAAGCTTTTTCTACAGCTATTCTTCAGGAAAATTTAAGAATTATTCCTACTTTGTAGATCTGCAGCAGCATGTTGCTGTATTTTCAAGGTTTCCAGACATGCTGGTTCTCTGCCTTCTTGTTTGCAAGCTCAAATTGTGCCAGAAAGACATGCTGCCTTTCTGTGATCACAAAATTAATTGGATTTGTCAGCAGTAGGCTGATTTATGCCTCCAGTTCAAGTCACGAATGTGTGATCGGTGCTAAAAGCGGTGGTTGATAGGTCAGCATGATGGAATTTTTCACTAATATTTCACCTTCAGAAAAGTTTCATGTATTCAAATCTAATTTCCTACTAACTGTTTTGTATTTCTTTAATTATCTCTTTTCTAAAGATGAACTGGTGATTTGTTCTGCTGAAAATCAATGCTGGAAAAATGCTTTTTTCTTCAGAAATACTGCATTTATTGTCGGAAACATAAAATAAAAGTGTGCCTGTTGTTAAGCCTGAAAGTGCTTTCTACTGCCAATTTTGAAAATAACTTCGAACATAATGGTCAAACTCTGCTTTTTTCTCCCGTACACAAAGGATTCTATAAATTCTTGTAAGTCAAAACCCATACAGTTCATAATAATGAATATTTGCCTTTAATGTCAACAGATGTTGTGTTTAAAATGTACAGACAAGGAAGGCAGGGCCAACTCACAGGGACATTGTTTGCAGAATCAGAGCCTTAATTACCAAGTAGTAACACAAGGCATACTTTAAAACAAAGCAGAGTGAAACACTTGAGAAGTTTGCAACAATGCAACAAGTAAGACTAATTCTGTGATTAAATAAAATGAAACATTACATTTTCTTCTCTGTAAACACCAGTAAGATTCATGTCAGCTGCCAACAAATGAAAGATCTTAATGTATTCTAGTGAAGTTCCTTTCACCAGAATTTCTGCTTCATAAGTTTTCTAAACAAGAAAGCATCTGATCTGCTCCAGCACAGAGCTTTTAAAGGCTATCAAATGGCATTTAAAACACACACACTCTACACACCAAAGTCTAACCCTCCTTTCCCCTCAGTGTTAATGGTACAGAGCGTCTCCCCATAATTAAACTAAACCCTGAAATCTTGACCATTGTGGTTGCTAAAGATCCCATGCACTTTTCAGGAGAGGAGGGGCATTAACCACAGTTTCCTCCACAAATTCCCAGTCAGGTAATTGCCTGCCTAGAAATCTCCCATCCAGCTTCCCCTGAGTAAGCTATTTCCACTCACCCTCTTGCTGAAACTGCTGGAGGGCTTTGCAGGCATGGGCTGACAGCTGTGTTCTGTCTTAAAGCTCTCTTGCTTTGCTGAATATGAAAACACTGCTACCATAACACAATAAAATGAACAAAGTGACAGGAATATATTTGCCATAAAGTTTAGGAATAGCAAATAAGCTAATAAAAGCATTGGTAAACCAGGCCATTAATCTCTACAAAAGATACTGCTGTGTAACAGGTTATCCATCATAACAGATAATGCAGATTTGAGGTGAAAAGTTGATGATCCCCAGTTCACACTTTTAACTGAACACATTTCATCTGTTTTAACTGGGGGAAAAAAAAACAGCCTGGACTAATTTCAAATGTCAACTGTGCAAGTAAGACAAAGCTTTAGAAAGAAAACTGCCATTCACCCAGTTTTATTTTCAGGCATGCTTACAAAATACTCTTCTGGTTTCTATCTTCTTGTAACTTGATGGGAGCCTACAGGAGACTAAGATGTTCAGACCGAAATTCAATGATGGAGCTCAGAGTAAAATGACACAGCTTCCCAGATACACTCCAGAGATATTTAATAGGTTCTGTCATAATCCATATGTTCTCTTCAAAAAATAGGAATAAAAACCATCTGCTTTACAATAAATTCTAACTGCAGTATGAGTTAATTTTAAACTGATGTAACATTCAGTCAGTTTTCATTTAAAATGACAGTGGATATCTTTGCCAGACTAAGTGTGGATTTGTAGAAACAGATGAGGAACAGTAAAATGTTTTTCCTTCAAGACAAATATTTCTTCTTAACATGGAGGTTTTAGATAATAGGGAATTATTCAAGTGAAGAAAGATTTTACATTCATCACCATGATGATATATTACTAAATACTGTACTTTTGGACTCTGTCAGGAACCCCTCAGGGGTGTGGCAGAGCAGAGATTGCAAATGGTGCCTGATGCCACTTCTGCTGGCTCAGGCCCTGATACAACTTGCTGACCCTGGTGGCATCAGGATGGTCAGCGTGACCAGGCACTGGTGTGGTGCCTGCTGACTCCAACCAGAGGTGTCAAACAAAGGAAGGAAGCAGCAGGCTAGATTATGTTATTTGTTTATTTCTAGTATTGTAGCCTGAAAGAATTGCTGCGGTGAGCTTCCAAGCGATTTTGACATTTTCAAATATCGCCCCTATGAACAGCAAAAAAATAACAAAAATACCGTTTGAAGATCCGCATTACAAAATACAGCAGACAACCCACTAATACTCCTCATTCCTACCATTCTAACTACTCTCAGCTCCCTAGAAAACCACAAATGACTGAGGAATAAAGTAGGCTTATAGTGTGTCCCAAAGATCAACAGCTTTGACTATGCTAGCCCAAGAATGTAATCATTGCAGGAAAAAAGTATGGTGTGTCTTGGCACACATACTTGGCAATAGCACGGCACGTCAGAGAGACCGGGACAGATGTGTCATTGAGGCCCGTTCTGGTATCTTAAGATGTTTTCAAAATGATGTTTCATCTTAGGTCTCAAAAAGAGCAGATCAGTCAGGTAGCTATCCTATAGCCTCTTTCCTATCATCCCTTTCTGAGTTGCTGTCCTAGTTCCTATAGTGGTAACACCTAAATTCTTCATCCTGGTCTTACTCTTGATGGCAAGGCTGATAAAAAACCCAAAACATTTCAAGGACTGTCTGTATCCATACAAGACAACCTGAATAGTCCCATAGAAAACCTCCGGATTGGATCTGACCAGTCAAGAGAAATTTGGGAGTCATCATTTGCTAGATGAATTGGCAGTTTAGTGTCCAGGACAGGTTTTAAAGCCATAATATTAACTGTGGAGGAAGAATTTGAAACAAGAAACACAATCACGCCAAACCTTGATGCTCCCATCTTTTGAATATCCTCTGCATTCTGGCACCCCACTGAAATAAACAAGGGTGGTTAAGGACATTCACTAACTTCCATGAAATGAGGGGCAAAATAGGGTAGGGGCTTCATCTGGGAACACAGTTGTCCCTGAATTCCCATAAAATATGATAGGAGAGTCTGATAGAGGTCTGTAAGATTAACAAATAGTGTTGAGAAGCAAAGAGAGGATGATTATTTTCTATAATAACAATGCACTCAATGCAATTATTAGGCACTACATTTCAAGAAAATCAAAGGAAGAATGTTTTGAACTAGCACATAGTTAAATTACAGAACTCATTGGGACAGAATGTTGACAAGGCCAAAGATCTGAACTAGCTCACAAAGGGACTAGACAAGTTCCTAGAGGATAGGTCCAGATACTATTGTTCATGTTTAAATGCAGACTCAGAGAACTCCTAAACTGTTATTTCCCATAAATTATGAAAATGTACTAAGGGATAGATTGTTTCCTGAAACTTGCATTATACCCTGTTCCCTATTGTAACCAGTGCCATTAAAGACCCAATGCTGGGCTCAAGGGGACTTTTGGTACAAAAAGCAGAGAAAGTCTTCTGCTTCTGAGAGGGAGGTGGGGTGTAAGAATGAATCTTTGGAATAGGTCATGAACATAAAATGCAAAACCAACTTCAATTTTTAAAAAGAATTTTGGTGGATAAGCAAAAACGGACATGCTGCCTTGGTAAAAAATGCTATCCCAAAAATAGCATACAAATATTTTTCCCTTGTGACAGGTAAGCTTAACCTTGAGTGAGTTAACTTTAAAACAATTGTTTTCCACCTATAAGCTTATGACTATGTAAATGTTATATACATGCTCACCTTTATTGTATGAGTGCTCCCTTAGAGTAATGTATCTTTTTTTACTGTGCTGTGTTGATATGCTATCCACTGCTTTCCCTTTCAACTTTGAGTAAAGTGGATACATCTCACACATGGATGGGCATTATGCAACAGTCTTTCAGCGCCTAAGAAATCTTCTACAAACCTTTCTAACCAAAATCTCTTATTAGCAGACCCAGGATAGTTAATACTGGAGCAGAAGTACTCTGTCAATGCCAACCAAGCATGAATACGAATAATTTTATTTGCTTGACTGATAAAACAAAAAGGATTTTAGGGGTGCAAAGGCAAGATTTGTTTAACTATTGGGCTGGTTAGCAATGCAAAAGGATTTTATTTTATTTTATTTTATTTTATTTTATTTTATTTTATTTTATTTTGTTTTATTTTATTTTCCATTTTTTCTTGTGTGTCTTTTCTGTCTGTCTCTCTGTCTTTTCTGTCCCAGATGCACTGTAACAAATCCAAGAACTTTCAGACTTCTGGGTTAGGCAGGACCCTGGAATACTCAGGGCTCCCGCTGATTTTTGCCATTCTTTCTAGAGAACTACAGAAAAATGAGGTTATTAATGATATTTCCTTGCTTGGATCTATTCAGTGCATTTGTCACACAATAATAGAATATTTGTACTTTTCATAAAGCCTCTTCTGTAGCTAATTCTTCTGTGGGTGGAAACTTCTGGGCAAAAGACAGCAAATTTCACACTAGAAACTCACATCAACACCTTCATGAATATTTTGGCACTGTTCTGTAAAATATTACTCAGTCCTTTCCAAGGATCTGCAGGCTTGATATGATGTACATTGTGAAAAATAAAGGTTAGTGAATGTGTTATTGGTAAAGGAATAAGGAAAATTAAAAGGTAAAAGGCAATCTGAATGCACAATCTTTATTTGAATGGGAAAAATAGCAATTACTATGTCTGGCTACTCTACATTGCAGTTGTATGCAAGTGACTAGAATGCCATAATTTAAATCAGAGTACACTGTTCCTTCCTGAGGTTCCAATTTTTCACTGGAAGCCTGTTGAATGTGGCTGAAAAGCACACCATATGAAAATGAATGCTCTGTGTCTCCCTGGTATCTTCTTTGCCCCTGAAGTGCAATTTGGAAGTGTGCAGGGGTCCTGTGATGGGGGGGAAACACTGCAGTGCCCTGTGGCAGAGAGAGCCAAAGGACTGAACATGGGAGGGTCACAGCAGGGGGAGTGGGATAGAGCTCAGGTCTCCTGGTTTCCTGCATCATCTACTGTAGGTATTGCATTTTGTTGTTTATTGAGTCCTAACTGTGCCAACAGAAATTCTGTTGCTTCTACTTGCTCCACTTAATTATTTCAGGGGAGGTTGGTAGCCCTATGTTGGTTGCATAGGAAGATGGATTCCTTTTGTCCTTGAAATCTATGAATCTGTGAAACCTATAAAGAAACCTCTCCTAACATCATTAGGAGTCTTAACCCATGTGGTGAACTCTGGATGCACAGTTCTGTGTGGGTCAGAGCTACTGAGCTTTGAACACTGCTGTTTCCAGGGCATTATGGCTGTCTCCCAGGATGAAATTTAGTAAGTGACTCTGTGATGCTCGTGTCACTGTTCTTGTATCTTAGCCTCTGAGTAGCAATACTGATCTATCACCTCCCTGGATAATAGCAGCATCCACTCTTCCCATTTATGCAGAGCACCAACTGATGTCTAAATGTGTTTAGAGCTCAGTTTTCTGAGCTTTCTGTGGTGGTCTATATCCATGCTGATGCGAACATGTGACTTGATAAAAGAAGATTTCAATTTTGATTAAGAAAAAACACATGAAGAAATGTCAGATGGTATGTGGAGCCTGGCCCATGCCTGTTATGAGAATGGACTCCTGCCCTTGAAAATTCAAATGAAAATGTTTATAAGGAAGTTGGTAAGGTAGAATAAATCCCTCTAATTGAGTAACCTAATCTTTCAAACAATCTTTCTCAATGCAATGCTATTTACTTTGGATTCAGAGTAAAAAGGGAGTTGAAGGACCAATGGGGCTTTAGGTTTCCCAGTAAAGTGGTGGCATTGTAGGAAAGGGGCAGAGTATGAGATGGTATTTATGGAATACAAATATCTATTAATAAGGCATGAAAGGACAGCTATGCAGCACTGATCACTCCCTCACTGTGGGAATTCCTGTGGAAGCACAATTCACATAACTTTTCACTCCTCTGTTTAATGCAAGACAGGATTAACGATGGTTAGAAAACTTTTCATTTAAAAGGGTAGAAAGACAGAGAAGAGGCAGCAATTAGCAGCTGCCCCTACAAAAGGAAGACCCGCAGAGGTCCAGAGAAAAGCTTGTGAACTGAGGACAACTTGCTGAACTGCTGAGCTGTACATGCTAAAATGCCTTACTTTTAAATTCCTGCACTGTGATATATTCTTTGGGTGCTCAGGGGCTGGAAACTCCTGCAGGCAGCCCCTGGACATAACCTTGCTTTCCCCCACTCTCTCCGGCAGCCCTCTGCCCCAGCAGTACCATTCATCCTCACTTCTCCCCCCACCACTCACACAGGGCATGTCTGAAAATACACAGAGAGAAAGAGGACACATCCCCTGCATTTCTTCTTCTTGTAACACCTACTTTGGCTACTGTCCTTGTACTCTGCCACATCAGAGGTGAACACCTCTGCCTGCTTCTGCATTTTGGTATTCCACTTTGCATTGCTTAATAAAATTTTCCTCACTGCCTGCAACCCTCCAAAGCCATAGAGTAGAGGGCAGTGGTAGCATATGGTCCAGCTATGACAGGAGAGTAGACAGCTTAAATTGTCATTTCTAATATCCCAGGAGATATTATTTGGGAGTGCTTTGTGGTAGGGAGAAGGTAAGCAAGAGATTTTTCATTTATTTATGACAAGACCAGGACTGAATTTAGCATCCTTTTCTAGTGCTGTGAGTTTGAGCCATGTGCTTAAACCTGTGGAGCTATTCCAAATTTACACCAGTGCGAGGGTGAGTATCTAGACTTCACATGTTTATTAGTGATTGTTAGCCACAGTTTAATTTTAAATGCATTAATACCACCAAGCCTTTTGTTTGACCACCCACAGTTCACAGCCGAATGGAAGTAGTGGCGTATTTCCTACCCCAAAAATTGACACAGATGCTTAGGTAGATAAGCACTACGTATGCACTTCAGTCTGTGTTCCAGTGCTACCTCAATATTAAAAACATTAACATCAAATCAGGTCTAAACAATGTGAACCCTACTTTACAATAAATATCTGCCATGAAGTTATAAGGATTAACTGACAGCCAGCATTTGTTTAAATTGCCTGCCAACTACATTTTTTTTCTTCTTTGAAAGATCCAACATGTGCATAATGTCTTCTGTTAAGTCTGGATGACTCTCTTAAATGGAAAATGCACCCTACTGACCTCATTTGCAAAAGCAGTTTGGACTAATATAAATTTACTGAAAAGCTATATAAATTTCCTATCTGTTATTTCTGCACTGTGTTTACTGAATGTGACAAGTTTAAGTAGATCTAGAGTGGATAATACTTTTCATCACATTGTTGCTTCAATTGTTACTATTCAAACTTCTGCTTAGTTTCCAAAATGAGAAGAAAAACAATGTAAAATACAACTTACTGACTCAAAGTTTTGTCAGGCAGCAGTCTTCTGCCTAAACAGTAAGAAACCATTCATAATGTATATATTCATTATTCCTATTCACACAATAAGTTGTCCTGCAAATTTGAGAGATCCAAATGGACTATGACAGACACTCTTGTGCCCAGCAACAGATGCAGCTGTGAGGAGGAGGCTGAATCTGTCTGCTCAGCCTCTGTGAACACCAGTCAGATTTGCTTTCCTGAGCTTGCTGCATGAAAAGTCCCTGGAGGATGTAGGCAGCAAGTGACATATTAGCTTTGAGCAAAGACAAATTAATTTTTAGGAAGCAGCTCTTTCTCCTTGGAGTTGGAAAAAGTGGTAGGTTTGGAAGTGTTGTGGGTTGCAGGCAGGGTGATACCTTATAGATTTACCAGCTTGTGGCTTTTACTCCATCTTGGAATTTTTGTTCTTTTCTTCCTCAAATGAATGGTGGAGAATCACTGCTTCCAGTCATTCTCACATGTAGAGTCATGTTCACGTTTTCTTTTAAAGTGAAAAATGCCTGATCTAGTCAAGGTTGAGCCATTTATGAACATATCATATACCTAAATTAAAAGATGCAAATGAGACTAATTGTTCATAACTTGTCAAACCACCTGGCTATGAAGCCATCCTATCAACACATCTGGCTTTCTAAAATCCAGCTGATCAATTGGTCTTGTTGTGTGACCAGAACAGTAACAGACTCATGATGTGGTGACTCATGATGAATTTCACAACTGGAAAAGCCTTATTGAAAAATCCTTTAGTGTTTTAGATAAATCAGACAGCTGCAACTCTTTGCTGCAATTTCAGCTGCTATTTTGAATAATTATTTGTCTTATCAGAGCAATTAGGTAGGGTCACTATGACTGCATTATGTGAGGAGTCCCCATCTTTCTCCCAACCCGAAAGAGCTCACAGTCCAACTGCAAGACAACAGTAAATGAGGTCCAGGTACATGGCTCACTTATGGAAGCCATCCCAGAGCAGAAGGGCTTTGAGGAAAGACTCTGAGGTAACTTTATGGCTAGATGGAGGTAAAATTTTGCTCTTTCTGGGAGAAAGCATAGAATTATTTGCTTGAAAATGTACCCTACTGATGAGATTACAGTTGCATACTGCTGAAGGACGCACTTTAGTGGTGAAAGAGATGTATAAGTAGGCTGGAAGTAGGGTATGATGGCTTTGAAAGTGAAGGTAAATATTTTTCTATATATAAAATAGAAGTGAGTAACCCCATAGAGGAGTTTATTCACTCAAAGGGATTAATTAAACAGATTATCACAACAAGGTACCCCCAAAAGTTGTGATGGTACTATGGGTTATTGGTCAAGGCTAGAGAGAAGAAAATTACAATAACCAAGGAGAGAGCTTGAATGACATTTTGGCTGTTTGGCTAATTTTGAAAGCCTATTAGGATTGCCATACAAATAATGCATTAAAGTTAGATACGACCTTGAGAGAGAGTGTCCAGTAGAAACTGCAGCTTAAGTCAAGGAGCAGCTGATTGTCTCCACAGAAATCACAGAGTATTGAATTATTTCCCTTAACTTTATTGAACCTGACTGGCAGATAAAATGAAGCATGTGGTTCCTTTTATAGTCCCAGAAAAAACCTAGCTTGCTAGGTACATGCAGGTGATGTAAATCAACATCATCTGCCTGGGAGCAGAGGTTTAAACCTCTTCCAATCTAAACAAGAACATTGAGGTAAGAGCAGCTCTAAGGTGAGAAGTGGACATTCAGAGCAAAACAGCTGTGCTACTCACAGAGTAGCCAACATTTTCTTTGGTGGCTACTAGCTGGGTATGTTATTTTGGCTTAGTAAGAAATAAGATATTTTGCAATCTGATACTGAAAATATTGTGGTGGCCTTGGAACTTCTCCATATGACTGGCCTTGTGCTATATGTGTATATGCTAGCAGATAGCAGAATGTGTAGTTTAGACCAAAAGCATAGGATATGTGAATTCTTGGCGTGGAGTTGGATGGTGGCTTTATGGATTAGGCTTCCTAAGGGAGAAAGGACTCTTATGCCCCTGCCAGACTCTTCCAATAGACAGAAATGGGATAGAAAAATATCTGCCTACATAAAATAGGAAAAGATCAATGCTACTATTATATCTAGTGCAGAATGAATACAGAGGTGGGGAGGAAAGAAGGTCTGAGGGTTCAATTAAATGTGGTGAAAAAGGCAACTGGAGCCAGATGCAGTTTGTTTTGGTCACTGGGAAATCTGGTATCACTGAAGGACATCTGTAAGACAAATAGGAGACCTGATTATTAGAAAAGAACTGAATGAAGAAATGAGTCACTTATTGCTGAAAAGAAGTGATGGATGAAGGGTTCTTCAGTTATATTAGTGTAAGTCAGGGAAGAGGACGAGGAAAAGAAAGCTGGGGAAGCAGTGGAGAAAAAAAAAGAGCAGACAATGTTATCAGGCCAAAAAGGAGTGTTATATAGAGTTAATGAGTGATTTCACTCAAAATCATATAGTTCTCAGAAAGGAATTTGGATACGTGTACCATTCTCTAAATGGCTGCACTAAAGTTCATTCTCTTCAGAGTGGTGGGTGTGGGGCTGTGTTTTGGATTTGTGTTGAACATAGTGATGATAATACAGAGATTTATTTTTCTCTTGCTGAGCAGTGCTCTCACAGAGCCAAGGCCTTTTCTTCTTTTCAGACTGCCGTGCTGGCGAGTAGGCTGGGGATTCATGGGAAACTGGGAGGAGACACAGCAGGGACAGGTGACCCCAACTGACCAAACAGATATTCCAGACAATATTCTCAGTACATAAAGCTGGGGGAAGAAGGAGAAAGGGGGTACTTTTGGAGTGATGGGGTATGTCTCCCCAAGTAATGGTTGCACATGAGGCAGCCCTGCTCTCCTGGAGATGGCTGAACACCTGGGTGACCTTGGGAAGCAGCGAATTATTTCCTTGTTTTTCTTTCCTTTGTATACACAGCTTTTTCTTCTCTATTAAACTGTCTTTATCTCAGTCCATGAGTTTTCTAGCTTTTACTCTTCGGATTCTCTCCCTGATCCTGCTGGTGGGGGGAGTGAATGAGCAGCTGTTTGTGGGGCTTGGCTGCTGGCTGGGGTTAAACCACGACATTATGCCATTGGACCTGTTATCATAGTGAGATGCAACCTCCTAAATGACCAGATCTGACTGAGGTTGAACAAACACACTGGACAGAAGCAGCTGTTGTGTTAAGGGAAAGAGCCCTCTCCAGGCAGATTTCCTGTTCTGCTGCTCCTCAAGGCAGTGTGCTCTGACTCCACGCAGGGCTCATGAGTCGTGCGGTTCCTTAAAAGTAAGCAAAGGAAGAAAGTGAAGACCTGCAGTCCAAGAAAAAAACCCCAAAAATATTGCTTTCAGTAATTTCTACACTATGTTAAAATCAGGTTCAAAACTTGTAAGTTTTCAAGAAAATAATCCGTACATTTTGTTAATTTGACTCTTCCATTTTATCATAACCATCATGTCAGGTAAAGAACTTAGAATCAGAAACTAAAATTACTTTTGGCCAATGGCTAATTAAAATTTGATTAAAACAACACAACATAAAGGACATCTCTTTGTGTCATGCACAGGTTAATTACCACTCACTGTCACATTGCAAATGTGAATTTGGGGAAATAGGCCAGTTTCTCAGCTGCAGAAAACTGGTACCTTGGGATATTCACATTAGGGATACAGTTCTACTGTGATCTGGCAGTGTGCATTCTTGGACTCAGACCAGAGTCGGGTTTCAAGTTAATGATGTAGAAAAATGTATTTGTATTTAATTAATATTTGGAAAGTCCGTATGTGAGTGAATCAGGTATTACCCTACATTGATAAGTGGCATTTATGCATGCAAGTCAAGCATATACTCAGGCTTTGCTCTCCCTATTGTAATTCACTTCTGAAGTCCTTAACCTGCATTGGCTCCGGTGTCACTCAGGAGGGTATGAATCAGAAATAAACCCAAACCCAGTGATACACAGTTCTACAGTGGTAAGAGCAAAGTGACCCTTCCTCAGATGGGCATGCACCTTGACATCCACATCCCTGTGGTTTAAATGTTTTTTCTAGGAATGAACAATCACTTTTTTTTCTTGTTTCAGTCCAGTTTTGCCGATCAAAAACCAACCTTGAGTGTGCATTGCACACAAACATTAGAAAACAGAAACTTTAGAGAGGCTCATTATTATGAATTTTGTAAGAACTGGAATAAGAAGAAATCTCTTCAATATGAAGACATTATATTATGATTGCTCTACTCTTAAAAGATTATCTGAACAAAAATAATGTCCCAAATTGTGGTATTGAAATAAGTGTTTTATATTAATTTTCTACTCCAAGGAAAGAGCAAACATTAAAATAAGGAAACTGGAAACTAGAACATTTAAATTACTCAATAAAAAGAACAAAACCACATTTCTTGAATAGACCTATTGTTCTTTAAAATGAAACGAAAAAGGCAACTACCATAACTATTCATTGCTCTCCATAAAAGTACAATATTTTTTCATTATAAAGAAAATCACGGCGAGGATTTAACTTAAAGTATTTTAATTTCTAAAACTAGACCATTTTCCTACCCCCTGAAATAAAAAAGCTTAAGAATTATATAGGAGCTTAATTTGTTATATGAAAAGACTTAACCTCTTTATCTCTAGAGAATTCTCATTTCTCAAGCTATGGATGTTCTATTTAATACACTCCAAACAGTAGGCGTGTATGAGCAGGCATGTTAACTTTTTCTTACACAATATTTGGGGACAGAAGTCAAGCATGTGGCGGCTATATCTTAAAACAGAGCTCTCATGAGTGTCAAAGATGATCTTGTCCTAATTTCAGATGTGTATTTAGTATTTGCTTTACTATTTCAGTGTTGGATTGTAGGCATCTTCTGCATGGATGAACAAAGGCAGGGAGGAACAGGGACAGTCATCTTTGTGTGGCCCGCACTTAGTTTAAGGAAGGAAGTGAGGTCTGTGACCTTGCAGTGCTCCACACTGTGGAGGGTACACCATCCTAAAGGCAAACATTAATTGGAAGCCTGTTTTAGTTAGGAAAGGAAAGACACAAAAATTGGGTTTATGTGAAGGAAGCAGAAGGAGAAGTGAAGGGGAAAGCCAGTGGGGGTAGGCGGTCAGTGGGAAGCACTGAGTGTAATGTCTGTGCTGTTCAGGATTGTGTTAAAGGCAGACTTTGAACATGATGTGCAAGGACAATACACCAAAACCAACCCATTTTTTGAAGGACTGACAGTGTAAAATTCTTGGCTGCAGAACAGCTCTGGACAGATTTGAAGAGAGAAGGAGAGAGCGAATGGGCTTATGCTCGTTGCAGTTCAAGACACACAGCCCTTATAATCTAATGCATTTTTAGATAATGTAACTTTAAAATGAGTATCTGATAGATGTTGTCCACTGCCCTTTTCTGACTGCTGACCAACATCCCCACCCCTGTAATGGGTACTCTCCAGCTGCCCCTTCACACTGGGTGCAGCTGCTGTTGCATAATTCCCCTTTATGTACCCTTCTCTTGCTATTGAAAGAAATAGTAATTAAACCCACCCTGAGTCTAAATTTTTGTTTTTTTTTTTTTCTCCCTGGTTCTGGTTTTGCTGCTGCTAGCTCTCCATTTACTCTGGAAAGGCTTTTCAGACCCAAGCATCCTTCAAGAAATATTATCTGAAGAAGACGTCTGGTTTATTGTCCCTACCTAATATAATTGTCCCCAAGTACACTTGCACATCTGTTACATATTTATGTGTTAAGGGTTCCCCCTCACCCCAAAGTGATTGAATTTAGAGGTATTCTGCAGGTGACAAGTTTGCATGCTACAGAGGCACAATGAGGTGCGAACAGTTCAATTGCCAGCAGGGAAGAAAAATTATTGTAACCTGCATCATTTAGAAAGCTTTATATTTGAAAATCGTATACTCTAACCCCAGCCTTCCAGGTAATTAATTGGTGGTAAGGAGCCAATAGAGGAAGTGGATGACTTTTGGTACTCATACACTTTATTTTACTTCCCACACATGTCTACATCATAACCAAAAGCATCTGAACATAAAAGATTCTGCAGCATCTTCAGAAACATCAGTAAGCCTCAGTAAAATAGCTGAACCTTGACTCAGCCCCTTAGGAACTGTTATAAAACCATTTTTGTGAAGTAAAGTAGAAGGATGGGTGGGAAAAAGAAAAACAGATTTTGTCACTCCCGAAATATGCTCAGATTCAACCTTCACTAACCCCATTGTGTAAAACATACTGAAAATTATTAAGAGAAAGATTGTAAGTGTAAATACTTATTCTCAATGAAATCAACACCATCAAACTGATTTGTAACTATTCCCTTAATGCTGCTATAAACTTTACTGCAGTGAAAACACTGGCTATACAGATTGCTTTCCTCTTCCTCAGGATGTGTTTCACCTTTGTGGCATTGCCACTATAAATCTCATGGTCCAACAACCCCTTGTCTGCAAGTGATTTCAAGCACTATCATAAAAACGAAACAGACAGACTTAATTTGAGTTCCAGACTTAAGGAAACTCAACTAAAATATTAGCATAATTTCACTGAAGACGGAGGAAATTGTTAAAATATGTGTATTAGAGAGTGTCTGCAATTCAATACTTCTCTTAGCTGGCTCTTGGGTGCCACCCAGTGATTGATTTAACAGCAGGTTTCTAATGGTGTCTGTGGTGCACCACAGGCCATGTTAAGAAGCAGCGCTGATCACAGGAGATCAGAAACAAAACGTTAGGAAGTATAAGAGATTCACGACACGTTAAATCTGAACCTGTGAATAATAAGCTCTGTCTGATGGATTTAGTGCTTGGAGAATTTCTATGTTGAACAATAGTCCTATTTGTTTCATATGGGGACTGACTGATTAGGCAACCATTGTGCATGTTTCTTCCTGAAAGAAATTAGGGAAGCTTGTAGTCCTTTGATTTGTTGTACTTTCCTTCTTTGGAAAATGTCTAATTTTTTTTTTTTCTTTTTTTTTTTTTTTTTAGATAGTAGTGGTGCTCTGCTTTCCACCAAAATAACAAAGTCATTTTCATGCAGAAAAAGTACATGTTTTTCTGAAGATCGTTCTTTAAATAATGTAAAACCATTGGAAAAAAGGTCCTGGTTAAATACTAAAAGACATGTGATGGAAATCTGCTAAAGCAACTGGTCCTGAATATGAAAAGTCCTTTGCAGTGATACTGTGTGAGAGTATGCTGTTGTCTCAAGAAAATATGATGGTGCACTGTCTGCTGACCTGGATCACAGGTATTTACAGGCAATTGATGGCAACAGTTTAGAAATACTGATGTGAAAAAGATTTCTCTTACAGAGAGCTATTTAATCCCACAGAGAAGGCACAATGATTTCTACTATTAGAGTCAGAAAGAGGAGTATTTTTTGAAGTGGAGGACTTGAAACAATCTCTCTCAAAGCATGGCTGATTCATCAATAGTGAAGTTTTAATTGACTGTAAGGTGTATTTCACAAAGTGAGGCTGCAACTGAAACTAGGATGGTTCTGGTGCAAAAATAATTAGGTGAAAGAAGTAGTTAATAACCAAAATGGACACTTCTTGTCTTGAAACTTATTGCTCCTTAGAGTTGGAGAAAAGATTACACAGGGACAGAGTAAAAGGGTTTTATCCTGTGTCTCAGCACAATGCCTGCCGGCTGTGCTACATACCTGCATCTCTGTGACTCTCTGTGCTAAAATAGTTTGCAGAAGCTTAAAGTTTTACATACACTTTCCAACTTCAAACTGAAAATCTCTTCTCTTTCTCTTATGTTCATGCTAGCTGGGGTGGGTAGAAACTACCAAATTAATAAGTTAATTAAGTATATATGAATGGCAGGAAATGAAAGGCTGTGGCCCTAAATTCATATACCATAAAACAGCATGTTCTTTGTGGTTTCTTAGAAGGCTTAACAGTTTATTGGTTAAGGAGACAATTTTATCTAGAGATTTAGCATTAGATAGCATTTCTGGTACAGTATTTTTCATTACAGAAGTCAGTTTGATAGAAGAAAAGCGAAAATGTGTTTTGAGTAGACTGGGAAGTGACCAGCAGGTCCAATGTTAGCACCTTCCCTTTCCAAGCAAAGAGGGAGGTTTTGAATTGAATACCTTTGGGCTGCAAGGAGAGAACAGGATTCTGTCAGCCTAATCTCATTATACATGTAGCCATTACAGTCAAAATGAGTTTCCTCTGCCTTAGTTTAGGTTGGAGTCAAAGCCAGTTCTCAGAGGAAAAGGGTCATTACATTAAGGTAGTAAGTTACTAAATTGAGCTTCCTATTATACTGGGGTATACACATTTATGTTTTCTTTAACCATAGGGAGATGAGATGAATAATTTGGGTATTGTTTACTAATTGGAGTTGGACAATATGTTCTGATGAATTAAAAAAAAAGAATAGACAATAAAATGAAATATATAAAACATTAATTGTACAAGAAGTGGTTTGGGACCAAGATTTTGTTCAGAACACTCCCACACTTTGAGAAAATGCAGCATTAAGCCAGCAATTTGTGGCTCAGGCTCATCTTAAATGAAGTGAAATGAATAAATATATGTAATAGAAATCAATATTCTTTTGGCCACTGTCCTACAAACATATGTGAATAATTTTGTGCATGTGAGTTCAATTAGATTATTCATATGCACAGTGTTAACTCAGATATGCAAGTGTTTGCACAATTGGAATCCCAGTTTATGGATGTTCACAAAGAGCCAAAATCTACAAAGAAAAGCTCAGATACCACAAATGTTCATGCAAGTGAGTATTTGTGCAGAGATCCTTTTGTACTCACAGGCATGAAGGTGCTCAGAGGCTTCTACACACCATTTTACAAATCAAGAAAGGCCAAGTCTCACATTTTGCAATTTTTACATGCTTAAATAATTCATTTGATTGAGCATAACTAAATATTAATTAATTTGATGGCCAACAGAGAAATCTTTTATTAAGTATGTAACGGATTGGATATATCATACCTAAACTTTAAGCAGTTCACATGAATTCAAAATTTCTTTTTATCTTTTTTTTCCCCTTTGCATCAGTCTGTAAGAAATTTTGAGGCATCCCAACCTAGATTCATACTTTTTTGCAAATGTGCAGAAAATTGAAACACCATGATGGAAACACTTTTTTTGTATTGAAAAATTAATCATACAGAAGCAACTGTGGCATGGTGTAAGGTGGGCTGTGCAAAGGTTGGGGCCCCAGCAAAAGAAACTTCCAGGGAAATGTGAGGAAAATAACATCCTTTCTTGTCTTTTTCTGTCTTTCTCTGAAAAATGTAAACATAGTGGTCTTTTCTACCATGTGAGGGTCAAGAGCAGAGGCTGAAGGAAGTTCTTTCTCTTCAAGCAGGCAAACAGTGCATCCCTCATTGAAGAAACAGTCAAAATCCCTTAATTAATGAGGAAACAATTAAAAAATAACTAAAATTACAAGCCACATAAAAGTGCAGCCAATGGTGCAAACTAAGGTTTTACTGAATTTTGCATCAAAACCCAAGGGTATAGCGAGCATGACTGTATATTAGTGGGGTGGCATTTTGTGTGTGACAAGGAGAAGAAAAACTTATAAAGCCAGGAAAGAGTGCTGGAACAAGTCTTTTAAGTGGCTGACAAAGGAAATGTTTGAAGGAGGAGTTTTTCAGTTAGGTCCTGGCTCGAAGAGGTACAGAGTTCTCTGCAAAAGTATCTTTTCTTTGCTTTTTGGCCTTTGTCTGCAAGGATAAGGGACTTTGCATACTCTTCAGAACTGAACAAAAATCATTGCATTCTATTATAGAATCAAAGAATCACATCATATCCTTCTTCTCAAGACAAAAAATTAAGGCAAGAAATTAAATCTGAGGCAGCCACATGAGATGCAAATGATGTGTCAGATTTAAGAGGATGTAGGAGCCCATAAACTATGGGGTTGTGCTGCAAGAGTATTTACCTGTGTGATCACCTCTGGCTCAAGACAAAAGTGGTACCTGTGTTCCTACATTACTCATGGGTTCACTCAGTCACTGCTGAGAGTTTTCAGTCCCTCTGTCCATGAAGGACCAGATTAAAGCTGTAGAAAACTGAATGCAGGATTACAGCAAGCCTCCTCCTGTGCAGGGTAGTCACCAATACTTGGCTGCAGTGTCTCACCTCAGCCACATGTAACTTAAATAGGTGTGTTAAAGATACTCTAAATTCCTCAGCAAAATATGCTTTAGATCAATGTGTTATTGAATCATTGTTTATCCTTGAGAAACACTATGTTAGCAAAAAACTTTCCCCCTATCTCTCCAACATCTGCAAACTAAAAATGCTGAAGTCTTTTTTTCCTTTCCCAGTTTTTCAAACTAATATTGATTTTACTTCAGCTAAAAATAATTCAGTGGGAAAATGTCATTCAGAGGTGCCAGCTGACTAAAGAAGAAAAAGGATAACATCTTGTAAAACACAGAGTAGAACTGAAAATTAAATTTTGATATTATTCTACTCTCAGTGGATTGTGCTAAATTTTATATGCAAAGAAGTATGTATGATAAAATGTTGCTATGATTTCTCAATTCTGGAGTTGAGAAAAATTTTGTTGGAAAGATTGTTTTTAAAACTGAAAAAACATAGCAGATTTATTTTAGTTTTGTCTAGCAAGATCCATACATTTCATGGTAACTTTGCAGTGAAGCATACTAAAAAGGCACCAAATTCAATAGCGTGTGACCCTCACTGACAGTTTTTGGGCTAGCCTGAGTTTTTTAAAGCAATACTCATTTTACTAGAACACCACACTGCATCCGCTCCTACCACAAGAGATCATACTCTTTTATGCCATTCAATGTTGTCAGTGCTGTCTATTGAAACCTTTTTCCAGCACAAATCTTCCTTTAGAAATAAGGTTTTCTCACTCCAGCTTCTGCACCCTGCCTTGCCTTGGATAGTCCCTTTCCTGGAAGCAGGACAGCAAACCTTGCTCAGACCAGGTCTCTTTCTCTGCTTGGAATACAACTGTGAACATGATGAAGTTCCCTGTTCAGGCCATTCCAGTGGTAAGTGAAGTGGTTCCCAGAAATGTGCTGTGTGCCTTGACTGGCTGATGTTATGCTTGCTTTGCCTTTTCAGCTTTCTCCCAGGAAAGTTTAGGCACAGAGTGTTTTTTCAGTATGGTCTTATTTGCTTCACTGTGCACAAGACTATGTCTCTCTGATGTTAATGGTGGTAAGATTGAAGGAACCTGCATTGGAGATAACTAGAACAGTACAGGGCCATCTTTTGCAGCCTTTAAAGGAATTTTGTTCTCCCTGCAGATGAGTTTTACACCCATGTAGAAAGTTATGTAGTTCTGAGTTTTAAGTTTTAATATTGACAATTATCTTGTACAAAGCAGTGCTTGAGACTCGAGGAAACAAGCTTACTAAAAGCCTTATGGATATGTGCTGAGCATTTGAAGTAATAAGTATCTTTGCTTTCCTGGATAGTCTGTGGGAACTTAATGTCTGTGTGGATCACATCAAAGATATGCTAAATTTACTAATGGCTGTGCTACTGGGTCCTCTAGCTTTCTGGAAGTGGTCCAGGGCTGAATACTTAGGAATGGCACCAGTATAGAAAGTAACTTCACATGATACTGGTCCCTCTCTTATGGCTTCTGGCAATTTACTGCTTGGGGATTTCCTGAGCTGAAAGCTGAATCTGTATTGTTGTACTTAGGAAGAGTTGGCAGACTTCTGTTATGTACATTTGTTCCATCTAGTTATTAAACATTTCCTATTTTTGATATTTACTATGTCCTGCAGTAATTGAATACAAAGAATTTCTTCTGAGGCTGCTTCTTTTAAAACTTCTGACTGGTCATTTTTCTTGGTGTGCTCAATTTTGGCATCAGGAAAGCACTCTGGAGAGCAGAAAACAAGCCTGATGTGCTTCTACCAGCCAGTGTTATTTGAAAGCTACACTTGAGTTCCACATTTAGTCTTAACTAGTGCTTTAATCCCATAGCCCTGGTATGCATCTATAAATTAGCAGATAAGGGGTCTAGAGGCAAATACAAATGTGAAAGTTCATGTTGCTCAGCCCTCAGTTTAAAGAGTGCCTACTGAGATCCTTTGTGATCACAGATGGATTAAATGATCCATCCTTGAACTTACAAGATCATAATCCATTATTGAAATCCCTTGTAAAAATTATTTTTATCATCTGAAATGCAGAGCGTCCTCCTATCAGAGAGAAAGAAATTTACACCTCTCCCCAGTCTTCTTGGTTGAAAAGTGGATGGGGAATAAGACAATTCCTCTCCACCTTCCAAGGTTTTCCCACCTCCAAAGACAAGCAACACCTTTGTGACAGTTCAGGCTGGTGGAACCTGAATATTCTGATTCTGCTTGGGCCATTCTATGTGGGTTTTTTTTTTTTTTTTCAAAGAAAGAAAAAAATGTTATTGCTGAAATGGATTTTTCTTTGTTTGTGACATTTTGCTAATAGGCATCACTGTGTCAAGTCTCTCTCTTTGACATCACCAACTCTGTATGAATTAAATGTGTCTTTCTTTGGAAAAACTCTACCGCTTCTTGTCCTATACTTTGAATACTGATTGCACAACTGATTTGTTGACTGTGGATAAGGAATATAAGTGTATAAGTAATGTCTTCAGTTACTATTTGAGAAATTTTTCTACTGTAAATGAGTTGGAGTAAAACCTTTCATTTATGGATATCCTCTGTAATATGGCACTGGTAAATGCCTAGCTAGCTAGAGACCAGACCACCCACTAACTCAACACAGGCCACTGAATCACTGACTAATACTAGAGACGTGCAAGGAAGAAGTCTTATATCTCTCTGCAGATCTTAAAATCTGTCCAGTTGTCTGTCCTCTATGCTTTTTATTGCCATGCAATGTTCAAAACTGGAAAAAGTTTTCCATTAGTTCTAACCCCACACACTGCCCAAGCACTATTGACAAATGCTTTCAACTGTAGTGGCAGTGCTGAGGGTGAGTATTGCCCACTTCCACAATTATATTTGTTCTGTTGTTTCTGAATTTGAAGGCAATAAAGAATTAATTTAAGAAAAGTCATGTAACTAGAATGCAGTGATGGTGTGACTATTCTTACTGTCAATGTATTGATACCTGTATTGGGAGGATTAAGTTATGTTATGGAAAAACCAATACTGTCTCCAATAAAGTTACCTGCTAAAATCAATGCTAGATCTTTTTCTATTTGTGTTAATGTCTGGTAGCCAGATAAAGTAGCCTCTTTCACTTATCTCACTACTCTAACCAAAATAGCTTCTACTTCTTCCTGATGTAAGGTGTAATATACCTAATCAATATGACTAACTATACGAAAGTATAGTATACAAGAATACAGAACAAAATATACTGTGTTTGAAGTTGAAAAGGTAAGATACATCTGAAAAGTGAGGTTAATGTTCAAAATGTCATTGCAACAGTATTGAAATGAATTTTTGTCTAATCAAATATCCAGAATGCCCACCCCTTTGAATGTTTCAGTGGTGAATCCTGCCTGTTGGAATTCTTAAGTCCATTTGTTAGGTTTGTTCTTCGGGAAGCTCCACAGCCTATTTTTTAATACAGGATTGCACAACTGGAAGATTGCCTCAAAAAGGAAAGGTCAGCACTTTAAAGCACAACCTCATTTGCATATGTTTAGACCAGCCATACTGAAAGTTTGGAGCTTTTCAGTCCACATTTAGAAACAGAAGCAAAACACTGTTAGAGGTTATGTCTTTCTGTATTCCCTGACACACTTGGGCACGCATGAAGAAAATGCAGAATCAACACGAATCTGCATATTATAGAATAGATACAAAAACTATTTAAATCGATGCACAAAGGTTTATTGAAACAGCATTAAAATGGATGAAAACAGACAAATGTTTATCTGCTGAGTGATATTGAAAACTTGCACCTTTGAATGTTTTGGCTGCAAAGACTGACAATGATAAATCACTTTCCAACAGCTGTGGACAGCTGTTTAAGTCTGGGGTCTAGAGACCTTAATTGGGGAAGTGTGTTATAAAATTAAAGTGCCAATGGCTCATTAAGTTATGTGATGACTTTGTGTGGCAGGCCAATAATACTGCATTCCAGGCTTTGGGAAAAGACATGCCTAACTCTCTGTTAATTAAGGGCTTGTCGAAGAATGCAGGTTTGCCAAACTGCAGTGTTTTCATAGGAGAGCATCTGTGAAAGAAGACTCAGAGGGAGAAGCTATTTACAAGTAAGAGTTTATTGCAGCTAGAGCAGATCTGTACCTCTTTATATCCTGATGCCCGGGCATGTTTACCTTGTTTATAAACTACTGGGATGTCTTAGATGCCAAGAAAATACTATCAAACCTGCTTTGATAAATAACCATTTCTCTGAAGAGAGTAAACTATTACCAACATAGACACAATTATAAAAAAATCCATCCAAACATTAACACTCTCCCGTACCACAGAGAAAAAGACAGGTTTTCCAGAGCGATCAGAGGATTAAAAAACAGAGACATGAGGGAAGTGGAGTGGGGTGGAGGAGGTGAAGTGTATTACAGCCATAAGGATTATTTGCATGAATATGTTGTCATCTTTTAAATATTTTGTTTACATTGATTTGTTTATATAGGAATTATATTTGTCTACTTAAATCTCTAGTGAGCCACAAAGCAAGCTAAACCACAACACCATTTCTGCACAAGTCTTTGATAACATTTAACTCTATGTTGCTTTAAGATGGGAAAACTTAGTATCTATTTATCTGATTGCCTCAATCTGAACATCATTTGCTGATAAGGTCAACTATCCACGACATCTTGCCTAGAGTTAATAGAGGCTTGATATTAAAGATTCACACTTACCTAATCATAAATCCAAAACAATCCAAATTCAATGTAGTTTTCAGGATCTATATCAACAAAAAAGACTTTGTCCTGAAAATGAAGCAACAAAAAGGATACTTGAAGATGTTTACATAAAGGTGTTTTAATGAAGGTTTGGAGCAGAGCTGTCATTCTTTTAAATTGTAAAGTGATGGAAAAAGGAGAATTTGCGCATATGCCAAGAGAATTTTCTCTGCAAATTGGTTATTGACTGTCTTGATAATATGTTGCACATCAATTTTATTGCTAAGTGCAAGACTGACTTTACTAATGAATTTGAAGCATCATGCTCCTGGTTAAAAAATCAGCAGCTGCTTCTGCTGCAAAAAACCAAATTTTGTGATAGCTAGGGAATTTTTTTATTTTATTGTAGTCTTTCCTGCATAACTAATTCTGCAGAGTCTATTTCTTCATGAGTCTAAAAACCAGCTGATGTGTTTGTTCACACTTTTTTGTTCTGTGAGCTATTTTTTGCTGCTTGTAAAATTTGAATGGCTATATTGTAAATATTTTCACAGAAGGTAAAATAGTCCTTATGTGGCGTTTAATGAAAATAATTCCATATTCTGTCTGTACCCTAGAAATATATTACACAGAATGAACCTCAATAGTGATGTGGGTATATTATATATGTATATATGTATAAAGTGTTTCGTTGTATTTTTCCCTTTTTCACCAAGGAGAATATTGTTTATTCCAGTTTTTCAGATCTAAGATTTCTATACTGTGACAATCATTCTTGTGGATGCTTAGAGCTTGTTGAGCTCCCTCCCTTGGGAACTCATTGATGCATCTCACTAATCAACAGAGGACAATGCTGTTGAACAATACAAGTTGAAGTACCTGTACCTCTAGTGAATATTTGGCAGAATTATGGTCTCCCATGCATTAGTTAAATCACTTGATGCTGGAGTATGTGGCCATTCTCCTTCACAATATTCTGTCCAGTATTTTCAAGACAGAGGATGCAACTGTGGTCATATCTTCACCACTATTTAAACTTTGGACAGATACCAAGGCCTGATTTGCCAATATCTATTTGTATTTGAAAGTCTCTCAGGAGACACTCTCGGTCTCTCACGGAATAATTTAAGCCCTGTCATTTTTCAAAATAGCCACTGTCACCTCTCATGAAAATAAGATTTGAGGAGGCAAAACTTCAGTGCTAAAGGTGCCCTTTTGCATCCTCTATTTGTTAACTAACACACTTCCAGCAAAGGCCAAGTACAGCCTGGCTCTGTTTCAGTGCAAATAACATCAGTCAGCTCAAATCTCTCTCAGCAATGAATTAATCTAATCTTTTTGACTCTGTGCTGACACAGAAGAAGAGCTGTCACAGGGAGATGTAATCATTTCAGGTGAAGGATTATGATAAACTGATGAGATGTGGTAACTGTTAAAATGCTACTGCTGTTTTGCAAGTGAGTGACTGACTACAGGCTGAGCTCCTGTGTGGTTCACTCCATTATTTTCCATTCACAGAGTCTTTAAGGAGGGAATGAACAACCTCTCTGTGGGCCAGGCATTTCTGTACAGGCATGTGGCTCTTCCTTGTAAAAGGACCTGACCCTGGACAAAATGTATAACAGGTAGAGAAAACAGAGCATATTCTGCAGGCATGTCCTACAGCTTAATTTTAGCTGAACACTGCAAAAGAGGGATGCAGCAGCCTCTTCAAACTCAAGTCAACAAAAATGACAAGGCTTTCTTGGACTTTCCTTAGTGCAAAAAGTTTATGAACTGTTCTCTGTTATATTTGGATTTACTAAAGAATGTGTATTGCATTCCACATAATTCATGGTTTCAGCATTCTGTATTTTCCATCTCACTCTAAATTACTAAGAGGACCTCAACACTCATTTTCAGAGATATGAAAAAGAAATACATTTTCAAGCTACTGTAATACATTCTTAAAAGAAACTTCAAAATTCTCTGTGATTACAAAATTCTCTGTGATTACAAATATGCAGGTGCTTGGGCAGCCTGAATATACCAAAAAATATAATAAACAAGATAGTCATATCATTATGTCTGGTGCTCTGGATAAAAATGTATATATTTTAAAGAAAAATAACATGAAGATTAAAATGAAAGTTCAGAATAGCACCAACAAAAATCATATTGAAAGAAAAAAGATACAATGCATTTTCCAGCTTTGCAAAGTGAATGAAAAATTAGAAAGGAGAGTGGGGAAAAGTGAAAGAGTTACTTAAAGGTCAAGTTCAGCTTTGGGGCTGTAACCATATTCACCTTTGGTTATGTTTGCTCTTGAACTGGGGAACTTCAAAAGCACAGACTGGTGACTGACATAGTGCAGACAGGGAGGCATTAAGGCTTCTTAAGCTGATTTTGATGATATTCAGCTATTTGACAACATTCTCCTCTTAACATACTTGGCAATCAGAACAAAAACAAAGAGGTTTTCTTTTGCAGCGTGGCTTCCTGAGAAATTGTCAAAGTTTTTAGTCTAATAGAATATCGTTTGCAGTAATCCTTTTCACTTTTATTTCACTCCTTTCAGAGTGGACCTGGAAGGCTACACAAAGGAATTTTCATGGTCTTTCTGAGGTAATAATACTACTACGTGCCCCTACATAGAGAGGAAAAGTCAATAGGGACACATTAAATGTGTTGGTGATTTGATTGAGCTAGAGGGTCATGTAGGAAAAGCCCTTAATCTGCTGACATCTCTATGCAGTGAGACATACGTGCCTAACATGATGCCCACATTAGAATGTTTTTCTGCATTGACAGCAATGGGGTAGTTGCTTTGCTGTATTGATCCACTGTTCCGACCACAAAATCACGTTTTTTCCCAGTAGTTCTGGCATTTTCTACAGACAGTGTTCGTTTTGTAATGTAACAAGGAAACTGCCCTCGAGTAGATACAGTCTAAATTGTGCATGTATTTCAAAGGAAAAAAATGAGCTGACATAAAGATCTATGTGCTGAAACTGTAGTTTGATATAGACCTTAAACTAACAGATTTATAGAGGACATTGGCTTTCAAATTTTGTTAGTTGTAGCGAACTATTCTTTTTAGCAGGTAAATTATGATATTTACGTAAGCTTAGGAATTTTCTATTAAACCAATTTTTGAGCACTACAGAGCTTTGAAGGACCCTTCTGTAAACTAAAACTAAATCTCTTTTTCATGGTTTTACTACTGCTTTTCCAACATAATGTCAATCATTCTTCTCTCAGCGGTCACTAACCAGGTTATTTGTGTGTTTCCACACTGCTGCATCACAAAACATCATGCCCACTTGCCTCAAAAAGATAATATCTAACACATATGGAGACTGCCTTTGATCTCCACGGTCTATCTAGAGGTCACAGACCTGTCTTCTTCTCTCCCTCACTTCAAATAGCCCCTTTCATTTACTGTGAAACTAAACATTGGAAAGACAAAGGCAGGAAAATAAAGACCTTGATTTAGTAGTGCTTATACGTTTGCCTATTTCAAGGTAGATTTTACTCTCCTAGGTCACGATATTAATTGCCCTGCATTTCTGCATCATGGCATACTGTATTTGTTTTCATGCATGGAGCCTTCAAAATTCAAGCTGCAATTTAAATCAATATGTGCTTTGTTCATAACTTAATAACCATTAATAGTCTACTAATCAATTTGCAATAGTCAGCACTGAATCCAGCTCTGTGGGAGTTGCATGGGAAAGTTTGGTAATTTTACTTGGGTTTTGGAAAATAGATTTTTATTTATTAACATGAATTTGTTAATGTAGAAGGAGTACATTGGGTGATCTTTTAAATTATTGTGAAGATAAATCAGGATGGAAAGGTGAGGAAAAAAGAAGCTACATTAGAAATATCGAGGGTCTTAGGGAATAAAAGACTGTTCCACCCTATGTGGAACTACAGGTGATAAATTATATGGTAAATTATTCAATAGCATTTGCCAAAGACAACATTTTTTTTATCACATGCAAAAGCCAGACATGTTTCAGTACAAACACTTTTGTTTTGAGTCAGAAAAGCAAGTAGTTACCTAAAGAAGGATTTGAGAAACATGTAGCTACATGTTCCTCAAAATCACATGCTCAAAACCCTAGTCTTGAAAATAGCTCTTCCTTAAAGACCTTTTGGTATTGACCCTACTGCTCTGCAGTTCTGCTCAAGTTCTCCATGTTCTCACTCTGATGCTCAAAACTTCCTCAGGTGTCACTGCTCCAATTACTTACTGATGCTCAGTAGACACTGATAAACAGGAGCTTTTCTGCTTAACTCCCTTCAAGAAGTCAAACAAGTAGAAGTTTTCTAAGTATATTTAATGAATGAAAGTTTTGCCTGAAGTATTGTAGCAATTATTGAATTTTTAAAATTTTTTTCAATATTGGTTAGCTGGGAAGAAAGAAATTCTCTTCTTTTTCAAGACCAGAGCAGTCACCCAGATTCTATTGTCTTTAATGACAGAAGAATCCAAGGTTCTACAGAAGAAACTCTAGCTGTGAGGTCACTGCATGTGTTATAGGAAATCTGGCATATGCGCTGTTTCTCTTCCATTAAAATTCACAGAGGCAAAGATATCTGCCTTCTTTGAGGCAAAGAGATCTTTATGATCTCACCAATAGTGGTTAGGTCACTCAGAGTGTGCATAGTACAGCAGTCCTGCTTCTGGGTCCACCTTCTCTTGCAACTATTTGGGGATTAGTTCTGCATTTTATGTTAAATCTCCCTACAAAAGTTCAGATGATTTCCACTCCTTTTAGGTGGAATATGCACTCTTTCTCTTATGATTTTGGTTTGGCCAGAAAAGTGTTTTCTCTGCAGAGGACACAAGAAACAGAAGATGTGCGGTTCAAAAGAGTCTCTGGATTCAGGGGACATTTCAGGGAGATATATGAGAGCTGAAGAGGGTGAATCTGAATCTCTGGACCACTCACAGCTTATATGATGGCCTCAGTAGCTAGAAAATTAATTATCAGCTGTGTCCATTAATCTTTTCTCACCTGCTCATTTTTAAAAATAAAGATTGATTTGTTCTGTTTGATTATAAAAATAAGTGAGGAAAAGATTTTGTACCAGGATCACAAGTAGAGAACAAATTTTATTGGAAGATGGTGAGATTTAAAATCCTGCTCAGTGTCTTCCCAGATTTATTGCCTGAAGGGTAATAATCTTCATGCCTGTCCACAGGTGTCTATGTCTCCTCTGAAAATCAAGCACCTTGCTCAGGGAGCTGGAACATATCTGGGAGCAAGTGCCCTGGAGCAAGCACAATGCATTCAGCACTGCACCACCTATGTGACATTCTGCATCGGCTTAGAAAGGACTGAAACAAAGATGTTCATATGTAATGCTGCTAGAAAAGAGCTGTGATGGAGTGTGCTCTCTGCGAGAAACTGCTTTGCACCATAAAAGCCAAAGCAGCAGTGTGTAGTGATAGACTTCTAGGATGGAGAAAAAGAAATTACTTTATGTACATGTGGATGTTCTATATACACACACAGACATACCCCAATCCTTTACTTGAAATTTCCTCTGTAGGTCATTCACCTTCTGAGCTTACCACTTTACATACAGAAGGCTACAACTTTAATCCTCTTGGTCAACCAACAAACCAGAGTTACTTCAGCTTGTGTCTCAATAACCTGATGAGAAACTTTGAGGGATGCAACTATAAAGCTAGAACTGGAAGTACAGCCAATTCGTTTCTGTGGTTATAATGAATTTCAGATGCATTTCTTTTTCACAATTGAGGTAATTGCTATTTCTTTAATTTGCATCAGATATCTCTTGTTAACTATCAGCCAATACATTTCTGAGTCCATCACTTCACTGTATTATTCAGGGAAGAGGTGTCAGCTGCTGATACTAATGATCTTTCTATACACTGGCAAACTTTGCTGATGAAAGCAAAATCTTAAGTAACACTAATACTTTAAGTGGTATAGATTGTTCTCTGTGATATTTAAATGCATTAAGGGAATGGTTGAAGAAATAGTTGATGAGTTTCAATGTGAACAAATGTTAAACGATGTATTCAGGAGCTAAAAATAGTAGCACTCCCTGTACATTGCTGAGTAAAGAGTGGAATGCAGAGATAAAGAAGGGAAATGAGTGGGTTGGAAGAGTAGGTACATGAGGATGGAGTATGTTCCTCAGCTGCAGTAAAAGAAGGTTAATATGATAAAAAGGGAAGCTCTGCTTGGAGAATCTTCCTCTGAAGTTTTTGCATCCAGATTTGGCCTAATGAAGTGTGAGAAAGCATCTGAAGAAGGACTGGAAACTGAGCAGAGGTTAGTGAGGCAATGACTGAATTTTTAGAGTTTAAGCCTATATATGCAGATTATATCCAAAGAAAAAGTAACAAAAATAATTAAAGTCATGGGAACTGGAGAGACCTCAATATGAGGAAAGATTAAATATGCCAAGACTATTTTGTTTGGAAAGTAAAAGGAAGTAGGACATCAGAATTAAAAATAACAATAGCTAGAAAGCAATGTAGTCTTTCCAAATTTTAAAGTGATGCCTTTTCCTGGTCTTAAAATCAAGAGGCAAGCATGGTTAGAGGGGGAAAAAGGGATTTTACCTTGGTATTTATTTTAAGGATCCTTAGGTGCACTACATCCAGGTCGAATGCACATCCCCAATTCTCCCCAGAAGATCTGGTATATCATTATGGGTCTTACTAATTAGCATATCTATCATAAATTCCCCAAAGAGAGGCTCGAGTGAGCCCCCCCTCCCCAAGGAACCTTCCCCTGGATGGTTCTAACTTAGTTTACAAAATGTGTTCTGGAGAGGACCTGGGGCATTTTGAACCCTAACTACGAAACCTCTAAAATCGTCTCCTAGCTTAACAAACAAGTCCAAGAATGTAGGCAAAAAAGCACTAAGAATACAGAAGTTGTAAAAAGGCAGAACAGGGGTATAAAAGAAAAGGCAAAAAAATCATCATGGCATCAAAAGAATGAAAAATAATTAAAGGGGAGCCAAATAAAGAGTAGTAAGCTTAATATGCTATTTATGCAAATAACAAAAACAACTTTGATTTTATAGTGTTATTTTTAGAGTTTTCTTAGTAAAATCAGAAAGAAAAATAGACACACATGGAGAATACTTTTGGAACTACAAGGACCAAACTAAAAAGAACAAGGAAAGAGTCTTTTTTCTCCATGCAGGATAAATGGCATTTAAAGGTGGCTTTCAGCTTGAGATGATATTTTGGAAGACAAAAGAGCTTCAGAAAGTAGGGCCAACATCCACACAAAACCAATTAACTTTCTCATTACCTAGGAAATGCATCCTTTCATGCTCTGGGCCATTCAACATAGATTAAAATTATCCTTTATTTTTATTCAGGTAATTCAGATGCTGTTTTATCACCAAAAGTTTGCAGCCATTCCTGAAAGAAAGTGACAGTATGTAAGAGGAATCAAAATGCTATATGTAAGCCTTTTTTTTCTGTTGTCTTTCTGAAAGAAAAAATGTCAATAATGAAAATAATATTCCAAGATTACTAAAAAAGACAAAATATGTTGATTTTCCATGCTAGAAGTGCAAACCTAAACTCTAAAATTATATCAAGTATGTTCAATATCAAATACACAAAGTGCTGCAGGACCAGCTGTGTGTGGTTTGAGGTTGTCTGTAGGGAGTAATTTCCAGTAGCTTTAATTCATGTGGGAAGGTCACCTCCTTTGGAAAATCTGCTGTACAGTATTAAGCAGAAACCCTATGCCTTCCTCTGCCCACTGCTGGAAGTAGAAAATCAGCTGTCTTGGTGCCATTACTGTTAAATCAGTGTCCCATAGTTTATTGTCCACACACTTCTGCACTCGTGGCCTTGCATATGCCCATTTGTGTGCCAGAGGAGCAGAAGCTCTGTCTCTTAGAGATGCCAGCTGGAGGACTTCCTCTTGCTTTGCCTGCTAGGTGCCACATTGTGAAAACCTCCTTTACAGCTCCATTTACTGGGGGACAGTTACTTTAACTAATTAATGAACTTTGCAGGAGAATCACAAACAGCAACATTCCATCTGTATGTGAACAAATGACACTGCAATTCTCTCATTGCTTTGTGGCTGAGACAGAAAGTAGCAGACTTACTTTGAGGAGGGGTTAAATTTCTGTGGTTAGCAGGGCACACTGTCCCATAACAAGACAGATATTAACATGTGCCAACTACTTTGAGCATTGGTGACTTGCTCATAAGAAAGTGAGTTTCGAGTCACAAAGGAGTATATCTCTTGTTTTTGCTGCTGTGAATTTCTACATCAGCAGCTGTGCCAAATTATTGCTGGGTTTGTTTCAATCCTTCTCTCTAAATTTGTTTATTAGTGCTCTAAAAGAAAAGTCTCAAGTAATTTTAGGCTCCTTTCCCATTGGAGTCAGTCTTATGGAGTCACTGTGTCTCTGCGTGAACGTGTGTTTAGATCTATATTTCTGTTTCTCTCTCTCCTTCCCAGAGTAGCTTCTGTGCCTGCTGCCAGATTTCAGCCAAACCTGGAAAGAGAACAATACTTTTTCAATAATTAAGTTCCTTCAAATTTTATATGCAGGTAGAGGGGAAAGGCCTGATAAGTGGCCCAAGTGAGGAGCAGTTTGCAACGTAGCTTATCAGTCACAGGAGCATACACATCTGACAGAAATCTCATAAACATGTCTATCAGATTTTTTAGACAACAAGTAAATCAAAATCTAGAAGAAAACAGGCTTCACTAGCTGTCTCAAGAGAACCATTTGTTCTAACAGCAGGTTGTGGCTGTCCCATTTGAGACTCAATTTTCCTATTAGGGTTAAATGAAGAAGCCCAAATGTCTTTCTGCAAAGCCACATGTGCATATTGATAATGCTTTCCCGCTGTTCTTCATTGCTTCACTGCTTTGTGTATTCTAAAACTAGGCATGTAAATAAATCAATAGTACACAAACTTTGCTTTCAGCTCAACCAAAGGAGCCTGCTAAGGAATGATGTCAACATACATACACACTCCAGATTAAAATGGTGATTCTTTTGATAAATTTCAAAGGTCCTGCAGGTCTAAGTAATAGCACAGTAAAGGTGATTAACTAAAAAAATCCCAGCCACTTGATGAATTAAACATTACTGTCAGGACTTTATCAGGGTTGATAAATTCCAGCTCAGTCATGAGGATCTACAGAGAATTCACTTTTGAACCTGGAAGTTATTAGCTTTGCACATCTCCTAGCATTTACTGGAATACAGAGTTGACCCTGGCTGGATGCCAGGATCCCACCAAAGCTGCTCACACCCTTCCTCAGCTTGACAGGGAAGACAAAATATAACAAAAGTCTTGTGGGTTGAGATAAGGAAAGGGAGAGATCGCTCACCAGTCGTTGTCACAGGGAAAAAGGAATTGACTTGGGGAAATTAGTGTATTACAAATCAAAACAAAATACAATAATGAGAACTAAAAATGAATTTAAAGACATCTTCCTCCATTCTTCCCATGCTTAACTTCACTCCCAAATTCCCTACCTTCTCCATGCAGTTGCATGGAGTGGGGGCTGTGGTCAGTTCATTACACGTTGTCTCTGCTTCTCCTTCCTCCTCATGGGAGGATTCCTACTCTTCCTCTGAGTCCTCCTCCAGCATGGAGTCCCTTCCATGGGAGACAGTCCTCTACCAGCTTTTCTAACCTGAGTCCTTCCCATGGGCTGCAGTTCTTGACAAACTGCTTGAGGGTGGGCCCCTTTTTTCCTTGGGGTGCAGCCCTTCAGGAACAGACTGCTTCAGCAATGAGCCCCTTGCAGGGTCACAAATCTTGCCAGCAAATCTGCTCCAGCCTGGGCTCCTGTCTCCATGGAGTCACAGATCCTATCAGAAGCCTGCTCCAGCATGGACTTCCCATGGAGCCACATGTGCAGCAAGCCTGAGCCGTGGGTCTGGCTGCCAGTGCAGAGCTGGGATCACGGTGTAGTGCGAGCCCCTCATCACCACTGCACCCTTTGGGTACATGTGCTGTGCCCAGGGTGGCCTCAATAGAGCAGGGCAGGACTCTGCTGCTGCTGGAGGCAATCACACCACGTAACACATGGGAGAAACTAAGAAAGAAACTTTTAAAAATAATCCTACACCATTTCAGCCAAAATATATTGAAAACAAATTTGTGTGTTTATTTTTGTGTCAACACTGTTCTTCTGTGTTCTGCCCTCTTTATAATTACTTAGATCCTGTAAAGGATTATTATTCAGAGCAAAACATCTCATAGGCAGATGAAGACACTATTTCTGATGGATGGCTTGTTAAAACCAGCTCCAATATATGGAGCTAAATATTTAGATGGGCAAAGACTACCCTGAGTGGCTACACAGTGTTTCTTTTCCTGTGACCATGGCTATTATGACTTAACAGCAGATCTGTCTAAACTTCCTGATATGGTGGATTGAAGAGGAGACACTGGAAGGCCCAACATAATAATCTCCTTTTCTAGCACATGACTGTCACTAAAACAATATTTAGGCCACCTCAGTGGGTGACCTGACATGAGTCTGCACTCTAAACAAGTGCCCAGAGAGGTACTTGTCAGGCGATGGAGATGCCTCCATTTCAGCCAAGGACTGGGTGCACTTCTGATTGTGACAGGGATGACCCCTGGCTCCTTGCAGAGGAGTGGCAGTGAACAGGCTGTGGGACAACCTAAACATCAGCGAGCTGCATTAACACACTCACACTGAGATTCCCCTGCAGCTTCCTGCTTTACTTATGGTTACAGGCAAAGAAAAGCAGAAAAACATTCCACATTGCAATACATAATCTCCAATTTCATAAATAACTTAGAGGTCCTTAACACCTTGTTCTTCCTTATTTTAATGAGAAGAGAGAAAGCCAGCCTATCTCTCCTTTTGTCTTCCTCCTCAAATGCAAAATGTTGTCCCTCTTCCTAACAGAAAGATTAAAATAATGTAGTTGTTAGCTAAGAAAATATTGCTGGTCATGAGCTTATCACTTAACAAATGAAATTTTTTTGTTTTACCTAGTTCTTGAAATTCTTCTATCCTCAACAGAACATTTTCATTAAAACATGCTAAAAGAACAAGATTGCAGTGGAATAGTTATTTTTGCCATTCAAAAAAAAAAAAAATCACCACTGTAAGTATTGATAGAACTGCAGAGGAATTGTCTTTATTTTGTAACTCAATGAATGAAAAATGGGTTCTGAAGTAGGTGAGAATATTTTACAGAACTACTCACCATAAACAACTTCCCCCTCCCTGCCCCAAGAAAAAGGTAGCCATTGATAAATAATTTTCCCATAGCTACAAAACTGATTTGTAGAAGTTAAATTGTTCAAGGCTAATCAGGCTAATCTGAGGGAGAGGAAGTTTACCCTCCATTTCCCAACAGATTCTCTTTAATTTTGCAGTCACATTGACAGGTGGCCTCATCACTCAGGCATTACAGACCACCTTGAAGATATCAGCACCGTTGGCCTTTGAAGTCAGAATAATCAACAAGCCATTTGATACTCTATCAGATGAAATGGCCCTGTCAGGAAAGGCTGGCTCTCAGGTGTACTGATTGTCTATCGAAAGGAGATAACTTGATACAGTTTACTACGGTACAGATTCATGGACCTTGTGGGATGTTATAACAGATGTCTTTTTAGATGCACTTCCTCACAATGTCTCTTAAAAAAATATTCCCAAGAGACTTTTAACAGAAATTATAATACTCTAATTTCCTGTCTACAATATTCCCACAATACTGTGTAGATAGGCAAATGCATTAGTTATGGTTGGGGTCACAGATGCACAGATTCATGTGACATATCCATTTATAAATCCTGTCAAAGCCTTAGTTCAAATATTGTGTAGTAGACATTATTAGGTAAGTCTCCATTGCTTTACAGCAGTTAACATTCTGGAAGCTGCCAAAATCTGGCAAAATATTATTTTCAGAAAAGGAAAATTTTTTATTTTCTTTAGGATTATCCAGGATAATAAGAGTCTTTTTCTCAGGTTACTTTGATATGTTATCATCTTTGATTCTAATAATGTGGCCTTCATTCAACATGTATTATATCTTAAACAAACTGAGTGATTTAACAGAAACCAAATTTGAAAAATTATTACCTTAAATTCCAATTTCATATGTTCATATGTTTACTTTCAGAATTGAATATTGAGTGGGAGGATTTGAATGCTTTGTAAATCTGGAGGAAAGTGAGACTGAAAAGTAGAAAGTATGGTGTTTTGGGGTTTTTGTCCATTCTAACTAAATTTCAGCTACTGAGGTATAACAATTAAACTCTTTCTCAATGAAATGATGTTTTGTGATGGCTCCAAAATCATGGGAATAGATCTTAAAACAGTTAAAGATTGTTTGTTTGTGTGTACAGCAAATTGTTTGTGTGTACAGCAAATTGGAGTTGAAAGCAAGAAAAATAAATTGAAATTGCCAAAAAGCATGTTAAATGTCTTATTGTTTAATAGAACTTTTGACTAACACATAACATTTACTTGGGAAGAAGCGAATAAAAATATTTGTTTCAACATTAAGAAGCAGATTAGTTTATATCAGGGATTGAGAAAGTTATGCTATGTCTGTTCTATTTATACGACAGGCAGGAAACTCATTTCCATGAAAGACCCTGGCTTGTTCCAATAGTAATTATTCATCAGAAACAATCACGGAATGTTCAGTCAGTAGTAAATGGTCTATTTGATATCATTAGAGCAGCTCAGGGACCTAAAGTCACCCCTTTCTTGGTGTGCAGGTGTGTTAGGTCTTGCAGTCTGCGTGCCGGAGCACACTGGACTCCCTGGCAGAGGACAGCTGCTCTGATTTATTAGACCTTTGGAAACAGTATTGCTCCTGTTATTGACACATAATCCCTTAAAGTTGTTTGACAGCTAAAGCCTGAAGCAACACCACCAGACAAATCTTCAAGTATCACCTTTGCTGCTGAGAAGGAATATAGAAATAAAAGTAAAGAAGGAAAACTTGTAGAAAAAAACCATGGACCTTAAATATAGATCACTGTTCTCGAGGGAAGGTTAATAACCATTTTCATTGAGCTGCATTAATGATTTTTAAGCAGCTTACTTCTGTTAGCAATTATTCTTCATAATCTCATATCTTGTAGCAGCCTGTTTCATGGTAAATGATGTATTGGAGATTTTCTGTGCAGGGTGAAAATAAATCAAGGAAACATACAGAGACAAACCTTCTGCAAAGATGGAGTACCTGGAGCAATTCCGTGGATTGACTGCTATTGAGGCTTGTCACAGAGGCCTTGAGTGATGTAGTTGCCGACTGCCATGAAGATTTATCAAAGGTGAATTTGGTGCACTGTGAGCAATGCAGCTTCTGACAGGCAAGACATGAGCCCCTGTGCTTACATCCTGCTGTCCAAACGATGTGCGTGCCAGAGAGTAGGGATAAAAATGAGGAATGTGCTCTGAATTTATTTTAGACAAACATTAGTTGATGATTCAAATTAAGATTTTTTGGCAAAACGCAGAGAAAATATGCATAAAAGATATAATGAAGAATTCTGTCTTTCAGTCCTAAGGAAGTCTGGGACCCACAGGTTGCTGAGGAAATTCAGGCAAAGGTGACAAGAAGGGCCATTTGCCATCTATACAAAGAAGTGTGTTGAACATACAGACTTTTCTCTGTGGTCAGGGACAGGTTGTGAGGCTGTAGGCCAAAAAAAGGTGTTGGACAAGTCTCAGGATCACAAGCTCTGTCTCACAGTGCCTAGAAACAATTCAGATTTCTGGAGATGAGCAGAGAAAAATTTTTTTTAATACAGGTTCTGAACTAGGCATGGAGCCCATATTTATGGGTTAAGGTAGAACTGGATGGAGATGGCAGAGTTCAATATCCAGAGAGAATTAAACAGGCCTATCAGTTGAAAACAGCCCTGGACTTTACATTTTGGATTGTGCAGGGAACTGGCAGGGACAATCCTGTAGAAGACAAAGGAGCCATGGAGAGCTGGCCAGTTCTCAAGGACATCATCCTCAAAGCACAAGAATCCACCCAGACCTCAGCAGCGATGAACATGTGCATGCATGCCAGGTAAAGGCTGTCTGAGCAACCTGAGTTAAACTGATAAAAATAAATGCTCAAGAGATGAAGGCAGGAACAGGCAGGCAAGGAGGCACACAGAAAGCAGAGATAGAATTAAGAAGGTTAAAACTTGGCTGAAGCTATGACTGAGTGGAATGAAATGTGAAACATGAACAAGAAAAGCTTCTATAGATATATTGGTAGCAAAATCAAGATTCAACAATTTTTTCCACTTCTTACTGGAACAGGCCATCTTGAGCTGAAGGGTATGGGAAAAACTTAGGTGGCAAGACCTTCCTGCTTTGGTCTTTATTGCTCACAAACCCTCCTGATCTCTACTCATTACAGAAGAGTTTACAGGACACAGGTATTATCCAAAGCAGAGGAAGATATAGCTGGGGCTACTTGAGTAAGTTGGACATACAACTTACTTAAGGCATATCAGGAGGTAACCAAGAGTGTCAAAGGAACTGGCATAAGCAATTGAAAGACATTTGATAAGCTTGTAGCAATTGCAGTATGCTTCTGCACACTGGAAAAAGCCAAATGCTATGCCAATATTAGAAAAAAACCCCAAACAGTGAGGAGGATGCTTTTCATCCTAAATTCAGTATATGGAAAGGTACATCTTTTCTGAATGTCATGAAAGACACGGAATAACCAGTAAGAATTTATCAAGGAAAATTACACCTGACCAACCTGACTATTTTGTTATGAAATGTCTGGCTTTGTGAGTGAGGAGAAAGCAGTACTCCTGCACTCCAGCAAAACTTTCTATGCTGTCTCTAACAGCATCCTTGTAGCTGAACTAAGGAGAGATGGATTGTATGGGGCAATTATAATGTGGCTGAAAAACTGGCCATACACTTGGGCAAAGAGAGCTGTGGTCAATGGTTGCAAGCCCAGTTGGAATAAGGTTGTGAATGACATCCTTCAGGGACTGATATGGCACTGCTTGTGTTCATATTCTGTTTATCTTCATAGTGGTCTCTGATATATTCATCCATGACCAGCGCAACCGTACACATGCACCTCAAGAGGTTCAGCAAAGGGAAATGCCAAGTCCTTTGTCTGGCAAAAAATAACCCGATGCACTAATACAGGCTGGGGTCAAAAAAAATCAAAAGGTCAAAAGCAGATTTGCAGAAGCAGTTGTGGCATTCTGGAGGGTGTCAGCTTTAACATGAGTCAGCAATACAGGGTGCCTGTGCACTGCACTACGTTAGAAAGAGCAGAACCTGCAGGGTTTGTGAAATCATCCTGCTGTCTGACACTTGTGACTCACAGCTAAGGTGTTATGTCCAGTGTTTGGTCCTTCTACAAGAGGGAGGACTGCAAACTGAAGAATTCAGAGTAGGTCTGCTAGGATGGTGAGGGGGTTAGAGGATGTTATGCATTAGAAAAAGCTGATGAAGAAAGAATACTGTTTAGCCTGGAGAAGAGAATGTTGCCATGTGAAGCAGTTTCAAGTTTTTAACTATCTAAAAGGGCCCATAGAGAAAATATTCAGGCTATTTTCGTAGGCACACTTCAACACAATAAGAAACTATTGCCACAGTTGGCAGGAAAGAAAATTCTCGCTAGATGTAAGGAGACCAAAAATTTGTAATGCAAGTGATAAAGCAGTAGAATGGGTCGTGGAATCTCCATTCTTGGATGTGTTCAAGAGACCCTGAGCAACCTGATCTAATTTTTAAGTTAGCCCTGCTCTGAGTAGGAGGATGGACTAGATGGTCCGTAAAGGTGCCTTCCAGCCCTTCATGCCCAGCCTCACTCACGTCAGGAACTAAATTTACAACTTTACTGTAGACATAGAAAGCATGGCTGAGGATTTTCCAAGATTATACAGTTAATTAAACGTTATATACAAAAGTCATCTCTTTTACCCCATGGAGTGAAAGTAGCTTACACTCCATGACGTGCTTTTCTGGAGAGACCTCATCGTGGGCTTTCAGTACTTAAAGGGAGCTTATAAAAAAAAGAGGAGAGACTTTTGACATGGGCAAGTAGTGATAGGACAAGATGGAATGGTTTTAAACTGAAAGAAGAGGGATTTAGATTAGATATTAAGAAGAAATTCCGTACTCAGAGGGTAGTGAGGGACTAGAACAGGTTTCCCAGAGAAGTTGTGGATGCTTGGAAGTCTTCAAGGTCAGACTGGATGGGCTTTGAGCAGTCTAATCTTGTGGGTGACATCTCTGCCCATAGCAGGGGAGTTGGAGTGAGATGATCTTTAAGGTCTTTTCCAACCCAAACCGTTCTATGATTCTACATATTTATATTAATCCTCGCCCTGAGCTGTTTTCAAGCCAACTGGTTGCTGCGAATCCACTTAGTCAAACATGAAAATACATATTCACAAATCTGGCAGAAGCCACCCTCCTGTGGCATATCTATGGCAACTGAGTGTGCAGCTGAACAGTGATCATTCTTGAGGCAGCTGTATTCCTGTTCCACCTGGGCTTTCCAAATACTAGCACGTGTGCTCATCATCACACATTTTGACCTCTGCTGGGTTTCAGTGAACAAATTTTTAACATTGCATACAATATCTAAATTTTATATTTTCTGGGGTTTTTTAGGCTAACTTTCAGTCTGCTTCAGCACAATTCTGAATTTCTGCATGAGTTCAGAATATGTAATAGGCTGTAAATTTCAGTCAAATGCCATCTGTCATCTCTAATAACTTATCAAGCACAAGAGGCAAACACAGAACTTTTAACAGCAAACGAAAACACTGTCGAACTGAATTTATTTCCAGACGTGGAGAGGGAGGTTTTCACTTTTTCCTCCAACAGGACTAATGCTGCTCTAATGCCTTTCAGCATGATTTTTAAGGCATTCATTTGTTATGTAATGTCCATCAATTATAAAATATATTTATGAGGTCTTGCTAGCAGTTGTTAACAGCAGTATTGTGGGATCATATTTACAAGGCCTAATGAAACGGGAGAGCAAGAGTAATTGGATTGAAATTGGTAAATGAAAACTCATTCCAGGGGAGAAAAAGGTGCAAAACTGATGAGGTCTGACGTGTCATCAAATGGTGAAGGTTAAATTAAGATTCAGTGAAGACATATATAGTGCTTATTGTAAGTGTTTAATTGCTAGAATAACAAATGCCTTACAGAAATGCACAGTAAAAACCTCTTTCTGCTACTAAATCAGGCAGATAAATATTTTCCTATCCTCCAAATTACTATTTGTCCCACATTTTTAAGTGAGCTTTTTTGTTTATTTGCATATGAAATGGAAACCAAAGTTATTATTATTTTTTTTAAAAAAGGTAATTTGGTGACTTTAAATCAGATACTTGTAAATACTTTATGTGTATTCCTAGGAAAAAAATCCCAAATACATTCCCGCTCATTCTCAGAGAAAAATTTAGACATTGGAAAAATTAGAATTATGAAAAGTTTGAAGTTTCTTTCCCTTTAAGAAAAAGCATTTGCTGATAATAAAAATTGTTAACCAATGAGCTGAATTTGAAAGTCTCCAGTTAGAGCCAACTATCCCTGGCCAGAAAGGAAAATTTTTTCAGTGACATATATTGCAGCAAAAGTTTAGGGTGTCTTTGAAAGAGTATTTGTAGATCCAACAATGATTCTTTTTTGAGTAATAATCCATTAGGGTCAGCAGGCTTTTTGTCCTACTCTAATCTAAACCCCCCAAGAATCTATTGCACTAGAAATAAAATTTTTCCGTCATTTGACTGACAGTATAAAATCAAATAACTGTAAATTATTAAATTCTGATGAATCCATGGTTTCACACAAGGCTAGGATGCTTTGCTTTCAGGGCTGCTAGGCCTAGAGCCTGTTTTCTCAAATGGTCACCCTCACCTGTCATAGAGATTACTCGTCTGAGTTCCTTGTCTGCAGTACAGACCAGTAAAGAAAATAACAAGAAACTGCTCTTTGGTGCTTATTAAGTGAGGCTGTAAGAAATAATCTCTAAATGCCTGATCAGCAACCTCCGTAGCTGGTCTGTCCCTGGCCCTGAAATTATTGTTATAAAACCATGACAAAATAAAGCTGAAACTGCTGAAGTAAGAAGTCCAGTTTGCATTATGATAGCAGCTTTGAATGGTGCAGAAAACGAGTAGCTATAACTGGTGCAAAGAGAAAATTCTGGTTTATCTAGCAAACTAACTGTAGTATTACTCCATCTTTTCCCAGAAAAAGGCAAAAGCCAAAAATTTTGTGCTGGCAGGATATCCCAACCACGGAACAGCATAATAATAGTAACAGCAGAATAAACAGCAGAAATAAATTGACTTTTGCTGCCTGGAGAGGGTCTTTATGAAGGATGTCTTGCCTGTTAGGAGATATTTAGAACAGCAAGGAACTTGTGTGATGAACCCAGAAGAAATGAAGATTTGTCCTGCCATTTGCAATGCACTGTGGAGGACTGTGTCTTCTGCAACACCTTGACAAGCACCTCAGGTTTACTGCGTAAGCCATCATGCAATGTTACCCAGAGGTGCAAAGGACTGACTGAGGAGCTCCGTGGCCACTAGTGCCCTGTAGTCCATGGTAGGTCAGCTACATGCATTTTCTATAGAATATTATTAATAGTCCGAGAAAGAACTGCTCTAATCATGTCACTCGCAAGAAATCACTGGTCTGAACTGTCCAGCAAAAATCAGAATATTTTTGCTTGTTGCTTCCACATTGGAGATAAGTATTTTCCCCTACAGTGTAACAGAACTCAATAGCTTGGTGGTTAAAATGGGGTGCTTATTTTAGAGAGATGGATAATCTTCTTTTAAAGATGCCAGGTGACAAATTTACAACATCCCTTGGAAATCTGGTCTGATTTGCAACTACCCTCACTTAAAAAGTCACATCTTGTTAGGAAATTTGTTTAAGTAAATCTTGAAGCTAATTGGGTCCTGTTGTAGATTTGCCTCCTATAATGAAGTTTCTAAAATACCAAAAGTGCTCTCCGTTATGTAGGGATTTTTGTTTCTACCATGCTGATATTGCTGTGGAAGTGGGGGGAAAAAGAATGAAGGAAAGGAACACATTTTGAGATGGGACACATTTGCTCAATGGGGAATCTGAAACACCAACAGTTTATTCCTGAAATACCCGTCTGCATTCATGTGCTAACAACATAACATTTGATCACTCCGGTTATGAAAAGTCACCTCAAAACACACTCAGAGCTATGACAGCACATTGTCAGGGATAACAAGTCGCTTATGTTGAACAGCCCAAACTCTGAAAATCTAACCCAGATGCTGCTACTGTGATGAGAGCAAACAGCCATGATGGGGCAGCAGCTGTTTCTAGGAACTGGGGAAGGCCTCCTCTGGCACCAGCAGCCACCAGTACTCATCAACATCTCCAGCTGCTGCAGGCAGCAAGAATGAATTTTCACCCTTGTCTGTCGTATCTCTACCATTCCTTTCACCACAGGCCCTATCTTACCTCTTGGGGAAAGAAATCAATTCTAGTTTTGCTGCTGAGAAGTCTTGAGCCATCATATGTGACATTTTACTGTAGAAATCCAACTACCAGAACTAAGGATGAAAGAAAACAAAATTCTGTTCCTAATTTACTAGGTGATACACTAAGTACATTAATTATATTACTACTGCTTTAGAAATACTGCCAAGGTGGTTTGTACTTCTCATGAGCTTGATAGGGGATTACATAAATATCTCAGAATATTTACACTGAAAAATCCTTTTCAAGCTGCCTGGTTTTTTTGAATGGTTGTTTCACATCTGAGTCTGTCAGCAAGATAGCAAAAACACAGGCAATGCCTACTTGTCTATTTGTTTAGATCCTATTTAAACAATTTTTCTATGTTTATTCATTTTCTGTTTTCAGATTAACACAGCTGTTTCACTCAGTCAAATCATTACTAACCAATCATAACAAAGAGCCAGTAGTGAGGGACAAAATACCAGCAAATTTACAAGTTGTTGCATTCCAGGTTGAATGAAAGGAAGCACCTTGAGCACTATCCCATGCTGCAAGTTGACGTGTCATTCTGCAGCCTCCAGCCTGACCTTTCCTTAACATCAGCTGAAAAACAAAGAGACTCTGCTGTTGGAGCAGCTGCTCTACCTCCAGGCAGGTAACAGTATCATCTTCATGAATGACATCTCTGTTGCACTTGTGGCATGTCAGGAAGTCCTTAAAAAATCTGCAGATCAAAACAACACAAGATTTTCATACTGACCTTGAGGTGATGATCAAATATGGTGACTTGCAAACTGCAGATTAGGATGCATGTGGAGGCCAGCTTTGCAGCAATGGATCTGTTAGAAATTTTTGCTATGTCAGAGACCAGTTTATGTCCTAAGTGATATATGCATCCTATTTTCAACAAGAAAAGCAGAAAAAGCACTGCCAACCTTGACTGTGATTCTCTTTCTATAAATGTACCGATTTGTGTTATTTTAAACATGATTGCTTCTTCATGGAGCTTTTCACAGAACGACCCAATTATGACCTATTAACACAAATTGGTAAATATTTCTATCTAATTTCTCTCAAATAACATCAGTTATTATACTTAATTGTCAACAGACACACATATTCTGCTCTGCTGAAACATTCTATTGCTATATTCAAACAGCACTGGAGATTGACCATTTAAAAACATTCCTTGTTTTATTTATTTAAATTTTGTTCAGTTCCTAATCTGAGGTAGTTCTTTACTTTTCCTGTCTTGATTTTTTTTATTAATAATTAGATATATTTAATAGAAATGGAAACTAGAAATGTGGCAATGAAAAGGTCAGCACTAGCATTTGTGCAGTATGTGCATTTCTGGAAAACAAAAATTACATGCCCAAGAAAAAAAAAATATGCTGGAACGATTAGGAGTTGCACGATTTAACAGGCTTTAGGAAACTGCATCACTCCCTCATCTGAAGAAGGGATGTAACCAAACAGAAGGGTTGTTGGTGCACAGCTGTTTCACCACCTAATGAAACCTGTAACTGCACACCCTAAACTGTGCTTGGCAGAATGGCCTTCTAGGAATGAGAACCACAAAACCCAGTACTCAGACCAGTAAGCTCCTTAAGCAGGTGATTGTCAGGAAGACAGGTTGCACTGTAAATGTGTTGCTTTCTTGAAGACATAGGCTTTTTCTGGTTACAGGAAGATTTGGTTTCATAATTGTCAGTCGTGTTCTGGAGCTGAGTCCAGAAGGCTCATAGAACCAGAGGATTGTTTAGACTGGAAGGGATCTCAGGAGGTCACCTCGTCTAATCTGCTGCTCATGATAAGGGCACTGCTTGAGGCAACCTGGTCATTACATTCTGCCTGAAATCCTTGAATCTTCACTTCCCATCACTGACGTAAAATTTCATAAGCGGGGGAATTCTGTGTTCTTTCAGCTCTTTTTGTGTCAGTGCAAGTCAGTATTCCAACTGTTTTTCCATTCATGAAGCAATGTGTAGAGGCTTAAACTTCTCAGAAGTGAAGGGGAAAATTCAGGACTGTTCCAACATGTTCTAGGATGGCATAGAAGAAGGGTTAGTAGTAGTTGTTTGAGGGGCACTAGAGGGGAATGGAGGATGAACTGTGTCTCTTAGGTGTTGTTAAGAGAATAGGAATACAGAAGACTGAAACTAGTTTTCAGAAGGGCTTTCTGTATCTCCCACTTTTTCTAATACATCTGGACATGATTTACAGTTTTATTCTCTTCCCACATTCATATCCAGTCTGTGCCATTGCAAGAGTCTGTATCTTAAAGATGCTTTCAGATATCATCCATGGATAGGCAGGCAAGTATTTAGTGTGCAGAAAGAAGCTTAATGGAAATCTAATTGATTAACCTGGTCAAAGATGTGACAACTTAACCATATCCAGATGATTCAAGCAGCTATGGAAATTTACTGGTGAAGGCATAGATACGTATCATCTAGCTCAAGAATTACATAGGATTGGATGACTATTCCTGATGTTAAGCATCAGTTAAAATGATCTTTAAGCACAGGACCAAATCCTGCCAACTGATTATCATAACCGACCTGATTTCAGCAAGTTTGGAGGGGGTTTTGTTACATTTCTAATCAATTTCATGTATTCCATGCTCTTCACTTTCCATCTTCTCTTCACTTTCCATCTTTTTGTTTCTCCCAATATGCTGCCACAGTGTTCTTATACCTCTCTGAGAAATATCAGCTAGAAAGGAGATGTAAGCAGTGAACACCACAGTGTTGGTTTCCAGAGGAATAATAAACAAATGGAAATAGAAGGAATACAAAACAGAAGACCTGTTCACAGACCAGGTGGATAATCTGTATCATTTGGAATCTGAATACTGGAATTATGGTACAATCTGTGCAAAACATACTTTTTTGTGTTCTTTTTGAAAGGGTTTATACTGTGAAGCCTCCATTATAAAAGCCCAAATTTAAATGAGGTCTTGAACTACATTATTTGAATAAGTGTAATTTCTTATGTTGACTCCAGAGCACTGGCTTCCTACAGGGACACAAAATACAGAGTATCAGTTAAGAGTTTTCAAACAAAAACCAGACATTTTCCTGTGAGGACAAAAGAAATCTGCAGGTAAATTAATTGTAGATAGTTTTACAAAGCTAAGGGCCAGTATATCAAAGGCTCAGATTTTTAAAAATAGCAACTTCAAGCGCAGTTAATAAGAGTTAATTAGTTGTCAAACCCTGCAATTTAATATAAAGATTCCAAGAGGCAATTACTTGCATGAACTGACCTTTTTATAAGCCAAGCAAAGAAGAATATTCAAGATGGGAAATTAACACCTATGATAAGTTTCAGTTAGGAAAAACCGTGTAATACACTGACCCTTCTAAAAAAGTCAGCCCTACCTACAGGACAGTGTGACTTTAGAACTTACTAATTCAAGATTTTTTTTCTCTTCTTCAGAAAGAGAGATCTTAAAATAAGAAAATTCTACACTACTGCCTTCATGATTGGAAAAAGAATGAAAACCACCCCCTCACACAGTAGCCTTTTTGTAAAGATTGGATGAAAGCCGGGCCCTGGCAGTTTGGGATGGGAAAAAAAATTAATTGTGTACTGAGACATGAGACAGTAATAACTCACACAGTCTTCACTGCTTCATGCCAGACAAAATAAAAATGAAGCCAAGTAATAGAGAGCTGCTGATGAAAGTAGTGCCATCCATTTTTTCCCCACCGATTTGAAAGACCAGAAAGAGGCAAATAAAAACCTTAGATATAAGATTATTCCTTCCACTTTCCCTATGGCTGATCCAGCTAATATGAAAAAGAAATGAAATTAATGCCCCTAGGAGTTGTTATTTTGGTTGGATGAGCACACAGATCTGGGCTGGGTAATCAAAGTGGGACTCTTTGTTTAGGAAAAAAAAAGAAATCAGAAGTGTGATTTGTGTGTACTAAGCAAAGAGCTACAGTCCTCTCAGAGCCAGGTGAAATTGAAGAGGAAAAAGAAAATTGTGGGAAAAATAGACAACATTTATTAGCAAGCTTTTGCCATCCAGGAAGCTCTTTTCAAGACACAGACACATGCAGATATGCCCACACACAAAATATCTTCTTGTTGATATTTCAGATTTGCCATTTCTTTAACCTGAAGATGTTTCAGATCTGTACAAAAAAATAGTAAGAAAAACAATCTTATAAAATCCTGCTTATGCTCATGTGTTTTAAAAAATTGTATTATTAATAAATTTATGATCCCAGTGTCTTTAGCATTGTAGCTGATGAGACTCTGAAAGGGAAACCTGCGAGGAATTTTTGGTAAAATAAAACTGAATAGGACAAACATATTGCCCTTGATGGCAAAAATGCAGCATAAATTTATAAAATTGATCTCTGTTTCATTTTGAATGCTATTGAATGAACATCTCATAGTTTAAAATTCCACTCGAATTCTTGTCATTCTCTTCAAACAATGACACTTTTCTACATCCATATTTATAAATCTCCATAACCTTTTCTAAGATGAAGTCGCTGCTTTAAATTTACTGAACAGAGGTACATTTTGTACCCAAATTTCATTCCTTCTTTTTGCAAAATATATGCATTAGGCATATTTCAAGTGAGCATGGGTACATACACACAGACAGAGAAATCTATTCAAGAACAGATTTAAATATGTTATAGTTGTACTTTTATGACTTGTACAACCTTCAAAGAGACAGGATTCTTTCATCTACAGTCAAGAGCCATGAAAAGGCATAAAAGATTCCTAAAATTACTAGTACTAGTACTGTGTACATCTGTACTGAATTAAAAAAGCAAAACATTAGAAATTAATTTTGAAAAATAGTCCTATAAGACATGCAATATATTTCTAAATGGATGACAATACAGACATTTATTTTTGAAATATTCCTAATACTTCCCTGAGTACTTATCTTACTAGTGTAATCAAACTACTATTTAGAAGGAAACATCATATCTTTGGTTCCTCCCTGAAATAGTTCTTGACGTATATTTTGAAGGTAAATGTAGTAGAGTTTGAGCTGTGGTCTCATTTAAGGATTATAAACTGGGATTCATATGCCTCACTCAGAACAATTGCACAGATCCCACATACTTAGGGTCTCTTCAGTGATGACTTTTTAGCCACTTAAGTTCCTTCCATCTTGTGCTGAAAAGAATGCAGTGAGCTGATGGAAAATAACACAAGGTTCTAGGAAGCACTTTACTGCTGAAGTGTTTGCAAGGAGTTGGATAATCTTAATCAGATGAGTAGAGAAAAGTTTCTAAACAGAAATTTGTGTGATAGAGGAGGAAATATTGGAATATTGTTTTTAAACATTGTAAGGGAAAAATCAGCATACAATGTATTTTTGACAAAAAAACTCTGATACTCAATAGTTAAATAAAATTTCATTACTTGTGACTGCTTAGTATATCCAAAGGAGATCCAAAAATAATACATTTTTAACCAGGCTAGCTCTCAATTTTTCATTCAGGACCTGAACCCGTGTGTTTATCTAGAAGTTAGAGATGTTAGCTATCTATTCATGAGCTCAGAGCTCTCTCTCACTAGTTCTGTGAATGGACTGAGGCTGCACAGTTTTGCAGGGAGTTGGCATCTGGCTTTCCATAAATATCTCTTGCTTGTGTCATGGTTTCACCTGGAGACTCTTTGATCACATCAGATCAGAATATACCCCTGATGCATACAACATCTAAATGAGTAGTTCACAAAATGGTCTGCATTTCCTGAAGCAAATATAAATATTACTGCTGGCAACTGGTGTAAACCAAACTGAATATGCCTTCAGGTGTGCTCTACAGAAGCCCTCAGAATATTTATTTAAATGTTGCTATTTCCCTGCCAACTAACTTTTTCATTTGTATGTTTTAGCAAAGCCCGTAAAATCTTGCCACAGCCATCTGAAGCCTTTGAATGAATGTTTAATGTCCTTTTAGCAGTATTCACTCAGCTCTCATTTCAATACACCTGAAAACCTGACAGGATATACAAAAATGAGGTTCCAGGTTGTTTATTACTTTCACTTTTAAATGTGCCAGTTAAACAAATTCTTACACCAGAACTCCACCTTTTAGATACCCCACCACGGTTTGATATTTCCAGTTTTTATAAGGTGAAAAGATTTTCTTAAATCTTTCTGCAGCTGCAGCATTTCCAAGCAAGCATAAGAGCAAACAAAGGTGAAAATACAGAAACTTTATGAGCCCCACAGTCCCTGGCTGTGTAATTAAATGGAAATACATCTGAGTTTCAGGGACACCTGTTGCACTCTCCTCAGATATTGCTGTTTCCACTAGTTTTCAAAATAGAAAGAGATGGTCAGGGGTGTCTGTGTCAAGTTGCACAGGATTTCTTAATGCCAGGACTAGATTTTGTTTGTCTCGCCACAGTATTGAGATGGCACAGCAGGAAAACCCTGACCCCCTGCCATAGCTGAGGACAACCAGGCTTTGTCATGGCAAGGGAAGAAGGAGCATGGCAGGGAGAAGTCCTGCATGTGCCCAGGTGTGTGATGGGGGAAGAAGTCCCACTCTGTGAGCTGCACCAGGCAAGGCTGGATGAGAGTGAAGGAAGAAGAGAAAAAAGATCTGTCCTAGTGAAGGGTGAGTGCCTTCCAGGCACATAGCTGTGTTAGCATTGCTTGCACTGTTGTTTTTTTTGTTTTTTTTTCTTTTTGACACTTCCTTTTGTAAGTAATGATGTCAAAGGAAATATTTTTGAGGGAAAAAACCAAAAGAGGAGTAAAGGCAGCACCTATGATGCCCCAGTTAACACCATCACTCCTCCAAGTAGCCTGATGGGGTCTTCACAAGCAACCCAACAGAGTTTAACATCTGATAGCAACTTTTCAAGCAGCACAGCATCCTATGTTGGGATCTCACTAATATTGAGAGAAGATTTGGGCATAGGCATTCCAAACTTAAATTAAGAGAATGCAGAGTTTTACCTCATCATTTTTTTCAGAAAACTTCCTTCTATGTCTTCCTTGGAAAGGGCAAATTTAGTTGTCTTACAGTGTAAAATGAATTCAGTCCAGTGGCATATACATGCTCAGGGTAGACAGAATACCAAGAATTTTTCACAACACTGCCCAGATTTCAAATAGGTTTATTAGAGCATGCATAACAATGCAGAGATAAAGGACCTTGCACTCTTTATCTACACGCTGCTTTAGGCCAGTGTAGCTGTGACAGTACAACTACCAGAATATTTTAATTCAGAAAATACGATTTTATCTTCCCAGGCCAAAGCATTTTTGCTCAGACTTTCCCAGGAAATTTAGCTTGATACAGGCACATGGGATTTCAGATCAAAGATTTGGCAAACAGAAGAAAACTGTGCCTTTTAACAGAAATTTTTATCGAATTTTAAATAAAGACAATGTTATTAGCCATGGCTTTCTAAGCATTTGAAAAAGACATCACAGTCCCTTGAAAAAAACCCCAAAAATATTTGGAAAGGTGGAAAAATTTATGCAGCAACACTATTTTTAAAAGAGGTATCCAAATAAAAAAGTGTACCTTCAACCATACTAAGACCTACACCATATCCTAGATCATGGGATATTATTTCTGTTATGAACAGTATTTGACTTCTTGTGAAATGACTGAAATTCCATTTCACGTGAAAATAGAGCACAAATACAAGGAAGAATTATCATTATCCAGGCCTCCAAAACAATATGAAGAACAGTTTGTATGATCCAATTAATCTGCACAGGTATCACCATCTGGGGAGCATATCTACCAAAAATATTGTGAGGGCACACCTATATATGGAACATTCATGAGCTTAGTAATGATCCCAGGAGAGTGATAAGCTAAAGAGATAATGCAGCTGCTTGATATTTCACATTTCAGCCACACAGCCACAGGTGTAGCTGTGCTGGAAGAGGACATGCACAGCTCTGTGTCTGTCACAGTACATGGTGCTGCCAAAACTTCCTTACTGTGACCAGCTGTGTTGAAATGGGGATTGCCAAGGAGATTCAGGGCCATGCAAGGAGCATTCCTCACACTGTGCTCTCTTGTCTTTCATATGAGCACTCAGCTAGTAGGATTAATTCAACGTGTTTATAATTAGTTACATGTGCAGAAACTCAGAACCAGGTATTTCTGTCAGAATGTGTCCATCAAAATTAAAACTTGTCATTAAAGAATGATGATTTTGCTAGTTTTCTGGTAATTTTTCAGGATTCTGGAATTCTGTGGGAAAGAAAAATCCAAGATTTCTATGAGATGGAACATCTTGTGCAAATTTTTCCATTGATTTTTAAATGTTCTGTTCTGTTCCATTTTATAAAAATAAATGAAAAAACCAACATGAAATAGAACGTTTCTATTTGCCATAATTCTGCATTTCTTTTAACCTGAAGCAACAATCTGAATCTTTTGCTTAGCAATGTACTGCATTGAGTCAGAATTAAAGAAATTTTGAAATCCTTTAAAAAAATTGTTTATTTTTGTACACACACATTCAAAGTAAGTGTCTATATTATATATATGCATCTAAACTATACATATTTTGATTTAAAAAAAATTAAATTTTTATTCTCCGTCTTAGATGATTATGAGAAGAAAGGTGACTTCTTTTTATCTCCTAGCCAGGAACTGGCAGCTTTACCTTTAAGCTTATATGCTTGGTATTCAATTGTGAATCAATTCACCACTGGTTCCTTGGGGGAAACAAAAGATCCTCTGTGCCTGTTCAGACCTCTACAGTAGCCATTGAAAATGTCTCCTGGAACTGCACATAACTCATTGAGTGGGAAAGCTCCCTTTGCCACCCTTACAGAGATGAGAAATCTGCAAGGAGGGAATAGAAAAAACAAAAGCACCCATATCATCAGCAGGATTTATCTGAGAGGCACAGATGATGTGAGCAATACTTCAGCCACTAACACAGAACAACAACCTGATGACTCACAACTTGATGTGTCTTTCATGCCCCTCAGTCAATTCATTCACACAGAATCTAAAAACTTGGCCCAAACCTTTCTGACAGGTGAGTACTCAAATTCTGTGCACCTGCTTGAGGCCTCACTGTGGGCATTGGAGCCAACACTCTGCAAAGGCACCCCAGACCAGCCTTCATGTGGTCAGTGTGTGCTGCAGACCTTGGTTTGGCCAGCACAGAACCCCCTATCCTCAAAATAGAAAATAAAAAACGTGAATGCACTTGCTTTGTCACAGTTGTGATATAAATTGAAATTGCTACAAGTCAAGCACATTCTGAGCTGCAGTTTCAGCAGCTCACTTATCTCAAGTAAAATGTAATACTGGCAGCTAAAAAACAAACATCTGCCAATTCAAATAGACTGTAGAAATAATGTTCTGAAACACAAACACCTTCTGACAGTTTAGGGAGTCTGGGCAGAGTTGGTAGTGACAAATACAGCAGGGCTGCCCAACATCTACCATTATAAGATACTGTTTTAAGTAATTTATAAAACTTTGCCAACCTTTAACTGTTTGGACTGAACTTTCCCAGATGTATCTGTCTTGGGCTGACTTATTTTGGAAAATTTCATTAAAATGGTTCAACCATTTCCAAATAATTTAGAGAAAAGTGCAATATTACCTTCCTGCTGAAACATAAATAAACTGTACAATAGCATTGCTGAGAAGTTCTAAGATACTTGTACTGCGGAAAAGGGGACTTCAGAACACCCTCAGCATTCAGGTCATGCTTTTTTGCTGATTCTGAAAATACTCAGATCCATTTTTCCATGTCAAAAACTTCACAAAAATTTTAGTTTGTTTTGTGTCCTGTAGATGCTTGCTCAAAATTAGGAGCCGAACTCCTGTGAGATCTCATTTCCACAGAGAGCAATCCCACCCTCTTCCCCTCCTCCAGCACAGCTGTGGCTGACTGCATGGGGAGGCAATTTCACCTATAACTAGAGCTCTGCTTAGTTCAGGGCATAGAGATCAAAGCCAGCATTTTACAGTCAGTCTCAAGGTGGGCAGCCATGAGGTTTCTGTCCTGCTGAGGGGTCTGCAACAACCTCACTGGTCTCAAATGAAAAAACATACGGGGCAGCTTCACAGGCACTTGAATCAGATCCACTTCAGCAGATCTTTATGGAGAAAAGACTACACAGACAAATGCAGGTGCAGTCAGTCACTTTACTTCTACACTGTGCTAGCCAAACAGCTACTGAGGGCTGCACTGACAGTACTAAGGAACAGTGGTGGATTAGCACAGTGATGTGCCCGAGATCTCAACTGCATTTCTGGGGGTCATACTGGCATGGACCCAGAAAGATGCTGATGTTAAATCTGCACCATGGCTCCCAGGTCAGAGGTTGCTTGTATGTGTCCAGCTTGAAGAATGAATAGAGGAATTCTAGGATATTTCATATGTATGTACCTATCTTTCACACATATTTCACGTATTTCACACATCACACATATTTCTCCATACCCTGTACTTTGGCTGAGTGTGGAAGTGATTTGAACATAGGTTGGTAAGGATGCTTGGTGACCAAGAAGCCTAAAGAGTCTTTAGCCAGTGTAACAAAACAGAAGTAGTTCAGATTAATTGTACCACGTGCTGAAGGGGACATTTTAGGTTATGTGGCAGTGTTGAAGAAAATAATCTTTCCTCATTTGAAGGTTAATCATAATTGAATATTTTCTCTCTCCTAAATGATTTGTGTTTGTCTTACTTGTGATATTCTTTCATTGAAGAATCAGTGCAATTCTGAGTTTTTTCAGTGGACAAAAATTCTTCAATTCATCCATAATTTATTATGTGTGGATCAGATCTTCCTGGATTGGGTTCTTTTATTTACTATACTAGTAACAAATTAGATATTTCTAAACTCCTGCAAGTTTAGAAATGAATGACTCTGAAATTGCTCTCCAGTTTTATTTTGAAAAAAGATGGGTGACACCACTGAAATACCATCTTGCACAGTATAACTGAAAGGTTTTAGTTTTGTGGCACCTTCTATCTCTGAAGATCATAAAAAGCCTCTCCAAGATCATCAAGTTCTCTTTCCAAATAGCCTATAAGGCAGAGGAATGTGGTCTCTATTCCCTTCTTACAAGGGTAATCATCATGAATCATAATATTCCTGAACTCCTTTGAAGATCCATGCAAAGGCAATGAGATCTTACCTCTTGGCTGCTGTCACCATACTACCATTCACCTGAAAAATGTAAATACAGTGATTTACAAGACAGGAAAAATGTGGATTTATTGTGCACATCATAGCTTTGCTGTAAAGGTATTTATCTAGTAAAAGTGTGAGATTACTTTGGTATATCATGGCACAACAGGACAGGTAGTAATTTATGTCAAATGGCATTAGATGGAAGAGGTCAGAGGTAAAATTTTGCTTCTGGAGTCTGTTTTGCTATTTAATTAATACCTGCTTGGCAAGATAGGTAGGACCTGCAAATGCATGACTGTTCTGCTCTGGTACAAAACCAGAGATAAATAGGTTTTGGGGACTGACAGTAGTCACATGCCCTTGGCGTGTTTGAAGGTGTTGTTTAGAGGCATCACTTGCTTAAGCATTCATTGACATAAGTAAATCACATGCTGCAGGGGGCTGATGAGCCTCATTCACAAAAGTTCATATAATTACAAATTTTTTTGTACTGATTGATGTTTTGGAGCTGCTGTTCCTAGGGAGAAGAATCAGAAGAGGGGGAAAAGGGCAGAAAAAGTGAAGCTATTTGGCTTACAATGGAATGGAATCTAGGCATAAGGGGACAAGGACATCTCTGTGCATTAGTTTTTCTCTAGTGAGCTGAGGAGCCAGAGATGTGTATAAGGAATGGAAACTATTTGTAGGCCATTCCAAAGAAAACCAATACAGGAGAGGAGACCCTCAGCCTGTTCCTTGGGTGGATCCTCTGCCAAATCCCACATTGATGTAAGCAGACTGGGAAAACATGGATGCATTCTGCTGCTTAAAGAAGAGAAGAACTTTAGAGGACTTGGCTGTAATACAGTCTCTGTACTGAAAATAACTGAGGAGAATGGGGTGCATGCAGGATTTACATGAGCTGCTGGGATCAACAGCTACTGGGAAGTCTTTGCCAATGTCTTAAAAAGGAAACCTGATCATGGTGCAGAGGCACCACTTACTCTGTACTGCTTTGTGTTGAGCAGCTGGAGCCCAAGCCAAGTCTTTGAAAACAGAACTACAACCTTTGTAAAAATTCAATGTCAGCATTATAGAGAAAAGACCAAAGTATTTGCAGGGTTTGTGGAGATCAGGACCCTATCATTCGAAAAGCAGCTTATCCCTGGAGGAGCAGACACCAAATGATTGGGTTTTTAGTCTAACACTCCCCTCCAGTATTCTCTCTTTTGAGAGGTTGCATACAATCTCTATTTCCTCCAAGGGGATCACGAGGTTTAGCACCTGCTTAGTCTACCCAGACATGACCACCAACACAGCCCACTGCTGCTGCTTCTGCTCCGAGTTACCTACCAAATACTCAGGACATTCTTTCAAACCATGAACTGGCTTTCCCTCGATGTAGGAGCATGAGAGGAAAGTAATTACAGTTTTAAAAACTATGTTTTTCCTTAACCATTTTAAGGCAGACACATGGAGTTTCATATTAGGAACCTACAATAAAGACCTGGTAAGGAGAAGCTTTTGTCTCAAGTACAGTAGGATAACAGGATTGCTCATTCTGCTCTCATAATTCTTATCAACATTTTGAGATCTTCTCCACTTTTCTACAGACATTATAATGTACTACAGACATTATAATGTACTTTAATAATGTCTAATTTTGAAAAAAAATTGAGGTATGTGCTCATTTGAAGCAGCTTTAGACTTCACCCAGACATCAAAGTGCTGAAGCATGTTTTGTAGTTCAATAGCTTCATGGCAAGCATTGGCTTCAGAGCATTTGTGGAACAGGTGCCTTATAACTTAAGTGTGGCACAAAGTTTAAAAATCTGTTTGATATGCAAGTAGTACAGATATGGCAAACAAAACTGCCATGAGTACACAGGGTAAACATAAACTGGAAATTGAGATTTTACAGATCTTGATTAAAAAGAAAAAATGAAGTAGTTTCTTAAAAGTTAGGCATAATAAAGTCAAGAAGGAGCTATAAAATATCAAGTTCTTAGTAGCTGACCCTTTCATTTTCTATAACTATGTTAGCAACAGAAAACTCCAAAAGACAGAAGAGGAAATACCCTGGCACATTTTTCCTGAGTAACAATGAATGTGTTCCATCCCACAGAACCCATATTCACTGGTGAAGAACTGACAAACTGAAGAAACCATAAGTAACCAGAAATAGAGTGCAGACTTGTGCTAAACAGTTTCATAAATGACTGAATTCGTGATATATTTATCCAAAATTTACTATTTCATACCCTTATGAAAGCGTTTTATTTTACAGAAAGAAAACAAAACCAACAACCTTAAGAAAACCGTTGTGCATATAGAAAGCAAGCTCACATAAAAAAAATATTGTCCTACTTAGACTTAAATAAGAAACTTAAGTAAAATGTACTTTTGTACTTAAGTAAAATGTACTTTTATACCTCATATGTACCTCTTCTAATGCTGAATGCTAATTATTATATCAGAGTTTGTCAGAATGCTAATTAGTATTAGTGAGAAAAAAGAGAGAAGGAAAAGCAGAACGTTTTTGTGTAGAAAGCAAACAGAAAGGAGGCAATTTTTTCTAGGTAATATGCCAGGGGAATGATCACCACGTGAAAAGCTACCAATGAACATTCAATATTTTAGAATTTCCTACCTTTAATACATATGATTTCTCAATCCAGGTGTAATTAAACTGCTTCATGTTGCTTTCTCTTTCTTTCAGAAATGAAATAAGAAAAAGCAAAAAAGACAAGTTAGGTTTACAGAGCTTGTAAATTGCTCTAGAATCCAGGTAGAGTTACTCAAAACCTCAAGACAAATGTTCCTGACTGAAAACTCTTCATGAAATTATTAGAATATTAAGAAATCCACCATCTTCTTTGTTTGTCCGTATTGCCCATATCCCCACATTTTCTTACCAGTTCCACTAAACTTCACCAAATCAACTATTTTTGCCGGCAAAAAAAATTTGAAGACATAATTGCTGCATCTTGTGTTTAATTTTTATTTTCTGATTTTATTTGTAGATACACATGAATTAAAATCCAGTTAATTATTATTTGCTTCTGAGAAAGTACAACTTCCATTACTCATTGCTAGCTTTCAACAATCAAATTTGTAATTTTGATGCAGCAGAGTCTAAATTTGAAAGTGAAGTCACAACAGAAAAAAAAGTCATCCAGACATGTGAAAAATCAAAATTATAGCTTCTCGTAGCAAAGGAGATGACTTATTACAGGCTCTCACTGTTTCTTGTGCAGCAGCAGCTAAAAGGATCCATGACAGAATATAGAAAGACTAGGAATGATTTTTTTACTGATCCTTTTCATTTTAACCACTGGGTTAGGATTTTCCAAAATGAATGCAGCCATTGTCAACCTGCCCATATATTTCTGGGTTGGGTTTTCTAAATTTGAATTTTGGGAGATGTTAGTAAAGGCTGGGGAGAGAAGCAGTGTTCAGAATGAAAACACATAACATTCAGGAGAACAATCTGCTCATATATAAACACAGTGGGTCCTTTCCATTAGAGTAAAGGTATAATAAAAGAAACAAAACAAAGAAATTGTTATTCAGCTCTGAGAATGCCACCCACTAAGTCAAGCAAACAGCTCTCCCCAGCATAGATCTGCTCCCCTGACAATCTGGCCCTGTGTTAAAAGGATAACCTCAGTAAAAATTCTAAACTCTATCCTCCACGGTGCATGAACATACACAAACCAGCTATTTACAGATGTTCGAGGAAGTCAGTAACAATGTCCTGAAAAGGTACCTTATAAGTCTTGCCAGGTGGAATTTCTAAAGAGCTGCTTGGACAAATTCTTGAGAGCAGTCAGAGCTAGTCTGCACCACCCAAGTGGCATCTGTGGTCACAAATCTGATACACATTGCTGGTTAGGAGCCCTCTGCTGCTAGAAAAACACTTTATCCTGCCATATCCATGTCCCTGCCAGGTTACTGTTCCACTTCTAACATGCAGTCTGACTGGGGCAGTGCTGCCACAGAGACATCTTGCTCAGTCACAAGCAGCTGTTTGTAGCATTGACTAGTCTTAGGTCTGGGTCTGGCCTTCATAAAGCCCTGACTGTCTGTTCTGCTTCCCTCACTCTGGCAGCTGTGAAGCAGTTGATGCAGAAGACACCAGTACCCACTGTGCCTTCATTATGTCTCTGTTGTAGGTAGCTGTAAAGGATGACTCCTGGTGACATCAGTGTTGCCTAGAAACAGACCTTCCAGAGGGCTAAAAGGAGGAGGGAAAAAAATCGCACTCTTGTATCAAAGAAACTTCCAAGGCATATGACTGGATGGCAAGGGGACACATCTATAATTTTAAAAAATTGTTGGCACAAACTTTTGAAACTTTTGTGCTCCAAGGTCTCCATTAATTTGATTCAAGCTTACTGGAATTTTTTGTGGGATTTTGCAAGTACATTAAAAATCAGCCCAGACAATTTTGGGGAGAGGGTATGAATTATAACTAGAAAAGTTAGATCAACAGAAGGCTGAAATTTAGCTTTAAAAACGGGTGAGTATTGACTTATATGGCATTTTACAAATGTGCAGCTACATTAGCTTGGGCAGCTCTGGGATAAGTCTGCTGAGAGAAATACTTATTTTGTACCAGTGTCTTTGCAAATAATAGAAATAAACTCTTAATTTTACAGGGACTTACACATTTCTGTCCAATCCATAAATGTACTGGAGTGCTTGAATCTTCAATACATACTGTACATTAAAAAGTAGAGAACATTGAGAACAGATATTGTTTCTTGTCCTCTTTTCCCCTCCAGATTTTGGAGGGTCTTCCACATTGGGCTTTATTGTGACATGCAATGGTAAAAATTAGGTGGAAGCAAGGCAGCCAAGCCCTGGCAATATTGACTATTGATCCAGCTGTACAGAGTCAGATTACTTGGAAAACAACCCTTCAATTTTTCACTCCAGTGACGCTGCAGGGCAGTTGCTTTTGGGATCATTACCCTTGTCTGTAAAATAAAGGAATGTGAGAATGTGTTTGAGTAAATTCTGAACCCATTTGAACTTTGTGGGTTTGAAACCTAGTCCTAGAGTAAAATCGTTGCCTTCCATGCACACATCACCTCCACAGCTAACCAGGGCATTCACACCAAGGCTGTGGTTTAGCTGATCCATGAATCATCCATAAATCACCAAAATGGTGTAATGAGTGTACTGAGAAATACCCACGTTGCCAACACTTTATCGCATGAGAGTTGCTTTAAGAGAGGGAAATCCAGAAGGAACGTGCTTCCTTATGATCTTAACTGGCAACGAAATTAATGTCACTGATGCACTAGCAAAGGGTGGCAGAACCCTCTCTCTTTAGCCTGACAGCTCTGCAGTGACGAGATTTATCCTCATTTATCCAGGGTTTGGATAGCAGGAAGATTAGTGGCAAAAATTGGACAGAAAACAGCCATAGACCAACTAGTGTTCATCTTGTCCACACTCATGAGTTTTCCTTTCATTTTTGTGCCCCACAAACAAGGAAGAGAATTCTCATGTAAGAGTAAAAGGTTAATGGTAAGAGCAGCCTTAATCCATGAAAACTGTAAGGCCCAAGTAGCAAGAGTGTTCAACATTAATGCAGCATGCATTAATGACAAGAATCGTGAGCAAGAAATGTTGTGGGACATTTTGGCTGATCAAAGTTAAATGAGGAAGATTTTTTCCATTTTTACTTTCTTTATTTTTTTTTTATATCTAATTGCTGTTAACAGCCTTTGCAATGAAACTGTCCTTTCCCCTTGCTCTTTAAAGGGAATAATGAGATGTGGCATTTTTTTGAGGATTATTTCCATTTCCAAGAACTCAGTCTTCCACATATCAGCAAACCAGATCACCCAAGTCTGGTGCTGGATATTTGATTTTAGGAGATTTTTTTTTTTTAATTTGGAGAGGACATCAGCACAGAAAGGACACTCCTGAAACAGATACCTTGAAACAGAAAGATAAGTATCATGAGACATATTGAAATAGAAAATAAATGGATAGATTTGAGATCTACACAAGTTTACAAGAAGTTTAGGACAAGTTTAGGAGGATTACTTGATGGAAATAAAACTTATACAAGATCTCAGTCTCAGCAGATGCAAGAGCATGACTGAGATTGAGCTGTCTTAACTTCTGAAAACTGTAGCAAAAAAAGCTATATAAGGAAAATCAAAAAGAAAGGAAAAAGGGAGAAAGAAAAAAATGCCAAAAGAAAGCAAGCTTCAGGAATGGAAAAAGTCCATCTCAGACAGCAAAACAGTCCTTAAAATTAAACAAGGATTTAAATTGTCTTCCCAGTCTCAGGTATACTGAGCACATGGAATGTCCTCAGAGGAAGGAAAGAGTGGCTCTCAAGATACTAACTCTGGCTCAAGAAATTGTTGTTTTAGACCAGTGACTGCTGGAAGGTGGAAGGTATGTCAGACAACGATCCCTCTGTGTTCACCCTTTCTGTTATAGTCCTTCCCTAAGCATTTGCTGTAACCACTCTCAGAGACAGATTACCAGACAATGCAGACCTTCAGTCTGACCTTGCACTGCACCTCTCAGCATTTAAGACCTAAAAGCAATGCATGAAATAAACCCAAGCAGCAAGGATTTAAACACAAGTGGCCATAGTGTCTAGATATTTGGATCTATTAAGAAGTGTGTGATCAAAAGCCAAATCCCTGCTGAGGAACCAAAATTGATGAGATCGGTCCAGACACAGGGCTCTGATTCAGCTCGGCTTTCACACTACAAGTTGTAAAGTAATTTATCACTGAAGAAACCCACATATTTGTATCACATTAGCAGAAATTTCCCATGAATAAAACAAAGGATTTTATTTTGTAACTTTTCTTCAACCTTAAGAAGTCTTAGAGTAGCCTCCGGTCCCCCATAAAATGAAGAACAAAGATTAATTTGCAATTTACACAGTAATTTTTACAGTCAAGCATAACAAATAAGGTAACAGATTTTCCAGATGTCTAGAGCTCTGGAGGCACTATTACCAGGACTAGGCTGCCCTCTCTTGTACAGAGGGAAATCTGCACTTGGATGTAGTGTTTCAGAGTTAAAAATACCTGAGAGGCTCTGTACAGGAGGAGGGGAGGTAAAAAATATCCATTTCCAAATCAGTACTAACCAAATGAGACTATAGTGTTGTTATGTAAAGCTGATCCTTTTAGTATTTAATACATAAATGATGTTTTCAGACAATATTTCATTTCAGGCATTTCATCTCCGGAGGTTTACCAGGCAACACACGGCTCTCTCCTTGCAGACTGTGCCACTCATCTGCAAAGCCCACCTACCTTAAATAGAGAGGCTTAGAGTACACCCCACTGCACTAAAGTGGTTTCACTCCAAAGTGAGACTGGAAGATGTAAACTTTAACTGTCTCAGCTGTCCTTCCCTCAGCCTTGCTCCAGCCCTGCCAAACAGCCCCATCAGCCATGACTTCTGTTAGAAACCTGCTGGATCCGAAGCCCTTCTCTGCTCTGCAAAGTAACAGAACACTCCATAAATGGAGGGGTTTTCTCCTCTGTCCTGCAACAATTTGTTTTTACTTTCTGTACAACAGCAATTCAGGGGGAAAAAACATCCACAAGAATAAACATGTCTGTTTGGGTCATTAACCTTTGGAATTCTTCCAGAAAAAAATGAAGTAAATTTTTTTTTCCTTACATCAGACAAGATGTTAATTTCTATAGTGATTTCCTAGGCTTTTACTCTCTCTTCTTTAAATTTTGTCATATAAGTGAAATTCTTCCCACCCAGTACAAGACACTGGACAAACAGTGTATACTAAGAATTTGCTTTTACTAGTAATAAGTTCTCTATCTGTCAACTCACTTTATGTTGGAAAGGGGATCCAAATTCTTTGGGATCACATCTAACAGCTTTTCCTCTGTGTAAGTATATGATATATACGACCACAATGTCTTATATTTTCTTCTTGGTTAACTCATTTTCATTATTCTCCTGGATATTGACACAAGGTACTCCTATCATCCTTAATGTCATCCTAAAACCTGGTAGATTGACTGAAGGGGATTTCAAATATTGTCAAAAGTTAAAATGGCTGCTCCTTAGGTAGGAAGCAACCAGAACAAGCTAGTAAATCTCCTGTTCCAAAGACAGGCTTTGTGCTCTGTGCTGTGTTCTGAGATGAGAAATGTGAGATGTATAAAGCAATCCACTGGCACAAACCCTCTGAATAGCTCGGACAAGAATGGGACGTCCTTTTTGGTTGGGTTTTGTTGCTCTGATGCCCAGCACAGCCAACTGAGGCACAGGGGCAGGAGGGGTAATACATGAGATACAGGAATGCAGAGTAGCAGAGCTACAGCACAGGCAGTAAACTGAACCTTGACTTCACACCCCCAAAGGCCTGGCCAGTGTGGCTGTGGAAACTTGATGGGAATAGGTCTCTATCGGACTACCTCCCACCTTGAACCATGGGAGCCAGAAAGGAATCACAGCTCCCTCCTTGGCCTTCTAAGGCAGAGAATGTAGTCTAAATCTAGACCTGCTTTGGGAAAATATGAATTAACCCAGCAAAAACTGCAGCGACTTGAGCCTTCTCACTGGGAAAACAGTTCCCCACACACACAGTCCTTCATTCTCCCCAACAACAGTGTCAATTAATGTTCTGTATGGCTAAGCATTTGCTTTAACCACACTGCTTGTAATTAGCAGTCTCTATTAATACTAGGCATCTGAGACCTGCAGGGTCTGAGTAAAAAGTGCCAGGGCTCAAGTGTTTATGAGCAGTTCATATACAGCAGGAAATTTCTTGTTTTTCTTGAACGCTTGCCCTGTCTGTACTTGCCAAAAACTGCATGGTGAATAGTCATTACCCAATTTAATAGAGATGTGGGCTAAAATTTCTGCTACCTGGTTTTACACATAGGCTGTGGTTAGAGGGGAAAACAGAGAGAAGTCTCATTGCTTACATGTCGGTATGTAATTTAAGTGAAAGCAAGGAGTTTGAATAAGTCACTCTGTGTCTACCACCTTAAAGTAGGCTTTTCAATTCTTTGCAATGCTATGGACTAGTGATAGATGGGAACAAATCCCACGTATCCTACCACCATCAATTTTTATGGCAATTCAGAAGCTACTCTTAAAATGAATTTTGCCTTTCACATATACATTTAATTTTGAATATCAGTATGGATTTTTGTTCTGATAGTTTCATTTTGCAACACAACTCATTAAAACAGAGGAGCTTTGTGTCCACCCTTTCTTTGTGTTGTATGTTTTAGAAATGGCTTTCATACCTTCTTATTCTTGCATTTATGGTTGGGTTTTATTTATGATGAAAATGAGTTGATTCTAATTCACTGGGAACAAAATCACTCCATCCATACCCTATTTACCCCTATGCTCTACTCACAGGACCACAGATACCTTATGAAACAGGCACTAGCTAGCACTGTACTAACAATATGGTATCTCATTTTGATGCTTGTTCTCTCATAGTATCAAATCTGTATTTTGAGTTTTCTAACTGATCTCTTTAGGAATTAGGCAAAGGAGTTCAATGTACAAGACTCAGAGCAATTTACTATATAGCAAAATGTCTCTAAAAAAAGAATGGAAGAGACTGAAAAATCCCTAAGAGTGATACAGTCTATCTCCAACTTCATTTGATAAAACTCAGCCCTTTATCAAGAGATCTGTCTAAATGGTATAGATAAAGCCTATACGGAAAAAGAATTTGCTGTAGTGTTTTTGTGTTGTTTTGTTTTGTTTCTCTTTCTCTTACATATTTGTTTCTTAGATTATGTTTCTCTTTCTCTTAGATATTTGGAGTCAGTCCATTTTTGTTATTTTAAAGTCTATTGTTCTTCATATACAAAAATACATATGTAGCAATGATGAAATTTTATATATACAGTTTTATTTCCCTCCAAGCTTCAGCAATATTCATGTTAAGTGTTTTTCAGTGTGCCCATAGATATTGAGAGGGAAGGAAGGAAGGAAGGAAGGAAGGAAGGAAGGAAGGAAGGAAGGAAGGAAGGAAGGAAGGAAGGAAGGAAATTTGCTTGACATATATTGCCAAAATAAAATATTTTCAGACAACACATCAGGTTGATGCAAATTTATATTTTGTGATCACTACTTAGAAGGGAAAACTTATCCTATTTTTCTACATCTATGCAGTCAAAAATTGGTCTTAACACTTCTTTATTTTACTGCTAAAAGAAAAAAACCTAGTAATATGGGAGAGCATTGCTATGTGCCTGTCTAGGACCAAATTACTGAGGCACATATTACTTGTATTCTTGCAGTTTAGAGATGCAAATGGATGTCTCTTCCCCACCCGAACAGGCATTAATTATCTCCCTAAGGCCAGATCCAAACCAAAGATTTGATGACCATGAGGGCAGCTGGTCACTGCTGCAGCTTCTCCTGAATTGTATGATAAAGACTAGGATTTTTATCTACTGAAGAGAGCAGGAGAAAGAGGTGGAAGATAGATTAGCATCAAATTTGTGTTTGTTATTCCTGGCAGACCGCAGAGGGCTCTGGGGATCAGTGCCTGAGGGTAAGTGGGCTGAGGATTAGTAAAATAGCTGGGAAAGTAGAACAGGACTTAGGTACTTCTTCCATGCACTCTGGGAGCAGTAAAAATAAAAACAGAATTTCAACCTCTGCTTCCCTCCTTTCAACCAATTTTTCCCTACTACAGAGTTCCTGGAGATCATATAGAGGTAGATGAAGAAGAAGCCTTGTGAGCAAAAAAAAAAAAAAAAAAAAATCAAGGTCTATGGAGAAAAAACAAACCCAAGAGCCAGGGATGGATGACTTGGCACAATGCAAGTATTTTTAAATAGCTGCTGCAGCAATTGCAACAGGTAGTTGTACATTCTTGCTACACTGAAATGAGGACGATTCTTTTCTGGAAGATAGGCTTGAGTCAGAATAATCTCTTGGAAATGGAACTGGACTTTACAATTCATGCAGTCAGGTGAGAGAGGCCAACATGCTTTTTGTCAGTGGAAACTGTTCAAAGGTGAACAAAACTGCAGGAAAATTCAGACCCAGTCTAACTGCAGACTAGATAGATACTATTTACCTGTGAGCTTGGAGAATGAAAATGCTCTGCCCTTTGAAATTTTCCTCTTCCCTGAACTTAAAGTAATTTTAAAAGGAAAGATGTTTACAGATGGAAAGAAAAATTTTCAGCTGTTTCTTAAGCTAGCAGAAGTAGAAAATAGAAGCTGCAAGCAGACATGAAATGAATTGTGAGAATGTATAGAAAAAACAATTGTTTAAGCTTAGAAACAGTATAAACTGATACAAAAGGCATAGACGTTTGGCTGCAACAACTTTTTTCTCCAGTTACAACAGCAAATATTTTCCAGCTTAACTTTGCCATGGGCTACAAGAATCTGGCACATTCTGCCCTCTGAAGACACTGTAAGAATTAAAGGTCACTGAAATTTCTAGCAAAGACAATATGAATAAAACTACATCCTCCTCCCTGATGGGAGATTTTGATGCACATTAGCAGGTGTTCTGAGAATCCTAAATTGTCATACCAATAATTCATCAAATGAAGGCTCAGGTATCAGAATAGTACTACAGGCACAACAGAAAAAAAGCTCTTAGCTTTTAAATTTCTGTAACTCCTAGTCTTTTGTTCTTAAAGTTGTTTCATAAGAGGGTAGAAGCTCTAGGAAAATAAATCTAGTTGTCTGACTATGGATTAAGACCTGGAATGTGCAAACAAAGGATTTTTTTTATGCCTTTGAACATTTGAAAGTCAAATTACCCCAGATACCAATCTCTGGATAACTGAACACTTTATCTACCTTAATCTTTTTTTTTTTTGTTTGACCGTATAATATATATGTAAAATATCCTTTCATATATGTCAAATAGAGCGGTAAAATATTTGGACATATGCCTTATTTGGGAAAAATAGAAAATATACCTTAGTATGTTGTTGTGTTTTACCAAGTCTATGGGCCAGATAAAAAGGATGAAAACTGTACTGGTTCAAACTGGCAGTGCAGTGCAGTGTATTGAAACAGAACATTATAGCATGGGATTAAGTGTGTTTTGCAGACACTATTATTATGCAGACACTATTAATTTCTAACCCCAGCATTTTGAGTATTTATTTTGAAAATGTGTTGTTTGATTAGGAAAATTTGTTAAAGTTTATTTCGGGAGTTTTTATCTGGATTTGTTGGGTTTTGTTCTTCCCCTCCTGAATGGTGGGTAGTATCAGCCTGTATTTTAAAACTGTAAAATAAATGCTCTTGAAAAAGAGCAAAAAAAGCAAGTTGTGGTGTGCAGCAGTGTAAAACTGTTACTGGGATGAATTCAAGTGGAAAAACATTACATCAAACCATCAAGTGTGAACTGAGTGAGTTACATGATTTAGTCTAACTGAACAAAGTTGCTTTTTTTACCTCAGGTTTTATAAAATGACAAAATATGAACATTCAAGTGTTCAGAATGAGCCCCTTACTGCATTATAATCCCTTTCTTTGCTTGAATTTTTCTGAACTTCATGAAATAAGAACAAAAGATTCCTTGGGCAAATTACTTCAACCTCCAGTTAAATTTCACATGCTGGTTGTACCATTTTTTCCCACACAGCCTAAATGCATCCTCTTGAGCGGTAATTTTTTTTCCTGTCATCACAAATTCAATCTCCTCAGAAAAATGCCTTCACATTAAGTGCCCTTTGACATAAATAGCGAACTGCTGGGCATAAAGGATTGCTCTAGGTTCAGATGAATGTGAAAAAAAAGTTATTGCTATGCTTTAAAAGGTCAGACAAGTGCATAATGGCTCTAGTATGGTTTGATTTAAGCACATTTGTATACATGTGCTCATGCAGGCCCATATGCCTGGCACATCAGATTCTTGGAGCTGCAGGTAGGCAATTTCACTGAGTGTCACCCTTTGGCTCCAAGGAGAAGCTTGTCAGTGCATCCTTTCCTCCCATTGCCCCAGAGGGAATCTGGATCTCACACCTCCTCTATGGTTCTGGGATGTCCACCTCTCGGACAGCAGGCACATGTCATTCTCTACCATCTGAGTGAGGTCTCGTCTTGCTGCCTCATTTTGGAGGTGTTGAGCTTGGCACTATCACTGCTTCAGACCTGCAAGGCCATTTATTTAAATTTAGGCATCCAAAATATATGCTTTTATTGGGAAGGAAACTATGGTAAGGCATGAAAAGTAGGTCTGGAGGGCTTCAGCTTCTCTGCAAATGATCTTAGCTGCTATCTAAATTGTATACCTAAAATTAGAAGGTGTGTACATTCCCTATAGTTTTAAAAGTGAATATATTGCTTGGTGTCACTTTACTGGAAATGGGTAAATCACACAGTAAATTTACAATTTTCTGTTTCAAGGGACTATTTTTTTTTCACAGAAGCATAAAAATTTCTGTTACAAGTTTGGGTTTTTTTTAATTCCTATTGAATTGACTGGGAAATACATAATCTGAAGCACAAAAGGCTTCTGAAATATTCTGTAATAATAATTTCTTGTGATTGTTTCATCACTTTGGTTATCCACTGGTACAGGCTTGTATTCTGAAATCTACTGGGTCCAAAACACTTTCAGCAGTCACAGTTTTAGGATTATCTACTCTTGAAGAACTCAGCTAAGATCCCACAGTTTATATTTTGAATATCATATTTGCAAGTTTTCTTGGCCTTTTGTCGCTTTCTTGAATTAAAACTGTAAAGAATTAAACTGTAAGATTCAAATGAACATTTAACACTACAGAAGGATTTATTACAGTGGCAAAATGATTGCTTCGAGCAAACTTAAATACCAGCATATGTAAACAGTTGCTCCTGTGTATAGCTGACATCCTAAATTATAAATATTTACTCTGAGATAAAATGTGTTTTTACCCTGAGGACCATTGAATATGGTAACATAGAACAGAGATGGAGAGACTGGAAGTGGGAGGAACTGTGTGTCAGGGACATGGGTGGTACATTGCAGGGGTACATCGATTTGGAAGCAGTGTACTCTGTCCCTTCCTTGTTCTATCCCCAAGACACCACCTAAGAAAACTGGAAAGAAAAGTACAATTCCACATTTTCTCAGACACCTTAGTTATCATCAGACCAAGGTGAACAAAGTCTAATAAGGCAGATGAGAGAAGAGGGTCTTGCACATCCCGATTCACCTCCCAGACGGGGCAACCCAGCTTTTCAGCTCTGAGTCTTTCGTAGTCTACACAAAGTAGGCTGCCTATAGGGTCCTACTACCCTCTCTGTAAGGTCTGTTGCAGTCTGAAACTGTCAAGATCTTTAGTCCAAATCTATTGTCTATAGATAAAATCTGAAACTCTGCCTGGACAAATTTCCCATGTTTGGGAGGCCGTTTTCAACAAGGAAAAATCTATCTTCTGTGGCAAGATGAGAGAAGCTTTTTAATGAAGCTGTTCCACTTTATGCTTGGGGAACTAGTGTCAGAAAATCATAAGGAAAACCAAAACAAGTCAGAGAGCCACTCGTCACATCTCATCTCTATATTAACTGTGCTTCAGTGTGCAAGGAACATTAGGGCACAATTCAAATTGTAGAGGTTTATAGGATTTCTTTTGTCCAGAACACAGCTCTCTACCATCAGAATTCTTAACAGGTTAGAGATTGACTTCAAGCAATGCAATATCAGGCCAAGATGAGTGATGAATCAGCCCTCCTTAAAGATGCTTAGTTGTTAAAATTTTAAAGAAATACAGGTTAAGGAGGTAGAAGTGCTTTGCTTCAGGAGCTGAAAAATTTTTTTTCTGATGTACTAAAATTACTTTTTTTTCACACCAGTAATTTTTTTCATGCTCAATCACTGCTCCTAACATAAACTAGAAGAGCAGAGAGAGATAAAATCTGAATGTGCTAAATTCTTAGAATGAGTCTCATCCCACTGATGTCAAAATTTTCATCCAAGTCAGTATTTTATCACTACGTTTTCCAGTCAATATTTAGCTTATCAGCTGAGAGACAAAGTGAAAAGGTGAAGGTACAAAAAGACACATCAAATTTCTGGAATGGTTGCTTAATAAGAAAGAACACAGGGACACAGTAAATCTAGGTATCATTATAGTGCCATTTCTGCTATTCCTACAAGGGTGGTACTGACAGTAGTAGATTTTCCTAACTGCAGTCACTGCTTCTCTGTTGAATCAGTCTATGGATACAGGAGGAAGAAAACCCTTCTCTGTTTTTTCTTTATCTGACGCAGATCTTCTGGCTTAAGAAGTGGCATGTCTCCTCCTCCTTGTTCAGACTGCATCCCTTGTTCTGTGTTTGGGGAGATAAGACTGAAGCCACTACATAATATAAGCAGATGTGAGGTAGGATAAGTTGTAATAGGAAGATGTTTTATTTCTTTAATTCCTGTGCAAGGATGAGGAGCTGTCAGACCAGATAAGAAGCAATGGGACAAGTTTTATTTCTTTCATTCCTGTGTTTAAGGCAATAAAGGGAAGAAATATGAAGTGTCTTGTATATCTGCTATGCTAGCCATTGCTGGAAAGCTGCCAGCTTCAGGTCTTTGGGAATGCATGAGGCTTTCCTCCTATTGCCTCAGCACACTGAAAACAGCTGAAAACAACTCTGCTGCACAGTGCAAGACTGCATTTGACTCCTGTCCCTCCCACCCCAGGCACGTTCCCTGCATGACTACTGCCTTGTCACCACCATTGTTCTGGCCCTGACCATTTTCAGAGATGACTTTGAGAAATTATTCCTCACTGGATCTTTTGAATGTCTGAAATCAGGTCAGCTTCACTCTTCCTCCCTCAGTACTTTGGGTATAAAACCAATATTTAACAATGAATGCATAACACTGTGTTTATTTCATTTAAAAGTTCAGAAGGTTATGCAAGGGGGTTGATTCAAGTAGGTCTCTTGTACTGGAGCCACAGAAAATCTCTTTCTCTCTTATCTAAAGCAAAAAAATGAGAGAGAGAAGAACTGAAAGGATCACTCAGTCTATGAAAACATCAGTGCAGATTGTCATACTATGACTGTGTTTCTATAATTAGGTATTTGTTACTTTCTAATTATCTAAAGAGAGTCAGTAACAAAATTTTCCCACTTCTTTTACTTATTTTTATTTACTCCTGGAAGGTCTGAATGGTTTTTGGAGCCCCAGACATACCAGAACACCATCAAGCAAGTACGGCACAGAGAAATGAAAAGTTCAATATTATTACATAGCTCAGGAAATGCGAACACTCCCTGTCTCCCATTCTGACCACAAGATGTAGCTGTTCCTTTCCATACTGACCCTTTCATTCGGGATTACGGGCTGTCATTACTTACCAAAGAAAACAGCCAATGTAAATAGACAATGCCTCAGGGATGTGGCTGTACTGGAAAAATGCACCGTGAGCAGGTGGCAGAGCGTCCCCAGGGGCCTTCACCAGAGGATGTCCCAGCCCTGATGGGGGAGACACAAGATCTGCTGGGGCAAGGACCATTCTATGGCTATCAACTGGCCAGGGGTGAGCCAGGGCTGAGCTGGGCAGGCCTGTAGGTGCAGGCTGGACCCCGCATCCTGGGAGGTTCCCCTCCCTCCCTCCCACCTTCTTTTAATGCTTTTATTTTGTTCTGGGTAAGGCGCAGTTGGTGCCGCACTATGTGGAGCCATGCACACGCCACCTTTGTGCCTGCTTCCTGTTGCTGTGCTTCTTCTTGACCACACTGGCAGGGAATTGGGTGCCAGGGACATGCAGGCAGTTCGGAGACCCACTGGATCTGCAGGCAGTGCACACACAGACCCCCAGCAGGAAGCTCCTCAGGCCTCACTGTCTGTGGGCTTACTTTAAACCAGTAGATTGAAGGAGCCACCACTGGTACCAAGGGTCCTAACACTATTCCTGCTGCCATTCCTAAAGCTGATCCTCACACCACTCATTCCTAATGCTGTGAGCAATCACCAACCATATGAAGCTCAACAAGGGGAAGTTCCAGATTCCACACGTGGGGTAAGGCAACCCTGGATGTATGGACAGACTGGGGAATGAGGCTCTGGAAAGCGTCAACGTGGAAAAGAACCTGGGGGTCCTGGTCCCCCAGATGAACATGAGTCAGCAGTGCCCTGGCAGCCACGAGGGCCAAGCGTGTCCTGGGATGCATCAGGCACAGCATCACCAGCCGGGTAAGGGAGGGGATTGTCCCACTCTGCTCTGCACTGGGGGGGCCTCACCTCGAGTGCTGGGGGCAGTTTTGGGCTCCTCAATATGAAAAAGACATTAAACTATTAGAGAATGTCTAAAGGAGGACAACGAGGATGGTGAAAGGCTTTGAGGGGAAGTCATAAGGAGAGCGGCTGAGGTCACTGTGTCTGTTCAGCCCGGGGAAGAGGAGACTGAGGGGAGACCTCACTGCACTTACAACTTCCTCATGAGGGGAAGAAGAGGGGAAGACATGGGTTTCTTGCCTGTGGTGACAGTGACAGGATCCGAGAGAATTGGCTGAAGCTGTGTCAGCGGAGGTTTAGTTCAGGTATTAGGAAGAGGTTCTTTCTCCAGAGAGTGGCTGAGACCTGGAAGAGGCTCCCCTGGAAGTGGTCACAGCACCAAGCCTGACAGAGTTCAAGAAGCGTTTGGACAATGATGTCAGGCACGTGCAGGGCCGGGAGCTGGACCTAATGATCCCTGTGGGTGCCTTCCTACTCAGTTTATTCCGTGATTCCTCGATTCCGCGGCTCCGCGATCCCAACGCCGCTCGGGACGTGCACCTCGGCGCGGCGGCCACCGGGTGGCGCCCGTGCTCCGCGTGCGAGGCCGAGCCCGGCGCTTCCCGGAGATCCCGGCGCTTCCCGGCGATCCCGGCGCTTCCCGGCCGGGCGGGACTCGGCTCCGCCGCCCACCTGCCTGCCTGGGGCCGCCGGAGCTCCCGCAGGAGGAGCAAGGGAGCAGCAGGAGGAGGCCCGGGGAGGCGGCTCTGTCACGCCCTGGGAGGCAGCGGAGCCGAGGGGCGAAGGCGGCACTCCCGGACACTAAAATGGGACGGCTGCTGCCCAGTGCCAAGAAAAGAGGTGCCCGCTTGCACAGGGTGCAGAGGACTCCTAGTATTTGATGCTGATACTCCGTTACTGTTACTAAATAAAGCAGCGCTCAGGAGCGAGTGAACAAGCTCACAAGCTGACAGCTGGACTTGGTGACATTAAAGGTCCTTTCCGACCCTAATGGTTCTATCGTTCTATGATTCTCAGCCCGCGTAACTAGATAACCTTCCTCTAGTCCTTTCTGTAGATTTATGTAAATATTTTTGAAGTGGTGAGCATATTCATCGCACCCCGGAATGTTTCCGAACCCATCGTAGCCCTTTCGGCTGTATCTGCAGGCTTTTTACAGATCAGTTTTTCCTCTTTGTTTCAACTGAATTTTCTTCCTCTTGCTCATGTCTCCCAGCCAGCTTCCAGCTCTCCAGGAGTCACCTCGGAAGAGAGCCAGGCATATGTCTCGATGACAGAGAGGAAACACTTGTGCCAGTCAGAGATGCTGAAGGCCACCTGGGCTGTCTCCTCACCCTCATTCAGAGGCACACTTTAATATCACCAGAGTGTGGGAACTGTGTCTTTCTGGGACTGTAGCTATCCCAAGTGGCTGCTGTCAGGAAAATTCTGTAAGTCATAATTTGTCTATTCTGGCTTAAATGTTGAAGAATAAAGAGCTTCTTTTGGCTTTACAATAATGAGAGTGTAAAGGCACATCCGAGAAGTGGGAAAAAAAAGATTTTATTCCATATTTATTAATTGAGAAATACACTGAAAACCTGGAAGAGGAAATAGGGATTGTTATGTTGCTTTGGTGCTTCATGTACAATGACATTTTAGTGCTAAACTACAGTCAGGAAAAAGATGATGTGCTATCTTTCAGTCCATTGCTAGACTTGCCACTGTCTTGCACACTGGGCCATATATTACAAGGAAGCTGTACATAAAACTTTAAATCACTCACCTATTTTGCTCAGGGAAGTGGTGGAATCAACATTCCTGGAAGTGTTCAAAAAAACATTTATATGTGGCACTTGGAGATACAGTTTAGTGGTGAACATGGCAGTGGTGGGTTAGTGGTTGGACTCAATGGTCTTAGAGGTCTTTTACAGTCCTAAGGATTCTATTCAGCTTCAGCAGTAGGATCTACAGTGTAATGTCAGGATTTCCATTCATTTCGCTCTGATGTTTGGTAACATCCTGATCAGATGCTGAAGATGAAAACTTCATGGTGACAGATACAAAAGAATGAAGGGATGCATGGTCTTCTCTGCCTAGAAGAATCTAAAACAGGGAACAGTCTAAACCAAATATAAAACACAGGAGGTTCTATGACCTAGAGACTTCATTTGAAATACAGAGGTTATGTGTAAAGTACTAAAGAGCATGAAGGGCTGCTCTACAAAGACTGTCCTCTGGCTTTGAGGTCACCTGTCCTGGGCTAGTTTGTGTGCATACTGCTTATGACTGTGCACTCTCAATCTTCAGAATAAGATGACTTAATGTAAACTGTATATTGTGAATGATCCCTATCCACTGCTGACTCACAAACTATGTCTTGGCAGTGCTTGAGAGAATGGCACGTGTCCCATACCTAAACCACAAACCATGCAGGGACCTGGCCAACAATGTAACAGCACAGGCAGTTAAGCATCTTGATACCATTTCTTTTTAACTTGTGACATCTCCATGAGGTAGGTTTAGTGTAGGCTATGGTACAAATCATAATATGCTTACATGTGCATTGTGTATTTCAGCTCAGGAGCCTAGCTGCAGTCCCTTTGCACAGGGAGCATGGGAGTGGGGACTCTCAAATGTCAGTCAAGTCCTTGGCATCTGTTCCAAAACTTGAAGTGCTGATCAAAGTGATAACAGTTTTCTAAGTGGTGTTAGCTTCTGGTAATTACTTGTCTCTTACAAACTTCGGATATCCCCAGATGATACAATATGTACAGTTCATGGAGGCAACTGGTGTGTTTTACTTAGGGCAGGGAAGGCAAAAACAGGGTGGTTCCAACCACACCAGGGCTATTTCTACCCTAGAAGAAGGATTTTTAAAAAAATTTGTTAAACCTAGTGAACAAAGATGTTTATGACATAATTTGCATCACAAGTTCAGGGGGAATTACATAAAACGGAAAAGAAATCTGAAATTTTTGTTCCCTGTATCATAGGATGAGCAAACACCACAAACCAGGTTACTATTAGAAATAGATTGGTATCAGGTCCTGTGGTTACAAGTGAGAAATAATCTTCAAAGCATATGTATGACACATAGTTACACCTTAGCCAAGATAAGACACCTCAGGGCTGTCTTTCAAAAGAGTTTTCAGTTCATGCTTCATAACATCACTGTCATGCTGTTAAACCTTAAGCTTGTAATCCAAATATCTGTACAGACAGCTGAATTTCATACATTTATCTCCATGTACCTCCAGCTGACACTTCATTTTTAAGGGATGAAGACAAATTTACTCTTGAGGAGAGGTTCCTTGTTATGGTCTACTTGTACATTTTGCTTGGTTAGGTTCTGTCTCCAGTTACTCCTGTGAGCAGAATTTCCCCAGTTTGGCAGTTTAATTTTAATCCAGAGGTCCTACAGAAAATAGTTCCATTTTCTCTTTGGTTTTTTTCCCCTCTTTTTCCCATGTGAAAATACTGTTTACTCAATCCTTCCCCAAACACCACAAGTTTTGCTCTTTTTCCTATTAAAAGGGCAAGAATTGGGCACAGCCCAAATGAATATGGTGCGTTTTTCCTGTGTTGAAATATAATTGTGATTCTGGGGTTTGAGCGCCCCAGGGGTCTTCCTGCATACACAGGGTGACTTTTTATAACCTCCACAGTTATACAGAGCTATCCTAATAGGCCTTACAAGTCTCAAGCCTATCCATACATAGCATGAAAACATCACACACAGGAATATAAGACTTTTTCAGGGCTTCAAATCACCTTCCTAATAAATAGCCATTAATATCTATTTTATTTTGTCCCCTTTGAAGAGGACAAAATTCAAAGACTATAGTAATTGCTTGCGCTGTTCCAATCCCAATTTTCTATGAATAGTCATGCCTGCATTTACTTCTTATCTTTTATTGACTATGGGATTTAAGGTGCTAATGATGTAGCTTCTGCCATCTCAGCAACTTGGAATTAAGATTAAAAAGTGATCCATTAGTTTTTGGATTACCATCCATTTATCTTATTCTTGTTTCTGTGAAAATTCCTGTAAGATAAAGTTTTTGTTTTCCATGCCCTTCATATATGCTGTGCTCACTACACCGGCCTTTGTAAACGCTTACACAATGATGCAATACTTTGCTAATCTCGTGACTTTCTGTCCCAGATGCTGAGAAGCCTGTTTTCTTGGATCAGGGTTATGTTTTTGTAAATATTCTGACTCACAGCTCTGCCTGCTTTGTTGTCATAGAGAGCTTTTCTTGTCACATTCTGAATTATTTTTAATCCTGGAAATGTGAATTCTTTTTAACAGTTCCACCACAATGAAAAGATAGAGTGATTTCCTTTGCTTGCTAAATTCCAGTCACATCGAGGTTAATTGTAGTTCTGAGTTTCACCACATATTTCTAGTCCCAGACCCTCCCAGACTGTCAGCACCCCAACATTACAGGAGCGATTCCTCAGCTCTACATCAGCCACAAGTTCTGTTTTGCTTGACTTGCTGGATAGATAACTATATTAATCTTTTGAGCTGTCTTAACTTTTGCAGGAATTTTACCTCTAGTAAGATTCTCACATGCTAAACTAAGGCAGTTTTAGTTACTTTTTACTAATTTGAATTTACACATTTTTCAGAGCCAAGAAAAATACTGAGACCCATTCCTTCTTAGTGCCTGAATCCTAACCAGCCTGCACTGTGATAGTACAAGTCTCTGCATAATGTAGCAACTCATCCCAATGCCCTCTTGTCAGAGCACAATAAAATTTTTTATGTAGGCATTTAGGGTCCACAAGACAGCTCAGCATCTGTCCTCTGTGCAATGAAGAAAATATCTGTGTACACACCTTTCAGCTGGAGTGTGATAAATTCTGTCCACTGATAGAACTTAATTCTTAGGTAAAAGTGCTACTAATCTTGGTGAGAGCCTGCACTGCCATATCAAGTGCAAATTCACTATTACGTGGAATTAGTTGTGGAGAAGTGACTATTGCTGCATAGAATGGACAGCTTTCCATGCTATTTCATCCAAATAATGTATGTATTATTTGCTTATAAGGTTACTATAAGCTTGTATTTTTGGGTAGCTCTAAATCCCCCTTCTCCCTTCTTTTTAGCTTCCTTGGCTCCTATAAAGCTCAGACATTTAAACCTGCCCATATCCCTCCCAACACTGGATATTTAACTAAAACATTTGATATTTAACTGAATCATGCAGTTGGTCCTCTCAGGGTCCTTCTAGAATCAATAAAGAAAGACAGAACAACTTTCAGATACTTTTTGAGATCTTAAAATTAATTTATTCAGCTCCCTCTTTCACCTGTGAGACCCATATGGCAACTGTACTGCTTACGTCGTCGCCTTTACTTAGCCAAAAAAAAAAAAATTAGTCAGAATCCTTAGATTATCAGAGAGTTCTTTAAATAGTACATGTATAAAGATACTAAGAGGGAACAATATGGCTTAGGTATTGTTTATATGCAAACTATGTTTTTTTTGCTCAGAATTGTTAACATTTTCAGCATGAGAGACATATTTTCCTTGTGTAAGCAAACACATGAATTGGGAAGGAATGGTTTCATGGTGGAGGCTAATCATCTGCTCCATCAGATTCCTGCACAGAATAGAGACACAACAAAGTACCACACAACATTTGTATTAATCTAAAGTCATAAAAATATTGTTGTGAGGCAAGTGCTCCTCTTTCTTTATGGACTGTTTGCCCCAAAAGTCAATGCAGGTACTCTGCCAGTCAGACACCACACGAAGCAGGTTTTGGCTGAATATCAGCTGCAGGGGATTTGGCATTTTATTTGTAAAACAGCTTCAGTGAGATCTGCATAACTTTATGGGATCAAGAAGGGTTCATCTTTTACCTTGTGCAAGGAACATTGATATAACCAAAAATCAAGCATAAACTTGCCAAGTCTAATAAAAGTGTATGTATTTGTTACTTTCTGTGCTTGTGAACTGTAGGTATGTGAGGTAGTTTTTAATTTTAAGTCTCCCTTCCACACACCTCTATAACTATCCAGTCAAACAAAACAGACTTTACAAATGAAATTAATTTACTTTGTCAGGTTGGCAAAAACTTAATTAAAAAAAAAAAGAGGAAGACCTTTTTTATCTTTCAGTGGAATCCATTAAAAATAGCATTTTACAATGTTTTGTTCACCACATTCATAAAAAGAACTCATCTGACTTTCATCTGACTTTAAAAAAATATTTCAAAACTGCATGCATGTATTTTTGGTGTGTCTTTATAGGTGAGGAATGCCTACCTGGAATTCCCCTGGAAAGACAGCAGCCTTCATCTCAGGACAAACCCACAGGGAACCTGTTCAATTACTTGATCTTTTTCCTAATCACATAATGCCTCTTACTAAGAGAGAAGATTAATTTACTTTTTAAAAACAATATTTATGAACCCAAGGATTAAAATTAATGATTTGAAATAACAGATCCTTATTGGAGAGATCCAAACATCCCTAATTGCTGTATTAAGAGAAATAACTGTACACTAATACATATATCTCTATACAGAGGTATGTAAAAGAAAAAACTGAGTCTTGCACAACATTCAGTATCTAGAAGCTGTCATTTTCTCTCCAGATTTTGACCTGAAATGTCACCTGAGGCCACTGTTTACTTGTGTTCTAAAACCACTGAGGGTCTGTTGGGACACCGCCATCACAGCGATGTTACTGTAACAAACGCAGAAAGTGCATTCCTTGCTTTACAAAGAAAGTATTTCTATGTATTATGCAGCCACGAGGAAAAATGTACTTGAGAGCATGTAGTATGGTGCATGGATGGAAGCGATCCTGTGTTTTCCTTCATGTCACACTCCCCACCCCCAGTTTTGATCTACTGTATTTACTTAACATAACCACTTCATATTTGGGAATATACACTGAACATTTTTTTCCATCACTCTGCATGGACCTTTCTATGCTGTTTAAAGTTCTCCAGCTTTCCTTGTTTTTCTGATCTCCTGGAGTCGTTAACCAATTACAGCTGGGATCAAGGCCAAAACCAGCTAAATATCACAACTGAGATTATCTCAAGTGGTACCTTAGTTAAACTGCTGAATAATCTTTTCTTTAGGGTTCAGATAAACATTGGTTGAGTTTTCTCATACCTTATGCCTTCCTAAAGGTCCTTCATTTTTTCTTTATTGTTTATTTTCTTTTCTTTTTATAAAGCTTCCTAGATGAAGTGAGGTGGAGTCCCACCTCAGTTACATTAACTGCAAATTAGGATAGCCCTCTTCTTCCACAGACTTTCTCTGGAAAAAAAATAGAAGATAAATTATATTATGGTCTCTGTACAGCTTGCCCCCAAATCACTAAAAGCAACAATTTCAGCAGATCCTGGACTATGCTTTCATTTTATTTTGCAGTGACTCTGGATTATTTTACCTTTTACAAGAAAAAAAGCAATTTTCTGCAGTTCATCTACTTACAGGACACTACCGATAGTCAGACTTGGTCTTCTATGCAGTATTTCAAACCAGAAATCCATGACATAGGATGACCTGCCAACAGACTAGGTTAAACTGTTTCTTGTTAAACAAATGTTTCTTCCTCCACACTGCTTATATGAGAAAGAGGTGGCTTTTTTTCCTCCAAAGCAATTCAGTTTTCTCCCTTACCATGAGTTAACTGCTGATAAAATACTTTGAGAAAATGAAAATCTTATCTCAGGAGTTTAAGTCTTAAAACAGGAAAATTTTGTTCTCAACTAGGAAAACTCATCTGATTTTCCCACTGCAAAAATACAGATAAAAGCAAAACACATTACAGAAGGAAATGTAAAATAACAAAGAACAGCAAAAGGAGATATTACACTATATTACATTGATTTCTTAATCTACATTTATTTATTCTTCTGCTTCACAGAAGAGAATATTACAGAGCATTCTGTAAGTTGCTAAAACTTGGCCATCCCTGCTGATTGATATAGTACTGCACCTCAAATGAATTGTTTGGGGTAAAAGTATTCTTATCTGACTCTGTTGCTGGAGATGTATCTGCTCTCAAGAGATGGGGAAGATAACTGTGTTTACAAAAGTGGGTTTCAAGAACATGCATTACAAAGATGCTCGTGTCTGGATGCAGCCACACTATCACAGTACCAGTGAGTCATTGTAACCAAGCTTTTAATGTCATTTATAAAAAAATAGAGTTATTTACATTTGCAACTTATTTGATGGCATCCTCTTTTGTTACAATGTTTGAATCTGTGAAGAAATGACACACTAACTCATTTGAGAGCAAACTTTTCAATGATAAGCATAACGGTACAGGAAAAATATTTTAAACACTGTGAATTCTCGTTATTTTGCAGCATCATACAAACACATTCTTTACAACACATGCACCCTGGCCTTGCAGTAAGCAGAATTCCCTTCCAGATTAAGGCACAGAAACTCCCCCACATTTCTAGGGACAGTCCCACATTCTTACATGTGGCATTTCAAGACATAGCCAAAGGAATTACTTTAATTCCAGTGAGTGGTAGCAGAATGTGTCCACTTACACATTTTTAAGAAAGCTCTGGTCAAAGGGACCAAAAGAAAAAAAAGTATGACTAATTGCATAGTTGCAGTAAACCAGATCCATGAGTACAAAAGCCATCAAAATATATTATAAATCTATCTGACTTTCAAAGCTACTTTAAAATACTGTTTTGCTTTACAATACAAATAACACTGTTTGGGGTTAGTTTGTAGAATTGTATTTTGGTCCATGCTGTTAATTCTATATCATTATATTCCTCTTCCATTAGTTTAAAAGCCTCAGAACAGCAGGTCCTCAGGCAGTGGTAAGAATGATGAAGCCAAGTCTTAGACTTCAGCTGCTGCAGTCAGTTCATAAAAACTATCATTTCAACCGCCTCCATTCTTTACTGCTTTAAATAATCTGCCCTCAGAACACTAAGGGGAAAGAATGATGAGGGATGCAGATTTAACACTGTTAGAGATGAGGGTTTGCCCCATCTTCTAGTCCTGAGCCGATAAATCACAGCTCTTAAAAACATCCAACCCATTAAAAAAAAAAGATCAACAACAATAAAAAAATCTCCAATTTAGTCTGACTATGCAGTAGTTCCACATAATCTGCTGGCAGTAGAAACTTCTTTGGTGTCAGAGTCAGGTCTTCCTGAAACCACAAACGGCCAAGTCTGTAAGCAAAAAGAAATGGTATTTCATATTAAAAGAAAGTTTATCCTCGTATGAAACTGGAGCTTTATTACTGATAGATGTCTAACTCTGGTTCAGTTGCAAATACGTCATCATGTTTTAGTCCCTGTGGGAAGCACAGAGAGCTGAGTTCCTCTAACAAATATTTTCATTACGTTTTTCATTATAATTAAATGCTCCACAGAAGGTCTGCAATGGTTAGCAACAGTGTTCTCATCCAAACTGCAACGTTTCTCTTGCTTTGAAACTCTCTGCATCATTTAATGAATAAAAAGCATATAAACTATTCCAAAACAATCACTCTGCTGTATATAAGAAGACGTTTTACCCCTGTGACAAGCATCGGGCGTTTAATTCTGCACCGATGAACTCATGACGCCATGCTCGTGCCGCAGGCCAGCCCGCAGACCGGGTCACTCCTTTTTCGGACACTAAGCTTGCCTAATGCCCGAGGAATGCAATCTTTAGGGTCCCCTATTCCGACTCCCCGGGACTGACACACCCGCCATCCCCGAAGCCCAAGCGCGGCCCTGGAGTCGCCCACGGTGCGAGGGTCGCCGGGGATTTTCAGAGCAGCCGGGGCGGCCCCGCCGCTTCTTGCGGTGCGGGCACGGCCCGAGCGCTGCCGCCCTGCCCGGGGCACCGGCCCTGCGGGAGGGGATCCCCGCCGTGCCTCTCCCGCATCCCGCCCGCCCCTCGCGCCGTACCAGGTTGACGGGATGGACGTAGCCATTCTCGTAGCGGTCCTCCTGCAGGAGCTGCCGGAGGTGGGCGATGTAGCTGGACGCCAGGCGCAGCGTGTCCAGCTTGGAGAGCTTGGTGTCGGGCGGCACCCAGGGCAGGCTCGTCTTCAGCCGGGAGAACGCCTTGCTCAGCACCCGCATCCGCGCCCGCTCCCGCGCGTTGGCCGCGTTGCGCTGGGACTGCTTCCCCTCGGCCGCCGGCCCCCGCGGCCCCGACGCCGCCTTCTTGCCCCCGGGGCCGCCGCCCCGCGCCCGCTTCCTCTTGCTGCCCGCCGGCCCCGCCGAGCAGCTGCCCTCGCCGTCCTCTTCCTCCTCTTCTTCCTCCTCCTCCTCCTCCTCCGCCGCCGAGGAGTTGTCCCCCGAGGGGTAGAGCTCGCCGCGGGGCTGGCGCTTGGCCGGCGGCGGCGCGTAGTCCAGCTGCAGCGCCCGCAGGTCCATGTCGGGCAGCTCCTCCGCCTCGCTGCCGGAGCCCGCGGACATGGCCCGGGCGGGCGGCGGGGAGGCGGGCAGCGCTGCAGGCGGGCGGGGGCGGACGGCCCGGCCGAGTCGGCCCAGAGCGGGGCGGCCCCGCCGCGGAGAGTCCGAGCCGGGGCGGGGGCGCGGGGGGGCGCGCAGGGGGGATGCGCCCCTTGACAGCGCTATATATCGGGTGTCCGCAGCCAACCATCGGCCGGGCCGAGGGGAGGAGAGGGGCGCGGGGAGGGGGTCGGGCCCGGCGGAGCCCCCAGCCGGGGGCGGTGCCTCTCCGCGCCGGCCCGCGGTCCGCGGCGGGGCTGTGCGCAGAGTCAGACCCCTGTGTGGGGGCACGCACACGCGTGTGGGGGTTCGCAGACACGTGGGATGTCTCCGTCTGTGTGTGTGCTTTTGGGAGTCACTCCTTTCCCACTGGACAGACCCCTCTCCTCGCCCCGGAGAGGGCAAACACCCCCAGGGCTGGTCCCGGCAGTGTTTTTGCGGGGAGGAGCGCATCGCTCCCAGTGTCTAAACGCTAAGTGCGACCTGAAACTCTGCTCCCACTCTGCACTCGCTTTTTCTCTTGCCATTCCCTCGAGGGCACGGGATTTTCCTAACGTGTGAACCCGCTTGCGGCCGAGCGGTGCGGCAGGACGGGGCCCCAACCCGCTGGGCTCTTCCCCTGCCTGCCCAGCTTCGGGAAGCGGCGGTGCCGTCCCGATGCAGCCGCCGGGGCGAGCAGAGGCAGCAGGAGATGCGGCACTCGGGGCTGGGTGTGCGGTGTGTGGGGAGCAATGCAAAAAGTCGCTGGGAACGGGCGTACTGTGGTTTGACAGTGTCCTTAATTTGGGGTGAAGCTCCAGACAGTAGCGAGTGAGTATTTGTCCGAGGGTTTCTCCCTCCTGAGAGCAATGAATTAAAACCCATTTAATTGGGCTGTGTACACATCTCTGTCACAGAGCAAATTAAACGAGACAGCTTTTTGAGCTGTTCACTGGCTTTTTAAACAAATTCCACGTAGTACAACTTTTATTATAGAGTCCACGGGTGAGTAGAGGACCCCGCATCCAATGGAAATGCTGACATACAAATTCAAGAGGCATAAATTAAAACAAACCCCAACTATTTAAAAAATCAACCATCAATTGTATCCTTTGCACCTCCCCCAGAACGTCCGTTTTTCACACGTAAAGAACTAGCGTTTGGTTCCTTGCTGACTTTCACAACTTGGATACGATTAACCAGAATAAAAATGCAGTTCTCAGAAAAGAACCTAATGACTACAACAGGTGGAAAGATCTTGTCCCTCAATTTCTGCTCACGGTTTTTCCCTTCCATTTCCCTCCATCCCGAGCGGAACCTTGCCGGCTGCTGCTACGCAACTTTCCTGGCACCGCCGGCAGCCTTTGGGCCCAGAGCTTTGCCCCCTCCCCGCCAGCCCTGCGGGCTCCCTGAGGCCACTTAACGCTGTGCCAACCCCGACTTCACCCGCTGGGGCTAGAACCACATCAGAGCCGGGTTTAACGGCAGCCTTTCCAAGTGAAACTTGACATTTCTTGAACCACCTATACAGGCAGCTGATCTTGCAACTGGATCTCTTGAACTTGGTTTGACACTACGATCGATGCTCAGGCTGGGTCCCACATGCTGCACGAGGAAGGGGCAGCACTCTGGACTTGGATTGCTCTTCCTCCCCAGTTAGACTGCATTATCCATATATATATATATATATGTACATAAAGATACTGCAGGGGAAGAGATATAGGTTTACTTTGTCCCCCCATCTGGGTTGTTTATACAGGTGCGGGCTGAACCCTTTCCCTGCTGAAGATTAATGGGAGAAAGTGCTGAATTTCTTTAAGCAAAGAAGAAAATGGTACCCCGTCTTAAAAGCCACAATGTCAATCTCACCTTTCCTGCCTACCCCTGCCTCGGCCGACTAAAGGCGACACGACACCTTGACTCATTTAATGATAGGACTGAGGGCGGGAAGAGGAGCCAGATTCTCAGATCATCTTTGCCTACTTCTTGGTTAGTAAAGGAACACTTCAGAGTAAATCTGAAGTGAAAGTCAGGGTTTACTTCGGGTTTACACCCAATGTAACCGAGCGGACCTGACTCCTCTCGCATCTATCAAACCGCTAATTTCTGAGACCCTGACGAAGATATCATTTTCAGGACAAAGTCTTTGATGGGACCAGGGCATTACATCATGCTTCCATTTGTCAAGACTTTGATCCTTTATGCTCTCTGTGAGCTGAGTCGGGAAAGCCGCTGGTACAGCAAGGCAGCGTTTTACACTTTACCGTTATCAGGTGCAGTCCCTTTCCCCTTTCTCCGTTAAAAGATAAAACTGGGAGCTGTGCCCGAACTCCGAGGCCAGCATCCTTCCCTGTCTCACGGTCTGTCCCTGCATAGTGGGCGAGGTGCAGGGGCAGCCTGGGTTTGCAAAGTCTGGCGTGTGTGTGTGTAAAGGGATTGGAGCAGCAGCTAGAACGGCTTCTACATGGGAAGAAGCTGCAGACACTCCCTCCCCCAGGGAGTTTGCCGCCGTTGTTGGCCCCGAAGACAAAAAAAAAAATCAGCTTTTTTCCACTGAGGGGAGATCCCTGAATTAAGGAGGCTCACTGGGGCGGAGTGGGCTTTTTTTTCTCACACTTTTCCACGAGGCATTTTGGTAAATAAATGCAACCAGCCCACCCGAGCAAAGAGGAGTCCACGAAAATCAGATTTCTCCTTGGTTTTTTGCAGAGAGGGTGTTCCGTGCCGCAGCTGAGGACCGGTGAGGACGAAGAACATCCCCGGACAGGCCGGGAGGTGCCTGTGCCCAGCAGCGGCCGCCCCCGCTGCAAAAGCGCGGCCCTAACATCCCAGCGGGTGCCTGAGATGAGGCATAGGGGGTATAATCCTCTCACTTCGTTCCTTAAGTTTCAGAATAAATTATAGTAAAAAACAGAAGAGAAAAAAAAAATGACCGGAGGCCAAGTCCGTAAAACTCGGGTTATCTCCGAGAATGGGAAGGCGAACTGCTAAAAGCCCCGTGTCTTTCACCCTCATTCTCTGGGGTGTTGGCAGCGACAAAGCAGGGTGGAGGAGGGAGATGATATGTTCTCGATAAAGTGCTTTAAATACGGCTTTTGTTTGGCATTTGTCCTTTTCTCGAACTCAGCAGTGTTACTGAGTTCGCCCCGACCTGAAATGAGCTACACTTTCTCAGAAAGACCTAAACGTAACAAGGGCTTTTTTATTCATTTTTTTCCCGAGGTGGTGAGAAAGGCGAGATGTCTGGAGGGGAGGAGGAGAGCATCTGGCAAACGTGCTCCTCTTCAGCTCTTTACAAGCATTTCCAACACACATCCAGACTGTGTGAAGGGCGTGATAGGCTTCTGCCACGGAGTGATGGATGCTTGAGATGGCTGGTCTAGTAGGAAAAGCAGGTGGATGGATTATAACCTTTGCTTAATGCCACTTAGAGCAAAGACGACTTTGCTCGGATCAGATTTCCCGGTAAAGACACCGAATGAAGGGAGAAGCGTGTGATTGTCCCTCATTCCCCCAACAATCTTGCCTCCGCTTCAAACGCCTGTACCTGGAATGCTGTTTGCTACAGCCAATGCCCAGGGTACCCTGTCCTTAGCCACAGGTCAAGCACGGCTCGAGGCACGATTAATGGATTCCTTCCTATTTGTCTTTTCCTTAGTGACAGCATCCTGGTGCATGTCCTGGAACCCTGGCAGCCGCCTCCCCGGGGATACTCCGTGTGAGCTAGCCCAGGGGATCCCGAAATCATCACGGGAGAAAGCAGGAGCCGAGCAGTTACTGGAAATGGGGGTGTGTGTGTCTTGGGAGCAGGAGGGATTTCCCTAAAAAGTGGCTTTCCACCATATAACAAAATTAAAAACTACTCTGTGGGTCAAGCCATGTCAAATAAAGCAAACAGGAGATGATAAATGAGCCCCTGGAAGGAAAGCCAAAAAAAAAGTATTTACTAGAATTTATTTTGCCTAGCGAGAGCAAACCTTGTCATCAAGGAACATGCTCGACGATTCACTTGGGGAAGGGACCACAAACCGAGGTTAAACCCCTCCCCTCCGCGGGCCGGGGCTGTCCCGTTTCTCTTCCCGAGAGCCGGCGGGGCCGCCTGGTGGTGCGGGGCGGGCAGAGCTGTCCCTGCCGTCGGGGCACTCTGTGCTTGGTTCATCGCCGGCCCGGCGGAGGAAACCCTCTGCTCCAGGGGGAAAACCCGGCCGGAGGGGGTTGCTGGACGGCAGGAGTGAAGCCAGGCACTGGTGTCCTGCGTCGGCGGCTGGGGGCTGCTTTCACCGCCTGGGCTGTGGTGAGGTGTAGTAGGTTGTTCGTGCTTCTCCCTCAGCAGCCCTGAGCATAAGTGAGGACATGCTTTTAAAATTAAAAAAAAAAAAAAAAAAAAAAAAAAAAAAAAAAAAAAAAAGAGGGCAAAGAAGCAACACTTCCACCGTCAAAAACCCCAACGCAACGCACCGACCAAAACGCCACCAAAATACAAACTAACAAAAACCCCCACATGTTTGTCCTTCGAGCCGCTAATTCACCCAGAGGAGACCCCGCCCCGCAGCACGAGGCGACCGCATCTTTCCCGAGGAGAGAAACCGCTCCCTGTTAGTTGCTGCTTCTCCCCGGCATTTCTAGTGCAATAACGATAACGAGACGCTATCGAGTGTGATCGCTGCTTTGCCCGGATTTTGGCCAGCAGTGAATTTTGCTCAGGTATCCCCAACTTTCAGCAGGGTTTCCCCTGTGGAATAGCCAGGCAAACTCTCTAAATACCTCCTGGCGCCAGAAGAAAGTTCTCATGTAATAGATACCCGTTGGTGTGAGAACACGGATTCTGCTCACTTTGTCAATCAGCCGGGGGGAGGAAGGGGATTGAGGAGGGGGAGATGAGAGTTTCCTTTAATTAAAAAAAAAAAAAAAAAAGAGAGAGAAAAAAGTATTTTTTCATTAAGTCTAATTTTTTTTTAATGGTGCCAGGAGACATGCAGTTGGTCTAAAAGGATCAGAATTAAAGGTGCTGTTTCAAGCACAGTTTATTTCTTCTCTTGGAGCAAATTAGCTGGAATAACAAGCAAACATCAGGCAAGAGGAAACACTGTGTTAGTCTCCTCCTTGTGTTTCACTCTGAGAGGGAAGCCCACCAGAGCAAGACGGAAGAGATGGGGAGAGATAACACCACTACAGCACTTCATTATACTGGAACGCTCCAGCACGATCGCTGCTTTGGCTGGGCTGCAGCAGAGCGGACGGAGGAGTGTGGCTGCCCTAGGAACCGCTGGTGAAGGCAGTGGGGGCTCTCGGCCGGGGGCACGCAGCCGGTGAGGCAGCTTTGTGGGCAGCAGGAGGAAAATCACTGCCCAGAATTTTCCAGAGTCAAAGAAAACTCCGGCACTTTGGCATCACATCACTAACAATATTGAGGGAAGGCTGCGAAGGGCACACAGTGCATGCAGACTGCAGTCACAGCAGTTCAGTTATTGGTAAAACTGTTCCTTATTTTCTCTAGGGAACTAATTTTCTATGGAAGGCACTTTTGCAGCCTCCTGAACACCAGGCAGGACTGCTGCTACACCTTACCTCACCAGCACTCTGGCTCCAAGTGCAGGCCATGTTGGGGTGGATGCTTTTTCTCTTGTAAGAGAGAGCATCCCTTTGTCTGTGCTTTGTTTCTCCTCACAGAATACTGTGTATCTGGGTATAATATTCAGTTTTCCAGCTATTTAAATTGGAAGACCTATAATGCACCTAGATTTTAAATTGATAAAATTACAAGTGACCACATCCATCACTTCTGGCTTAATTCTGGATCTGAGATATGTCGCATGATATGGTTCTGACAGTGATTTTTAGACGTCATAGACATGGCTCTTCTAGAATGTGATCTCAATCCTGATCTTACTGCTGTGCATTCTGCTTCTGTGAGCACTTGACACACAGACCCAATATAAAATTAGGGCTGCACTATTCGGCTGCTATTGGCAAAAATAGCAGTAGAGTAAGGTGAAAGATGAGTGACTCCAGGTCTGTGAGGAACTGGTGGGGCATGGATACAGCAGATATGTTTATTGCTGTACTTGGGGGAATGATCACCAGGTACAGTGAGTACATCAGATTCCCAGAATTGTAGTAGAATGTGGATAAACCTCCCCCCCAAGCAGATGCCTATAATCAGTTCTTTAAACACTGAACACTTCTGTGAGTGAAAAAGGTGCATTAAAAAAAACCCTGTGACATCACTTTATGGTAAAAAAATCAGGCCCTTGCATTCCAGATGAGAGGAAAGGAACAAACAGATCAACTAACAGAACTTTGAAGGTATAACCATTATATTCAAGGTTGTTATACCATGGAAAGACAAATTAAGTGCTCAACTTGCTTATCTAAAAGAGCATTCCATGAGACAGTAGGAAGGATACAGGTAAGGTTTCTCATACAACTTCAAAAACAAAAGCTTCACAGTGGTATACTGTGAAGGGCTCATCCTGAAAAGAGACTGCACTTACAAAGCAAATGCTGCAGAGATATATGTAGTCTCAAAAGATTGTTATTTCTGTTTGAAAATCTCTTTTTGTTATTAAATTTATGTAATAACAGAAAGGGAAGGACCTGGATGGATAATTTATTAGTTTGGAAGAAATATATCTGTTGTACTGTACTGTGGAACAAAGCCTGCATCCTCAGCATAAGTGTAAGCAGTGGAAGTCAGGTCCAAACACACCTTATGATGCCTTTAGTGAAACAACAGATTGTTTTTATCAAAAACACCTGAAAGATTTAACAAGTTAAGATTCATCTGGTGCCAAACTTAGATGTAGGTGAAGATAGATGATGGCTACAATTCCCTGCAATTAGAAGTAGTCACTTGTGGTAATGATGGATGATTTCCAGTGAAGAAGTACAGAACTATTCAAAGGGATGTTTCATTTCAAGAATATGTAAATAACTTACTTTTTAGTTTTTTCCTACATTAAAAGAAAAAAATATAGTTCCCATCTGTCTGGAGCAAATCCAACAAAAGTGAGCAGAATAAGGTCATATGGAAGACACATAAGGCTAATCCTCTGCATGATTTTATGTAAATCACTGTGGTTTAAGGGTGATAGAAAGATTGAAGGGGCATGCTCTGCCATTCTTTACCTTAAAATTATCACTCATTCAAGATAGATACCTAGTGTCTTTGTACTTAGTTATGTGTAGCATCTGAGACGTAGATAAATTAACATAAATGTTGTTTAGGGTGCAGTTAATCTCAACTGATTTCAGCCACCTCCAAGTTTGGTATCACAACTCAGATAGTTAGGAGTGTGTGGCAAGAGTTACAGTTTGTAGGTCAAAATGTCACCTGTTACATTTGTTACATGAAATGTCAAAATGTGGGAGGTGTTCTTAAGGCAGCCTAATGAAATACTGCACTGGCATCCATTTCTTTCTCTGTGTTCTTTAGACAAACAAGATGTCAGCACTTGGGCAGTTTCAGGCAGAAACACAGGCCATGCCTGAAGTGGAAGGAAATATGATTAGAAAGAGCTTTCTCAGGAGAACTTTGCCTTTCAGCAGAGACAAAGGTTAGCAAGCGCTTAGGCTTTGTGACCTCTGTTGTGTCCTTGTGATGCTATCATGATCAGCAAAACAGGAGTAGAGCATGTTATGAAAGAAAAAAAAATTACTTTTATACTTCTTTTGGTTCCTCTCCCCATCCTCGCTATGCTGGATAATTTTATCTGACCAAGATGGTGTTGTCAGCTCTTTCCAAGCAGCCACGATGCTCATTTTCATTCATGATACCCTTTTAAAGTTAAATTCAGGAAGAATAAAGTATTTAGGAATAGGATAACATATTCGACCCCCTGTCTTGCCTTTTAAGCACATCAAAAATTAAGATAATTTTTAATTAAAAAGACAATTAATTAGGACAAAAATTACATTGATTCCTAGGGACAATTCAATCCAGTTCTGTCTCAGTTGCTAAAAACAAATGTCTGTAAGAGTATATTTAAAGAGCAAGAACAGGTTGATACTCCTCAGGAAACTCTCTCCTCAGCCAATAATTTGAGTTTCAGTAATTTTCTAAGCGAAAAGTTTATTTTTTAAATGTAATGTACCTTGATAGATTTTTCTTCCATGAGCTGACTTTGGAATCCATGTACACTTTTACCATCCTGGTATTCTGCAGCAAAGCCTAATTAAATACATGGGGTGACAAATCACATTTATTAACTTAAGAGCAGAGTAAGGGTGGATTAAGAAGCTCATAGACTCAGACTACTGCAGAATACATTAAAACACATGTGCAGACTGTGTTGTCTGCATTGAGTGTACATAGTAAATCCTGTGTACCATATTTTCTATTAATTTTGGGTTGGTACCAGGGCAGTGGACTTGTTGCATCCAGCCCTGGACAGAAGACAAACTGACAGCTGGTTGTTGAGTCCTCATCCAAGCTGTGATCTGAGACAGAAGTCATAGGATCATTTAGTTTGGAAAATACCTTTAAGTCCATTGAGTCCAGCTATTAACTTAGCACTGCCAAGCCTACCACGAAGCATCACGTCTACACTTCTTTTAAATACCTTCAGGACTGGTGACTCAACAACTTCCCTGGGCAGCCTGTTCCAATGCTTGCTAACCCTTTAAGTGAAGAAATGTTTTTCTAATATCCAATTTAAACTTCCTCTGGTGCAACCTGAGGCCATTTCCTCTTGTTTTATCACTTGTTCTTTGGAAAAAGAGACTGAGCCCCATCTTGCTACAACCTCCCTTCTGGTAGAAAATGTCTCCCCTGAGCCTTCTTTTCTCCATGCTATACAACCCTAGTTTGCTCCTCACAGGACTTGTGCTCCAGACCCTTCACCAGCTTCTGTACACACCCCAGTGCCTCCGTGTCTGTTGCACAGTGAGGGACCCCAAAATGCACACAGGATTTGAGGTGTGGCTTCACCAATGTTGAATACAGTGGGACGATCACTGCCCTGGTCCTGCTGGCCACATCATTGCTGATACAGACCAGGATGCCTTTGGCCTTCTTGGCCACCTGGGCACATGCTGGCTCGTGTTCAGCTACTGTCAATCAGCACGCCCACATCCTTTTCTGCTGGGCAGCTTTCCAGGAGCTCTGCCTCAAGCCTGTAGCACTGCAGGGGGTTGTTGTGACCCAGGGGCTGGAACTGGCAGTTTGCCTTGTCGACCTCATGCAAGTGGCCTTGGTCCATCGATCTATCCAGACCCCTCTGCAGAGCCTTCCTGCCCTCCAGCAGATCCACACTGCCATTCAACTTGGGTGCAAGCATGTGAAAACTCATCTGCAAACTGTCTGAGGTTGCCCTTGGACCATTGATAAAGCTATTAAACAGGGCTGGCCCCGATACTGAGCCCTGGGGAACTATGATGACCAGCTGGATGCAATTCTGTTTCCCACCTCTCTCTGGCCTGTCCATCCAGCCAGTTTATCACCCAGTGAAACAAGTGCATTCATCCAAGATATGGGCTTCCCCCTTCTCCAGGAGAATGCTGTGGGAAATGGTGTAAAAGACTTTACTGAAGTCCAGATAAAGGTTGTCCACAGTCTTCTTCTCATTCACTAAGTGGGTCACTTAGTCATAGAAAGAGATCAGGTTGGTCAAGCAGGACCTGCCTTTCATACACCCATGCTGGCTGAGTCTGATCACCCAGCTGTCTGTGTTCGAATCACTTAGCATTAACATCAAACTTTGCAGCACCCATTTTTTGCCATCTGAAAAGCAAGAGAGAACAGCACTTGGCATTATAATTACCTCCACCTCTGGATTTCCTCACATTTCAAGGAAGGCACAATGCATTGCAAGCAAATTCCAGAAAGGCACTACAGTCAAAGGGAATGACCTGGAACAGAATTTCAAGATGACCAACAGTTAGGGTAATTTTCCTGTAGTATCTTTATTATGGGAACTTACTCCATGAACTGTGTTAAAAAATTATTTTCCCTAAACACTGTTTGTGTCTTGACTCTGAAAACATGGAAAGATTACATGCTGTTTGGCATAATCCCTTTCACCATTTTAACTAATATCGGCCAAGAATTTTCAGTATACATTGAAGATTCTATCCTCCATCACTGCATGTTTACTCATCTTCTTTTATACTGTTGCAAATAGGACCGCAGTCTTCAGAGAATTTATTTCTTTAAATTTAAAAAAAATCTTTTATTTTACTAGTTTTGTTGCTGTTGACTAACCACTTGTTTCTAGATAACAGATTTCAAGGATTTAGGGTGTCAGTTTTCTCCCCCTGAAGACACCTATAATTGAAATTTCTTCACAGAGACTTTAGAGTTATTAATCATCAGTAAAAACTGGAAAATTTGGGGTTTTTTTTTGTTATAAAAAATGGTTACTTAAATCAAGAGGAATATAAACATTTTTGTTCTCTTGTCTGGGCATCTTGTGGGTTTATAGAGGAGGTCAGGAAAAAAAGTCCATTTGTGAAACAAGTACTTTTCTATACAAGGGGACATCTGAGCTTCTCGTTACTGATCTTTTATGATATAGAACTGTAGAATAATAGAATATCCTCATTGGAAGGGACCTACAGGACCATCGAGTCCAGCTACTGGCCCTGTACCAGGCAACCCAAAGTCTTGACTCCAAAGCATGTAAGCATTCTAGCTTTGCAGAAAAACAGTTGCAAAGCTTTTCGTTCCTTACGTACAAATACTCATTCACCCTGCTGATATAATTTTCTTGGACAAAGCTGTCACCACTAGTATTCTATAAATAGTGTATGACTTTTGCACAGGCCAACAAGGGATGTCAGAACCAAAAAATCCTCCAGCTGCCCACTTTCAAAGGTGTTCCTCTAGTATACAAGTAAGCTGGCAATGAGCACGCTTCTCTAGACTCACCTAGAAACAATGTAAGTAGTTAACTGTCCTTCATTCTGCGTGTAAGTTTGTTCTGAGCACCTCCAGTCACTGAGTTTGGCAAGCCACAGCACTTAATCAGAGGCCCAGGCTGCTTGGCTTCCTCTTCATTCCGTGTTGCCACCATGTCAGTCCCTGCAGGCAGGAGGAACTTTCCTGTCACTGCCTGAGCTTTGCAATCCAGGGGATAACACGTTGAGATCCAAATGCGTGCATGGAGAATCACTTACATAACTGGTTTTGTTTTGCAGCTATTTCTGTTCTGCCTATAAATTCCAAACACTTTATTTTTGGAAGCAAAGAATTGCTGTTTTCTAATATTCTAATTGCTTTCTATTTTAAGACCCAGAAAAGTCCCTGACCTGTTCAAGATGAAGCCCACTGATTTGTCACTGGTCCCTTTAATGGGATGTTCTGGAGCTGGAAGCAGAAATAATTCTCTCATCTAGTGTAAAACTGCTCGTACCCAAATCTGGAGGATGACCACATGGAACAGAGGGAAAAAAACCCCAAACAACAAACAAACGAACAAGCTAGAAATTAGATGCTCCTCTTGCAGCTTGCTTTACTGCAATCAGATATTCACTGAAGATGTTTATAACAACATTTTAGTCGATTCAAGGGAAAATTTTAAAGCTTCGAAAATATCAATTAATTCTTGAGAAAAAGCCTTCTGGGTGACAGTGGTAAGTTTGCAGACCTTTACAGACCTCTCAAAATCTTTCTTAAAAAGGTGAAGGAGATTTCCATGGCAAATCAGGGGAGGAGAGAAAAAGGAAGAAAAAGTGTTGAGGAACCTTTCCTGCCATCACTGGTCACATCCTATATCTGTACTTATTTTTTATAGTCATCTTCCATGAAGTCCTAAAAAGGAGTCAGTAGTCTCATTCAGACTAAAAAATCAGATTTTAGAAGTCACCACTTCAAAGTGCTATTCAGTAAGTGGTGCAAAGTGCTTTTAATTTCACCCCTTTTTATTTATTCAGTATTTTTATAGGGATAATTTATAAGAAGCAAGAAAAGAGATTTATTACTACCATTAAATGGTAAAAGCATCAATATTAAATTTTGCAGTCTTTTTGAAAGAAAGACCACATTTGTGAGATGACTTGCATAAGCACATTTCTGTTACTTCCTGGGATAAAAATTAATGGCATACTCTCCTCAGAATTTCAGCTACAGAGAAGACCTGAACAGTGTTGTCCTCTATCTCCACCCATTTTGCTTCTTTTCTCTTGGTGGTCAATATCTTTACTGAAGGCCCAAAACTAGCATGATTTGTGGGCTACTAACAGTGATCTATCCATTAAGATCTACAATTTCTATTTTGGATGAAATTAACAAATTTAATTAGAATAATTTTATGAAATAGATCATATTAAAACTGAAATAGGAAATAAAGAGCCATGATTAAACAGCTGTAGAATACATTTGTATTTGTGTGGTCTAAACAAATGAGGAAATCAAGAGTCAATATTTCTCCTCACCTCTGTCAGTTTCATAAGATGAGTTTTCCTTCTGTTATTTCAAAATTAAAAAATGGTTTGTTGGATTGGAAAAATTAACATTTGGCTTGGCTTGGGTGAATAGCTGTGTTTAAAACAAGTGTCTTGCCAAAATTCAATTTCCTATGTCAGGTCCAGCCAGTACGGACATCAAAAACAGCTCTTGAGGAAATCCAAGCAGTAGCTGTTGCATTTATAGAGGACTCCAATGGATCCTCAGGATGAGTAATGTCTCTGAACTGGATGCATCTTTCCTTCTGGAGACAGGTTTCCTTTTTTTGTAATATACTTTTGTACTGAGCTTGGCTGAGAAGAAAGATTTCTAAACCACTGTTCCTAACATAAATCTTTGACGTATGCACATCTGTTTGTCAGTGTGGTTTCATAAGCTGGTTTGGATCTCAACAGTAGCCTTATTCTTCAAAATATTTTGTCATCAACAAAGATTTGTGATGACACATGAAACCCTTTTCAACACACAAAATAATCTCTAAGTCAAAATAAAATAGTATAGAGTGTTGAATTAAAATGTCAAGCCAAAACTTAGAAAGCCTGTCCTGTTCTAATTTTTGCAGTTAAATAAACCCTTGTCTCTTTTCTGGCTTCACAAAACTATCCTGGATTGCATTGTCTGACTGCTGAAAGAACAAAAAATTCCAACATTCAGTTTGTTTTCTCAAGTGGTGTCTCACATCCAAAGTCAAACAGGACATGTTTTGTGGTTATAGAATTATTATCCATAAAGTCTTTGTGAATGGTTGTCAGAAAGGATACATGTCTTGTTGGACATGCATTATATTTCCAAAGCAGTTCTGGCAACAAGTTGTGATTTTTGATTATCCATCCATTCATGTAAGTTCTAACATGGCTGTTTAAACTCTCCTAAGCCAACTTGGTTTAATTCAGTTCAATGAAATTGCTGCATAATGGGGAGCATCCTGAAACTTCTGTAAGGACCACATTATCTGCTCAGGCAACAAATCCAGAGCCACAGTCTCAAATGCAGCTGAAAGCATCTTAAGTATCCTTTACACCCAGGGCTGACTGCTTGCATGGCCTTCCTCATTGCCTGCCTTTAGACAGAGTGCAGGTTGTCCACATGGCAGCCGTGTAAACGCACGGCACATCTGGGAGAACATCCCTCTTCCCTTTGCTCTTGTGTCTCCTCCCTCGGAGTGGTGCAGACATGGTTTTTATTGCCTGGTATCACAGCTCTTTAATGCTTATATTTTCTCCTCTGCTACCAGAAAATACATTTTTTTTCCCCAATTTGGACAAATACTTGAACACCTTTTCTGGAATCTGAATGACCCTCATTGAGGGTCAGTCCCTCAGTGTTGCCTGTATCTTTCAAGAGTTCGTGGTGTTGTCTGTCCTACATCCATACATGATCATACTTGTACAATGGTTGTATTTCTGCATTTTATATTTTACTTTCCTTGGTTCTCATCTGGAGATAATTTATATCTCTCCAGCCAGACAGATTATATGACAACAGGTGGATTTTTGGAAAGGACATTCATTTTCATTTGTGCACTAAAAAAGTGGCTAGTGAATTTCAAATTCTTGGTTATAGAGATGTTGCTGGCTTTCTAGAGAGTAACTTAATGAAAAGGTGACAAGAAATGGATGCAATTTTTGTCAGCTTTGTGTTTTCAGTCTGCTGCATGCCTTCTGTTTTCATTGTGCTTTCTCTCATCCTGTCTGGGACATGCACAGACTGTTCTCATTCACTGATTTTCATCAGCCATGATGGTGGCTTCACTATGACTAGCAGTTACTCAATGTGATGTCAAACTCCTCTGCGTGTACTGCAATTTCCACAAAAGACAAGCATAATGACCTACTGAATCCTAGTGTGTAAATGCACTATCTACAAACAATATTATTGTGTTGGTCTTCCACAGGTAACTGAATTTTTCAGCATTTCGTCCTCAGGACCTACTTAAGATTTTGTGTATTTTCACAAGTAACTTAAAGAAAAGCTCATGAGCGAGCATCACTAAGCACCTGTGGAACTCTGATAGGAGTTGTGTTTGGTAGACAAAAGGCACCATATTCAAAATTTCAATAAACTATTTATCAAGGAGATGAAGGAAATTTACTTAAGATCTGTGGCTGAGCCGATTGAAAGCTAATGCAACAGCCAGGTGTGTTAAAAGTTCATTAAATGCTATGGTAAAAAGCATCCTCCCCAATAGGACACTTTATTGTCCCTCTCATTGTCTCTATTTCTCAAGGATTTCTATATAAATTCACTCAGTTGCTATCAGAGATTGTGTTGCCTACATTGTATGCTGGTCTTTTATTTAATTATATTTTTGGCAAGAAGCCTTCTTATTGTTCATGGTGTCTTATGTTGCTGTCAGGACTACACACGCATGTACTGCAACATGACCAGTCTCAAACTCATTTACATTGTGTTAGCAATATTCACCATGACACCACTGTGTGACTTTTCCTCAGGAACAAGAAAAGACAGCAACAGAGGTTGATAGGCAGTTTAAAATGCATTGATCACATGAATCATAACATTAATATAATAAAAATGTAGTCCTTAAGATCTTTGACTTGGAAGTACCCTTTATTTTTCAGATTTCAGGACCATCTTAAATTAGGATTATGGAGTTAAAATTATGTACACTTGAATGTCTATTAATCAGTTACAGCAGACAGAGTTTTGCTGTTTGTACAAAGTATTTTATCTGATTAGTGCAGGTGTAAATAGAAGGTTTTTGCCTTCTTTAGGAGATGCTTTTGCCAAGTTAGTTGCACACCAGTATAAAAACTCTCTGTTTTATTCTTAATTCATAATGTGCCTTGCTTATTTGGTGCTTGACAGATTTTGGAATATGTGATCAACCTCACATGGCATTGAACCACTGTTCTCTTGGCCTGATATTTCAATAAAGCTCCAAATGATTTGCAATGATTCCTCCAACCTCTGTGACAATTGCTAGATATTTTGGTGTGTGCAGCAACTATTTCTTAAACAGACACAACTGTTTTCTCAGCAAAGGGATCATCCTCACGTTTATGCTTCAGATGTCAGTTCTGTTTGTTCAACGATGGTAGTATTTGCTCAATAGTGTCTTAGAAAGTACTGCTGAGAGGCACTGCAGACTGTTTTGTTGCACAGTTCATTAGAGTCTTCTAATGCTTTAATCTTGCCTTTTATAGTATGATCTCAGAGCTTTAAACACACTTTCTCATCTTCCTTTTCTTAAAATCAAGCAGGTAAAATGAGAACAGAACAGCTTTCATTACAGTGGCTGCTGCTGACTGCCCTGCACTGAGAATGTTGGACCGAGGTTGGTAAAGGTCAACAGTGCTGCTGTAGGCAAACACCAGACTTTTCTCCCTTTTTATTTCTTACAGTGGTAAAATATGGCAGCAATAGCAGGTGTTTCAGCTCCAGCAGTGAAACTTTTTACCTAGAACTGGTAGGTCCTCTACTTCCTTGCTTGCACTCATGAAAAACAATCAAAAATTTTTTGTAAATTTATCAAACTCAGCACTCAGGGGAAAAAATAACATTCAGTTGTTGGCCAATTATTCTGTAATGATGCATCAAAGCACTCAAGGGACTTATTAATACACCAGTTTGGATTATATTTCCAATTTATAATGCCTAGCCTCATGCAAGAAGGACAGAAACTCAAAAGACCATCTTCAAGGGCTTGATCTCTTCTCTGTGTAATGTTCTAATGAAGCTAGGAAACAAGGCTGCCATTATGGAGATATGGGAAAGGACATAAAAGCAGATATTACCTTAGAACAACAGGGAAAAGCTTGGAAGATGGCCAAGAGCTTTTCTGTTTGTGTTACAATTAAGCAAAAATTATTAATTGTATCTCATGAGATCTAAGCTCAGGAAAAGTTTAAAAAGGAGAGTCCATAAATGTTAGAGAGCATGTGACGTAGTTGTACATACAGTAGGAATAGTCTGGAATACCATTAATTTGTGGGGCAATGAAAAACAAAAGTTTAAGATAGATCCAGGATGTCTCAGTCAGAGGAATCTGTTGAGTTACACCCCAGCACCAATTGATTAAAAATTGCTACCAGCAGCTTGGAGAATGTTAAATTGGGAAAAGAATACAATTGGTTGTCCTGTTGTAATGAAATATTTTTTTTTATAGAGAGAGAATTTTACAGGCAGCTTTATCTCAGACTTGCTCCAGGTATAGCTCCTATGTTCATAAGTAGAAGAAAATAATGATAAAAGATTAACCAACCATATGGAGATCTTTAAAGGTTAGCACAGTTTCTTAATTCTTACATGGGAAATTCTTGACCATTAATGACTAAATTACTATAGGCATAACATCAATGGGTATGATGTAAGTTTTATCACTGGTGCTGTGTGGTACAAAACCTGACTATGTGTGAGCTGTGTCTTTAGTACCATCAGCTTCCAGGTTTCACTAGTGAGAGACAATTTCACTCAGTAACACTTGAAGATTTAGTTGATGCTTACCTCTTCGATACATCTGAGCTGTACACTGTAAATAGTTGGAAGTGCTGAACATTACCAAAGAGTATTAATAAGCTCAATTAAACTTCAAACTGTGCATGGTTTTCACTGAGCCTCCATATGTGCTGGATTTCCACACAAACCCACTTCATTAAAATCCTCTGTACACTGATACCTCCTCCTACAGGCAAATTACTGTACTTGCAGTTTTCAATGTCGTCACATGCATAAGTCACATGCAAAGAGGGTATCCAATGATTACATGGGTAAAAATTTTCCTGGATTTTGAGCAGGCTCTTCAGAAGAAGGTAGAATAATATAAATGAGTAAGAAGACCTACATTTCATTTTTTTCTGCAATGCACCTGCTTTCTATTAATTATAATTATGGACCTACTTTTTCACCCTACTACATTTATACTATGAAAATTCCAGTAATTTGAATTCCAGTAATTTTTTCTGCCAGAAGAAAATTTGGCAGAATATGTTTTTCTACAGAAGGACCTATTCCTTCTAGAGCCATTTGTGTCTTCCAAAATTGTATACAGCCTTGAAGTTATGTCCTGATTATTAAAATCAGTAATAAAACTTCACTTGGTATCATACCTAACACTGTACATGAAAGTAGCAGCAAGAGTTTGTGGGAGAAACCAGAGGAGTCAAATGGTAATTTTCCATTCAATATCTAGTATCATGATGATTTAATTTGTCAAATAAATAAATAATGTAGAGGAAAACTAATGTGCTTGGGCATCTGTAATGCTTCCTACTCTGCACTTGGCTTTTCCACCATCTAGTGTTTACTCTGAAGATATGTTATTGATGCAGTAGGAAGCAGAGGCATTGCCTAAGTTCAGTGTATTGAACATTCTTCAAAGCTGATCTGAAAAATAAATACCAGATAATAAGCTTAACATTTTTTATTGAGAATGATCTGGAGCCTGACTATCCTGACAGTGATTAAAAATCCTGAGAGATTGATCTGAGGCATGTTGAGAAAACTCAGATTTTGAGAACATACACCTGTCTGCCAGATGTGTGTTATGGCAACAAGGGTGAGGAAAGAAGACTGCTGTGATAACTAAGCTTTGGATTTTATTTTCAGACTTGAAAATGTAAATTACATTGAGTGCATGGTTTTGATTCTTCAAAAACCCAACTTCTTTCATCAAACTTTTCCTAGCTTTGCTTCTTTGTTAATGCACTTGCAAATATATACATGTGAAAAAAAAAAAATTAATCTGTTATGTACAGCATCCCTAACAAGTTAGACACATATATTTGAACATTAAAAGAGCTGCAATCAGTTTGAACAGGTGTCTTGCAGAAACCTTTTTTATTGAAGCTTCTGTGCAGTAAAAGTTAGAGCAGAGACTCCATAAAGTCATTCATGAAGTGAGATCTCAGGAGTGGGAATGGCCACATAACAAAATTCACCCAGAGTACAGTACAAGATGTCCACATTAAAAACATCCTACTAAGACTTCATGGACTCCAGCTGGTCAGTATACCTCACACTGAGCTGTTGCATTAGAAAGTGATTTTCTAAATAGAAACTTCAAAATAATTTGTGCTGCAGATTTTGTAACCCTACCTGTGTCATACATTTTTTGTGGGGATTCATCTGCTCTTGACAGAAAGAGAGCATAGGAGTGCCTATGAGTCATAAATGTGGTTTCTCACAAAGATCTGGTGTGGATTGCTAACAAACTGAGCTCCTCCTCACAGGTCCATCTACTGATCTCCCTGAAGAACATCAAGTCATCAAGGGCTGCAAAAAACGTATTTGCTGGTTGTCCAGGAGGACACAAATATTATAGCAACAACTCCAATCAGCTGGTTTTTATATTTTTCCTTTGATACTGCTTGAAGGCTTGCATATGGCCAGACCATACAAGTACTCTCCTGGGTTCAACCCAGTAACTGGAGGAAGATGCTCTAGCTCAGTATTTCTTCTGTGACAGTATATGTAAGTGTATTTCCAGAGAAGAGTGTAATATCAGAATGATAATGTACAAAATTTCACATTTTACTAATGCACAACAAGGTAAAGACTGCCCAAAAGCTTTGAATGAGGAGAAAAACAACTAAATTCTTCTGACAAAAACAATCGACCAACCAACAATGACAAATACAATGACAACAAAACACCCACAAAAAGGCACTAACATATTTCATTCCCTGTCAGGATTTAGGGAGGGTGAGCCTCTTCTGCCTGAAAATTCTGAGGCAGGATGCTGTCCCCCCTAATGGAGTGAGCAATACACTAAATATGAAATGAAGCCTAAGTTGCCTAATTAGCTTAAAGACATGGCTAGCAAGGGAACATGAATCTAATTATTAGAAATGCTTAGTAAATGGTTCTTTACTACTCTGACAATTTTTTCTTTCTGTTTGTCAAAGAAAAGGTTTCCAGCAAGGGCAAGACAAAACTGGAAAAGCAAGGTGTGTTTCAAACTGGATTAGCAGAGGTGTTTCTGGTGCGTGAACAGTTCATGGTCATGTCAGGAATATTCATTTTAGCATGAAAAAGGACAACAAAGTGTGCCTAAACCTGAGTCAAGAAACCCAGTCTTCAGTGGAGGAGGATTTCAAGAAACTATTTGAAGACTTTGGTATGCTTAATGTCATTATAAAGAGCCCAATCTCACAAGTGCTGAGGAGGAGATTTAATTTAACTGTTGACACTGCAGGGGTACCAGGACCATCTGAAAGTTGTGTTCCAATGCAGCTGGAAGACATGGTGAAGAAACAGAGCTCTGGGACATGGGGAGAGAAGAGAGAAAGAGTGAATAGGGGGGTGGTTGGGACCAGTTGCTCTAGTGTAGGAGGGCTCAAGGACAATGTTTAGGAAGACTGATAATATCAGGTGTGGGCAGAAGCTCAGGAAGTAGAAAAGGAAGAGCAGAAACCATTGGAAGAAGGAACAAATTGAAGACTTCTGAAGAACAGAAGTAATTTAAGGGAGGAACAGTGAATTAGAAGATGGTTTATGGTGCTTTCAGCTTTTTCTGGGGCATAATAAACCTTGCCTTGCATTTCGATTACTAATTTCCTCCTAAAACATGCAGCTAAAATAGGCAAAGTGACTGACACATTAATGGCTGTACTTGTCTTCACTGACTCTGGAAAGATCTGGTGGTGACTACGTGGATATAGTGCGTGACTGCAGAGGTAACTACACTAGAGACACTTAATTTTCAGAAGAGATAGAGAGCACCCCATATTTCATGCACTAAGCTCTGTCTGAACGTGATCTAAGCTAGAAAGAGCTACAGAACCTGTCAGACGAAAGATCATCCCTCCCTTCAATAAGGGGACAGCCATTTCAGAAAAAGACTGACCAGACAAGAGGGAAATATCAAGACAGGGAAGCCAAGCCAGGCAGTCTCCTGAGCCACTGGTTACCTCCTACAGGATGAAAGGGAGGGAGGAAGGAGGGAGGGAGATATTCTGTAGCCGCCCCTCACAGCTTTCCAGGAGAATGCTGGCAATTCAGCTTCTGAGTCATAGTCATGCACTACTGTCCTGCAGAAGGGGCGGCTTTTGGAGCAGAATGGCTTGAGTCACTCCTTGAAACTGTCCCAAGTGCCAACTCCCCAGGTTTGATGGAGGCAAATGCATTCAACCTGGGACACTGGATGTAATTCCATGTTTCTTTATCTGTGACAGGTTGTTATGCACTTGCAGCTTAAATATTCTGTCCAGCCCTGATATAGACTGAATCCTTTAACCTCCCTCTGGAAGAAACAAAAAAGAGTTTAAATTCATTCCAGCAGCATGCACACATTACCCTGTTGTGCAGTCTCAGAGCTGAGGCTACAAAACTATGCTGAAGACTTGGTGTGTTCCAGCTCCCCAGGACTCCCTTAGGACCAGGGGTGATAACAACTTTCATCTCTCTGCACCCTAGATGCAGCACAGAGGTTGTAAATTCAATGATGTGGTTTGGAAATTCGAGTTTTCACTCATCTGGGACAACAGAGCCATCATAATGAACAGTAATTTTACATTTCTATGAAGCAGAAACATATTTGCACCAGCTCAACAAATTGGAGAATCTATCCAGAAACAGAGTTGACATTCCCAAACTAAAATCAAATAATAAAAAAGAAGCCACTAAGATGGTTGTGCAGTCATTATTGTGGCAAAGACAGCAAAAGAAAACACACTGTGTTAGACTGTACAATGTATTTGGATGTAATTATACCATTTCATCCCTGCTGCTAATGCAGTTAGGGTATTAAAATATTGCAGCTTTCTCCATTTTCTATGACATAAATGAAGGGATATGATCAGGTGCAGGATAGAATAAATACATTTACTCAAAAACTCCATTAAAATTCCAGTCAGTTTGTTTCTCATGTAGTGCTTACATTGCCACTGGTTTATATAAAAGTTGTGCTGGGTTCATAAGGAAACTAGTCATATTGAAATGATTAAAGCTGACCAGAAGGAGAATTATCTAAGAAATCCATAGTATTTTACGGATGAGCTGGCATATATAGTATTTACCATACCATAACTCATACAAGTCTTACTTACTATCCTAATCAGTGACAATAGCATATCTGGAAAACATCTGCCCTGGAAAAGGACACATCAGCTACTCTGTCTGCTTGAAAAATGTAGATATAGTATTACTCTGTGTCAGCCATGCATATCATATGTGGTATGAAATGTCTTCTGTGGTAAAAGAATAACGAGTGCATGCTTCATCTCTAAGTGCCCCAGAATAGACTCTGGTGTCCTTTCTCAGGATGAGTACCCCTTACTCCCTGAGTAGTCTAATGGAAAAAGGGGTACATGTTTTCTGCTCTGCAGGAGTTCAGGCTACTTTATGAATTAAATCCCAGCAGGGCTAAAATAATTTTCCAGCAAGTTACTAAAAAAGCATTTGCAATTTACTATAATTTTTCTTCATGCTCTTATGAAGACATTGGCAGTAGGAAAAAGAAGCAAAAGCTTAAAGAAGGTATTTCTTTTGCAAATTTAAAAGAAAGCACTTAGGTTACCACGGCCATTTATATAGCTGCTCTCTTTTCCTTTTCAACTGTCATGCATGTTTTGGCTGGCATGATTACAGTATATTCCTAATCCCCAGAAGAGCATTTTTCCCATCAGAACCAGCAGCAGCTGCGGCTTGAACATGTTTATCAACACACCCACCTGTGTTTTTGTCATGGACCGCCAGTGATGCCATAATTCCTCCTGTGCTTTCCACTATGTAGGTGTTTGTAGTGTCTTCCCAAAGAAGTGAATTTTGAGAGCTGGGATGTTTCCCATTTCATAGAGTATTTTAGTAAAGTGAACTTTGCTTCAGTGAAAAACTCCAGAAGGGTCAGAGCTATGGCAATTACAAGGGGCAGTAAATACATCCTGCATGTTTAAGAGGAATGTAGTGTCCAGCCCTCTAATCTTTAAAGAGCATCTATTTTCTGCAATCAGCAGAAGTTTTTTTGCTGTCACTTTGGACACTGCCATCTTTTTTACATAAACTGCTAAAATAGTGAACCCAACAGCATGTTATGGTTTGTTTTCTGGCTCAGGATACAGATAGAGTAATGGGAAAAATTAACATCGTGGGCATCTTGAATGCTTGCAATAATTCACTTTCTTCAGTAGTTATGCTTTGTTATTAGAGAGTGTGAACATTTTCATTCTTATTAACAGAGTGATCTTTAGCCAAGGAATTATCTAATAGAACAGCTGGGACACTTTGAAGCATACTGTGAACTTGAATTAAGTTCACAATTCAGAAAATTTTGCCTTGTCTTAGATTTTTCTTTTCCTTTTTTTTTTTTTAATAAATGTAGCCGTATCGAAAATATTTTTCACCAACCCCTGTGCTTATCAGGTATTCTTATATTAACTGAACTAAGGAATGTAAGGTGGAGATAAAGATCTGTGTGGCAAATGTGATGTTAGTGTTAATTTAACCCAAAGTTCCAATTTATTGTGTTCCCTAAATGTAGGGTTTCATGACGATCCCACATGCCTTTAAATGATATTTTTCTTCTCCTTACAAAGGTCTTTTCTCAGATAGAAAACGCCATGGTCTAAACTAGAAATGTGAGAAGACTTATATTTATTATCTTGTTAGTTCCAGAAGAGGAATCTACCAGCACTTACAGAAGACTAAGCAGAGTTTAATGGCAGTTTATGGGCTCTGTCTCTTAGCAGAATCATGTACTGTTTACAACTGTTTCCAAGACATGCAGGTGCATTGTGAGAAAATGAGCCACTACTGAAGTCATATTATAGACACTTAGTTACAAGTGTTTCAGTCACACAGCAAGAAATTAACAATGCTGCATTTGTTTTCTTTTTAATATTTCTCATATTTCTTATTCTCATTCTAAAGGAATGCATTCTAATCCAAGGACACATTCTCATACATTCATTAATCCTGCTGCTCTAAAATGCTTCACATGAAACTCAAAATCAGATGGCTTTATGCGTTCCAACTGGGCTTTTGTAAAACAGGGTCATCCTTGAACTTGTCATCTGCTGAGGTATTAAATTCCAGATTTCACTCAATTACATGATCTTAAGAATGTGGCAAATTGCCATTTCTTTCTCAACTTTGAACAAATGTTATTGCATCTAACTGTTTAATTTCAGGAATCCCTCAATTATAAATGGCCTTTAGCAGGAAGTTGTACATCTTCTAAAAATTTACCTACGAAGGGAATGTAAATGTTCCTTATTGTATACATTCTGCAAAGACTAAAGACCCTTTTTTTCTTAATCCAGAGTTTAGCAAACATGATTAAACAAATTAATATTTATTTCAGATCTGTATGCAGTTTGTTTTACCTCGCATTGGAAGACAGTATTATGAAACCTGGTACAGTGCCTTTGCAGAAAGGTTAACTGATCATTAATGTGGTCCATTTATTGAAGCTACAAATCACTACTGCCAAAAATATTCTAATATGGGGCAAAGTCTGAAATAAACAAACACTTCAAATGAAAAAAAAAGAGTTAGTAAAATGGAATTAAGCATGCTATATTAAAAAGAGTTATTTCAGATAAAACCGTAACTCTGTCCTGAAATAGCTGTATGCAATAAATTCCTTCTTGGATAACATATTTTTGTTTTTCAAAAAACAACTTTATGACATGTTCTCCATGTCTTTGCTTCTGTAGCTGTACTCAAAAACTAAGTTCACTGGATTTTTCTGACTGAGTTTGCAGGAGGTATCTTATTGCAACATAACAGTTTCACAGAATGTGTATTAATTACGCTGTAATTATTAAAAATTATAAAAATTCATTCAATTGCACAATTCTGCTCTCTGCATGCAGAATACTGCTAGTCACAGGGGGTGTATTGCTTATTAGAGCAGTTATATTTCACCCAAGAGGATTTAGACCAGCAAATCAGCATTTTAAATTTTTTATGCAAAAGAGATAAATTATTTTTCAACATTTCTCTCATAGCTGTCCTTTGTCTCAGCTGGACGTTCTGCTGAAACAAAATGCTCTGGACAAGTGTGTAATATTGGACAAGACCATATAGGACTGGGATCCTTCTCGGCACAGGCAGGGAGATGGTGGTGCTCCAAGGGTGATGAGTGAGCTACAAAGGCAGAGCCAGCTCCCTCCTGACTGGCTGTGGAGTGAAAGTGGCAGGGCTTGGGAAGTGGTTGCAGAAGGAATTGGGAAGACATAAGGGAGCAGGGCTGGGACTTGAATAGCTTGGGGAATGGGAGAGGGCAGCTGGTGAGAAGGACAAACCTCTCCCAGAAAAGGGAGATCAAGAGAAGTGAACAGCTGCTGCAGCCGCAGGGATTCCAGGAAACAGTAGCTGGGAAAAGGCTGACTTGAAATGGGACCTACAGGAGCTAAGCCAGGAACAGCTGAGCAACTGCAGGAAGGACTGCTGGGGATCTTCCCACTGCAGGTAGAAGGCAGACACCTTGAAACCTTTGCCAAGCACTAGCAGAAAACCTCTTTTGGCTAAACAAGACATGAAATTAACACACCAGGCTTTTCAGTTATGGGCTTGTGAAGGGGAAAACGGGCTTCTGAACTGTCACAAGTTGGAATCCACTCCTGGATATAAAATGAGGAGGCCAGGAACAGCTTGGATATTCTGTGGGGAAGTGCAAAAGTCTCTGCTTGGCCCTCCTGCTGTCACAGTTGGAGAGAGATAACAGGACAGATCTGAGCTGTCACTTGGTATGGACCTGCTGGAGACCAGACCCCTGTCAGATCATCTGCATTTCAGTAACTCAGATGGTTTCAAGACCAAAACATTCTAAGCCTTTACTTGTCATAGAGAATTACACAAAAATGTTCTTCTTGTGAAGCCAACTAGCACAGAATAGTTTGTGTCCATGCTGTTAAACCCTCTCATCCTTCAAAACTGGCCAGTCTTATGCAACTGCCCACCAGGAAGTGCCCATGACCTACAAATTTTCCCAAGTGACACGAGGGAGTTGTCTGAGGGAATAATCTTTGGTCTGGACCAGAACCATTCCTGTAATCCTTTAAATACATCATCTGTTGAGTTTGACTTCTTGGGAAGATTTTCTAAAGCTATTAATTCACTAGAATGTTTAATTTACTAAAATAGACATAGCCTAAGGGCTCTTTCCAACCAAGCTGAACAAATCTGAATGGTTCAGCCACAGTGTGTCTTAAGAAATAGTTTGGGATTGAGGACACTTGTTCAATAACTGACTTTAAACCCATAACAGAGCTGTACCAGTGAGCACATTTTCAAAAGTATGCACAGGTTATTTTCCTCTTTTCCAATGTCAGTAATGACAAAAGGAAATGTTGAGGTTTTGTCTTGATATGTTCAACTGAATAAAAATAATTTCAGGTATTTCAAGCTATATAGACCCATGGATCTCTTTTATGTAATGACCTGTTTTGTTTGTTGCTTTAATTGGTTTTGTCATGGTTCTGCCAGAGGGTTCGAGAAGAGTCAGTTTGCAGTGGACTAATTTTGCTGGTATCATCTGCCTCTCTATCTCCATCACCATAGAATCACAGAGTGATTTGGGTTGGAAGGGACCTTAAAGATCATCTAGTTTGAAGCCCCCTGCCATGAGCAGGGACACCTGCTAGACCAGGTTGCTCAAAGTCCTGTCCAGCCTGGCCTTGAACACTTCCAGGGAGGGGGGCATCCACAGCTTCTCTGGACAACCTGTTCTGGTGCCTCACCATTCCCAAAGTAAAGAATTTACTTGCATGACTGACTGGGCCTACAATAGTAGAGCAAACTACTCCTTCCTGGATAAATTAAGCAAGAGTCAGCTAAACTGAATCAGAACTAATATCTAAATAACGCAGAGGTAGCATTATCAGGAGAAGCAGGTAGGTCAGCACTACTCCAGAGTGACTGTAGTCACCACTGGAACACAGCCTGGGGCAGGGTACTGAAGAAAGCCCAGGTATGAACTTTAGCCATGGCACACCTCCATCCAATGCTGGCAAGCTCCTGCTCCAGAGTGACTGCTGCTCTCCCTAACACGATTCTCCACACAGTTTTCCCTGCAGCCTTGGGCTGGTGCCAGGCACTCTAAATTCAGCATTGTACTCAGAATAGTTTGGAATGTTGTAGTCCGTTTGGTAAACAGGGATGTGCCTCTGTTAGACTCTGCCTGCTATTGACAGCTTTGGCTTCTCTCTGGCATCTAGGTGGAACTCAGATTTTAATTTAGAAATCTCGAAGCCTCTCCCCTTGACAGTGAAACATCTCTCTCCTGAGGATGCAGGCTCACGAAGCTGAAAGTCTTTAGGAGGGAAATGCTAGTGGAGAGTTTGCTGTAAGGCATCTTCCATTTTAGTAATTCTTCTCTGCTAGCCTTTGAATGCATTGTGAATCCTCCTGTTACCATCATTGATGAAAGATGATGAAGTGAGAGTGGACTAAGGCAATTTTTAAAAAAACTTAATGCTGAGCTACTACCAAATTTCAGAATTAGAGTTTTGAGCTGGCATCCAATATGAAGGACTAAATTCAAGAGGTTCTTCTAATAAATAAATAAATTAAAAATAAAGGCCTTCAAACTTGTAGGAATCAGTAAGTTTGTCTAGAAGAAGCAAAATTTAGGGGAGTAAACATGAGCAATGGCATTGCTGAAAGTTTTCCACTAGATAGTACATCTATATTTTACCAACAGTACTTTACCTGGGTGTATCCAGGACTGTGTTTTTCTGATTGCCCAGACTGGTGGAGCACAGGGAAAGCTGTGGGTCATGGGGGGAGAATGCTGGGCATGCTTTGAATAGAAATGAGAGTAGCAAAGAAAATAGGAGATTTCGTGCACCTAGGTTTCACATGAAAACAGCACCATGGCACTAACCAAGAAGATAAGCTCTCTAATACAGTGCTTTGTGTCTGTATTGATGTCTGCATTTCTGCAGAGTTATTTAGGAATTTCTTGATGAAACAGATACATGGCAGAATTCAGATACAAGCACAAATCTCTGTTAAATAAGCCTTTTAGAATAAAGCATTAATCTGGGAACAAAGATGATATAAGTGAATGTTTTTGAAAGTGCCCCACCCTAATATCAACCATGTATTTTCTATAGGCTGAAAATTTGTGAGGTTGCAGAACCTGGTTAAAGGAAAGGTTTTTAATACTTGCTTCAAACAGTGGAACAGGTATAGACTACTTTCCTTTAACAAATCCATAATTCATTGTAAACTACTCCCTAATCACTCACATATTCAGCACAGCTGGTTTACTTAGTCTCTCATTCATAAGAAAGCAGTATCACAGCATGGTAGCAGGAAATAAAAGGGATTTACAGAGAACTGGTCACAGAAGAGGTTAAGTACAAAATCTAATTAAAACCACTTTGAAATATTATTTAGTCTCTGTAACAGTGTAGTGGATTTCTTTTGGGGAATACTGAATGCTTCAATAATTGCTGACAGAAATGTATATTCCCAGTTTGTCTTTACTATGACATATAAGCTTAATGCTTTCATTCATATGAAGATTCTATTTTATTAATGGTTATCTAAATGCTACAAGAACTTTCATAGATAGGTTTTTCCTCCTAGATTGACTGTTTGTAAGATACTCAGAAGATCATGGCTTTAAACTATAAAGGCTACTGACTTCCTAAGTGAAAGTGTGCAAACTGCCTGAAAAGGATTGTTTTGATAACCTTGATGTAGGCTTTTCTTCCTTTTTTTTTTCTATTTAAAGACCCAGCTGATGTGTTCATGTTATAATGAAAAATAATTCTGCATCAAAGCTGATAAATATAGGAGTTGTAGAAATTATTTGGTAGATATTTTGGTCTAAGATTTTTAAGCTTTAGTTAAAAAAAAGCCTAGGCCATATTCAAAGCAGTCATCTAGTACATTGCTATGAGCCAGGCTCATGGAGATTAGATGTGTGATTATATGTATGATTCTGATTCACTTTGTGTACAAGTGACTTTTGAGGAGGCACTACTCTGTGATACGCCTCTGTCACTTGAAAAAGATATTGCCAAGGACACAAATTTCTTAAATACTCCACAGCAAACCCAAAGCTTTCCAAAACAACGGTGGGATAGGAAGTTTCCAGAGCTAACTTGTAAACCAATGGGAGGCTATGCCTGAGCATGAGAAACGAACCAAGAAAAACACAGATTAATTCATTTCCACTCTGATCCAAACTGGTTTTTTTTGAAGACGTAGTCAGTAGCAATCTCTCCATAGGCTTCCTTGGGCCCATGCTAATTATCTAACATGAGTTAGTTTCTCTAGTAAGCTTCCCTGTCGTTTTTGGCTTCTTTCTGAAAGCTGTGCAGCCCTAATAAAACTCTTTCCAGTGATGCCAAAACTAATGATATCCTCTTTTTCCATTTTTAGTGATGTATACATGTGAAATGAGAATGAAGAAGAAATCCCAGCAGGGAATGTTCAAACAGCATACAGAGCCATATAAGGCTGGAGTTTGCTTTATATCAATCGGATATCAATCAGAATGGCTCTGGGTTTTCAGTTCCCCAAGAGCCTGAGCATTGGGCCCAAGAACTTCCTGCAGAGCTTGAGAAGTATAGTAAATGAAGAAAGTTTAATGCTTATCTTAGATGCACACAATTATGCTGCTGCTTTCTTCTGTTCTTTTGACAAAAGATGTAAATGTTTTGAGTCATGTTGTTTTCCTCTATTTCTCACCTTAGTTCTCCAATTTTTTCAAGGAAAAAGAAGAAAAAGAACTGACTTTCTATCAGGTAGGAGGAAAGAAACATATTATTTTGTTCCTGGCTTTTAAAAGGAGACGAAGGGATGGGAAGCGGGAGTGAAATATCATGGGCTATTCAATTTTCCTCTTAGGTCTGCTTTTGCATGATACTTGTGTGTTGCATGCTTGTCTTCTTTTTCCTTTGTCTTATTGCACCATTTTCTTTTGGTGCAATTCTTTTGTTTACTTTAGTGATTTACGCATCAAATCTTAAGAGTGGTTTTATTTGTGCTTTACGGATTAAGGTTAGTGTAACTAATTAATTGTGTAACTTGGCCTCATATAATACAGAGGTAGAATTTGGTGAGTGGGAAATAAGAAATTTTTATCCCAGGAAATGCACTTAGGTATTAAGAAAATATACATTTCATACACTGTATTAAAACTAGCTGTCAATTTGTTTTTCAACACTGGATGGTTCTTATTTCCATCCTAAAGCAGAAAATAAGAAAAAGTGATGTTGAAATAAAGGCAAGCCTTTTTAACAAATTCAGTTTCAGTGGTTCTTGTATCCTGTTCTGGATTTTTATATACTCATTCTACTCTTTGAATATGTCCTGCTGATACACTGCAACCCAACCTTGGCAGCTGCAGACACACTCAATTTGTACAGATTTAAGCAAAAATAATAGATTCTGAACCTAATTTTCCTGTCTCAGGTCCCTTATTATTCCATAACATTAAATAGGTGAATGAGAAACCTTTTGTATTGTCCAGGATCAGCATGCAGAATAGTACAACTTATAGTTAATTTTACTGGAAATCTGCTAAATTTGAGTGCAACTAGGCAGAAGTCCCTGCCACAGAAGTGCTCATCCATTGCTGTGTGAATTACCCTCAAACTATTCCCTGCCAAGGTCTTATCTTCTTTGAGGTTGTCTTGGATAATAGTGAGCTTAAAGGTAGCAACTGCATTTACACAAACTCTTGCCATATCTAATGACTAATGAGAGAAAATTCAGCAGGAGGGTTGTTTTCTTCAATTTTTTTTTTGTTGTTATCTTTCAAGATTTATTTACCTAATTATTCTCCTTTGGTCTGACAAAGAATTTGCCAAAATCTGTACATTGGTACCAGCATTAACACGATTTGTATATTAGCAACTGTATAACAATATCAAGCAGAAATCATCAGTCATCAATAAACATCCATCAATGTCACAATATCTGTTTCTTGCATTGAACAAAGACAAAAAAAGAAGATTGGAGAAAAGATGAAAAACTAAATGTTCTTCAGTAACTCTTGGAATGAAAATGTAATAACTCTACAATACTGTAATAAGCACAGTAGAAATGCAGCGACTGATACCTGGAGTGGCAATCAAAAGTCATGCAAAAGTGAGTTATCGGTTACTTGTTATCTGTTATCTGTTATCTATTATCTGTTATCTGTACAAGTTTTGCATAATTATATTTTGCTTATGATAGAAACAAAACCCAAGTTCTCAGTTTCCCAGGGAGTTAAAAATTAGACTATGCCATTGTGAAATAAATGAATATGGTGTTTGATTCCCTGATAATTCATTCCAGGCCATGCCAGTAGCGAAACACTCCATTTTATTTTTACTGCTGAACAGGCAAAACTTGGGTCTGAGGGAAATCAGAGGCAGGGCCCATGGGTTACACTTTGGTGAGCAGCTCAGGAAACCCCCATGGGGCTGCGGGATTCTCCAGTGCTCCTGCAGCAGGTCTGCAGTGGAGCACGGGCACATAGTAGGGTGTGCCCTCCCTGGATATACAGGCTCTGAAAACCCGGTGTCACTAGCCCTGGGCCAGCCTTTGTGGGTCACCAGGGCTGCACATCTACCCCAGGTGAGAACTGGCAGGCTCCTCGCAGCCACAGAGCTGCAGATCCCAGCTTTAGGGTATTGCTGTGTTTGGGGAAATCTGCCAAGAGCTCCCATCAGCAGCTGCCTTTGACTTGGCCTAATACAGACTGATCCCTTTTGGTTCACATCTGTGCTCTAGGTGAGTCTGACCCCTTGTTAGACAAGAGAAAACAACTTCTGTCCTGGGGAGCCTGGGCTGATGGAAATAAATAGACAAAGTGACAGAATGAAACAGCATTTTAGCCATAACCAGAAGAAATGTGGCAAAACAACAATCTTACCAAATGCCCTGAAATGTAGAAGAAAGTTCACAGCACTGGAATACAAGGGAAAGTCTTCAAAGGACTGGAAGATTTAACAGTGAAGTGAGAAACTGCAGAGAATGCAGAGTGCAGCAGACAATTTAAAACAGGCAAAAGAAGGTTGATGGTAAATCAAGCTGAACTTCTGCATCTTGGCTCAAAATAATAGAGGATCCATGAATCTGCCAATGTTCAAAAGGAAGATGTCAGCAAATTAATAAGAGGTTAAAGGAAGGGTGTGCGAAGAGGGCGTGGAGGAGAGTCACTACACACAACAGGAGTTAATAATCAGGAGAGTCCTGGGAATGATTGATGAGAGAAACTGAGTCTTGGTACCAGCAAGGGAGTCAGTACATAATTAGCTGGCTTTCCTGATGGGGCTTGATTTGCACTGCTGTATATTTAATAGCTGTCAGTGGATCTGCAGTCACAGAATCAGCGTCAGTCTGGGATGAGGATGAAAGAGAAAGTAGAAGATCATAGGGGAGCAAGCTGGCCAAGACCCAAGAAAGAAGAAGTTTCAGAACAGGGAATGACAAAGAGGAGAAGAATCAGTGAGAGAGGAACTCAGAGGACGGATTCCTTCAACAAGATCTAGAGGTATCAAGTAACAGAAAGAAATTTTAAGGGAACAGGGTGGATGATATTGATGACTTACATATTCTTTAGGCCACTAGCTATTAGAAAGAATTATCTCAAGGGGAAAAAAAAACCTCCTGGAAATAATTTTCCTGTTTCAAAGAGAACCCACAGAGGTAAAAAAGTACCTACAAAGATCTGGTTTTGTATGCAAAAATGTTGTATTTGATGTATGAATTAAATGCTCCCAAACCTGGGAATATGATGGGATAAGGACAGACTAGGGGCCCAATTCAGCAATGGAATAAGAAAATTCTTGACAGCTTTGTAGGAAAAGTAACTGAAAGCATGTAAGAAGAGCTTTGTCCCAAAGAAGTGAACATGATCAATCATCTCTGAAGTAAGGAGGAGCTGATACCTGATTATATTGTTTAACTGGCTCCCTCTTAAATTTTTCTTTATCATGCAAAAGCCTTAAAAATAACAGTGTTTTCTCAATTAAATACTGAACCAGTCATTAAAGGGTAAGAGGGAAAATATCCAACAGTGCATAAATTCTTGTTGTGCTGTGTCCATTTCAAACCTCCATAAGCAGCAAACAGTTATTGCACAGTCACTGCATCAGTCAGTTGCTAAAGGATCATAATTAAGACTACCTATACACTAAAATTCTGTTCTTTATACCAGTTCTAATGGTATCAAGCTTGCATGTAACTTACTGTTTTTTTAAACTTCTGTCCCTAGCACAAACCCCTCAGCATTTAAACAAGGATTTTCCTTTCATTCATGTACTCTGCAGCTGAAAAAAAAAGACAGTTGGGTTTTTTTTTTAATAGAGAGAAACAAAAAGTACGAACATGAAAATACCTAGTTTGCTTTTGCACAGACCTATATCTCATAGAGAGCAAAGCATGTATCTTCCCCAGACAGCATGTTGCTTATCAAATTTCAGGCCAAATAATCTTTTAAGGGTGAATTATACATTTTGAAAGTGGGAACTCTAATTTAATTACAATGACACAAAGAAAGAGGTAAAAGGTGTAAGAATGAAATTGTACCTCCCTGTCCAGAGCACAGTGCTGTACAATCTGTGCTGTGACTGCAGAATACAGGAGTGACGCAGAGACATAACCACACCTTCTGACAGAAGTATACTGCACTTGGAAGATTGCAAGAGCAAAAGCATTTTCCACAGTTCCCTCAAGCTTTCATATTTGCACTTTAACAATCTTCATTTTCCAAAATGGTCTTTAGAGTAAATAAGTCTAATACTCCGTCAAGGAAAACAAGAAGATGTCTTAAGCCAGGAAGAGATTGATTGTCTTCTTCCTAGTCACTACAAGAGATGAAAAAGTTTCTGTCAAATGCTTACAATTAAAAAGATTGATTAAAAATTAGATAAAGTGCAAAATCATTAAAGATGCCTAAACATTGAACATAATCTATCAGGTAGGTGTTAAACTGTGACTTAAAATTTGAGCTGCCAGAATTGTGTTTGGAGCTGTGCTCCATCACAGAATCACAAAATTTGAAAGGGACCACTGAAGGTCATCAAGCAGGGTAGCCTAGAGCATGTCACTCAGGATTGTGTCCAGGTGGTTTTGAATATCTCCAGAGAAAAGCACTGCACAACCTGCCTGCAAAACCTGTTCAAGTGCTCTGTCACCCTCATAGGTATTTGCCATAAAATAGAAAATGTTTTCTGAAAGAGGCTGAGGATGTTTAAAAGTATATGGGAAACATTTCTTTTTCTAAAATATAAAATTGTTCCCACAACAGTCAGTGCTACAACCTATGAATTTAAAGAAGAAACAAACAAGAAATCAAACTAAACTTATGTCTTTTAATCTAAGAATACCTGAAACCCAGTCTTTCAGATAGCAGTCCAGACATGAACAGGAGTAGAGGTGAACAAGAAGTTAGAATATCATTTTAGATGTAACTTTACATATATTTTAGCCAATGCTGGTTATATTCTCTTGTCCAAGTACACTTCTCTAAGTTCTTGAGTCTTAATTTCCCTCCTTTAAACTAGATAGTCTTCATTCTTGATAACTCAGACACAAGATAATAAATTAGCTATAATGCATATATCATTGTCCAGATGAACCTGTGAGTCCCTAATTTGAACCAACTTTGAGTTGATCACAAACCTTCTCCTTGGAATTCTGCTGAAGAGTATTTCAGATAAAATGGAAAATCCTGTCAAGTAGCAGTGCACATCCATGGAGTAGGTAAAAGAGGACATCCAGAAAAAAAGAAAAAAAGTCTGAGAAATGAAGGAAGAAGTCAAATCTCTTGCACTAGCTGTAACTCTCTATGAATATATTTCTAATTGGACTTGAAGACTCTGCAATGCATGTAGAGTACTCTCCTTTTGCTCTGTATTGCAGAGAAACAGGCAATTCTTGGGCAGAAGCACAACCTGTTTTAACCATTTACTTTAGGCTGAAGTTAATCATACATTAACAATTCCAGCCATAGAATTATAAAATCAGCCTGAGTTGGAAGGGAATCACGAGGATTTTCCAGTTCAGCTCCTGACTCCACAGAGGGCAACCTAAATGTTAAAGCTTAGGTAAAAGAGTGCTGTTCCAACAAACTTGGGGCCATGACCACTTCCCTGGGGAGCCTCTTCAAGTGAGCACCCTCTCAGTGAAAAACATCCAATCTGAACTTCCCCTGGAGCAGCTTTAAGACATTCCCTTGAGTCTTATCACCAGACACCTCTCTGCTCCCCATCATGAGGAAGTTGTAGAAACAATGAGGTCACCCCTTAGTCTCCTTTCAGTTGAAGAAACCCAATATCCTCAGACACTCCTCGTTAACTCGAGCCCTCTGGTTCTTTCACCCTTTCTCTCTGCTTTGGAACATTATAGTATTTTTATATCCCCCTCGTGTTGTCAAGCCCAAAGCTGCAGGCAGTACTCATATTGAGGCTGCACCAATACTGACTACAGGGCAACAATCACTTCTTTCAACTGGTGTCTCAATGTTGAATACAATGGGAGTCTAGAACACTAGCTTAGATGAAGGCATCTGCTCTGTAGACAGCTCCATTGGGAAAGAATAATCCCATCCTTACAGTCCATCTCAATACATAGCTGTAGTAAGGTTGGACTCCTAAAGAGGGCATCCACAGCCCAGCATTCACAGTGAAACCCCTTGGGCTGGACCACACATCCTTTTGAAAGCGAAAATGGTCACTGTTCATGCCTCTTGTCTGATGGCTGCTTTGGAAAGTTCATTCAAACACATCTGTGGGACTCCCTTGCATACAGACAATATTACTCAGATGGGCAAAATAAAATCTCTTGCAAAGGGTGAGACTGCAAAAGGATTGCCTTTTTTGAGAGTCAAAGAATTAGTTCTGAAGTAGCTGAATCATTAGGGATCAGAATAATTTTCTCCTTTTACCTACTGGCCATAGAGGAAGGCAAATAAAGCATGAAAACCTGAACTGGCTCATTGGTGACACCTGTAACGCACAGGTTCACCATAGCTGACAGCCAAACTCCCAGCACTGATAGCTAAGAGTAAGGGATATGCATATGTACAATAAACTTACCAGTCTCAACAACTATTTTAAAGTCTTAAGTGGCACTTAAGTCGCAGAGCAATAAAATAACAAATTAAGTAAAGACTTTGTTAGCTGGCATAATTCCCAGAATGTGCTGTGGTAAAATTTTGATTTGAGATATTAGTAGGTGATAATTTTGGGAAAGATTTCTGACTATTTTTTCACAGCCTCTGAACAAAGAGAATGCCAAGCTATCAGAAAGAGGGAATAATAAATGAAAATTCTACCCTGAAGTAAAAGTGTTTGGTTTATGCTTTCACCGAAGATTTTACTTCTGACACGCCAGTGTCTCTGGATTTGTTCAGAGGGTAATCAAGATGTCTATGTGTTTCTGAGAGATAAGTAATTACTAAAAGACTAATAAAATCATCTCAAAACAGCTGAAGGGTTTTAGGAGTGCTAGATGAGATTCATCAGTCTTGAAGCTGAAGGGATTGTCGTGATATTTGTGATACTTGACCATGGACCACACAAGAGGGTCTGAAAAGAATTTGCATGTAAAGCGTTACATTAAAGTCTTCCATTGTGATGAACTTTGTTGAAATAAAATTATAAATTCAAAGGATTTCTTTCTGCCTAATAAGTGTAAATAGAAAGCAATATATGAATCAGAATTGCTTCCACATATATATGGGAAATCATTGTCTTACATACATATTCTGCCTCAAGGCTTGTTCTGAGTGCTGTTAGAGCAGGTGCTGAAGAGAAGTTAAACTGAAGGGCTGTACTGAGAAGAAGAGTCTGGAGAATGGTAGTATCCTTTAGAGTTGTGTGATCCTCAAACTCCTGGGAAAAGAACCATAGCCATTCCCTTGACTAAATCGGAAAAAAAGTGCTTGGTCCAGATTCTGCTGAAGGTTTATGTCTGTACAAAATGCAAAAAATGCACACCAATAAAATCATCCATCCCAATAACTCTGCACATACTCTCTTACTGCCATGCAATAACTAAGTGCTTTTTGGCAGATGGTGAATGCCCTTTTGTCATGGTTTAAAATTAAGCCTATTTTACAACTGAGAAAAATAAGAACCCAGATACAATTTACTGAGATTTAGGGGCTGTGCCTGAAGTGTATTCTGGGATGAGTGTCCTCCTTTACATATTCCTGGGCTACTGCCCAAACATAATAGATCTCTTCTCTTCTCTTCTCTTCTCTTCTCTTCTCTTCTCTTCTCTTCTCTTCTCTTCTCTTCTCTTCTCTTCTCTTCTCTTCTCTTCTCTTCTCTTCTCTTCTCTTCTCTTCTCTTCTCTTCTCTTCTCTTCTCTTCTCTTCTCCTCTTCTTCGAATTTCTTCTTCAGAAAGTTGTTTGTATCCCCAAAACACCAGACCATTGTTCTGGGAAAATTCAAAAAAAGAACTCAAAGGAGTTTAAAAGCTGCTAGGATTAGTTTTTCTCTGATATATATATACCTTCATGCTGCCCTTGGTCGATTTGGTTGCATGGTAAGGTCCTTAGGACAGAAATTGAGTCTTCTCAGCCTTACATAGGACTGAGAGTATCATTTGAGAGGAATGAATAAAATAACATGACTCAGTTAATATTTAATCTAATTTGATTTCTAAGGCTGTTGCTCAGCCATCATACTTCTTTGTTCTCTTTTTATGATACCACATACATTGCTTTCTATTTCTGACAGAGGAGAGTTTATTCATATCTTGGTCCTCAATCTGCAGCATCAAATGCACATAGATTTAAATATTAAAACATATAAACACAAATAGTCTATCTTCTTTATAGCTTGACACTACATCTAACATGGCATGAGGGATTAATGGTTCCTGGACAGGAGACTGGGAAACACTGCCTTTGGCTTCTGTTTAGGAATTTCTGAGGAACTGTGCTTCCTTCCCTACCACATAAGAGGTAATGAGAGTTAATAAATGCATATAATAAATGCAAACACAGATATTTGCAAATGCACTGTGATTTACTGTAGATAACACTACAAGCTTGAAGCTGACATTCTTTACTGTTACTTGCCAATTTGCCCAGAGATAACTGGGAGAAAGATGGGCATGTAGGCATCCAGATACGTGCCCCTAGAGCGGAGAACCACTGGAGAACTTTTAATCTCAGGGGAATCTGGTTTCATAAAGCCGCGGGCTGATCCATGCACTGGCATGAGACTCAAGGTGAGGTGGTCTGCAAGCTGTGTGGGCATTATAGGGCATTTCATCAAAGCCCCAGTCTGAACAATCAAGGAACCAATATCCCAGAAGGTAGAATCTTACACACCTGCAGGTCAGTCTTGCAGTCTGAACACTTTGAAGAACTGTAGGCAAAGTGATGTGGTTTGTTTTTATTTTATTTCTTTCTGCAGTTGTTTCCTTCTCTTCTGCTCCTTTTTGCAGAGGAGACTTGCATGCAAATCTGTGGTTCTTGGTTTTGGGGAGTGACAGGTTCCAAAGGGCACTGGTCATTTATGAATGACAAAATGTGTGTTAAGGTATTAAGGTAAATTGAGAAGTTTTGTTCTTAGCTATTCCTCCCTGGTGCATTGCATTGCAGTCTCATGCCATGGAAAGACTGGTATTAGCAGAACAATGTGAGTGCATGTGAGTGCTAAATTTAATAAAAAACCCAGGTACAGAAATTTTGTGCTAACAGTTGATGAACAAACAGGACTAGTGAAGTCTCACTGCTGTAACCTGCTTCATTTAAGCAGACCCTGGACAATCAGACAAAAGCTGAGTGAACACAGCAGGCCTTCTCAAAAGAGAGCTCCAGAGGTCACACGCCTATTTTCCTTAAAACTTCTTGTGTATAATGTAGCTTAGATTTGTTTTGTGGTCATTCTAAGTAGTAGGATATTTTTTCCACTGATCTTTTAAATCCCATGCCCTGTTAGGTGCAAAGAATGAAATGATGTCATTTCAGAGTGGGGGAAGGAAAACAAGTGCTGAACAAAGTTTCAGATGTCTTCAGTCATTTTGCAAAAATGCACTGATTTGCTGTCAAGGCAGGCTGATCTTTAGCACTGCCTCAATGTCGTCCAGAAGATTGTGCAGTCTGTGGCTGACCATCAAGGTAAACTGTTGCTTTGTGTGCTTCATATTACTAGTGTATTGATCAAAAAAAAAAAAAAAAAAGAAGAAAACCTTACAGTGAAAAACTGGAAAAAAATAGCAAAGATTTCTGATCTATCCAGCTGTTCCATGCAAGTATCCTACATATATCTTAGAGAGCTAGGACAGCTGTTGACTAGGTAGTTGGCATGGGATTGACAAAATAAGGCCAAGAAATTATGAGCTTTGTCTTGGCATTTCACTTCAGAACTGGCCATCTTTTATATGGCTGAGAAGTTTTTGTTTTATTAGACATTTGACTTTTAGCAATGTGTATTTATTTAAATAATGTTCTAGCAAGACCCAGGTCTTGGATGTAAAGGGTTTGCATTTGTTGGAATAAAAAGGGCTCAGCACTTTGCATGCTCATAAAAAACCCCAAAACACTAAGAACGAAACCATTTGAATATGTTTGTTGAGTCACTCTGTGCATAGACTACTATGGGCTATCATAAAAGGTTTTCACTGCATTGCACATACGACTGACCAACTATAAAATGTAATATTAAACATCCAGTCCATATAAATACTCTTAAGATTAAACTGCTGCATTCCTAACTGATCTCTTTATCCTGATTCCTTCCAGCTTTAACTGGGAATTTTTTGCATTGCCAAATGTAGTGATAAAAATACATTTACTTTGCAACATTTAACAATTTAAATTGGAATCAGATAAAATTTCAGGGTGATTTATTGAGCCAAACCAAGCTCACATATTTTTTCCTAAAAGTAATAATATTATTAACCAATAAATCCAAAATTAAATTACTATTTTGAATAATGACCAACAGTGTAAAGTAGTGTGAATAGGTTAATAGTTTTCCTTCTGAGATATAAGGTATAAGCAGGGTCAAGATATTTTCATAAGATTAGTTCGTACTTAACTGAAATGAAGTCTAAACAGCTTCTTAATATATCACAGTGTTTCTTCATAGTGAGATTATCTTCTCTGTCACAGTGCTGTTTGATAATTTTTTATATCAATCTGGTTAAAATAAATAGACAGACATCAGGATTTCTACATTGAATTAATTTTTATGTCTATATTTAAAAAAGTTCAGCCCTTCAGGATATGCTTTACTAGATGTATTGGGATGGGAATTATCTGAGTAGAACAAGTTTTTAGAGCAGAGAATCCATACAAAATCCCTTCCAAATACAGATTTTTCATTTTGAGCTGACTAGCAGATTACTTTCTCCTAATACATCTCCATATTTTTTCTTGTCACAGAATAACCCTGTGGAAGCAAAAGCTGGTTAAAGGGTGAAAATTCCTGACTTATACAATGAGCAAATATTTTTCAGACTCGCCTCCAAGGATATTTACTGTGAAATCACTGGGGTGCAACGCAGAATGACGAACATCATGTCCTCTGAAAAGAGTGTTTACTGGAGCCAAACATTCACTTTGGAGTTTAGAACTATTAATTCCTCTTACTAGTGCTAAAGGAATGGGAGTAAAAGTAGTGTAGGAGTTTATTGTGACTCCGTTCATAAAGGCCAAACTTGAAGGTGCAGAGTTCATCCTACACTGCTAAATCAAAGCTTGAAAATACAAGACTTCCCTCCTTTGCCAGTTCCTCTCACTTTCTCCCAGCAAAGGCAGATGCCTGCTGCTTCAGTCAGAAGTCCCTCAAACAAGATCTGTTGCAGCTAGATTAACAAGAGTCAGCATAACCAAACCCATAGCAAAAAAGTGAACTCATCTTTAGGTATAACAATTGCAGTTAAGAGCTTTGGAGGAAAGCATTCCCCTTCCCCACCCACTAATGTTTTCTCTGTTTGGGCTGGGGCTCGAATAATCCCATCCCCTGGAAAACCTGTCCTTCAATTAGTTAAATCCCAGAGTTTACATGCTGTACTCTCACAGGCTGGTCCACCCTTCCTTGTCCCCTTCAGCAGACCTAGACACTAACTTTAAAGAACTTTTACAAGCAAAATGTTAAAAATTGACTTCCAAATGGACAAATTGGGAGGATCACATTTGTAGCAGTTATCTTTAAGTGACTGAAAAATGTCTTCCCTGGGACTCAGTTACCAGAAATTTGAGTACCCTGGCAGATGCTGCAGCTGTTGCACTCTCAATTATTTCCCATCTTATCTCCCTGGTTATAACTGTGTGGCTGCAGCAAAATAGAGTCTGAGTAATAATAGGATGTGCAATAGGAGCATCCAACTCCTTGTGTCGAGCGTGAGGAGAACCAGAACTCCTGTAAACCTCCCAACAGTCTGGGGCAAGGTTAAGGAGGTAGAGAGGCGCTTAGGGAAAATTATGCCCTTCTCCCTGACCCCTCTATTTACAGCAACTTGAAAAAAAAGGTTGTTCAGCTTGCTCCTGATTAGGTGAACTCTTGCTAAGTAGAAAAATAATGACAGTTGTGTCCATGGCAGATATCGAAGGCTTCCCGTGTACATGTCTGAGACAAGGACTGTTAAATGCCCATCTATTAAGTCCCTATGACTTTGTTTTTCCTTTGTTAATAAGGCTGTATCATAGTGTTTTTAACTGCTCAGTAAAAGTAAGTATGAGTAGGGTGATGTTTTTCATTTGAGAAATTATATTTTAAAATGATATTTTTCTCCTTCCTTTCTGATTTTGTGACCTTAATTTATTTCAGTGCAAGTTTGTTTTCTAAGTATGAGTTGCATTTTGGATTTTAAATAATAGAGTTTTGCTGAAAATGTTTATATTTGAAATGTTCATGTAGGCATTAAACAAAAGCTAGAGGCCTAATTATCTTCACTACAAGGAAAATGCACTTTCAGACATGAGTGGACTTAATCTGTGTACACAGCCAAAGCTCTTTCCCCCCCGTATGGAAATTCCACAGTTATAAAAAACTCAGATGTTTTGTCTAGGCCTACTTTTCCTTCAGGATTTTAAGAGAAAATAGTATCCTTTAGTTGTGTGAGGTATGTCTCCACAGTGCAACACTGAGGAGCTTGATGGGGAAGTGGGTGGTGTTAGTGACACACATCCACAGCATTCATTAGCCCAGTGACAAACACAGCATTTCACCTGGGGAAAGATGGATTGATAAAAACAGTTGCATCACTCTGACACCCTACACAGCACTCACTTGGGTTCCTGTATTTGGAAAATTTGTCCTGGGTGTACACACAGAGGCACACGCATACAGACACACACATATATGTACAATTAGACACGTATTTATGCATATATATATTTAAGTTACAATTCCACTGATTTATTTAAAATAAGTTTCATCATTGCTGAAACTGAAATCAACTTTCTTTTGCTCTGACAAAAAAACCCCAAAAACTTTTACTCCAGATACAGCAATACTTGCATAACATTCACATGAATTTTATATCTTAGAGCACTTTCATGAATTTCAAGTAAAATAGTCTATCTACAGAAACACAAAATATATACACAGACAAATGAAAACAAAGTAAAAGCAGTTTTTTATTAAAAAAAAGTATCCTGAATTTTACTGCAAATTTCTAAACCTGGAAATTTTGAAATGATCTTACAAATGCTCAACATACTTTCATGCATGCAGCTAAAGATTAAAAAACTTCAAATCCACCTCTGATGTAAATCAGCGCCTGGACTTACTTACCCAGCTGCTAGCCACTTTGTCATCCTTCAGTGAAACATTTTCAATATTCTTCTTGCAATAGGTAATCTAATTAAGATGTATAACATAGCAGCCAGGACCGTATCATTACTCTATGTAAATATATATCCTCATTTCCAGGGGTGCTGAGATCTCATCATGCTTCTAATAGGATCATTTTTTATATTAAATTATATTAATCTTACATTATCTCCTATCTCATTGCTCAGGTGCCACATTCCCTGACACAGCAGCGTGCATGTTTGCTGCTGTTCCCTTGAGTATCATTGTGAACTAAATGTGAGCATTATTCTTCTAACAGGATACACTTATCAGTATGAATTTTTAATTGGTAGTATAAGAAGAACTGATTTAATTTAACTAACATTTTGGTCATCTGTGTGAAGATTCTTCGATGTCAAAATAAAATCCCTGTTTCCAGAAATCCTTAGCTTTGTACTTTGCCTCTAGTTAACAACTGAATCAGTCAGATTTCATCAACCAGCTCTGTACAGCAGCCAGTAAATTAGCAAGGGCAAATCTGGTTCAGATGACTCATTTTTGGGATTTTCATCCAAAGTTGTTATGAGAAAGACAAAATCATCAGCTGCAATGTAGTCAAAGCTGAAGATTTAAACAATAAAAGTTGGGAACGAGCCTGGATGTAAGTAAAGACAAATATTCTTGGGAAAATAAAATTTTTCCTGAAATGGCCAGATTAACGTAGAGAACCTACAAAATAGCTTAGTGCTTGCAGTGGAAAGCAAGCTGCTGTTTTGCACGGATAGGGAGGGGAAGAACACTATGTGAATACAAGCAATTCTGTTCCGGATGGAAGATAACTAGAAACTCACTGGGATGAACTACCTCGTAAAAACAAAAACCTTTAAAAAGTCATTTTTTATGTGAGATTTCCAGTCCAGGGACCAAGATGAGAATTTATGGTGAACCCATCCATCTGGTGCAGAAATGGAGCAAGTGTGTGACAGTTCTGCTGCTGAGCAGATTATATTTTGGCTGACTGACATCATGGTAATGAGAAATTTCTGAAGATCCAATGTGTACTTATATCAACTGGCAAAAAACCTCCCATACCCTTGGCAATGGAATGGAACTGTTAGGCCTTTGGATTCACCCTTCAAATTCAATGTCAAGAAAAAAAATGAGCTTGATCTTTCACAGCTGTCGGGCAGCTGAGTTTTTGGTTGAAGCAGAGCCTAGTCTAGATAAGTTAGTAAAGCTTGGTATGGTCACTATTCTCCTGTGGCAAAGACCAGAAAGTTGTTTGGTATTATAGAGATGGTTCATAGTTCTGATTTTGCCTGTTTAAGCTCCCTGACATATTTAAATTGATGTGCCTTATCAGCAGGTGCATTTCCTAATATTTCTATCTAAAAATGATATAGTCTGTTTTCAAACCACTCATAATGAATGCAGTCTATTATAAGAATCATGATGGATTATCCTCGCTGAATACAAAGTGAATTTCCCTGAGCTTATTCCCATTGATTAGATCTGGTGTTAGCAAAAGACCTAAATTTCACACTGCAGACTTTTCATTGTGGGCATTCTCTAATATTTAATTCCTATCTGCCCAGTCCCACGCAGGTTTAATTTCCAACTTTAAGGATTTTAGTTTCCATTTCCTCATTTACAACAGCAATGATGGGCTCCACTGATTTATTTTATTGCTGGGACACCTCGTGCTAGCAGACACTGAAGTGTCACTGCCCAGGTATGAATTCTGCCATGGTTATTCCACTGCCACTCACAACTCCTTTGAAAAAGCATTGGCCAAGACCTGAATCATAGAAACAGAATTGTAGAACTGTGACACCTACCAGCTTTGAGGCAGCCCTTATAAATCTCCCTACCCCAATGGCACTAAGGAACTGTGCAATGACAACATGAGCCCTGTATTGAATAAGTTCTAGTTCATCGCACCATCAAAACAACCTTTCTCTCTGTACTAAAGCACAGACAGTGAAATTATTCTATGAATTAGCAGAAATATAATTTGGCTCAGAACCAAAGTTAATGAGAAATCTTTTTCTCATGTTTAATCCTTTCACTGTATTTCAAGGAGATTTTTCTTAATGTAGTTTAACATGGTGCAAATGGTTAGCCTTAAGTCAGCAAGAGTAGACAGTGGGAAATACTGCGTATTTCAATATCAGGAAAATATTTCATTGATTCAGAGCTAGGCTCTGGCAAAAGTAGAAAGCAAGTGCCCAATTTTAGCCCTGGCTTGATCGTTCACTCTGGGGAAACTGGAAAACAAACCATGGCCAGATCTTGATCTCAGTTTCAGAGATGAACCTGGAAAACTCCAGTACTGTGGAAGTGACATGTTGTGACTCTGCTGAGGCATTAACGCAGATTAATCTGTATTAATGCCTCAGCATTAAATTTATTAATTTCAATTTCAATCACCACAGTGATTAAAACTGAAATTTCTCCCATATCCAAGCAAATATGGATCTCTCAGCAGCCAAAAGCTACATGACAGTGTTTCCGGGGAAAAATAAGGATACACAAATACGACATTTTCCTTATTTCATGAATGAAAATTCATTCTTATAGTCTTCTCTGCTGGAATATTTATTTTCCACCTTTCTTTATTGTCAGCAATTCTAAAATAATTGTACATAAAATTAACCAAAAAGAATAAAAAGGTGTCAAAGAGTAGCAACCATTGGTTTTAGCCAGAAACTCACACCATACATAAACATGTGGAATAGACTGATAATTTGACAGAGTAAAGCTGTCTACATTGACACATAAGTAATTTAATACATATATTTGTGGGTATCAAAAGCACTTTTTAATGACACACTAAAAAATAATTTGGTTGAAAGAAAAAGAGGAAACCAAACTCTCAGAAGAAGCAATTATATGAAAATTTGTATTGTAAGTGCTTAATAAGCCATTTTCAAATCTCAGGGAATCCCCTTGCACTACTCTGACTCATAAACACTCAGCAAACACAGGATATGATATTAAGCTTTATCTCACCAAGTGACTTCCAGTATGTGTCTGGAATTTTTTTCCTTTTCAATCATTATATAGGTTTTTAATAGTGAGCAATCTAAGTTTTAAAGGCCATGAACACAAAAGCTGTGTTTTACTGCAATTAACAATTAGGAATTCCAAACAATTTGGCTCATCAATCAAAACATTCTCATTTTCAAAAAAAAAAAAAAAGGCCCACGTCTAGCTGAATGGTCTTTTCACCTGGGGCTCATTAGTGTTGCAATTATTTCTCTCTCCTGTTTCTAACTAATGCACTGCTGGGAGTCCAGACCAGGTGCTCCTTTCAGTTCTGTCTGCTCCCAGCAACTCTATCTGAGAACTCCATGTCTGCCCACACCAGGCTAATGTAACCTTTGCCTCTGCCCCGTTAAAACTAGAGCACCCTCCAACTCCACGCTAGCAAATGGAATCATTAACAAGTAGCAAGTCAGCAGTGCTTGGGTGACTCAGACACATTTTGAGAGGGTATATGCTTTGTTTTGGTTTGTTGAAACTGGTCACATCAGCAGGTTTATGGATTTCTAGAAAAGTTAATAATTACTTAATTTCTTTTTTTTTTTTCAGTGGTAGACTGGATTTATTTAAACAAACAAACAAACAAACCACCATCTACATGATTTGGAAATGAAAGTCTACCAATTCCCATCCTTTAGCCCATGAACATGAATCTGGATTGGTGCTATTTGACTGAAACTACAAATAACCCTATGAGTTTTAAAACAATTAACTAAACATGCCGGGTAATAGAGGACATTGTAACCATCAGGGAATCTGATGCCCTGAATCTGAGAACTTTGCTTGATTTATTAATTTATACATGTATTTTCAAACAGCATGGCATCATTAAAAACCAAAATTCTAGTTTTTTAGTCCATTACCTTCTGACTTTTTATTTCTGAATGACAATCAAATAAGAAATGAAGTTTATTGAGGCTTCCTAGTTCTGCCTTCACTCACAGTAGAAATACTCTGAGGGACCACTAAAGGCAGGGAATGGTTATTTCAGAAGGGACTCCCAGATCATTTACAGACTATGAGCTCCGGTAGACATTCTTTCTTAAAGTTTCCACTAGTGTATTGTATCATAAAGTGACACTGTTGTTAAAACTGTGCCGTACATCAACATCACAGCTACAGGTTTAGTTCCAGATGCTCCTTCGTGTTTCACTTCTCACCAGTGCATGAAGGTGCTCCAAACTGCTTAGAATTTAGAGAAAAAAAGCTCATGGTTAATTTATCATTGGGAGCTGCACAAATAGACAGAAAAATAGTTGGGCAGTCTACTAGTGTATGAGCCATAGCATTTACTTTAAGATCTAAAATGGGCTGGAAATTAGATGAAGAGAGAAAACCCTGTCAAACATTAACATAGGCTGATCCCATATCTTACCTTCTCATTGGCTCTGCTGCTTTCCATGTATGTTTAAAATATCTACACATAGGTTCCGTGGAATAATAGGATGCTTTGAACAGAATTCAATGGGGAATATGTTATTAGGAAAAGATTCTCTTCTAGCTATTCTTTTCTGAAGTATAATGTAGACAATAATTTACATTTATACTCTTGTAGTCATTTGGGATTGCATGAAAAAATCACAACAGAGCTTCCTTATTTAACCATTAAGAATCAGGATCATGGTTAAAATACAGTCATCTTTCAGTTTGCACCCCATTAGGAATAAGCTAACTTTTTTTACTGTTGTCATTTTTTCCCTAGTATTACTTTTAAATACACCAAATAAAAGTCCAGTGAGCTCTGATGAAATATTTAATAAGAACAGTGTTAAATTTTTACCTAGAATAACATAAAAATAGTATTTAATCTGAGATTATCAATCAGTTTTCAGAAAGAAAGAGATATACTTTCATCATCACAGACAATCCTCAAACTCAGATCTGGTATTTTCAGTAGAAAGTTCAGATTTTTGGCTTGGTAACCATGCTTGGCAGGCCTCTACACTGCCATATCTTCTGTATTGGATCTACCTGATAAGAGATATTGCAGGGATATACAAGTTATCATAACTGTTGAAATATGAAGTCGAAAAGATTATCATGGATTCCTAAAAAACAAAGAAAGACTGCTTAAGGTATCTCTAGTTTTAAGTTGGATTTTGGGTGCCTGTAAAAGAATGTATAAATAATATATGCAGATATTTTGCTATGATCCCAACAAAGAATCTTATAGAGGCAACATGAGAGATACTGACAGTAATCTATAAATGAAAAGTGATCACAGAGTATTAGGTTTAATAGTAAAAATGGCCATGAGTTTCATGTCCGAGTGTAGATTTAAATCCAGCTGTGTACGTAAATGGGGCAGAAAATTTCCCTTCATAATACGTATCAAATCAAAATCACCTGAGGGCCAAAATAGTTTCAGTTTAGGGCAGTTCAAATTCAGATCTGGATTCCAGCTTTACAGAGAGAGCTCCTCATTTGACTTAAGATTTGTTTTCCTTAGCTTTTGTGGATTTCAGTTGAATCACATACTTCCTGTTCTTTCACAAAAGCGAACATATTAATGGGTTTCTTTTCCCGCTAATCTGACTAGGACTAAGTGCACAAGAAACATTTATAAAAGGGTTGCTCTAGAATTAATTGTTAATTTCATCATGGTGTTGCTCATTTTGTCTTCATGTTGCCTGTCAGGCCTCAGTCATAACATACATCACTTGTTATGCAAAGATCCTGCAAGTGATTTATGGAATTCAGCATGTGTTTTATTTAGGGGCAAAATCGCAGCAGGGACAGATTCCATGCCTGTGTGTGACCCTCTCTCAGATTGCCTATTTGCTGCCTCACAATAAATGACACATGTGCAACTCCAAACACTTCTGTGCTTTTACAAAGTATTTGTAGCATTCATGTGCAGGCAAATGAGACCCCTGGGTACACTTCAGAACTGATGTTTGTAAATTTTCAAAATTTCATCTCAGGTGACTGTCATAAAAAACACAAAGAAATTTATATTGAAGATTTTCTTAATGAAATGGGAATGAATGAGCAAACTAAAAAGCTGCTGAGAAAGCTGATGATGTTTGATGCATTAGAAATTACAACTGCAAATTGTTAGTATTTTTTGCTGGACATTTTCCTGTGTAGCAGGGCTGAAAATGGACATTAACATTCAGAAAGACACTAAAAGCTAGTAGACTTGAACTCCTGCCACACCAAGGCTATTAAAGTTTAATATGTAAGGAAAGTACTGAGAAGGACCTAAATGACACGGCTGGAGTCTTTATTCTGTGCTGAGCAGAGCTAGCACTAGTCCCTTTCAGTCAGTGGGACTGACTGAGTAAAGATGGATCTGGTACCTGCAGACAACAAAACGTCAAACATAGGGAGATCAGAGGCCCCTGGGATCTGTGGGAAGAGGCTGAGTAGATGTTATGTTTTTCAGCTGGTCAGAGCATGGCTGGTGCTAATGTCTCCAAGGTTGCTGATCCCTGTACAAGCCATTCACTGAAGAGGGTATCTCAGTGATCCTCATGGATCCCTTCCAGCTCACAATATTCTGTGAGTCTACGTAATCCTGTGATCTTTCCAGGGAAGTTCTGAATGACACAAAGCAGGTGAACTTGGTTGTCTCTTGATATGGAGTGTCAACACACAAGAGTCCTCCACTGAAAGTATTACTGAAACCAGGTATAACTGGTCCTGAATAAGGAATGTAAGTGGTGAGGTAGGAAAGGCCCCTTTGCTGTGTACACAGTGCTGCACAGGAACAGGAGGCTGGCCTGGATCCTTCGAGTCTGCCCAACTTGGAGGCCATCCCAGCTGTTCCTGCTCTGGCATGATGAGGACAGCATCCAGCAGAGAAGTGAGTCTGCCCTCCCTCCTGTAAGGCCCAGAGGTTGCCCACTGACAGATAAGATTTGCAGTGGTAGCCAAGTTGCAAGCATGCTTATGCAACCCATAGTGATGGCTGTGGATGACCCAACATGGGCCCAAAAGCTTCCTCAAAATCAGAAGGTGCAAGACTAAATTAGGTTGGTGAATTAGTCAATCCAGGCATGAGAAATGTCAATCTTTACTCAGTTACACTACTAGAAAATAGAAATAACTCTCAATTTACAGCAGTCCAAGTGAAAGAGGAAGCTGTCCCAAGATAACAGAAGAAGATAATGTGAAAAGTGAAGTAACCCTGAAATGTGTCAAACAACCCCATGCTTATACCACAGTTACTGAAGAAATAGATTACAGTTATCATAAAACATCAACCAAGGGCAGAGGAAACAACACTGCTGTGTTCTTGTCAGCAGTTCTGGGGAAGATGTGCAAAACCTGTACCAGTTTTATTCACTCCCCACACAGACGTGGCTTGGAGCAGTGAAAGAACACTGCAAAGAAAAGGGAATACTAACCAGAAATTAAGCTGAGTTTGGCAGATGCAAGGGAAGTGCAGCACTGGCAAGATTAATAAGGTGCTTTCGGGAAGAAGACTTTCAGAGTATTTGTCCAGGAAATCATGACACCCAAAGGAGTGAACAAATAATATGAAAGAAAGTAAAAGAGCAATAATCTTACCTCCTTAGTGCTCTCAATGTGTTGTATATTCTCTCTGGTCTTTGATAGTAGAAACTGGGGAGCAGCCCACCTTAAGAGTGCTATTGGGACTTCCTATAAAAGGGAAATGGCTCACATGCTATAGATAAAACCAAAAAATATGTGCTATAGCGTATGAATTGTTTCCTAAATAATCCTGTTCATCTGGGCTAAGGTCATCCTGTCACTATAAACTGAATCAAACCCTGTAAGGCACTTAAGCAGCAGGGTGGGGGAATGGCTTTCTTCTAGACTAAATTTCTGCAGCAACTTCTGTGAATTGGGACAAAGACTTTAGGAGAATGAAGATTTCTGTCCTTAAAAGCACATGTGCAAACAGGTAACATTTGATTTAAATGAAATATTGGATGTAAACTTTATGGGGGTAGACTAAACGGGGTTTCAGAAATCTTGCATTCACAGAATTGTAGAATTTTAGATGGGAAAATACCTTTAGATCATTGAGTCTATCTACATGTAAGGAATAGTTTGAGATATTGATAAAATTGCTGTTTTCCCATAAATTGCTTATCTTGGACATCTCTGCTTTCCTCCTCACTCACAAAAGAATGTCTAGAATTAAGCTGTAGGATGGGAAGTGTTGATTTATTGTTGCTATAGGGTCATAATTTTTAAAGGGTGGATACAAGGTTCCTAAAACCATTGCTCATGGGGGTAAATAGGACTCCACTTGAAGTAAATTGCTGCTTAGCATGGGTAAACATGTCCAGTTTGGTTTGGGCCAGCACGAGCGTGGTAATGGTGTCAAAAAATAAGGTTGGGCAGACTGGTCAGCCTCTCCAGGGGGCAGGAAGAGACTCTGAGACACTCACAGTTGCTGTAGCTGTCAGGTAGGATCCCACAAGATCCGTTTCCTACTGCTGCAAGAGCAGATGCTTCTGGGGGCTTATTCCTTCCAACCTTCATCTCCCTGACTGGCATGGAAATGCCAGAAGCATCCTGTCTGGATGGCAATACTTCCAGGAGTGCTGTTGAGTCCACTATCTCATTAGACCTAGGGAGTCACAGATTCTTGGTTTTCAAGGTGTCTCCACATCGCAAAAAATGCTGAGAAGAAGTCTGTAGATTTTGTATAAATTAAAATTTATCTCTATCAGTAATCATGCATATTCATATTTAACACAGAGTTCCTGATGTATTAGGCAGAGGAAGAAATGGAAAAGCAGGCTTCCCTAAGATGGTAAAAGTCAACATTTTCAATGTGATTTTTATTTCTCTTTACATACCAAATCCATCACATTTTCAAGACCGCTGTAATGTTTTAGAGAGTCTCAGAATATAAATCTCTTAAAAATATGGTATCTTAAAGGATCTTAAGAGACCTGGGACCAAAGGTCTCAGCTGAGTTAACTTCTATGGTTTTTTTTCCTCCTAAATGGTTTAAATATTTTTGAGCCTCACAAACAATTGTTAAGATCTGTTTAAATTTGACTAAGCACAAAGAATTGATCTTGAGAAGTTACGGCTACATCAGTTTAAGGATTTACACTGATGTGGGAAATCAATTGATGTGGACAATCAAACCAAAATTCCTTCATGATACAGGAAGTTAAGAAGTTTACCTGCTTTTCATCAGAATCAGTTCAAAATTTGATTTTCACTATGATTATGGTTATTGTAATATTTTACAGAGTCTAAAACACTAAAGTAACAGAAATATGAGATAAAACCAAATTGCTAAAGAGATTTTAAAAATTATTTGTAAATTCTTTGATCTTTTAGATTTGTAAGTTAAGAAAAATAGCACTGTTCTTCCCTTTGCTTTTTTAAAGGATATAGTTTATCTTTCAGCAAAGTAAGGTAAATGTTTCTCTGTTTTTAGCTGAGCAGTGATTTGTCCTTTAAAAAGATTTAATTTGTCCTTACCAATTATTAGGAACATCTTTAAATGGAATTCTGCTAATTAATCAAAAACTTCTTGTGAGCTCAGACAAGCCAGCCCCAACTGACCTTGAAAGTATATGAAAACACACAAGTAAAAACAGGAATTTCTTGGCCAAAGAAAACATCTTTATTCTTTTAATAGGCACGGAGGAAAAGACTGCTTAGTGCGAAGAACTCCCTACAGCAGAGCCCTTTTACAGTTTTAGATGGAGCAAACGAGTCCACAAAAAGGACACATTATTAAAAGTATTCAGGCTCTCACTGAAGTGAGTGGAAAAATTTTGGGTTTTTTTCTGAAAACAGAAGCTCTACCAGAGCAGGTTTTGTCTCAGACTGTGAGGATGCAAGGTTGCAAACGAGAGTACTCCAAGGTCCTCACTGCCTAAAAAGAAGAATGAGGGTGTCCCAGCCAGGCTGTTGGCAATTCCCTTTCCAACACGCCAGACCAGACACTGCCTACCTGTGGAAAAATGGGCAAGATCAGGATAGAAACTGCCTCTGCCTGGCCCAGATTTCACACACACAGGACTATCTATAGCCAAGACTGAACTTTTAATTTTCAAACCACTGCAAATCATTCCAGTACAAAAATAATTTTTGAAAAAAGGCATACACTTTAAAATAACATTTTTTTTTTCTTAAGGAAAGACATGAACCACTTTCTTTAAAACTTGAAAAAAGTTGCATTTTCCAAACATACAATAAATATTTAATTTCTCTATTAATTTTGGGGGTTTTTATTATTCTTTGTCTTTTTAAAACAAGTTGCTAGAGACTCCAGACATTGAAAGAACTGTTCTGTAGGTCCTCATATTTTTCCCACTCTTACTGTATCAACATCTAAAACCAATAAATGACTGCAATGGATAAGAAGAATAGATTTCTGAACATTATGTTTTCCTTTATTTTTTTTTAAGCCTCCTTTTTATACAGTAATTGGCTGACTAGCCTTGAAAGTACTGCCTGCTTAAAAATTATTTACTGTTATGCAAACAGTCATGTGGCTTCCTCAGACTTAATTTAGAATATTTATCCGCAAAGAATTCAGGACCCTAAATTTAAGGATAAAATGAGGCTGTTTATTTCCCTAAGGAATCTGCTCTGCAGATACAGAAGCAACTGCCCTAAAATGGCAGCAGTGTCACAAGTTCATTTGCATGCCAGACTTTGTCTGGAACTGCAACACAGCAGCAAGCTGTCGTCCAGCAATAATCCAGTGTATTGTTATAGTCAGGGTAAGGCAGTACTATGATCACCATGAAAATGTAGGTAAAAAATACTTCTAATTTAGTTCTGACACAAGCACTCATTAAATAATTTATTTGAATAACTCCAAGTGTTTTAAACCAAGCTCTTGAATGGCAGTGCTTCTCAAAAAGCCCTTCTAAGATGCTACACTGTCAGTGGCATTAATCTCTCATTGCCAACTCATCAACAAATACAATTCTTTTGCCACAATTTTTAGCTCTCTTTTCTTTTCCAGTTCTGATGTGGATTAAGCCTGCAGTCACAACTCTGATAGCTTAAAGACATTTGATCCTACACTATTTATCCATTATTTGCTTTGTTTATCCAAAGGAAAATTAAGTGCTGTGCCTCAGAATGGTGAGATCTGTAATCCACTGATGCCCTTGGTGATCTCTGACAGATGTTAGTCTTTGGTGAAAAAATGGAAAACTGCTTCACTAACTTGGGAAGGCAGTTTGGAAAAGTGCCTGCCTTTGCAGGTGCACATCTATGTGCATCTATATGCACACAGTTTGTCATGAAAAAGACAAGAATATTTCTGTTGAAATGATGACCCAATGTTATTTTAGTTAACAAAATATCTTTTACAATATGGAAAACTCATCTTCTGAAACACAGGAACTTTCACCTGAACATGAGGAAGTAATTTACTGTAAGGGTGACTGAGTACTGGAACAGGTAGCCCAGAGAGGGTGAGGAGTCTCCTTCTCTGCAGATACTCAAAAGCTGTCTGGACACAATCCTGAGTAACCTGCTCTAGGGAACACAGCTTGAGTAGGGGGGTTGGACTAGATGACTTCCAGTGGTCCCTTCCAATCTTACCCATTCTGTGGTCCTGTGATTTTGTCTTTCATTCTCCTCATTCTCATTCTCCTTAAGTAACCTTGTAGGGCACATCTAGGGATATGCACTTTGCTTGCTTTAAAAAATACAGTTTTTTGAAAAGAACAACAGAATTTCTTGTATCTCAGAAAATGCAGATTTCTTTAGGTAGGAGTAGGACATAAGTATGCTGACACAAAGTTTCTCTACAGCACTGTGCATGCTTGTCTTAAAGATTGCTAGGAAATAAGAATGCCTGGTTTTATTTTTTAAGTCTTAAAAATATACTCAATAAATTTCTGATGTATCTTTAATCCTCTTTCATGTACAAGAGTATACCTAATATATATCTTAATGTTTTAAGTAAGTAATATTTCCTTCTTGCCATACTTTGTAGTCAGTAGGGAAGGGGTTTACATCATTACTGTTTAATCTGAATATAAAACTGAAGAGATATTAGATAGAAATCTGAAGCCCTACAGGACTACATCTAGTACATCACTCTGTCACAGGAGTAAACTAAAAATGTCATTTTGCTAACTTCTGGTGGACAGTGGGTTCCCATTGAATGCTTAAGCTCCTCAACACTCTGCAGATTAAAGCCCAGGAGAATCTAACTCCAAATCACCCTAAGCGAGTTTGGCAGAGTCTGTGGCACCCTCTTCTAAGCTGATTCACGGAATAATACAAAACATCAACCCAACAAAGCTGTTCTCATATACTTGGCTAGGTGGCAACATGATATATTAATGCCCTGAATCATTACAGCAGAGGAGCAGAATAAGCATAAAGGATGCATTAAAATGTAAAGCCTTGACCTACTCATATTTAACATAGGAGAGCTGTTCTCTGGTATTAAGTTATGTGATTAAAATCCTATTAAAAAGATTGAGGTGATTTACACAGCACTGAGAAAAAGATCCCTAGAAGTGTTATTATGGAATATTTGTTTCCAAAAAAGCAGGGAAGGGTAGAGGACCAAATCTCTCACCCTTACTTACTCTAAATATGACAAGTGCTACAACCCCTGTCAATTTGAGACAGGACTTGAGCAAAGAATTTCTGTTAATAGGGGAAGAGATCTTCTTGAAGACAATTTAAATTTCTTCTTGATATTTTAAAATTCTGTTGCTACTTACAGGAAAGCCTTCAGGCTACGAAATACCAATGGAAAATGAGATCAGAGCTTGACAAGCAGCCTACATCAGAAACACACCAATAGGGAGCTCATCTTTTTTGAATGAAATAAGACTTGAGTCAAGAACAGGAAAAAAAAATCTAATTTTTAAAAGGAAAAATATAATCAGAATATTAGAGTTCAGATCTGTAGCTGAAATAGATTGATATATCTTTCCTGGAATCAGTAGAACTATGTCAGCTGAAAGCCAAGAACTCGATATGGAAAAAAATGGATGTAGCAAAAAAAACCAGCGTGGCAAAAAGCCTGTTTGTTTGTAAGCATATTTAAAATTCTCAGTATTGGCCCATTAGTGGGAAGCAACAGCTACTTCAAAGAAAATATAGTTTTGCTCCCAAATACACAACTCAGGCTAAGCTTAGTTAGCCAAGCAGACACTCGGGGGCATTTCTGCAGTGAAAAGTATTGTAATTGCTTTCACATACGGCAAATACAATTATGTATCTCACCAGTAGGGTGGATTATAAATGCAATCCATGAACAATGACTTATATTTCAATAGATAGCAGCTGCGTTCCTGTAAGGAATGTTACAGGAACTTGTGGCTAAAGCAAAAAAAAAAAAAGAAAAGAAAAAGTCAGGTAAAGGGGAAAATATGAGTTCCTGGTCCTGAGAAAAGAAAGAGCTAGACTTAAATTAGCTGCCCAGCTTGCTGTACCCAGCCCTATTCAAATATGCAAGAATGATTGATTTAAGAGAGTATGCAAAACTTGTCTCTCTCAGTACGGGTACAGTTACTATTGAAACATGTGTGCCTTGTTTTGAACAATCTCCATGAAAGAAGGGCACAAAATGCTCATTTGGGCTAAAATTATTTCACAGATTATGGAATTTACTGTGTCTTATTTATAAAAGTGGCTACCATCACAGATGTGAACTGTACAAACGGACAGAACTGATTGATTATTCCATAGATAAACTAATTTCACACATAATTAAGAAAAATTAACATTTGAAATATGGGAATAAGTACATAATCAATTCAGTTTCAAGAATAATAATAAAGTTGTTTTAGATGGATGAGAAATGCAATTAAAAAGGTGTCCCAAGTAAAAAGAAGAAGTTTGTTATGAACACTTTATTTTCTCCTTAACGTTTTGTTTTCCTAATACTATTAACAGATCAACTTACATTAGCCATATACCATTGCTGCTCCAAAGAACAACAGCAACTGAAGTTCAAGACAGTCTGTGAGCACAGTAAGAGAATACTATGCTAGTCTCTGTCTTGACAAAAGCATGAAAAGCATAATATAGTGGTCTGTGACATAAATGCCAGCAGCAAGAGACAGACTTGCATACACTAATGTCTGTTTTGGAGCACGATTTAAGATATAGACCATGTTTAAAAGAAAGCTTCTTTTTAAATATTTTACACAATTAAAAATTAAATCTTAAATTTAAAATCCCGACTCCATTGAAGTCAAGGATGTTTAGTCACCATCCTTCAACTTCTGTGAATTAAGATTTTCTACAGCAGCCTCTCTATGAAATTTTACTGACGTATAAGGAACATTTACATGGCAGTAGTGCCGAGATGTGCCAGCAGAATTCAGAACCTCTCTGTGCTCTACATGCTATGAGAGACCATCCAACCTTGGAAATCCATCATTTCCATCTATTATCATCTGCCTAGGCAAAGGAGACTGAGGTCATTGTAGTAACAGAGGCAGCAGTGCAATTTGCTGGAGATCACACAATACAGCCAAGTATCCTCTGTCCCTTTTTGCTGACATTGATATTGTGTTGTTTTGTCCGGCATTTGAGTTTGTCCACAAAACATACTCTTTAAGCTACTCCCAGAGGTAGATACTGTCTGAAAAAGAGCTAATAAATAGTGGTGAGCTTCAGAATTTTTCTTGTGTATTTTATTTTCCCTGTGATGTTCTAGGGAACTAATTTTATCTGTAGTTGTTGGGTTGAAAGAGAAGACAAAACAAAACAGAATTTCCCAACTCTAATATTTCCCAAAGGCTCCCACAGGCTGTACTGCTACTTAAATTCACATGGTTTGTCTGCTAGATAACATTTGTATTTTTTTTTTGTTTGAAAACTGTATGAGCAGTGAAAGTAATTTCCTCTCCTTATAAGCGATATTTATAAAAGGATTGTTTGCCTGGGCTCCCAGGTAGTAGAACCCTCTTAAATCCCCACCCACAAACTCCAGAGCGAGTAGGTCTGATCATACATATGAAGGGTGGGACTCTCACCACCAAATGGAGGAGAGCAGTGGGGGCCTCTGGCTGTGGTGTTTCCCAAGTTCCATCCAGCCTCTTTTATCGCTGCATCAGACCCTAAACCAAAAAAATAAAAAATTAAATGCTTGTTTTTGTAAGCTTTATTGCATTAAAACAAAAAACCCCACTTTCACTGAACCAATGTCAGAAGTGCTTTTTGCCCCGGCTTGGTCCTGTTCCCTTCTTTTCCCCTCACCCTGCTCTGAGAGGTACACTATCTTCAAATATATTATAAGTACACATTTTGGGATAAGTACACGAGTGGGATAAGTGTCACTCAACAACCAGTCTTAGGCACTTAGCAATCCCCTCTTCTGAACTGCAATCAGTCATGTCACCACTTCAGCTCAGACTGAGAAGCACATCTCAGGGGGGTGAGCTGCTGCCCTCACACCTCGCTCTGGCTGCAGCCCATGAGCAGCTTTTCCTTGGGCCCTCAGCAGGCTCCACAAAATCATATTCGCCCAAGATTGTGTTCTCCTCTCCCACCAGCCATTACCTACATCACCTTTCATCATCACAGCATTACCAGTGCATCACCTTTCAGACCCAGAGATACTGTTTGGGTGAGCCTCAGAATAACTTTGGATATGTAATCTAACCTTGTCCCACAGAGGGAAATAATCATGCAAGATAAGAGAAAAAATCTCACAAGTATGATAAATTTCTGTTAGTCTGCCAAACACAAGGGGAGGAACCCATCAACTGCTGGACAGTGAAATGTGAAATTGTACTGGTGGTGTACAGTACTGGGATGGCTTTGAAGCATAGCCTTGCCCTGTGGTTGCTAAAATGAGTAGTCTCCTAAGCTCTACCTATCTTTCATGGTAAAGACACCATTAATGCTCCTAGCAAGATCACTGTTTCTAACACACTGGCTAAAACTCAGCTAAAAAAGACAGTCATTATTAAAAATGTAATGTGTAAAGTCACCCCATATAAATGTTCCTGAAGTATAAATATCTCGTGAGAGTAAGTATAAATACCATAAAACCTTGGCTCATGCACAGGGAGGAGACTCACAGCAAAGCAGGAGGCTGCTCAGTATTCACATGCATAGGACAAGGCCAGGGACAAAATATTGACAAGACCACAACTAATGCTCAGTTGTGCAACTCCATGGGCTGTTTCTGTACTTTTTTATGTGTGGTGCAGACCTTTGTCTCAAAGTGTTTTGGGAGATCACCTGAAAGTTGTAAATTTTAAGCAGTTTATCTGATGCCAAATCCAGACGAGAATTCAATCTCACTCATTGTCTTTGTGGTTGTGAAAGTTAAAACCTTTTTCTTCAGGACAAGGGAAGGAAGAATACCTAAATTATCTGTGTGTAATTAGTTGTGTAAGCACAGTTCTGACCAGTTCCCCATCACAAGCAAAGTGGTGTTCTTTGAAGAGCGTGATGGGAGAAATGTTCATGTGGGAAATTGTGCTACATCATCCTCCCAAAACATCTTGTTGCAGTGTTTGCTTCCGGTTTGCTGACTGTTGTGAATCCTAAACTGTATTTTATATTTGTCTTACAGCCAAAAAAGCCTTGACTAAAGCAATTCCTGCGTGCAGTCTGAGGCTGGTTATCGCAAGTCAATCAGTCAAACTTTCATACACCTCCTCTGTAAGTCTCTGGGGTATGGAGAGACTTATTTTTATACAAAACAACTATATTTCCCTGTACCTCCACGAAACACAAACAGTGTCTCATATTTTCATCACAGGCGTAGGCAAACCACGATTCCCTGCAGCCCTGTGCAAATCATACATTGTGTGTGATGGAAACTGCAATTTACTGGCATTTGTGAAACCAAGATGCATATCCCTGTACATTATTTTCTCCATTTTTCAGCCAAGACATTTGCTCAAACATTAAAAACTCTGTCAACTCTATGGTGAATTATGCCTATGAAGTTTAGCTCTTCTGCAGGGGAAAGAGTTTTTTGGGGTGAGAACTATCTGAGGGAAACAGCATGTAAAAGATTCACAAAATGCCAGAAAGCATTCTTGTGCAAACCTGCAGATATTCTCCAGAGTCTCTTAAAAATGACTAAGGAGGTGCTGCCTTCACTGAGTTTGTAGAACAACTTCAACTTCAGTCTCTGTCTCTAACACAAGGTGAAAAGTCCTGTGATGTTAGCTACTACCCACATCTAATTTGAGCCATTTAGCAAGGCCTCCAGTTCATTGTTTTAAAATCATACATCTTAAAACTGCACAGCTGTTCACCTCTGATTGCCAGCTAGATAACAGCTATAAAATGCAAGCCATAAGACAAATATTTCTGCAGATTTACTAAGTTATAGCCATCCAAAAATATTCCCTCTGCTGCCCAATATGCAAACACCCTTTCTACTGTTAGGTTTTATGACTGCCAAGGATGGAAGTTGTAAAGAATGTGATACCATTGTGCTATACCATAAACTGCTATTTCACTAGATTCCGCAATTTCTCAATTTCTTTGGGGAAATCTAGCAAAAAAGAAAAAAAAAGTGGAGAAACCCCTAATTTATCTGAAATACCTTTCTTTTCAGACACAGTCTAACACATTATCATAAATATGTTTTACAAATATGGTGCTCCGAGTACAGACCACCCTAACTAATGGCCGTGTATAGAAACCTGGGGTTTGACTGCATGATACTGCTTCTCCAGTTCTAACAGTTCTGCATTAATATGGTGTGAAAAACCTATATATAGAATGCTTTTGTTAAAATCAGATTATACTAATTCTATATGAAGTGCTTTAATGAAAAATGTTTAATGGCTGAAATACTATAAGACTGCAGTTAGAGTGCAGGTGCAAAAATGATATTCTACACTCCCTGGAGAGCAAACTTGTACATACTGTGAAATATCAATTAAAGTTTATAGTTGCCTGTACCGGTTAAATGTCTTTTTCATGGGAAATTTTCATCTTCTCTTATGAAGCACTCACTCGGGTTAAAATGTGTACTGAATTATGTGAGCATTTTGAGTTATTAAGGAATAGATTTGTTTTACAAGCAAGCTGTAAGCATTCTTTGCAGTTTTTATGAGGTCATCTACATGACTTTTAAATGGTTCTCTTGGCCAACCTTGATTCTCAGATCAGTTCATTAATTCACACAGCTGTCTTTAAAAACTACAAGTATAATATATACTGGAGTCTGGAAGAAAGAGGTGGATTTCAAGGCTGTATTTCAATCAAGGGGCCTGTTGATATCATAAACTATGAGAGGACAGCCTAAGCTATTTCGTGAACAGCAGCAAGCTCACGATTGAAATACAGCCTGCTTAATTAATTAATTTAGAATATGTGGAGAAAGGATGCAAAATTCACTTTCATGTGAGCATACCTCCCAGAAAGTGTCAGCTGGAACATGTGCAATGTTCAGCATTGGCAGAAGTTGTCCCAAATAAAATCTTATATTCTATGGTATATGTTATGATAGTCAGCCTGCTCACATGTTTCTGGATCCGAATGGGGAAGACCTGGATTTAATTTCTGATTCTGTCACACTTCCTGGGTGGTTTTGGACAGGTGTCTGACCTCCCTGTGTTTCTGTTCCACATTTTTACATTTTGGGATAGTACATCTTCTTTTTTCATTTCTTACCTATCCTTTTTCTATCTTGTTGACTTAAAAAGTTTTTTGCCACGGTCTGTCTGCCAAACAGTATTTATATTATAGTTAATACAGACTCGTGAGATCTCAAGATGCTCTTGAAGAGCAAATAAAATCATAAGTATATTAATACAGGAAAAACCTGTCAGGGGGATTCTTAAAAGAATGCAACCCAGGCCGATTTGTATCAGATTTGTAACACAACTTTCTAAAAACAGCACGTGCTCCCCATTTTTAATATGCCTCTCCATAGTCTGGTAGAGAGCAAAAGTCAAAACCTAAGAAATACTTGCAACTTAGCAGGTATATAGTAGAAAATTGATTCATTCAGAATGTGGTGACCAAGGCAGTGAGGATCCACCCCAAGATTTTATCTCTTCCCCTTCATTGCAAGTAAAAAGTGGCACAAAGAGTAAGTACAGATCTAGAAACTGAGATACATTTATATTTGGCTCTATTTATTTTTTTCAAGATATTTGAATTAAGCCAGATAAGGTTATTTAGAGACATACTTGAGCTGGATCTCCTGCAGCTGATTCATGGATAATGTTTTAGAATTCACTGCTGTTTTCTGAATGTACTTATAATGAAAACAGTCATCCTGCAGTGTTGATTCCAGGTTTAAGCCCTTTCCTTTCTTTGACTTTTGGATCAAATGATATTGAGAGCTGTTTGCAACTCACATTTTTCAGCCTGTGTGGGCAAGGTGGATGAGCTGAGACACCCTTCAGCTTAGAAAACCTGCTGTAACCCCTGTCCTACCTGCCAGCCTCAGCAGGCAGCTCAAGGCCAGCTCGTGCCCACTGTCACTGCTGCAGAATCAGAGATCTCCAAAGGTCTACTCAGGAAAACTGAGTAACATCAGCACCAACAAGACCTTGCACTGATGCTGGCATCTCCATTTGCCAGGTAAATACTTAGATTTCAGTCCTTGGGGTTCCTCTCTTTATAGACTCTCAGATCAGATTACCTGATTTCTGTGGAAGGAACTGGAAGAGCACAGGCAGTGACACATTTATCACCACTTTACCTGTAAATGTGTGACACACAGATTATTTACCTTCCATTTGCTCTCTGTCTGGCAGCAAAGGCTGAAGCAGGAAGAGATGACAGAGCAGTTTCCCTGAGGAGTTGTGCCATGGCTGTGCATTGTGACTACTGACAATTGCCTGTCATCATACTCAGCCTGACCCAGGACAAAACATGGGGGCAGAACACCAAGGTAGCCCAGCCTGCAGTGGCAATGAAATTTCCCCTGCCATGTGCTGAGAATCATAACGGGGGATGCCGTCAGCAACCTGCTGGTGCATGGCAAAGGTGCAGTAAGAGTCCCTGTCAGAGGCACTGCCAACCAAGCAGCATGTGTGAGACCCAGGAAAATGAATACTGGCTGCTAACCAAACTCACAGGCTTTGAGGAAAGAAACGGAATAGTGCCCTTCATTTAAAACATGGTGCAGTTAAATACCAATGAAGGAGGAACACGAGGGATGCTGGACAGAGAGAAGTGGAGTTCCTATCCTAAGCCTCCAGGGCATGACTTCATTAACTAGCCTGAGGAGAAACACTGTAAGAAGATAGCTGTGTCTCTATTACCACATCCTGTAAGGAAGTCACTGTGCACATTAAATGTATAGAAAGCCTATAAATGACATTGTAACAGTGGAAATCACTGAAGATCAGATATAGGCTGCTTTTTAACTTAGGGCAAGGAGGAATAGCATAAACCATCAACACTGACTAAAGGAAGGTCTGGAATAAATGCAGGATGTGTGCTCTGAGGAGTATGGAAACTACTGAACCACCATTTTTGTCGGAGCTCCAGGGCTGGAAAGAGCAGAGCTTTGGGGCTCCGCTAGCTACACCAGTGCAGGACCTTGGGAAGGGTGATGATTTCCTGCAGTGGACTCTCTTCCCTACTGCTGCTTGTGTGAAATCCAGAACTTATAATTTGAATACCAGCTACCTATTGAGAATATATTACTCGAAGAATGCCTTCTCCCCTGAAGATGCATGCTAAGGGCTGCCACTTGGGTTTTAGCTTGGTTTTGCATTTTGACCTCTTTATTTGTTAATTTTGTGTTTTCTGAGCCTCTCCTGTAAGACGATGCTACTCAGTATCACTAGTAATATGCAATACATGGGCAGCCGGTCCTACACTTTGTTTCCATCATTACCTCTCAAATATCTCATTTACAGTATCTTTAGTACACCAGTGAAAAACACTGTGGTTTCTCAAAGTCCTGTTTGCCAGTTAGGAGAAAAGAGGCAAGACTCCAATGCATACCACTTCACACAGGAAACAGAGAAGTTGTGGGTCTTCCATTCCTGGAAGTGGCCAAGGTCAGGCTGTATGGGGCTTTGAGGAACCTGGTTTAATGAAAGGTGCCCATGCCCATGGCAGGAATGTTGGAACTGATGATCATTAAGGTCCCTTCCAACCCAACCCATTCTATGATTCACAAATAAAAATTTGCAAAATCCTCTCAAGTACTTATTTAAAGTCTACACATCTACTTTTAAATACTGATTTTTTAAATTGCATCTCTCATCCTCAAGTCTGCACAGGAATTCATGACAAGTATAGATGTGTCTAGAATGCCCTTAAAATATCTTCAGAAGCGTCTGGAAATAGCTGTAGGCTCTAGCCGTGCCTCTGGAAACCTCATTATGGTCCCTGACTCATTCAGGGCAAGCAGGCAGGACTTCCATCATCATGGAGAGTGTGATGAAAGCTGGATGGTACATGGATGATGAAATTCCACACATTGCAAAACCTGTGCCTTGTCAGGATAAATGGTTTCCTCTTCCAGGACAAATCCCTTTTTCATTTTAAACTAGAATCACTGCCATTAAATATACTACAAATAAAAATAAAAAGCTAAACCCTGGATATAGGGCTTCCTTAGTCCTTGACAGTGTTGGCACTTTGTGGAAAAGCAATCAAACAGGTCATAAAATACTTTGTGCTGTAGTAGGCCATTTGTAATTGTGAAACAGCAAAGGCTGTGAGAGCACATGGGCGTCCCCAGACATCATTGGAAAAACTAACCCTTGCTACTTGGGCTTCTCTACATTTTCTTTTAGAAAAGCACCTGATGCATGAAAAAACAAAAAAGATGCAATAGCATTCACTCTTCAAGTCTTTACATCCATAGCTTCTTCATGTCCCAGGAACCAGGTAACACTGGCTACAGACGGTGGCACAGTTAAGTTCTCTTTGCAGTCTTTGCTATGTTTGGCTGGTAGATGCCATTAAAAGGAAAGAAAAATAGGGCTGCCCAGTACTGCTCAGCTTGCCTGTTAGCTCAGCTTAACTGTTCACATTTCATGACACCTTTATTGCATAACTCCGACATACAGTGTTCAGTCCTTTGGCCTGATGGGTCGCTTCTTGGATAGAAAACACTCGTTTCCAAAGTCACTTTCTTCCATGCATTATTTTAGTTATCGCAAAAGCATCCCTTGTAAGACCCCTGCACCTTTGAGCTTGCTACATAGAGCAGTTGAGATGACAGCACCATTTCCAGTATTACTTTTTTTAACACCCCTGGCTTCCAGGAACATTTGAAAGTATTAAAATCACCTGCTCAAGATTTCTGCCAGTTCCCTTCCAAACTCAGACTGCTTCAGTTATTCCATTTTTCTCACTTATGTACTTTATTTCTAACACTGTGTAAAAAAGACATGACACGGGAGTTTTGGCAAGGATCCTCAGGGCTTTTCCTCCTTGGGTCATTTCCAGGACACAGTCACATGATTTTAAAAGATTTGCCCCTGCTTCAGGCATGAATTGGCCACAGCAACAGCTGTGCTCCACAGATGCTTTTTGCCTTCTCTCCTCCTTAACCGGATTTCAGGCGATGGAGCAAAGCAGACGGTCCCTAATTGTCATAACTGCTCCTACATGACTTCCTCTTCTACTACTGCCTAGAAGTGAGCAGGAAAAGCAAATGGAAAACACTTATTTTTTGTTTGCAACAGTTGTTCTGGTCTGCAGCTGTGTTTAATTAATTACTTGGGTAAGTGAGACGGATAAAAGAGCTTTTCAAAGCTGTTGAGAAGAGAGCTGTCTGCAGCTAATTATACTGTTATAATAATCCCATGGCATTCCTCAGACTTTTCATCCTCTGACTGAATAACAGTTTAGCAAAATATCCAAGGATCACTTATAGTTTTGAAGAAACAGCCAGAAAGAGTGGTAAAGCAAAATAGGATTCAGCTAGGAACAACGAAAAGATTTTCAGCTTGCTCACCGGCAAATCATAAAAGATCAGATCCCAGGAACCTACAAGCAGGATTTTCAAAATTTTTCCCCTCCTTTGCCCAAAATATTTATTTAAGTTTGCTTTTTTTGTGCTTTAGATAGTTGACATGATTCATTTTAACAAAAATACTTAATACTTATCAGAACCACTTGTGAAAGTTCCTTGTAACTGCCAAGAGGGAAAACCAACTAGAATATCATGTAACATATTTGCTTGTTTTGGGAAAAAAAAATATATATGTGAAAACTGAAATAGTAATACCACAGAGCCAAAAGAAAGATTTTTCAAGGACTTAAAAACATGGGTCTTTTTTTTTTTCTTTTTTTTTTTTGCCAGAGCATACTTTTTGTCACATCCTAGGTTACACTTGAGAAATTAGACTGGGGCGGGGGGGCAAAAGAGAAACATTAAGTAGCTGGTGAATTGGGAGACCTGTAAAAACAAAATGACAAGTTGTTTGGTTGTTTTATAAAATGCTGTAGTACAGGTTTCTTCTTTGTATGTGTAACTCCACGTTGCAAATTGCTCATACAAGAGACACAACATGTGAATCATACTGTGAAAAGTAAAGAATAAAAATGGAAAAGATCTTCCAATCTGTGGCCTATAATAAAAAAAATAAAACTATATAAAAATAGTTTTATTTCAATATGTTTATTTTTGCGTAAGCCTCAGAGAGCTGTCAGTGCATAGAGCATTTCTCAATGCTGCTACCTATTATAAACACACAATATCCCAAGAGGCATATTTCTCCTGAAAACACGTCTGAAAATAAAGTGCACATATGCAAGGTGAGTAAAATCAGTGCCTAATGTCAAATGAGACCCATCAGAGCCACTATGAAAGTTTTGTGTTTGCTGAGCTTCTAATGATGGCAAAAAATCTTGATGGGAGACAATGCTTACTTAACATCAAGCTATATCTCAAGTTTAAACAGCATGATTTTTAATTCAGCTGCACATAAAAACATGTTAGCTCTGAATGTTCTCTTGAGGGTGACCAGTCTAAATATTAATGGAAGTGTTAATTCAGCTTTCATGTCAACAGTCCAGGTAATTTTGCAATTGCAACAGGCAATTCAAAAGAGACACATATTTGCAGAGCTGAGTATGCAGCAGCTACTACTTTGACAATGTGCCAGTAGGTAGACAGTGGGAAAATATTTCACTTTTGTGGAATAAGCCTGAGTATGGTCAGGCAGAAAGGAGACATCAGTGTCATGCACAGACAGCCAATGCAGACACAGCCTGGAGATTTCATTTGGCTGCCAACTGTAGATAATTTTCTGCAATGGTTCAGAGCTCTACACACCTAGCAAAGACAACATTTTTCCAAGCTAAATTTATGCCTGACACTTTCATTAGGACATGTCATTAATAATCTCACCAAAAGGAAGTATCCAACCACTGAGCATCCACAAAAATATCCTTAAAGCAGCTGTTGCAATGTTACAGTTTCAAAATCCTGTTGTTGATTTTCTCATGTCTTGATAAACCCCGTTAAGTGGGAGATGGAGCTTGACAATACTGTTTTTCCTCTATGCCCCTCGCCTTTCTCTCAAAGCAATAGGGAAGAGTTTTTCTGGGGGGCATTTCTCAGCGAGAACAATCAACACTTGAAGCCCTAGAGATGTAGCTCCATCTCACCAGAATCATGTGTGCTTATAGTTTGGCCCTCTGGTGTCCTCTGAAGGTGACTTACAACTCTCTCCTGAAGTACCCTCTGCCTGGACAGACATGGACTTTCAGAGCTGCTCTGCATTTCTTGATCTCTTACAGATGATGCAAAAGGGGATGGAGTTTGGGGGAAAATGCTAAATGTGCATCAGGTGATGCCATGTTTCTTTCTCCGATATTTCTTTTGTAATTATATTTTCTTGGTTTATAACATGACCACATAACGCTCTCAAATGAGAATACACCTGCAAAGGCGGCACCTGGAATTAAGTACTTGTCATGGAAACAGGAGTCTGGATCACTAGACTGGATCTCAGTCCTCTGTGGAGATGTGACCAATTCTGTTTAGCTTGGTCAGGAAGCGAGCTTGTCTCCAGACAAGCAAAATGGCATCAGTAACTCAACTCTAACAGTAAAGCTTTAGGCTTTGTGTCACCTCCTTTAATTTATTCTCTACAGAGTTTTCAGTGGCCTCTGTCTTTGCACTTCTCAGCTAGAATAAGTATGTTTAGCAAACACAGGCATGCACATAACAAAAACTTTATTTATGACTTCTTGCTGGCAGTATTTGTTTTATTGTGTGTTTTTCAGTTAGGGGTTCAATTAGTCCTACTGAGCACTTGAAAGATCAGCTTCCAGTTTAAAGGGGAATAAATAGTGGTCTTTTGAGTTCTAGTGTCTTCCACAGTCTTCTGAATATGAACTAGAAAATGTCACCACAATCAGGTGCAGAGGGTATGATCACATCATGACTGTGAGAAGCATGGCACTCAGCTGCATCTGAGGCAAAAAAATGTGTAATTTCCATTTGAAATTTCCACTGCTAGTTACAGCTGAAGTCAACCGTGTCAGACATTTTCTACAGCATGTTGCATTACCTGGACTCCCCAGTGCCAGTGGGAATAAAGTAAATGAATTCAAAGGATTTCAAGATGGTCTCAGATAGGCTATCTCATATGGGGTTTGCACACTGAGAATCGTTCGCAGTGCTCTGGACGGACCCTTGCACTGCTGCTGCAATAGATCAGTTACAAAGGATAACCCATCCCTCCCTGCACCCAAAAATCCCAAAAGTGATGAAACAATAAGAGATGGGAAAAATCAAAAAAATGAAGAATGGAAAGAGGAAGGAGAGGACTGCAGACTAAGATGTTTCTATAGTCACAGAGGCACAGTGTCTGGTGATCCCATAAAGATGTAGAATATATGGAGTGTACTGCATTTTCTGCCACTTCTCGAGGGAATTTCCCATTTCAGTGACATATTTCCCATGTTTCAATTCTGGAGACACTTTTCCCTGGAAAACTTTGTGCCAATCGTTCTGTGCCTCTGGTTCACAGTGGTGAATGAACAAGATACGGGGGAATCAGAAGGTAATACATGGCCTCCCTCCCACCTGGCCTTGAGATAACTCCTTCAAAAGATAAAACTTCAAAGTGACCCCTGAAATGGACAAGGTAGCAAATATAAAGGCAGAAAATGTATTTCCCTAACAGCTCCACCACTGCTAATCGCACTTGACATTTATAAATGAACTGTATATAATACAGAAAGGCTTTGTTGATTTGATATGTAGCAGGGGGATTTCGGTTTCTCTATCTCACCGACATAGTTTATGGACCACTTGGCTTTCCATTACTGATTGCACAGCACTCCTGGTGCAGCAACGAGTGCTTACATGGTAAGTTGATATTCAGGCAACATTTACAGTACAATTTAGCTTTCTTTTGGTAAAAATATCAGAAGGAAACCACGACAGGAGTCAGCAGCATGTGACCAGTTCGCTCGCCACAGCTTGGGGCTGCCAGCTGATGGTCCCTGTCCTGTGTCATACATCCACCACATGGAGGATCTGCCATGCCGTGGTGGTAGCACCTTCTACAATAGGACTGTGTTATTTTGATATGTGTGGTGCTATTTAAACCCTGCTCTGCTAGTTTCAGAGAAGATCAGTTGTAGAGAAATCAAGACTTGTGACAACTACAGTGTAGAATTTATATTAATCCCAGGTAATTTAAGTTCTTTTCAAAGGCAGTCACCCTGTGCTTCGTATCTTATGAACAGCAATGATTTAATGTCAAGAAAGCACAATTTATTCTAATAAAATTTTCATTGGAAATGAAACTTAGCTTCCAATGGGACTTCATAGATTTTACACTTCTCAGAACTTGAATCATAGATTTTTGACCTGGAACTGAACAATGAAAAATCCTACAGTACCATTAGGTAATTTTCTCTTCAATTTTGGCCAAAATAACACTGCTTTTTGAAATGCATTCCCAAAATCTTTGTCTATAAAAATATATTTATTTTTAAAGTACTCATATGATGGAACTTCCGGCATTCTTTTTAGACAATATTCCCAGATCTAATCAGCCAATTCATATCTTTCTTCTCCTATTTGAATGAAATTTGCTGCCCGTAAATATTTTCTTTGAAATTCCACTTCAGTTAAAGATTTATGCATATTATAGTAACAAGATAAAAAAATACTCCTAATAATGACTGTTATATGTATAGTTGGTTGCAGTAGAAGTGCCCTCTGTTCAAAAAAATCTGATCCCTATGTCAGATGTACCCCGATGGACAGTGGCACCCTTGCAGCATGGATGCTGTCAAGGAGATTGGCATCCTGTCAAAGCCAGAGCACTTGAGGGCGAAATGAGGAACAAGCAAGAGGTCCACTCACCCAGTGAAATGTGTTTGATTGGCTGTGCAAGATCTCTTTATCTTCTAACTCCTTCTAGATTCTCCTCCCCTGCAAGGTCAGGCACTCGGAGGAGCAATTTATAAACTCACAGCTCATATTCTGGTTGCAGTTCCAGAACCGACACAAAATTAAATCAGTCTTGAGTGCAGTAGGATACAAAAATTACCTTCCCAGTCTACTGAGCCCTTCAAGACTTCCAATAAATCTCCCAGCGGCAGCATTCCAGTGCTGGTTGCCTATCTTCCTTGCCTTACAAAAAGACCTTGAAATGGAAACAGAAGGGTTTTCTTTGAAGTCATATTTCATAGCACAAAAAGACATGCGCAGAAGTAGCTGACTTAAGTGGTTTCCCCCTCTCGTTCAAAGTATTTTCTGAAAAGTCTTAAATGGGACTTTTTAGTTAATCCCCAGAACTCTTAATTGCAGGGGCCACAGCACACATGAAAGGAGGAGCTGATCTCGACAGAGGCTCCTTTTAAAAAATGATTAGGCAAAACACTTTAAAAATGTGCAGGCTAGAAGAAACATTGTTAGGCTTCATCTAATTGCATTCCTCCCCTGAAAATTATAGCACTCCTCCCTAAAAAATATTAAACTTAAGCAAGTATATTCACTTCATCTTAGAACTGGCACTGAGTGCAAATGAAATACATCCCTGGGTAATTATTAAATTAAGCAAGCCATAATTATCTCTAGTAAGATTCCCTGGGCTTCAGTAAGGGGTGTTCTGAGTTTTAGAGCAAGCCTTTCACTTACTCTTGTGGAGCAGCAGGAATGGGTCTCGAGGCTGTCTCTGGTCCTTCCAGAACCCGTTTTGCTGGTGTGTGACCTGGCGTGGGCTGCCTGTGCTATTACTGAGCTGAGTATGCCTGGGGAAGAAAAGGCTCATCACGTTGGCTTGTTCCTCTTTCCCAAGAGCCCATGGAGCTGGAGGACTGGCAAGGCCACATGAAGGCATGGCCGCTGAATAGAGGGGCCCAGGAAATGCCCCCACACTGAACATCACCTGAGGATGTTGCCACTCAGGGGAGGAGCAGCTTCCAGCAGAGAGAGGGTGACTGCCCTGACATGGGTGACCACAGCGATTCAGAAAGATTTCAGAGCCTTCATGGAGGTCACCCTATCCTTTCACGAAGAGCTGCTGTGGTTTCTTTAATGTCAGGATTTCTGTTGCTTGAACCAGATTAATACTGGGTAGTGGGCATGGACACCAGACCTGGCAGCTCTGAAACTTCGGTCCCGATGCTAATGCAGGCTTTAGCCTGGGACCCACTTCTATTTTAGGTATAGAGCCCTCTGAACCTGTCTGTGTGCAAGTGGGCTCCAGGAGGAACTCCCATGTGAGTGAGCCGTGAGGACTTCATTTTGTTTAAGGCTGCTTAAAGTGTTATTGGAAAATTCTGTGAGGCAGTTCAAGTGAGTGAAAATGATTTGCTTAGGATGAATGTAACCACCAGTGCATTACTTCACATAATCTAAACAGAGTTTCAGGCACACTTCATCTATCATTCCCTGAAAGAGGGAGGCTGAGTTAATACTCTCTGACAAATATTATGTTTCTCAGGCAGCCCTGGTGCTGTCTTCCACGTTTCCTGACCCACTTTGATTAGACATATATAAACAACACGACTAAAACACAGGTTGGATTTTGCTGTTGGAAATGCAAGATAAGGATACCATAAAGGCTCATCAACACCCCAGCCCTCTCTGTAACAAACACCCAGCACTCATGAGATTGGAGATTCCTTCTCAGTGCTGTAAGATGAGTCACTTGGCTAATAACTATGATTTATAACAGCATTTTAATTGCTCCTTGGGCTCTCTGATGAAGAAAGAAGAGGGCAGAGTGTCACACCTCGGGACAGTGTCCTTCAGGGCAGGGGGAGAGGGGAGAGCAGGGCTGATGTCCAGCAGCAAGTGAGCAATGCCCAGAGGGCAGCTGGAGAGGTCCAGGAGGAAAGCAAGGAAGGGATGCTGGGCAGAGCCACTGGCAGCTGGTTTGCTAATGCTGACACTCTCCTCTGAATCTAACATGAATGTCAGGGACAGGACTTGGAGCTGGTAATGAGAAGGGGAAAACTCCAGCTCTTCCATACTGCTTTTGCTACAAAGAGTGTGTCTAGCAAACCACTTGGTGCTACAACTCTGTAGTGAATGTTTGAGTAGGTTAAATTTGCCTTAAAAACATCCAGACCCTCAAATGTATTTTTTCATTAGCTCTAAGGAGGCCCATAGCCACATCTCTGGGCATGTATACAAAAAGTAATCACAAGAAAATTAGGACATTTCTTTCTGAACATGTAAACCTCCCACATCTATCAAACTGCGATTCCCCTAAAGTCAGTCCTTGCTGCTCACTTTCCCAGAAAGAAGCATTACAGAGCAACTTGGAAGTCAGCAAAAAATGTACAAGGCACACATCCTCACTATATTGCTAATCCAAAGGGCTCAGAGGTTAACTGAGAGCTGGCAGGAAGAACAAAAGGGTTTTATCTATCTGGTTTTCCTGATAACAATCATGCTAAAACATTGGCTGGAGCAGCAAAGGCTTAAGACAGAACTCCAGAGAGCTGGCCTTGTGCCCTATCTTCGGATCTTCACTCATTTTCTTGAGGAGGGGAGTACAGACTGAGCAATGCCACCTTCCTCAGGCTGTACAGAGAGGCATCATTTAGGCTGCTAAATTGTCACTTGTTATAGCCAACTATACAATCTGTGTATCCCTATTAACCAAAACACAGGAAATTAGAGTCTAATCCTACTGTCTTGTCTATCAGATACCCAATTTACGTTTCTACCAAATGTTGAGATGGGGAGAAGAGCATCCCAGGGTTAGTGGTATATGTGGGTTTTATTGCTTTTGATGAAATCTTTGTATAAAGAGACCAAAGGTTTTTTTGATGGGAAAAAGGAGAAAAAAATAGCAAACAAAAATTCTGTCACTGCTGGGAAATAAAATGGCCACAGCAACAGAGAAATAATTAAACTGGTTTTAACTTCTCCCAGATATTACCACACCAAACTGTTGTGGTGGGGGATCTGGCTACAGACAGCTTATGTTTGGCCAGGTCAGGCACAACCCCAGAAGGCAAATCTTTGATCAGGATAAATTTACAAAAGAGAAAATAAATTTACTAATTTATTAAGGGTCAGTTTCTACAGTTAGTGAGCACTCTCCAGTATGTGACAGGCTGATGCACCAATGTGGAAAGAGGCCTGACAGCCCAGTCACCAGCTCAGTCCAGATCAGCTGATTCCTCACCCAGCCCTGTTGCACAGTCACAAAGGATAAATTGGATTCTGTGGAGCCTGCTTTAACCTTCTGTGGGTGAACATTAATGTCTGAAGCTCCCTGTGAGCAGAGCAAAGCTCTGTGATGGGTGTCACTGCTCTGTGCAGGGACAAGGGAAACTTTGGACAGCCTGGAGCCTTGGCCGGGGTCAGAATAGCAGAGAAAGACATTAGGCAAATCTTAGTCTGCAATGCCAACTGAATTAATTTAGTAATTATGAGGAACAGGCTAGTGTTTTTTACTTTTCTCTCCTTCTCCATTGGGAGTTGCTTTCCTTTAATCGACCCATTTTACTGACTGTGCTTGAATCACCTTCAGGTTGCTGCCTACATTGAGCCCCATCTGGAAGCTGACTTCAAGTGAAAATGGAACTTTGTTTTCAGTGATCTGTGGGACTTGCTGCCATGGCTATTATTATTCTGCCACTTCTGTGCAGTTATTAGTTAGCCTAACAGCAAAATGTGAACACAGGAACAAAGAATCACTGGTGGGTTTGAGGCAGCTACACCATCCCTTCACTTCCATGGTTGCAAGCTGTGCTACAAATGTTGGCAACCTGTGGCATTACAGAAAGGTCATCCACAAGGCTCTGAAATCCTGAAAGCCTCTCAGGAAACATCATATGACTTCATTCTGGGGAGGACCACACACACAGTACTTGTGGCACATGCTACACGTCTTGCCAGTCACTGCCTTGCCTTGCTGGTTCTGGTATAGAAGGTAATCTTGAAAAATATCTTCTTATTTTTATAACAATACCACAGTAATACATATTCTTATAAACATCCTGAAGCTGCATCACAGGAAGAGCACAGGCCACTGAACCAGAGAAAGCCAAATGGCAGAAGCTCAGTTTCTACAGAAAGATTAGAAGATTCTAATTGATTAGGGTGGCCACCTGGGCCACCTCTGCTTTGGGATGTTATTTTTGTCCTGGAACATATAACTCATGCTGCAGCACCTGTTGTTTGGTTTTCCTGGCTGCTGGTTGTTAAGTGCACCCCGCAAATGGAGATGGGAGGTCTAGGGGGTGCCCGGTGCAGCACTGCTTGTGTTTCACATCCCCGTGACTTCTGCTTGCACTGGATGACCTGATCTTGCTGATAGAAGACGAGAGGCAAGTGCTGCGCTGGCATGGAGGTAGCAGCAGTGAACAGCAACTTGATGTATCTTGAGCAGCAAGGGACCACATACTCATGCTTTGACAGAAGTACAGGTTTGCTGTTTCTTCACATTAGAATGGTCTTGGTGGGGGATTGTGTAGCACAGGGCAAAACGTCAATGGTAGCTCTTCTCTGGGTGTATTCAGACATCCCACACATGCTCTGAAATCTGGCATAATTCGCTGGAAGGTTTGCATGAACTTCTCCAGCATTTCTGAAGTTTTTTCAGGCTGGGAATGCCAAACCTTAACTAAGGTGCAAGTACTTGTGTGTGTCCCATGGCAGGGACCAGGATTGCCACCTGCAATCAGAAAGACCTTCAAGCATTTCCTGAATTCCTAGGCAGTGCGAAGGGTAAATGTGGCAGCAAAGTAGGGAAGACTCAACACAAAAACCACCTCCTATAACTAAAAAATTGAGTATCTGAAATAAACTACTCTAAGGCCATCAGTTCCATTTGAATAACACAGCAGAGCAACAACACATCCCACTCTCTTGGGGTGCAGGTAAACAGAAGGACCTGGAAGGCATGGGACAGGGCTCAGAGCAGGTTGCCTGTGCTGGGTGAGGGCTCAAGTCCCATCACATTGGTGTGGCATTCCGGCTGCATCTGGAGTACTCTGTCCCGCTCTGGGCTCCCCAGCACAAGAAAGACAAGGGACTGCTGCAGAGGGTCCAGCAGAGAGTTACAAAGATCGTTAAGAGGCTGGAACATCTCTCTCATGAAGGCAGGCTGAGGGAGCTAGTCCTGTTTAACCTGGAGAGAGGACTGAGAGGGGATCTTATCAATGCATACAAATATTTATCTTAATAGCCAGACTCTTGAGTGGTGCCCCGGCCAGGACAAGGGGCAACAGGCCCAAACTAAAGTGTAGGAAGTTCTACTGCAATATGAGGAAAACCTTTGTTCCTCTGAGGGTGAAAGAGCACTGGAACAAGCTATCTAGAGGTTTTGGGGTCTCCTTCTCTGGAGATATTCAAAAGCTGTCTGTATGAGATTGTGTGCAACCTGCTCCAGGTGAACCTATTTTAGCAGGGGGGTTGGGCTGGATGATCTCCAGAGGTACCTTCCAACACCAGCCATTCTGTGATTCACTGATGTTCATTTTTAGTTTCTTCAGCCTCTTTTATTAGAGGTTTTAACTTTTCTTAAAGTCTAGGAGGAAAAAGTCCACGGGCCTAGATGTGTATAACTGCTTTGATTCAAAATTGAACAGTAAGCCCTGTCCCAATTATTCAGTCTTTATTTAAAGGCTATTTTGTAAGTTCAGATTTTAGACATTAAAAGCAGGCTTTTACATCAGAAAATATGCATGCTGGAACTAGGATTCCATTGTTTCACTGTAGAGTCATTAATACATGTTTTATGAGTTCCTCAGGAATAATTGGTGCATTGTTGTGTTTATTCAGATAAGTGGACGATGCTTTTATCTCTTCTGGAAAAAAACCCAAAACTCCCTTATGACTCACAGCCCTTGTTGAGGACTCTTGGCTCCATCCTTAATTCCCCCAGCACCCTTTGCCTTTTCTTTCACCAGTGAAATTTAAGAAGCTTTATAGTACTGATAACTGCTGTCCCAAACCCAGAGGTCACAGGTGACCTCTGAGCTCGTGTCAATAGAGCACCTTCCACGTTTTCTCCCTTCTTTTAAGATGTGCCATAATTGCCTGCAGCCCCCTGGTTGGGTCAGATATGCTGTATATTTGCACCTCCTTCTCTTCATCTGACACTCACTATTCCACACTGATTTTTCTTAGCCTCTCTGTTCATACCTATAGATTTCACAATTAAGAAAATAGCTATTTTAACAGAGCATGTTCATTTGCTCAGGCTTTTGGGAGAAAGTGCGATTGCACACTTCAGGGTGTGCCTCAGCTGTGCCATAGCCAGGCAGAGGGACTCAGGGGTGGCATCCTCTGTGTCACCTTTGTCTGACCTCTCTGTGTGACGACATCCACCACACAACTGATCTCAGGCAGAGAAGACATCATAGACCCACCTCAGCTGCTGTGAAGCAAAATTAGAATAGTCTCCCAGGTCATGGGAGACTTCCCAGCTTCAGGCCACAGCTGATGTTGTGTACTGGAGGCAGCAGAGGTGGATTTCAAAAGTCACCTTCACTTTCTAAGCTCCTTTTACAGGAGCGGTTTAGAAATGCATACTTCTGCCTTACCTTCCTGTAAGAAGTTTAGGAGGGAAACACTTTCTTTCACTTCCCCAGATGTTTTTCGTGGTTGTACCAGCCTCACTTTTGTCCCTCAGTCCTTCCACAAGACCCCACTTGTCTGGCAGGTGGGAGGGTAAATGTGCACGCTTTTGATTGTGGTCATCTGTCTCTGCTTCATCTAACGTAATTGTAGCATGTGTTTTGTTTGATCCCCAGAACTTATTTGCTATTGTTACAAAATATTAGAGATCTTTTCAAAGCAAAATATAATTTATTTCAGTCAGATGAAGGAATGAAGAGAATAGAGAAATCTTTTGGCTAGTTTTATATATTTATGAAGAAACATGAAATAACAGAGGAGGTTTTTTTACATAAGCAAAGAGAAAGTTTTACTGTAACTAGCAAGGGAATAAAATCTAATGAAATTAAGTCAGTCCGGCTCCATTTATAATCCAAGTTTCTTGGGTTGAGGTTAAAGGCTGAAGTGATGCAGACTACCCAACTTTTCCTTTGTGTGTAAAATTTGTCCACAAAACATTTTACAGGACTATCAACCAGCTTTCTTAAGGGAGAAATAGTCAGGGCCCAAAATTAGACCAGATACAGATTTGAAACACTAATCCTACCTCTCCTCAAAACTAAATGAGGTAAGCACATTCAGATCACCCTACAGATTCACTAGAGCCATCTGAGATTCAAGCTGTTGCCTTTCCTTTTGCTGCATATTGACACCATCACACCTAAAATCCAACAAGAGGAAACGTCTCTCTCAGATGGTGTTTGGAGTGCCAGACTCCAGACTGTTCCACACAACTCAGGGGAGAGGTGTCCCTCTGCCCATGGACTACTGGATCTGGGGTGGGAGTCACATTGCCAGTGGCAGCCTATAACCATGATTACTTTCAGCCATTTAATGCAATTGTAATTATCTCACATACCAGGCAGATATGCCAAGAAATGTTAAAATCTGAATCCGCAGGAAGTGAGTCAGCTCAGGCGATGAGAAATGAGTCTGAGGTACATTATGGCTATCTCTCACGGCATCACTTCCATGCTGCCTTGCTGAATCATTCCCATGGACATTGCCAGCTCCAGGGACTATCATCAGGACTGAGCTGAGAAGCACACTTTCTGCTTTTAAAAGTTTAAATGATCTTAACTCTCCCTATCCTTGATCCCATGTGGCTGAATGCAGCTGAATTTGACATTGCTGTGAGCAGCACTGTTGCACTCAGATAGGGCCAGTGGTACCTTGGGGCTTTCTGTCTTTTTTAATGTGATCACACCAATGTCAATGTTAGTCCCAATTCCTCTCTTATGTTTTTATCTGAGTTACTGGCCTGTTTGAACTTTCTGTTTTTCTCAATCCTCAGTTCCCTGCTGCTGGTCAATTTTTAGACTGCAGTCACGTCTCTGGATAAATAAATACTAACAACACTACTAAAAATTTCTGAAATTAATAGCTTTAAACTTTGCCCTGCTTTTTAAGCTGTGATTCCCAACTACGAAACAACATAAAATGCATAATTTCTCATCACTTGCATTACTTCCCACCTTGACTTCTAAACCAAATCTTACCACTGCTGAGATTTTTCCCGGACTGAGTGTCCTGGTTTCAGCTGGGATAGAGTTAATCTCTACAACACTGGTGCATTCAAGCATCTGAAGCACCTTCTCGCAATTACTGTGACATTCTCTTGGCACATTTCTATAAGGATGCGAAAATCTTTACCTAAGAGGTTCAGGTATGCCTGAGTGGCCTGTGCATGGACCAACCCATGCCCTGGCTCACGCAAATCTCTCTTGCATTTCCTGTGTCAGTACAGATTTGCACCTTGGCACCATCCAGTATCTTTTTACTACTCAGAAGATCTTGTCTTTAAGCAGTGTTCTTACTTTTGGTATTAGAGATTTTCTCAGCTCCTGTGTCATTCTTTGTATCTGCTCAAACATTCAAAAGAGAAAGCTCAAAAAACTCTCCTGCTGACTTTAACTCCAGGGTGAGGTTTGCTGCACTCCTATACTTCGTTCATTACATGGGCCTCATTCCTGCCCACAGTGAGACCCCTTGTTAGTCAGACAGCTTACAACTGATGCACACCATGTTGTAGCCTAAGTGATTCCTTACATCTACAGGGCAGGGTAAAAGGGCATTAACCTAAGGGAAAATCTGACTCTCGTTTCTTCTCTTGGGTCCTCCTCTACGGATTAAGGGTATTGTCTCATCTCTTCTTTCTCTTGCTACATGCTCTGCATATGGGCATTTCATCTTAAAAAATGAAAATCTAACCAGTGAGAAGGACCACCACTTTGTTCATATAGATTCCTCTTCTTTCTTGATATGTCTAGCCCTCAAGGGGTTTGAAATAATTCCCAGATGATTTTGGGGGTGTGGGCGAGTTCTCCTCCACCAATCCTCTGTAATACAATTTTTCACACAGCATTTTGTTGTGAAACGTTTCACAAAGTCACATTTTCAGTATGTTGCAGATAACAAAATGGTATTATAAAACAGAACAAGTAGAACATAAGGCTATTTCTTTGAAGAAAAAATGTGAGTCAGAAAATGATGGAGACTTATAGAGTGGCTTTGTCTCTGTTCAAGAAGCATATAATGAAGAACACCAATATGCACACTAGACAGCTTGAAGCAAGTTATTTCCTACCTACTGAAAAGTCTCACTCTAATCCACTTCAAATTTGGGCACTTCAGATTTTCTACTAAGGATGTATTTTATTGATCTAGCTAATTTTAATTTACCTGGGCAAAGTATTTTGCTAGTCCGCCCTTACCAACAAGAATCTGATGCTAGAAAGCCAGGCATCTGGATCTCTGGTTTCAGCAAAGGATTGCCATCTTGTTTCAAACTACCAACTCATACAGAAATTTCATTTATTCTCCCAAATTGTGACCCTCCTGTGTGTCACACAGATGAGACACAAATCAGTCTTCCCAACAGGAACTCATGGGAATGATCTGGTTTTTGTGGGAGGAGATGGTGCCATTGACTGAACCATATTGCCATTCATCTTGAGGAGAAAACAGTGACAGCACTGCTGAGCAGCAGGAAATGAAATGGAATATTTACCCTCACTATCAGCAATATTTGATATACAATCCTGAAAGAGACAAAAGGTGACTATGCCTACAGAGCTGTCAGCACCCCAGCTGAAAAGGTGTTACTTCCATACAGACTAAAGGGAACTTGGTGAGTATTGGGTACAGATATACACCCATCACAGTTTGCAGATACTATACTCACACCCAGAGGACACATTTCAGTTGAATTTACCCATATTAATTCCTAAGTGTGAATCTAAAAATTCACATTACAACACTTTTGGTTAACATATATTTGGCTGTACCTAACATGTAACATATGACATGTGAAGGTTGGTGTCTTCTCCCATGTAGCAAGCAATTGGACAAGAGGAATTGGCTCAAGTTGAGCCAGTGGAGGTTTACATTGGATATTAGGAAAAATTCCTTCACTGAAAGGGTGGTCAAGCATTGCAACAGGCTGCCTAGGAAAATGAAATTACTGTCCATGGAAGAGTTAAAAAACCCATATAGATATGGTGCTTAGAGACATGGTTTAGTGGTGGACCTGGCAGTGTTAAATTAATGGTTGTACTCAATGGTCTTTTACTTTACCTTACTTAGAGGTCTTTTCCAACCATAAGGATTCTAACAGGATTGCTTGGGGAAATTGCTGAAATGGCCCAGTATCTTCAGCTCAGTCTACACAATTTTTTAACAGTGATTTGTATTCCAGTTGTACTTGTACTTTTCCTTAAACTTTACACCTCCTGTACTTAAGCTCTATTAGACAGTTCTATTGCATGACAAATAATCTTAGTCTGATGATTTCCATAGAAAGCTAAGTAATTAATTCAATGTTGTGATATTAGCTAATTATAAAATAATTTATTTGTTTTTCTATATAAAATTGGAAAGGAAAACTTTTCTCAGATTGTAAGTTGAACACAGAAACGTTGAGAGGCAGCTGCATATACAGGTCTCAGAGTTCTGTTTAAAGAGGGTCAAAAGGCTCAAACTTTAAAACTATGAGTGCTGACTCCATTGCTTCTGCTGTAACCCTACTACTGTTCCTCTTCACTCAAAATGCATTTAGGCCCAATTTGCTCACCCAAAAGCGCTATCACTCACTGCCATCTAGTGTTAATGGCACAGACTGTCAGGAATTTAAAATTACTTCTGTTACTTCATTTTTCAAGTTTGGCCCTATCCTGAGAACCTGAGCATTCTTTCTACTGACAGAGGGAGCTGCAGATGCACAGCAGCACAGAAAACCTGGACAACTTATTCACAGGAATAGATAGGATTTTAGGGGCCACAACAATTTCAGAGACTGTGGTTATATTTTTACTTTTTCTGCTCTGACTCTGCTTACATGTTCTCTCCCTGTTTCACAGTGTCACACCAGGCCTGGCCCTGGAGCAGATTTACTCCTCCAGAAGCCTCCTCCTTTCTTTATCTTACCTGGCAAGGATTTAAAGTCTCAAAACTGGGATAGAGCAGTTGGGTGAGAAAGAATTTTGCCTACTGAACATCTGTAGCAATCTTAAGGCATAAGTTGCACTAATTTACTAATTACAGTGCATCTTCCAGTGTTTTCTGAAGACTGGGCAAGTTCTGTACAGTGTGAGTTACCTTCTAGTGACCACCTTTAAAATAAACAGGAATCATAATTGGTGTTTTTATGAGAAGAATTAATGTATACTAAGTTCTTAAAGAAAATGTCTGAATTCAAAAGCAGACCACAGAGTATAGTCATGTATAGACCACCATGTATAGTCATAATTAGTTTATTAGCATTGGTTTTGAAACAAATATATTTGGGTACTTAAACACATTTTAATTCATGTTTATTTCTAAATTTAATATATTACCATATATTACATAATGCACTGAATATTCAGTAAATGAATAATAAAATCAAAGTGTGGATTAAAGTAGCAAGATCAGTTTTAGGTTATGGGGAAGGCCAAAATCACATTAGCAGTATAAGAACAGCAAGTTGTAAATGACTAATATTAAACATGTCATTCTATCAAAGCTATATGCATGCTAGTACAAATGATCCCTCTGTGAATTGCTTCCACTTATCTAGAAAAGAAAGCAGTGCTTCCCTTACATTACAACTTCATGATCCTTTATTTCCTACCTTTCAGGCCTGATCCTGCAGTCCCTACTCAGCAAAACTTCCAACGCACTCTGTCAGACTAGTTTTGTACTTTTTCTTTAAGCTACATAGAGCCCATTGGCTCTCTCCAAACAGCTGAATACTAATTCACTAGAATCTAATTTCTAAAAATTTAGAAATTGTAAAAATACTCGTAACAGAAAATAATGTAATTACATACAGACCTAAGGGTACTAGGGCCAAATCCAGGAACAGATCTAGACAGAAGCCTTGGGAACTCCCAGGACAGCAAGGTTGGCCTCTGCTGAGTTAGGCACTTTCCTGATTAGCCAGTCACTTTTAGGATCACAGTTTTGGATGTAGATGTCTCTAGTCTCCTTAAATACTGTTTTGAGCACCTGCATCCTGGTTTTGGATCTGGCCTTTTTTATACTTGAGTACATGATGTATCACATTAATGTTATGCAAAGACAATAAGAGAAGTGACCCTAAAGTAGAACAAAATGATAATACAACATGATATCATAGCCAAGTCTAGAAGAAGCTATTGTTCTTTTCTGTGCTTGGGTTAGGCACATTTGTTTTAACAGCTTTTAACACTGTGTCCCATTTACTATTCTTGTGCTCTAACTGCCTTTTCCTAAATTTGTGCTGAAATAGATCATTGCTGTCTTCATCCTCAGCCTCTGACACTATCTCCATTTTTTGGATAATCAGTTTAATGAGGTCATGTTGCTTTTCCAACAGTGTTGATATATCTTTGAGCCTAAAAAGCAAGCAAACAAACAAATATGCATCAGGCTTTATCATTTGATTTCAAAGGACATTTAAGCCATTAAAATTACAGATACAAAAATTGACAGTACTTAACTTCACCTTTCTGACAGTACTTAACTAAACCCTTCCACTTACAAGACTATCATCTAGAATACATTTAATTCTTCAAGCTGAAGTACTTCTCCATGCTACAGGAAGTAGGATTAAAGAACAAATCCGTGGTTCTTGTGAAAAGTAACTTAATATATAGATAAGCTGAAGCAACTTCACTCTCAAAATAAGGTTGTTGACTGTTCTGTCAAAAGTTTCTCCTATTGACTTATTTTCTTCTCTGGCAAGGAAAAGGCCAGAGTTGCAATAGCAATTAAGCAACCAAAACATTTAGTGAAATTCACAACTACTTTTACAGCACATGAGAAATACTGATGAGGCACTTACTGCTCTTTCTCAAAGTGCTATTCAAAGTGCAATTGATGCAACTAAGTGGTTAACCTAAGTTAGCACCACACATACAGAACACAGTATCTGTTATCTTTAAAGAAACAATGAAAGAAATGGGAAATGTGTCTAGAAACTGTCTTTAAAAACCACCAAACAGGCACTTTGAAAATCTACTTTCCTGAATGTCTAGACTCACAATATTACAGCATGAAGTTTCGTGACTGAAAAGGCTCTTTGTGAAGAACTGTTAGGGGGTTTTAGACGTAGTTAGGGGTTTTTTCTTCGTTTGTTTGATTTTTATTAAACAAGAAATGGTAACACATCTTAAAATATGTGAAAATCACAAGAATAAAAATACAAAACAAAAGAAAACCCCACCCCGAACCAAAACCCAAAAATATATACACCCAGCACTGACTGACACTAGCTCCAGCAGCAACTGAGCTCTGTTTTGAACTCTGATAATAAAAACATACTGGCAACGTAGTAAGAGTTTTCAGTCAATATTTTCAGAGTAGTAAAAATAACTTTGCATAATTATATGGTCACAAGATATTTTATTGCAAATAATTTTATAAAATCATCATTTTTTTCCTTCTCTGTAGCAAAAAAATCCCAACCAAGAAAGAGTCTGTTTTATGCTGTTTTATAATATATTGACATAGTATGCATTTGAAGAAAGACTTGCTAAATCCATGATTTGCCTATATCTGTAGGGTGTAGTCTCACCCTCCTTCAACTCTTGCTTAGTCTTTCATGCACAAAAAATACTCAGTCTGAATCTGTGCGGAAGACAAAAATTTGGTAGATTAAAGAAAAAAGAAAGTACAATGAACTCCTTCCAAGCCTTTGGGAAACAGGATTTGTTCAAGGGAGAATCAAGACACCAATCCATTTTTGGGGAAACAATCTGAATCTGATTTACCATCAGACCAGCGGAAAGTCAGTAACAGACCACGTATACTTGAAAACCACCTGGAATGTGGCGGGTGGTTGGGATTTGGAACTTGGGAGTTCCAAATAACCATTGAAAACATCCTTATGCAAATCTCTAAAATGAAAATGCATCTTCCCCATTACTTCAGACTATTTTAATGAGCAACAAGCTGTGTTGGTTTGGGCTGGGGGACATGGAATGTTACTTTTTTCTTACGTACAGTATGGAGCTATAGAAGCATAATTGTAATATTTGCTCTACTTATTTTTACATCAGTAAAATATCATAAAAAATACCTGTATTTCTGCTTCAGAACTTCCAGTTCTAGTGTTGTATCAGGGCTCTGAGCATATGTGGTAGAGTCCTCACACCCAAAGCAATATTGGAACACGCTCTAAACAAAACATGGAACCAAACTTAAATATATCCTATAGTTTACCAATAGGATTAAATATGTGAATGGTAAGTCTTCACACAGTGTTAACACTGAAAAGAATTTCTGTTATGATGTTATTTTTTTATATATTAAAGCATTTGTTTTGCAAAATCTGTTTTATAAGAAAGTTCAGTCTATCAACAGCAGCTGAAATTCAAGTAAACAAATAAAAGAAGAAAAGCCAAAAGGGAGTAATTCTACTTTTTATCTGAGTATATTTTGTAGCTTGTCTCACTTAATAAAGTTACAGTTTACCAAATAGTCAAACACTAATTTTATCTGAATACCACTGCACTCAAACTGATTTATCATTTGCACTGACCTTAGTCAAGGTCTAATCACAATTCCCTTGATGTCAGTTAATGATTGAGTCTTATTAACACCATGTTCTTAGCAATGTGTGTACAATCATATCCCTTTTTGGTAAGGATTCTTCTATGTAATATTCACCATCTTACCATAAATCCACAGTATCTTGGCCTGTTGGGATATACAGTGATTGATTCCTGGTCCACCCGACTTAAGAACCAAAACGGCAGCTTCTTCTCTAAGTTGGTGTGAAGATTAACCTAAATGTAGTTTTGCATTTAGAATGAGATATGTTGTCTTAAGATAAATACCCATTATAAGTGAAAATAACCATCATGCCATTATATTCAATTCCCTACTCCACCATTGTGGAGTAGCACTCCAGACTGCAAACAGTGGTATAATATTAGAATAGCACAGCCCAGACATTAAAACTACATAGTCATACCGGAATTGAGTATCTTAGCAGAATTAATTACTCTGCATAGATGTGCACTCTTTTAACTAACGACAATTTAGTATAGCAGAATGAATTTGGTGTCCTTTTGATTTTCGTGTACCTTCTTTCCACTGCATAAGTTCTGTACCTATGAGGGGCCGCTGCAGCCCTTTCCCCACAGCCGCTGCTGCTGCCCCCATGGGTGGGGGCAGCTGGAGGGGGGGATGCAGCTTTGGCAAAGCCCCTGCCAATAAAAGAAGAGCAGGGGTGGCCCTGGCTACCATGGATGGCACAGATGTCCCTGTTGACTTCCAGCTGGAAGCCCCCCTTGTCTCTGTTTCCCACTTTCCTCTGGTCGCCCCTGGGTGGAGGGGACCGAGGGGAGAAGACAGCCAGTGTGGGCAGCCCACGGCACCGCCCTGATGGGTAGAGCTGGAGGGCAGAACCTTCCACCCAGAGGGCCGGGAGGGGACATCTCACAGAGGGAGTGGCATCCATCCTGCTCTCAGGCCCTTGAGTCACCATGGCAGCACCACGTGCCTGAGGGCTGGCTTGGGAGATGACGCCATCGAAGCGAGCAGGGCCAGAGACTGCCCGGTTCCTACCACAAGGCAAGTCCTGGTCAGTGATTCGAAGTGCCAGGACTGGCCAAGGCAGATCTAACATAGCAGATTCAATGGAATCAGACAGCCCTCGCTCAGGTAGCTCTTCCAAAGGGGAAGATGAAATAATAGCTGCTTTAAGCAGGCGAAAGAGGGGAAAGATAGCGAGAAGAGCCATAAGAGAACATAGTCCAATAACCAAATGTAGTAGGTTGAAAAGGGAAGAACCAGTTCTGCAAGCCCCTTTGAGGCAATCAGGGACCCATCTATATAAAAATTCCGTACCCTCTTGTAGAGTTAGAACAATGGAAGGCTACCGTCAATATATATAAAGAAAATCCAGATAAAGTAGCTAATTTAGTAGATAGGGCGATTAACACACAAAACCCTCACTGAAGTGATTTGAAGTCTATGATGGACACATTGCTTGATCCCACTGAGAGACAGATTGTTAATAAAGCTATTAAAAATTCTGTAGAGGCAAATATAGCAAGCAGGTTTATACAATACAGGGTACGGTTACTGAAACTTTTCCAATGGATAATCCAGAGTGAGACCCAAATGTGCCAGAACAGATGGCAAGATTAAAACTGTATCAAAATCTCATAGTATATGGGTTAAAATATGGTGTCCCTAAAGCTCTTAATGGGTCAAAATTCTACGAAGTAAAGAAAAATTATGATGACTCCCCCACTGATTTTTCAAAATAGGTCAAGAGAAGCTGCTATCAAATATACAAACCTAGATCCTGATTCAGCTGAGGGGAAAACACACCTAGTTCTCTTGTTTATGGGTCAAGCTACAAACGATATAAGAAGAAAGCTGCAAAAGTTAGATGGGGTTCAAGACATAAGTAAATTGTTAGAAGTAGCCTGGAAAGTGTATTGGGACAGAGACTCAAGTGACAAAGTTAGACACCGTCCTAGCAAGAGGGTTAGTCAGGAGAAGCCACCCAAGAGAACTTCTTCCCCTATGGACAAAGATCAATCAGTGTGCCTATTGCAAGAAAAAGGGACATTGGAAAAGTGACTGACTGATGTTGAAGAAGAAACCCCCAGCTCCCCAACTCACTGTGGGACAAGACTCGTACTCAGAGTGATGGGGACCGAAGGCTTCTCCCCCAGAAGAGCCTTTGGTTATAGCTAAACTGGGAAAAGATGATATTGAATTTGTGGTAGATATCAGAGCAGCATGTTCTGTGTTAAATACTTTAGAAGAGAAACTGAGCCAAGATACTGTTCATGTTGTTGGGGCAACAGGGGTAACTGAAACATGGCCTTTCTTCCAACCTTTGAAATTTAAACTGGGAAAGCACTGGGTAACTCATCAATTCCTTTATGTGCCTAACTCCCCATAACCATTGCTGGGGAGGGATTTACTGGAGAAACTGGAAGCTGAATTAAATTCAAAAAAGGAAAGGGCGTATGAGTTCCTGAATCTAAATTTGTTGAAGTTGCCACACTTTTTATACAGGACAGATGTAGGGAAATCCCCATTGAAGTTGAAAATGCTGTCAATACAATTGTGTGGGCTCCAGAATTACATCATGTTATCCAGATCCATAGGACTGGACACACCTGCACATCCCTTCCAGCCTGGAGACTGGGTCTATGTTAAGTGGTGGGACAGTGATCCTCTACAGGCCTAGTGGACCATTCCATATTTTGTTGACCACCCTCACCACAATCCAAGTCACCGGCAAAGGACCCTGGATTCACTACTCCAGAGTTAAGAAGGTTTCTGCTTCTGAAATAACTGAGAAAACAGAGACTGATACAAATGAAGATGATGTCGTTTCAATGATTCTTTTCCTGTGCTTATTATCTACAGAGTTGGTAACCTGACTCAGGTTTGGAACCAAAATTCTAGTCCAAAGTGTATCCAAAGATATTCATTTGGATACAGAGCTAACAATTGACATGTAAACCAAAGTGGAAAGATCAGCAAAATTTGTTTACAATTTGAGAACCAACTCAGATCTTACATTAGATAGCATTCAAAGATAATGCACTGAGCTCTGATTATATCTTCCACACCCTGACTTCATGGTTACCACACTGGCCCTGGATTAAAGAGTTGTTCATAGTAGTTGTAATTATAATTCTTGTGTATATATACTATTGTTAGATGTATACTGCTGTTAGAGTAGATATTTAGAAAATTTAGAATAGTCTTGACAAGGTAGAGGCCTTGTCAAGCCTCTAAAGGGGTGGGAATGATGCCTTAGGCTTTAACTTTTATATTTTTCAAATCCTGTACTGCTTAGTGTATAACTCTAAAGTTTCATGTGGTCTGTTAACCACTGTTCTCTCATGCTGGTTAGACATAACAAGCCTCTCTGGGTTTGCTCTTCATGGACACCAGGCCCCAAAATGGGTAAACCAAAGCCTAGAGGGGGGGAAAACTTGGGGTAATTACTTCATTAACTGAGGTTATAATTGCAGAATTAACCCTGATATGCAAATCGACCAAACTTATAAAGAGTGAAGAACCCGTCACCCAGGTCCATCTTGGGTGTAGCCTCTTGACTGCCCAGGGTGTACCTTTGAAGGCCCTTCAAATATCTACTTTTATTCTCTTATTTTGACTACCCTCTGTTTTTTAGGTGGTCACCTCAAGGCATCAAGACAATTCTGTGATTTCAAGCATTGCAGTTACTGATTTTGAGATTCTGGTTTTGGAAAAACTCAGAATTGCTCAAACTGATGGTCGAAAAATTCCTTAAAAATGCATTTGCTTGCACACTTCTGGGGCAATGACTCCCATGAGTGAAAATAAGATTCAGAATAAGATGCCATGTTCATCCATTTGCTGTATAGATATCCTAAGAGAGTTAGGAATGTGATGACGAATCAACTATCTAAATGGTGTTCTAGCAATGATATGCACTTCCAATATTTGATGCTTCCATGGTACGTTCCTCACCTGCATTGCAATCCTTTTGAGTGCAGCATATTTCTGCACTTCAGCAATATCCCCAACAGCCAAACCAATCTAGAAAAAAATAAGAAAGATTTCACTATTTTTTCATAGTCTGTGATTTCAATTGTATTTCTCATTCGCTTTTAAATAAAAAAATATTCTAGAGTTAAATTATTTTGTCACTTGAATTTGGAAACATTTTTATATATTAGGAAAATACATATCAATAAATGCAGAGAGTGTTTTTACTGACAACACTCTGTCTGTTGGTAAGGTACTAAAGAGCTACTTTGGTCAAGAGTAACGTCCCTTCTTTTTGATTCTTCATTGCTGCTGTAATGTTAAGAAAACTGCTGATCTCTGGATTAATCAGGATTGTGGCAGCAATAAACAACTTTTAAAAACATGAGCTGGTTGATTTTTATTGCTCAGCTCATATAAATACATTATTTCCTAAAAAAATTGTGTTCAATGGAACATGGCTGAGGATATATTACATATTCTCCCCCATTCTCACCATTGTCATATTTTCTGATTCTTTATGCTCAGATCAGACTTGTTAGTCAATTCTAACATTACTTCTGATTTGTTTTGTGTGCAATGAAGATTTGAGTTTGGGCTTTTTTTTTTTTCAATAATTATTGTTAGTGCTAGGTTAGGATACAACAAGGGATTGAACGAAAATCATTGTTCCCCAATTTTCTTTATTAAGACCTCAGAAAAATACACTGCAGCTCCAATTCAAACTCCATCACAGTTACTACCTGAAGATACACAAAATAATCCTGCAGGAGTGAGCTGTGGGAAAATACTTAGAATAGCAAACTGGATGGAAAACAAGTGCAGAGAATGGCAACATTTTAATATGCTACTGAAAATATCTGTTAAATAATGAATGTCTGTCTCTTACTGAAGTAATTCTATATACTAGAAATCTCTATATACTTGTGTTTAACCACTTTTGCGTAGTAATAAGTATTTTACTTACTAGCAAGTTCATAAGAAGGATTGGAATAAGCAAGGTAAATATAATGAGAACCGTGTAACTCAGGAATGGATATGGCAATTCACTGCTTAGTAAAGGATCAAGGAATGCATCATGGTAATTAATGTCTCCCAGCATCATTGCAAATGTCTTCATTACAGAAAGCAGAGGTGTGCTGTATGTTTGCTGCAAAAAGAAATAGCAAAATAAAGAAAAAACCCAACTGATGAAATCTGTAAATGAAGTCTTGAGATGCTTTAGTCAAAGAATATTTATAATGATAAAAACTTAACTATATTATTGAACTAACCTGTGAACCCAAAAGGACAAAGAAACTCAGCCCAAAGGCCAGTATCAGGAAAAAGAAAACCACAGCAATCCGTATCAAAGTCCTCAAAATTTCCCAGAACATCACAACATAGATTCCATAGTTCTCAAATCTAGGCAATAGATAAAAAATAAGATACAGAATCAATCATAGAATCACTTAGTTTGGAAAAGACTTTTAAGACAATCAACTCCAACCATTAATCTAGCACTGCCAAGTCTACTCCTAAACCATTAAATACTGAAGTTAGAATCCCTTGCAGTTATTTATGTAAGGCAGTAAGTAATGCCAGTTTTCATCTGTGGAAAGAGACTGCCTTTCTGAGAAATTCTGTGATGGTAACAAACCTGTTCTACTTTCACATCCAAAAGGGTGCAAGTGATCCTACTTCTAGCAAGCTTAAACAGCATAATCTTATTTTTTAGTGCACAAGAACAATTTTCAAGTTGGTATTTTTCATGGATAACATTTATTCTCTTCATAGGCGTAGGCAGTACAATATTTTGCCACTGTTGCACTCAGAATAACAACATTAGCAAATTATCCAACTTTTTTATACTTCTTGAAGCAAGTTAGCAACCAGAAGGACAACTGGCACCATAATCCATGTAGCAGCCACACACCTGACTTAAAATATTTCACTTTTTATCAGATGTGAAATAAACTACATATATGTAGTTTTAGTGCAATACAAAGTATGAAAAACAAACTAACAAGAAGAAACACATTGCTCAGGAAGAGAAGGGGAATAGCTTAATTTTAAGACACCTGTGTTTCCAACAACAGTCTGTCACCTGACAAGCCTCCCCTATTCTTGGCTAACACAAAAACTAAATCTCAGAACAGGAATTATCATAAAGCAGATTAAACTACTTTTTCTTTCAAACCTGAATGTGGGAATTTATGTCCTCTCTGAAATCGAGGATCCAAGAGATTTTTTAGGCTAGTACAGTAGCAACTGTGAAAATCCCTCCACATGATTTTCACTCTGAAATATTATGTGCAAGACTGAAAAGGTCAAGCTAAAAATAAAGCAAACATGATCTTCTCTTACTTCTTAGGCTTTTATCAGGCAAAATCACAGGTCGCCTTGGGAAAAGACAGCCTGAATGAGTTAGAAAAATCATGCGTAGAGTTCTATTGCTACACACTTGAAAAAATAGTCAGGCATTTCAATCAGCGGCAGAAGAAAGGTTGTGCAATCATCTGTTTACTTTTTACTGTGTAGGTTCAGTGCTCACTTTGCCCAGAGCAGACGGGACACGCCCATTCATTACTCATCTGGGATCAGACCCAGGGAGGACGAGGTTTGCAGTAGAGGCAATACCATAAAGGTACTCCCTTTGACATTAACTCTGTTTACAAACTGTGTCCTTAAACATCCCTACTTCACTAAAACAATCCTGAAATTAATCAGCAAATGTTGTGTTTGTCTGTCTGCAAGACTGCATGGGGGTGATTAGTGCATACATACAATAAGGCTCAGCAGAACATTTATGCAGTGTTACCACGTGCAGTCCTGCTCAGGCACAAATGTGTTTAATTTATTAGTCTTAAGCACTACACCCACATTACTCTTTTCTTCCACCCAGCTCTCCTGCACTTTATAACTCTTGGACACTATTGTACCAGTGACAGCATTTAAGATAATTAAGGGCAATAAACATAGTGTTGATGCCTTTTCCTGGTTTTAAAATCAAGAGTCAAACACAGTTAGAAGGGGAAAGGGGATTTTTACCTTGGTATTTATTTTAAGGATTCTTAAGTGCACCATGTCCAGGTTGAATGCACCTCAATGCACACCTCAATGCACACCCCCAAAAGATCTGGTATAACATTATAGCCCTTACTAATTAGCATATCTATCAAAAATTCCCCAATTAGAGGCTCGAGTGAGCCCCCCCTCCCCAAAGAACTTTCCCCTGGATGGTTCCATCTTAGTTTACAAAATGTGTTCTGGAGAGGACCTTGGGGTCTGGGGCACACTGATCCCTAACTACAAAGCTTCTGAAATGTTTAGTGTCCTAGCTTAACAAACAAGTCCAAGAATGTAGGCAAAAAAGCACTAAGAATACAGAAGTTATAAAAAGGTGTAAAAGGGGTATAAAAGAAAAGGCAAAAAATCATCACGGCATCAATGTCAACTGAAGAAACAATATCATTCATTGTAATTCTTTTACAGGACACTATGGTATAGAGAAGCGAGATGTGCCATTTAATTAGTGAAATGATAAAAGAATTTACCTTCTCCCCGGTATTACTCATAAAACCTAACTTCCTTATACCTCTCATAATTCATGTTTTTCTGGTTTTTTTTTTAGTCAAAGTCTATACATTGTAACAAAAGATGATTTTTAAAAGATACAATTAAGCATTGCTTTGCTTAATTAACATTAAAATGAATATTGTTATTTCTGTAGCTGCTTTACATGAAAAACACTGAAAATACTTTACAGTTCATCAGAGATTAAAAAATTCCTATGGTCCTAATCTAGAAACTTGTATAGTTTGAAAAAAATAAAAATACGAAATGGGACTGTCAAACTTGATCAGTCACAGTTTAGGATATGTGAAATATCTGAAAATACTAAACTATTTTATTGTAAAGCCCATAAAAAATTTTTACCGTTGAAGATAAAGCAAGAAGTTCATCCAAGACAAGTATACAGCAATTGCTCCGCATTCCCACTGCAAATGAGCTGGTGTATTAATAAATAAAGAAGACACAAAAATTATGCTTGTAGTATAAATGGTCCAGTCCAGTAGATTGGAGTAATCCAACAAATATTTCAATTTCTAGGATTTAAGAGAAACAGGTTAATACTTACAAGTCATCCATCATTAAAGCACTGAATTCAATACATTATTTAAATTCTCTTCTCAGTTTTAATCTTTACATATATATAAATTAAAAAGTATAAATTGGCATTTCCCTTCTAATCAGGAAAAAATCAGATTAATTACAATATCATACAAACTTCCATGCAAGCACACTGTCTGATTAATGTTATTTCTCTATGTGCTTACCTGCTGAATCAGCTGAAATATTTCTTTGCAGATGCCCAGTAAACTCATAATTAAAACTAAACACATACACACCCTTGTGAAGTATGAGTCCTGAAACAAAAATCAGAGCACAAAAGAAATTAGAAATTATTAAAGGCACATTCATTTCAGCTCTACCAATTATATATATATTATATTGCCAAGTTAAGTAACTCTGTTAGCTTGTGTCATATAAATTCATTACTATCTAAATTCTGGTTTACTAATATTTATTGTGAAATCCATGTACTGGTTTGGGCTGCATATGTGATTCTCATGATTTTTTCATATATCAGTATATCTTCATGAGCATTTTATACCCCTTGAGTTTGTTTTATTTTGTATTTCTACTAACATATCCTTTTTGAGTTCCTGATTCAGTTCTATGCCATTTCTCTCATGTGAATCATTTTTCTTCACTATTAAACAAATATTATTCACTTCAGAGAAAAAACTGAAGTAACCATGTGTAAATTTCTCAGAAAAAGGTAAAAACAAGAAATGAGCACTGAAAATTATCTAAAGAAGTTTATGCTGAATGCTTAGAAATATACACTTTAATTTCCTTAGAGTTGCTAGATCATAAATTAATCTAAAATTTATTTAAATAATCATACCGTATTGCTATAAAAATCCTAAACATATTGTGACTGCTAATAAAAGTACCTCATATTCTAATGGTCTTGCTTCATAGAACTCTGTTCCATTCAGGGGTCTTACTGGTTGTATGTGAGTGACCAGAAGAGTCAGTGGGATGAGACCGAGAGAATATATGCCTAAATTCATTAGATGTGCTCGAAACCCATAGGCCATCCTTGAAAGTGAGAATGTTAAAGTTACAACACTTTACAAATATAGAAGAGCATGCATTCAAATTTAACAGCCAACAATGTCTTCAAGATGAGGAAATAAACATTTCTTGAAATGCCCCTTTGTGATGAATGTGTTCATCACGTATGTGGACTAAAGTGTATTTGCCATTCTGAAATACTGTTCCTTTCATTTTTAACTTGGCAACCTTAATTTATGTTTTTGCAGTAATGAGGAAACAAAGATGTTAGTTTTCTTTGTTGTAAATATCAAAAAATCTTTACCAAATGCTAAGTTACTCTTTATGGAAAAGACATTTGCTCAGTCTACTCTATAAATATGCACATTTTAATAAACAACTTTCAGGCACAATAGTCTTTTTATCTTGACATGCAGTGTTATATTTTATGTACATTAAAAAAGACCAACCATTTCATAAGCAAATATTCTTTACACACAGGATGACTGAGTAGCTCCATGCGATTGTGGCGCACCATGGCCTACAAAACACAAATAGAGAAGGATCAAATTTAATTCATCTAGGCAAGCAAAGTGCTTACAAAACTGGCTAGACCACCTTTTTTACCTGAATATTAGCCTAATGAAAAGTAAAATGTGTGTAAGATATGGCAGAGTTCTTTTGATTAAGCACCCTGGCCCAAACCCAGCACTACCTTGCCCTCTCTGTCTGCTAAGGAATCCAGCTTCTCAGCTGTGGCTCTGTTAATCTATTTCAAGATTCAAAAAATTATACAGACTATTTTCAACCATATCTGTGAGACCATGCTTTTAAATTTAATGAGAAAAGATTTATTTATTTATTATTAGCTGGTACAACAACTAATTGCCAAAAGTTATCCCAAAAAGTAAGCATATTAAGCCAGAAAGTTTGTTATATAAACATTTTCTGAGAAAGAATGAGAGAACAGATTGACAATGCAAAAAGCCAGCTAACTTGTTTCAGGCACAATAAGTATTTTGCAATTAGCATACGAAGCGAATCAGCTTGCCAGGTTTTCAGTGCCTTACATTCCAGGTCACTACAATGACTGGAGTGTGGTTTTCTTTGACGTACTACTTTGATGCACATGCAGCACATTCTCTTGAACATTCATAGCTTTATCTAAACCTAAAAGAATTTTTTTTTTATTACTTAGAACTTTGGCCCATACTTAATTTCAATATACTATTAATATATAGAGTTATGGGCTTTGGAGAAGAAATATTATGATGAAAAATTCAAACCTCTTGATTTTATCTAAACCAAGACAGCAGGCAATGATGTCAGAGTAAAACTAGAACTTACGTTTAAAGTGGTTAGTGGTTCATAGAAAATATCTTCACCATCCTTTAGTTTCCTGTTAAGTGTCAAGGGACACTGAAGATATCTGAAGTTATATTCAATCTATATAACACACATACACCAGAATTTAAATATAATGCAAATGATTATCTCAGTCTTAGAGTATGTTCTAAATACAAAAAAGGCTGTCCTTTAGAGAAAAATAAAGCATATTGTGTCAAGGTAGTTAGAATTGAGATGTATATTCAGTGTTAGCTGAACACATGCCATCAAGATACACATCTGTGACTGAAAGATGTTTAAAGAAAGAGCCATTTTGAAATGTGAAACAAAAAGTGCACATTTCTTGCTAAAGTGTTACTATTAGCAAAGGTCATTTTCATAACTGTAATTTGTTTTAATGCTGACTTTGAAGAAAAGCTTGTCTTTAAAAGTTATATGGCTTTGATAATACAATATAAAGAAAATGCACAGTAGCAAAAAATTTGCAAGTTTTGTGTTAATGATGTGGACACAATCCAATACAATCATTGATAAGAAGGTTTTCAATATGGTTTCAAAGGTAATATAACTGTAGAACATTCATGCCTCCCTAGCATTGTTAAAAGCAATCTACTGATTAAGATTTTGGATAAGCATGTACCAAAAAACCAAACATGTTGAACTCTAAATCACTGATGACAACTGCACTACTTATTATAAGCATGCTTTTGATATGCATAAATAGATGTTAGGTGCCTTCTCTCACTGCTATTTTGAAATACCCATAACCTCTGATAGCCAGCTTGATTACAAAAATTAACACAGCAAAGACACAGTTTATGGATTGTAGAAGTTTAATGTCACACTTACTAAAATGTGTAAGCATGAAGATTACAGAAACAACTTCAAACCACTTACAGTCCAAAGGATAAAATAAGATCTGTCACCTGTGTTCTGTGTTAATATCTGAAACTCATCTACAAGTGTACCTTACATATATGAACTTGACATATACATTAAAATAAACATATTGTGCACTTTCCCAGACCTTTTCATCTACTTACGTAGAAGTCTCGACTTGTCTTTTCCTCTGAAGACTCAATTATGCAGTTGTCCAACACCAGCTTTGCAGATGAACAGAAAAGTGAATTAAGGTGATACAGGCAATGTTCAACAGAAAGAATGTGTTTGGACCAGAAGAAAATGACCGTCAAATACAACAATCACCTAACAGAAGTGATGATTCAGTCAGATTTTATGATGTATGTTTTGAAGACATACAATTCTGGAGTTTACATGCAAGAGTTAAATATAAACTATGCCGTTTACAGGGCTACATGCCAGTTTACAAATATGAACTGTGAATAGTTTATAAATACATACATAGCAGGTCACTTGCTGTGTTAATAAAAAACCATTTCTGTTGTGTCATTTAGCAGTTAGCTGAGAGAGTGAAAATATCTCAGATGATTTTGAACCCAATTCACTTACGACTTTCATTACATTTATACATCTTTTTACATTACTTTTATAACTCCATTGATCTCAGGGAGCTAAGAACTTTTCTGATACTGAAGAACTTAAACTGGACAAACAGAAACTATCACTAAAATAATATTAAATAATTTTGTGAACTTAAATTATTTCTATTTTTTAATAATATGTATTAGTGAGGACAGTAAGCAGAAAAATCAATGCAGCACAACTAAAGTTATTTTGTGAAGCCATTTCTTCAACATGTGTAGAAAACTTACTTTAAATGAATCAGGAAGATACTCAACCATTTCCAGCAAAGGACACTTATTGGCACTGGAATAGTGAGAGAAAGCCACAACAGCTTCTTCCCATCTGCAAAAAATTATTTCAGATAATGGAAAATTAAATAATTGCTTTTGTTTTAAATTAACTACTTTTAGATTATTTGAGCTTTACTTAAGATATTGAAAATCATAACGTGTAACAATTTTATGCACTATTAAATGGAAACCAAGCTGTTTGGGGAGTAATTGAGCAATATTCTGGATGCTTCTGTAGGAATGATTCATGTTAAATTCTGTTATCAATTAAACAGAAATGTTTCAACTATGCTAAGATCTCCTAAAAAATATGAGACTGGAATGAATTCTGGAATCTTGTGTTACAAAATTAGGCAAGTAATAATAAATACAGTAAAATCCTGTCAGTATTCCTGTAACCCTTACCAAAAGATGCAATGATTAGGCAATAGTGTAATGCTTTATTCCTAAAGTGGGGTTTCATTATACTGTAACATAAAATAGTCTAAACTTTAGTTGAAATGCCACATTTTAAAATATGTGCAATATTTAAAATCACAATTTTAAATTAAATCTCTTGAATTATTTCAGTTGTATTCACATTTTGATTAATATTCTGTAGGCATTAAGCATTATGTAAAAGGTCAAAATTATTTCTGATGGCTTCTACGCATTTTTTTGACACAGAATCCAAATACTAAATGTAATATGACAAATAACTTACCACATATCTGATGTCCCTTACAATTATGCCATTTTTTATTTGTGCTCATTAGAACAGAAAGTAACCTCTGGAATCTTAAACTAAGTACTCAGTTTTACTTATTAAACTACAGATTTTCAGAACTTAATCTTATTTAAAAAAACCCCAACAAAATAAAACAAAACACGCTGGAAAATAAATTCAAAAAGCATTTTCTGTGTACCTTACCTTTTGTGCAAAATGACAGCAGACACTACATCTTTTCTCCTATTGTGTATTGCTTCATGGAAAAAAGAAGCTACTGCTTTGTTGAACAGGATTTTCGCACCATAGTCAAGGAGTAACCTCACTGCTTTTGCATGACCTTCTCGTGCAGCCAAGTGCAAAGCTGTGTTCTGTGCAGACAAGCAGTATAGCAGTATGGGAGTAATTAAAAAAAAAGTGTTTCAGTGCTTTCCCACATTGAAAAGGCACAAGCTTTTCACAGATGCAAGTCTCAAATGTTTTTACTAGCAACACAGAAGCTTAGAATATTGTCAGATTCTGATAGAGATTACAGATGTTCATTACTTTATGTCTACACCTACAGTAGGGCAACATCTGAAGAGGAAATTCACTATAGGTAAGAAAAGCCAATTCATTAATATATTTTAGTTTCATAATTAACAAACGGCAAGTCACAAATAGGTAACAATTATGGTATCTACAGACACAGAACACCTGCATTTGATAATCAAGAAGAGAAGCATCCAATTATATCCAGATGTTCTCCTACAAAAAAATCTGCAAGAAAATCTGAGGGTGCTATTTTGTAAGTGGGACATTTCTTTTTTCTTTGTTATTTTCATAAAAGTAAAGGAACAAGTGGTTTAGGAATCAAGTTACACTGAAACTGACTTTTGAGAGTCTTCTGAATGCACCCAGATTTTTCGGATTGAAATTAAGGACAAAGTATTGGCTTCTCATAAATTTATAGTCAAGATTTCTAATTCTAATAATTCGAATATAATAATAATTCTAAATGTTTTCAACATCAATAATAATAATATAATATAATATAATATAATATAATATAATAATAATTCTAAATGTTTTCAACACCAGTTCTCAGACAAATTAGCAACAGCTTCTGTGTTGGGAATTGAACAGTTCTTTAAAATGATCACCCTATGTTCCTGATGGGACAGGCTCACACAAGAGGCCTTCAATCCAAGAAAGGGATTCTTTCTTGATCTAATATACACTGCATTTGCCCAAACTCCAGAGCAAGATAGGTGCTGTTTTTGTTGGACATCACTGTGCAGTGGATATTAAACAATGTGTTAATGAGCTATGGTTGATACCAGATTTTTAATAATCTGTTTAAGTTCTTTAAATTTGCTTTACCAAAGTTTTTACTACATTGCTAAAACATTCTTGCATTGTACAGGGGGCAAAAAGGACATGTTTAATACACTCAGTATTTCATGTTTTCTATTAGGCTATTTGCATCTTTTTTGTCTCCCACTTAAAAGAATTGGATAACAATTTCAGCAATCATATATTTATCCACGAAATGAACTTTTAGCAGTGGTGAAATGTAACAGCACTGAGTCTGCCTCACAAAGTAAAACATTACACATGTAATGCACAGTGGAAAACTACTAATAGCCTAGCCCTGACATTTCGTCTAGAAGCAATAGCAGACAAAAAACAAATAACGTTAACACATACCCCTTCTTCATCCACTCTGTCAGTACACTTCACATTAGTATCCAAAATGATCTGCATTGTGCGAGTGTATCCTCCGAAGGCAGCATGGTGCAGGGCTGTCCAGCCTTTATAATCACTTCCATGTAATGGTATGAAATTAGAAATTATAAATAAAACACTTTTTATAAATTTAAAGTAAATGTAAATGTATGCTCCTTTGACTCAGACCTCTTTTCTTTGGCATGACTACTGCAGAGATGGCCATACCTTCTGGCAACTACTATGTGAAGGTCAATATATCATTCAGAAGTAAAAGGTTCAACTCAAGCAGAGAACTTAGGTCTCTGTCTTTTCATCTCTGTTTCTGAGACATGAGGATCTTTGACCTGAAAGCAGGACTTACACTGCAAGGCAGAATGCCTGTGAACCACCAGTCCTAAGAAACCCTACTCAAGCCTGTAACTGAAGCTGAAATGATTGTAATATTTCCAAATCATATTTTTTTCCATGAAAAGGTTCAATATTCTTCTCTAAGCTGGATTTAGAGAAACCTCAGTTTCCCCAGCATTAGAGGCCTTGGCTTTACAGCTAGCCCTGATTCTCTGTTTTACAAGTATTTTAAAACTGTGCTCTTGTGCTGTATGTTTGTCTTTGCATATCTTAATATAATAATTATTTTAATATGCTGTACTTATATTTCTATTGCATTAACTTCCCAGCAGATGAACATAAAACATAGGGGAATAGTTCTTTTTTGGCTTAATGAATGAAAATCTGTATACTTACCAGAGAAAAAGAGCCCCTCTCTTCAGAAGAAACTGAACTACCTTCTCATGACCATTCTGGGCTGCCAAATGAAGGGGAGTCATTCCCTTCTTATCACCTTCATTCAAAAGTCTTGTGTCTTTCATATCTCTTATAAGTCGCTGACAAGTATTGATGCGCCCATAGCTTTGCAAGATACACACAGAAATTAATGTTGAAAATACAGCAATGAAAACCACAGCATGGATTCCATTGCCCAGACTGTGCCACTAACCTGGCAGCAAAGTGCAACGGCGACTTCTTATCCCTGCTCTTAGAGTAGATGGAAACGTTGAGGCTGAGTAAATTATTTACAGAGAGGGCCACACCTTGTCTGCATGCATAGTGCAATGGAGTGCATCCTTCATTATCTTCATCCACTACGAGATTTTTAATATGTTCCATCTGTTATCCCCCAAGAAATACCCAAAACAAAAGCAGAATTACATCTATATCTTTTATGCTCCATGTCCTCTAATAGCTTGCAACAATAGCATGAATACTTTAAAGCAGTATCTAAAAACAAGAAATAAACTTAAGTAAATCTAGGAACACAGAGCATTTTTTTATCTGCTGAATTGTGGGTCACCATTTTTTCAAATTACTCTTCAGAGAATACTGGAGTCTGCCATTCTGCATCCTTACTGCAACCCAGACACAGCACAATACAGGAAATTCTTCTTTGCTGCCATTCCAACATAATGCTCACTCCTGCCAGCAGAAGGCTTGTACCAAACATAAAGGCAGTCTTATAGTCTAGATTCAGTAGCAAAACCTCTGACTGTCAAAACCCAGCAGTTCACTCGTTTACAGTGTAAATTTATTTCCTGTTTCTCTTTTTCATCTTCATTTCCCTGTTTTCATTTCCCTGTACCTTGTCTAACACTATCCTATAACCTTTCTTAAAACAAATAAAAAACTCCTCCCACAGTCCAATCCACTTATTTGTCTGAATTATTAATATGATCAATAATCAGAAAGTCAATGCAGAGGACTATCACTGTTTTAAAACTGATTTACTACATCTGCTGAAAAGGGAGGTTAAATCCATTCTGAAACACAATCAAAGGTGTTCACAAATTTCAGCACATGTTTTAAGATGAGTTATATTTGATTCACATTTACAAGGCTATTTCTGGAGCTCTGGGGGCCAGCAAATTTAACTTCTTCAAGAAAGCTTGGGCTCTATCCATGAGTGCTTAATTTCAACATAACCAAATATGAATTTATGTTCAAAATCTTTTAAAAAACCAAATCCAAATTATGGTCCAGTCCACAGAAAGCTCCTGCAGAATATGCTGCAAACTATTTAAGTTCTAGATACTGACTGATTATGAGCATGTCTCCTAGCTTTATTGCATGCAAGCTGGGAAAATAGAAGTGAAAAGTTCTATTTTTTATTGCCTACCTCTTGAGCTATTCAATCCCCCAACAGCAAAATAATTTATGGGATTATGTTATTCCTTTGCCTGGCAATAAGAAAACTGTATTATTGGCTTTGAAACGTTTTCATGAGAGATATGTGATATGCACCTCTTCAAACCATTTCTTGTGACACTGGGCTTCTTAACAAGTAACACAAATTTCTACAAACATACTAAAATAAAATGGTAGTTGCTTTTTTCTTTACATTTTCGTAGTAAGGGTAACAGAAAGACATAAATTGAGGTTTACTGTACCTGCAGATATTTCTCATTCAGATGCTGTAATCCTCCAGGCTGCAGTACGGTCAAATGCAAGAAATTCCGACCAAGATGATCTTTTAATGATACATTTGCTCCTAAATAAATATGGAAATAAATACCAGCAACTTCAAAACTGCTGGTTCTTGGCACTACATAATGATGTTTAAGACAAAGGAACGGATGTTGAACAAATATGTTTATAAATCTATAAAATAATTTTTATAAATCTATATAATATTCTTTCAAGTCAGCCTTGTAACATTTAATTTTGCTTTCCAAAAAAACCACCCCTACCAACAGCTTTCATCATCCTCTTGTGCACATGCATTTTGTATTTCATTGCAGCACTAAGGTTTATAGTGATTGAAATGAAGGACAAAGTATTGGCTTCTCATATATTTATAGTCAAGATTTGTTTCTAATCTAATAATTCTAAATGTTTTCAACACCAGTTCTCAGAGAAATTAGCAACAGCTCCTGTGTTGGGAATTGAACATAGCTGACATATTTTGATCCCTTCCCAGACAGGGCGAACTAAAACAGTTCTAAAGCATCAAAACTGACATAATTTATATGGAAAGCCAAAGAAAGCCTCAGCAAATCTTCTGTGGAAGAGGCCAAAGTAGTCAGATGGCCCTCAAGGAATGAAAGTTTGTTCTTAGCAAATATAAGCAAAAGCCCTTATATTCCAGGATGCTGAGCACCCACAATTCAGGAGGAAATTTTAAAGATGCAGATAATCACCTCTTCTGATCTTTAAAGTTGTAACCTTGTTACAGTTTCAAAACTTACTATAAGGCTTTTTAACAAAATCACTTGCACTATTACCAAGAGGAAGTAGAGTAATAATCATTTACTTGCACCAAAACACAGCAAATGAAAGAGATACAGCTTAAACATTTTCAAGGTGACTGTGATTTTATAAAATCATGGGTAAGGCTTGAACTGTGGGCTTTAACATTTAAAGATTGGTTGCTGGTACGAAACACAACCCTGTATAAGTGGTGTATTTATTCTGCAGTTCTGCTTACTCTGTGTGAGGAGGGCAGGGAATGGAGTGCCTGTGCCACCTCCACCTTGAGAAGTGTGACATGGCATGCACATCCTTCTAACAGCCTGCTCATGCAGTGTTAAAAGGGGTGAAATAATCACACCAATTCTTCCTTTATCTCAGGGGATACCAGCAGTGTGCAGCTGTTTAGCTCAGCTGCTCCTGGGCTGGATGCTGAAGCAGTGAATTCAAATTGAGAGGAAAGTTGGACGCAGAGTTATAACATGAATGAACCCTGCTCAAAGGAAGTATATATATAGTATGTATATATTCCTTTTTTACCTTTTGAGAGCAGTAAATTCACAATTTTCCATGATGCACAGGAAGTGGCCAGCAGAAGTGGGGATCGACCTTCTATGTCAACACTATCAATGTTAGCCCCCTGCAAAAAAGAATTCCAAGTTCATGGTGACTAATGAATAAATGAAGCTTTAAAATGGTGCTACCCTTTATAAGCACAGCAAAAATATAGGCATTCTTAGTAACTCCACATGCTCCAGATAGGTAATTTCATAGTACATAAATACATGAATAAACACATTACCTCTCTCTGTAAAACTGTTAGGGTTTCTATCCATCAGCCACAGTCCAGTCATCTCTATATAAAAATTCAGATGCCAAAATAATAGTGGCCTACTTCTAGGAATACTGAACTTACAGCTTATGATCTTGTGTTGGAGAACCTTTCCATGTACTTAAATTCTCAATATAAAATTGTAACTCGAAAATACCAGGACTGACACTATGGAAAAATGCAAAAATTGTAGCCCTTTTAATGATGTGTTCTTATGTATCAAACAATTACCAGAAAAAGATCTTTCTGAACCTCTATGAACACGATTCAAGAAGTAATGCATCCAGAAATTAGTAGAGTTCAATCTGCATAGCTTGATCTGTATTAATTTTCTATTCTTCAGCATAAGCGATATGAACCAAGTCAATTTTGATGCCAAAGTAGCTGTATCAACAGTGGGCATATTTTATTCTGTTTTGTCTACTTTTGCACTGACATATATTGCCAGGACAGAATGGTCACTGTAGTCACAGTATCACTGTGGTCATATCAGCAAAGTACTACTATAAGCATAAACATATCTATCTAAAAAATCCCACCAAGGGAGCAGGAAGATACAAGTGAATGAACAAATGACATGTATGTATATTTTATGATGGTTTAGGTATCATTTTTTCTAGATACTGAGTTGCAAGTCAGACTTGATGAGTTAAACAAAGTACACAAAAAAATCTATTTTATTTCAGATAATATCCAAAGATGATTGAAAAAAAAATCAATGGCAGTTATTCCATTAACTTGAATCATCTTTGGGTCCAATCTTAATTTGAGAGAATTAATCACAATCCTGAGCAATATTTACTTTGTAGGATGGTAACACCTGTAATGTAGTAATTAGAAGCACTTAATAAATGTACAGTGATTACTTTACCACGGAGAACAGGAAACTTCCAATGTATGTTCATTAAATATTTGGTAGTAATACATGCAAGACTCTTTCCCCATTTACCTTTCTACAAGGTCAGACAAACTCTTAAAAATTATTTTTTCTCATCAAGAAACAGACCTTTTTTACCCAAGTGTCTCATTTATTTCAATTAATACAGGGCAGCAATTTCCAGTTCCTTATGTAATATTTAATCACCTTCCTGCCAGCTAACATAATTGTTCTGCTTTTAGTAAAGTGAATTTGGCTGCTTTCATAATTACTTATCACAGTAAGAAGTAACTTATATATTGTCACATATATTTACCTCATTTATGATACAGCTGAATTAAGACTTTGTAAAATAGTTTCTGAACTCCATCTACTTTTCCATTTCTGGAATTACCCTGAATGTATTAACATAAATGAGTTAAACAGATATTAATATATAAACAAACATGCCAATTTTGTAAATATCACTTAGTATTTGTACCAATTTAATCTCTCATTTTCCTTTTAGCAAAGACAAAAGAAGAAAAAGGGGGAAAAGTAAAAAAAAAAAAAAAGAGAAGAAAATGTGTAAAATTACTGCTTATTTATTTTGAATAAAATGTGAATATTTAATGCATAAAATAAATAGATGTTTTTCTTTATTAGAACCCAAAAGCCTTTCTGAACTGGAATTTGCTAGTCCTTTCAAGCAGTAACATTGCTGCACCTTTTCTTTTTCACCCTCCTGTAGACCACAGCATAGGGAGAATTTTGTGATATTGCCAGGAGTCCAAGGGAGGAGGCAGCACAGGCTGTACATGCAATATTCTGCTAACTCCAGCTGACATATTTTGATCCCTTCCCAGACAGGGCGAACTGAAACAGTTCTAAAGCATCAAAACTGACATAATTTATATGGAAAGCCAAAGAAAGACTCAGCAAATCTTCTGTGGAAGAGGCCAAAGTAGTCAAATGGCACTCAAGGAATGAAAGTTTGTTCTTAGCAAATGCAGTGTTAAAGATATTTGTGATGTAATCTTTTGTACGCACAAACCTCCACATGCAAAAACTTGTACCTGTGTTTCTCAGGTCATAAGGTTTATTGACAGGTGGTTTTGTCAGACAAGTTTAAATAGACAATCCTCACCATTTCACATTTGAATCAAAAACAAGCACACCATCTAATTCTAACTAAATCCCTATAACAGAATTTCTGAGAAAAGCAAAACAGTATGTAGAAGAGAATTTCTTTTAGTATAATTGCCATGAAATGAAGTAAAAACCCTAAACACACATAAAACAAAAAAGAAGTCTGATGTTTTCTGAAAATATTCTCAGTCGAATGGGGTGCAAAATGACTATATGAGCTTTAGTTTAATTGGCAAAAATGGACATTGGGAGCATAGCCAGTAGCATCCCTGATTACATTTCTTCTCTTTGTCCTTCCTAATTACTCAGTGAAGAAATACAACCAAACCACATAGAATAAAAAATATTTCTAGATCATGCACAAACTTTGATATACGGCTATGTGATCCCATAGTAATCATATGTACATTCTTTAAAGAACAGATTTATTTCTGAAAAAAATCCGATGAAATTCAATGCATGTTTAGCATTTATTTTATATTTCATGTCTGAAAAGTGTAGTATGACCAGACCACTTCACCATATTTGGCAAAAGATGTTTACAAAACTTTCTGAATAAGTAAAATGGAAATAAAAATGCAAGATTTCATCCTGTGTAGCTGTGGGATATTATGGATCCAACACTATAGTTATACTGTAACTCTCAACTGTACATTATGAAACGTATATGTCTATCCATCTAAATAGCCTACACCTGAGAACACATTCTACTTTATGAATTTCTCCTATGCAGACCTGTAGCAATAGATAGCAATAATCTCTCTAAATATGTTGCTTGATTAAATATTTACCATTGAAATCAAATATTCCGCCAGTTCATAATGATCAAACAATGCTGTTCTGTGGAGAAAAATGCAAAAATACATTAATATTAGAAAGGACAAAGAATTTTCAAGCCAAAGGATAGCATTCTTTTCAATTTTCTCCATTTTCTAATATTTTCAAATAAATTTAAAACAAAGAGACAGATACTCATTGTATAATTCATTTTAATAAACTGCTTTTATTTTTCTCATGGAGTTATCTTTTCAAACTAAGTTCAGTTAAGTTGCTATGCTTAAAACTCACTGCAGAAAACAAAGACCTCATTGGTAGGTAAACAGGCATTTTACCACCAATTTTTAAGAGAACCAGTAATTTCACATGTCAAATCTTTCAGTGTACCACACAAGGTCAATACAGAATTCTATAAATTTCATACGCAGTTTGTTCCAAGCATACCTGGAGCCTCAAATTAATTTCATTATTCAAAAATAATTTGGTTGTGTTTTGTGCAATAATGCTAGTGTGAGGTTAAAATGGCTAAACGTATTCTGAGTGTGGCAGGCAAGCCTACTTGAAAAAATATGAACAAACTAATTGATATAAATTGGGCATTTGGAGCACAGTCAGTAGCATTAGTTAAATATACTGATAAAAAGGTGTTGTCAGTTACCAAAAATATTTTAAAGCTGTCTATATACTTGGAAACTTCTCTAGTTTTATTCTACAGTAAGACACAATTATATATTACAGGGAAAAAATAGTCAAAGCGTGAAAGTATAGCACAGTAAATACACACAGACAAAATATTTTCACAAGTCAGACCTCTGTGATATATTTTGACTCAATAAGCAACACGGAAGGACAGTTCCAAGGTTGTACTGTATCTCAAATGATAACAGTTGCCTTAGCATTATAAGAGGTAATAATAACATTGGGTGTACTATAGTTAGAACTGATTACTCAAAAGATGCATCTTAAAAATTAAGTCATGGTTCCAAATATGTAGAGATGCCTCCATTATCTATAGTGGACCCTTCCAGCCACATATTAATACTGAATGATTCCCAAACACTCAAATTCCAAGGTGACTAAAGTGAAAGCAAAGTCAGTTATGAAATATTTAGATGGAAACGTGACAGTAGGAATGCAAAAGCATCAAGTCCTGCCTATGCTTCACTGTTGTTTGTTTCTCAGCAAGTTAATGTTCCTACTCAGGATTTTTTTTATGTTCTGAAATATTTGGGTGACTTTCTACCTTTCTGATGATTCTAGATAATATTTTTCCTGTTTCACAGACACAGGGACTAAAATAGTGTCCTTTTTACCAAGCTTTTTTCAGGACAGTAATTTTCATGGATATAGCAGCCAGTTATCTATTAAGTAGTACAAGTGTCTGCACAATTTGCTTTGGCTTTCTGTCATCACTTTGTCTTCTGTCATGTTCTTCCATGGTAACATTTCCAAGTGTACCCAAACATTATCTTAACTTTACAGCAAACTCTTTTAAAGCTTTCAATTATCTTTGAAACATTCTACTTTATACTGTGTCCAAAGAACTATCATCTCCACTGCTTCTTCCACTTATTTCATACTGTAAAACTTCTTGTAGAGTAACACTGTCAAATAATTATAGTTAAATGTAGTGAAACAAATCTTTCTTGCAGAAAATGTATACATGGGGAAATATATTATATTCCATAGAGTTGGGAGCCAGCATGTTTAACTGAGTATCTTTCTGCTACAAAAGACCGAGGAAACTTCTCCATAGTCCAGTGCTCTGGTTTTAAATGGAGTGTGAAAGACTAGAAGTCTTGAGGATTTTTACATACAAAAACACCATCTGCAACTTTGAAGTTAGAGGGAAGTGTACCAACATTTCCTTTTACCTGATCAGATATAAGGTAAGTCTTCTTGGAAAAGAAAAGAAAATATTCTTTTAAACAATTTATATTATTTTTCACACATTTTCTGGAGAACATCAACATATTAGATAAGGGCACTTCTGCATTATCAGAAGATGTTAACAATTCCATAAACTTGTTCCCCTACTACTTTACTGGAGTAAATTTTCAATGCAAACTGTTAGTGACCATTCCTTGACATGGTTCCAAATAACTGGAACTGTTTTGATTTTGGTATCAGCACCAAGATTTTTAACATTCTGACCAAATTTTTGACTCTTTCACACTGCAGTAAACCCATCTCCCATACCATAGAGATTATTCAAATCATGTGGAAGGGTGTTCCAAATGCAAGGAATAACTAGGAATATCATGGCTCACAATTTATAGTGAAATCTGGCACAGCAGCTTCCTACCTGTGAAGCAATGTTTCCTTATTCCCATCTACAGCATCGATAATGGATTCCTCACCAGCATAGGATGACATCATTAGCTTTACAATCTCAGTTGCTCCTTGAGTGGCAGCAAAATGAAGTGCTGTGCATTTTTCATTCTATAAATGGGAAACAAGACAAAATAGAAATATTTAAACCTCAGAAACCTATCTTCCAATCTATTAAACACACTAGTGAACCAGCCCAGGATTTGTAATTCATGAATACCTAACTTTCTATGCAAGTAATTAAGCTTTAGTCTTTAACTGAAATAGTAGAATTCTAAAGAGATTGACAAAACCAGAAAAGACTAAAGAGAGAGTTTTAACAGTTTACTATGAAGCTTCTTATCACTATATACCAAGTTCTTAAAATTTGAGATAATTATACTCTTAACAATCTTTTGTAGTTTGATTAAAAACCAGACAGATGCATCACCCTTTAATATAAGAGATGAAGCAAAGGAATGCTACAGAAATCTAGGTCAGTAAAAATGAATAAGCAAACAAATGGGTCTATATAATACAGAAAATGCATTATTTTAAAATGTCATTTACTTCTTTAAATGGAATCTTCCTTAGAAGTAATTCTTAAATCAACTTTTCTCCAGGTAAAAAATAAGGTTTTCAATATCCTAGAAAACAATTATAAACTAGACAGTCATAAAATAATTAAGCAATATATAGATGATTAGAACAATATTTGCTAAAACAGGAGTTTGTTTAGCTAGATGGCACAAACCAGCTTTGATATATGCCTGAGGGTTTTGACTTCCTTATTTTTCGAGCAGGAACATTTTGGTGAATGCATTGGAATGAGCTTTTCCACAATGCCATAAGCATTCTCAGAACAGTTTTACCCATCACAAATCAGCAGCATAAATCTTCTCCTTCAAAAGCTGTGTGTTCGAAGAATCAAACCAGTAAAAGAAAGCAAAACTATGTTTAGTTTTGCTCTCAAGAGTTGATTTCATCCTTGCAAATGGATTATTTATTTACGAATGAAGCTGGGCACAGACTCTTACACCAGCAGTTCTACACCATGGTAGCAGCAGTAGTGTCACAAATTTGTGTTTGCTTATAAAGAAGATACTGTAAAGGCCAAGGCAAGGCTGAGGATAAACAAAATGGATCAGAAAGGGTCAGACTGAAGATCCCACTTCTGGGAAGAAATGACCCTATGTCACTTGCATAAAGAAACATCACATTTTGCCTGATTTGAACCAGAGGCTGGTCTTCATTTGCTGCTCCCTTGGCTTTGCATTAGAAGAGACAATGAGCAATGATTATCTGCTCATCTTTTTTTCATACCACTTAGATTTTACCAAAATTATATTTTACTCCACTCTGAGTTTTACCTGTTTTAGATCAATTTGGGCTCCAAATTCAATGCACATTTTAATCATTTCGAGGTCGCCACTCTGAACTGCCAAATGAAGTGGACTGCACTTTCCATTATTGGTAAAATTGATGTGGGTTTTAGCTGAGTGACCCAATTCTTCACCTAAGAGATGAAAATAAATGGATTTTTTAAGTGAGAATGAGATAACAGAAGATACAAGGCTTTCAAAACAAACATATTAAGTGTGGAATAATATTCTCCCCTCTCAAAATATGAACCTGTCACATCTATCATTAAACAATAGATGAACATACATTTAGGAAAGGAGCTAGTTTGCTGCTGCAATCATACAAAAGTTGTCAGCATAAATTGCCCATAGGAATAACTGCAATAACTTCTTGTAAGTTCAAACACAGTTACAATTGCTTGTTTTCACAGTTATGTGAGAACTAAAGCAGCAAATTGGTACTCAGTGCTTGGGAACATTGTATTTTACCTTTTTTCAGAAGGATTTCCAGACATGTTTTTGCACCTGAAAAAGCCGCTGCATGGATAGGCATACATCCCGTTTTGTTTGGTTTGCATATTTTCCCTCCGTTTTCAATCTAAAAAATAATGTCTCAATACAGCTTAATGGCATACAGAAAAATCTGACAAATGAACATGCTATTACAGATACAGCCTCCTGGGTAGCTCTCTCCTTTTTTTTTAATGTTTCATATGTGTTATAAAGTTTATATACAAGTATCTTTTGCATGTTATAGCCATACAATGCATGCGCCTCGTTCTGTCTTCTTATGACCTTCAAAATCAGTTTTTTTCCTTAAGTTTGCCACTCAGAGAGATATAGATGTAATATACCCTCTAAAAGATTAAAAAAGTTTCTTAGTAACCCATGCAAAGCCACTTGAACATTAGGTCCATTATTAACCTTCCTGCATTGAACGAAGACAGTACACAGGAACAAAGTAACACTGCATCAAGGTAGAGAGAATCACCCCAAAAGATGATGGATAATTATACTTACCAGGAGTGTCAGTGCTTCAGGATTGTCCTTGTAACATGCTACCATTATAGGTGTGTTCCCTGCTTCACCTTCCAAGTTAACATCTGTACTGCTATGTTGGACTAAAATCTAAATGTTTAAGAAAACTTTCAGTCAGTCATAAGCCACACACAACAACAAAAGCCTATTCCATTATTTTTGTTGTTTACAACCCGTAGGACCCTTGCAACTTACTCATTTTGCATGCCAAAAGCCCACAATGCATAGGCAGAGGAAATAAAAAAATATGCTGGTGAAAAATGCAGGTATGAACAGATGTGAAGTACAATTCTTTCCAGCAGACAGCCAGGTAACTAAGTTAAACTCTGCACATAGCTGCAAAGGATTTTAAAGTCTGATTTAACAATATCTCAATAATGGGAGAAAGTATTTTCTGTACCACATTGCAGATAAGGATTTTCAACTGAAGTTTTCAACAGAAAATTCCCTGGGAAGTGGCAATGTGGAATCTGCTCAATTAGGAACCTGCTCAATTGGACAGTAAAATGAGGGCAGATGGGGCTTGATGAAAACTGGGACCTTGCTGTCCTGAAATCCTGCTCCAGTCTCTAGGTTAACAGCTGACACTGAACTATCAGCATCATCAATTATCTCTATGACTGCTTCCAGCACTTTTTGAGAAGCAAAGGATCTGGAAACAGTAATGACCATGCTGCATTGCTTATTCATTCCACTAGCTACATATTTATTTAATTGTCTTTCAGTAATTCCAGTTATTTATTTTTTCATTTTAATCACTCTCAGGCAATTTGGCAATAAAAACCAAGGGAGAGTTAGTCTGAATAAACAACAGAGTGGAGAAAAAATGAGAACACAGATTTAGTCAAGAACCGAAGCAGAGAACCTGATAAAAAGCCCATTTTAAAAATGTCGTTGATTTCAGGTTTCATTGTTCTTAATTCATAGTAAGTACAAATTTTGTGAAAGATTTGAGGACACTGAAACATTCCTAAAGAACTCTGAGTCCTGAATACAGATAACATGTGTTTCTTTCTTTGTGTGGATGAAAAAGAGACAAATTTAAAGAGGAAAGCAAGTGTTGCAATTTTAAGGTTGCATTCATCTAAAAAAATTAAGAACTTCACAAATTCTAAAATTCTATCCCTATGCTGCAAATGAAGTGAAAACATTTTCTTGCACTTAGACAAATGGTTAAAAAATTATGCTGTTTAAAATCTCCATGCTGTTGCTATTTTACAAGGCTCAACATGGACACCTTAGTAATTTCTTCACAATATATTTTTGTGATTTTTTAATTGCAGATTTAGTTCTGCTACTACTCAATTGATTATTAGAATGCTGGTTTTAAGAACTGTGCTTTCTGACTAGTTTTAATTTGGTTTTTACTTTAAAAATACACTAGTTTCAAGGAAGTCTTGATACTTCTATGACATCCTATACAAGTGTAAAAAAAAAATCAGAACATTAAAATTTGATATAGCACATGCCTACATGAAGTTTCAGGGTTAAAAAGAACCCTTTTAAAGAAAGTTCCTTGTGTTTGCAAAATTGAAAAGCATTTTCTGTGAAACATAATTACTACTATGATAGCACAAACATCAATATTTCTATAAATCAGTAAGTGAAATTTTACTTGCAGTGCTAAGAAGACACAAACATTTCTAGAGGCATCACATTACACATTCTGCTCGCTGAAGAAAACATATGAGGAGATGTGGCATATATCAACAAGGCCTGGGTGCTCTGCACGCTGCTGCTGCTGAGCTACTTATCAAGTGTGTATATTTACGTGGACTTTAGACTTACCTTGACAATTTCATTGTGCAGGGACTGAACAGCCATATGCAGAGGTGCCATCATGTTGGAGTTGAGAATGTTTGGATTCGCTCCTCTGCTGAGAAGCAAGCGAACGCTTTCAACCTGGTTTTTCTTCGTGGCCCAGTGCAGTGGGGTATTTCCAGAAGAATCCATCACATTTAATACTAGGTCAAAGGAGAGGAAACAGAACAAAAACCAAAGCAAAACCATCAAATGTTCTGATTGCACTGAAAAAAAAATGTGTCCTCAATGAAGGTTTAGGTCTGTGCTACCGTATTTCTTTGAAAAAGAAAAGGAAAAGATTGCATGAGATGCAGTGCATTGTGTTAAATCAATTAAATATTGTGCTGAATATACAGTATTTGTGAGAGAAATGGGAAACCTGTCTATTTCTTGCCCATTATTATACATCTTTTTTTCTCATGCCAAGAGTTACTTGATTTTCCTCTCTCCTTGACTCTTTTTCCTATTTTATTTGAATTTGCAGCTATTTATTTAGTGGCTGAACAAAATAAATGAGTGTGAAGAACTGAAATAGGAGGTAACAAATAAGTGCTTGCAAAATTTAAGAAAATTAAAGACCATATCTACTCTGTTTCACTTCAGAACACAAAAGTTAATCTATTCACACCAGTTATAAAAATGGTCTGCTCTACACATACATTTTGAGCTTGAAAACTGAAGATAAAATTCAACAAATATCCTAAAAAATTAGGACAAAAATGACAAACTGAAAATAAAAAAAAAATATATATATTTCAGCCAGAATAATATAAAATTAGATTGGCCAACAGCAGGTGAAAAACCCAAGCTTTTCAAGGCCATTGTAGGTTTTCTCAGTAGCCTACAGTCTATCATTGGAGTCTGATGTAGTTCACAATGCTTATTATATAACAGACACATAACATGACTAAGGAAGAGAGAAAGTCAAGTCTTCTGTACATCACTGCAGTTTTTTTTTTCATACATGAAGACTGTCTATCTGAGTGCCAAACAAAGTAAGGCATATTGATTCACTGCATTAGAGAGAAAACAGTCCCACATAACAAGGGCAACCCAAACCACACTCAAGACACTGCAAACTGTGGCACACAGTTTGAATTACACTTGAATCTATAAATGGAGATAACACATACCAGCCCTGTTTTAGTTGGATGATGGACACCTCGGTTATTGAATTTTTTTATTCTGCTGAATGAAGTAGTTCATAAAGAGCACGTTACCTTCGCAGGAAGAATCATCTATGATCAACTGCATTAGTTCTATTTGTCCTCCTTCAGCAGCGTGATGCAGTGGGGTGGCATTTAATTCATCCACTTTTGTAAGCCCAGAACGATTCTTCTTGATGAAGCTCCGTAGCCTGCAGGCACTTCCATCTGAAATAACCTGTTTTGGATAAAAACATTCTCCTCAAAGGCTGGAAGTTAGCAATGCTATAATGGGTTTTTGTGGGCATCTTACCACTCAGTAACTCCCTCCCAGCTGTTTGGTTTCATATGGAAGTTCACAAATCGTGATCAGATTGAGCCAACAGTGAAACTCTGATTGGTTTAACTGACTGCAATATAAGAGCCAGATGAGAAACAGTGCTAAATGAACAAAACTGGCAATCTTCTTGAACACATTGTTTTCTCTTGTGTAATGAGCTCAAGATCCTTCCTTCACCACGGAAAATCTCAAACAAGAAAATTCATCACTTATGTTTTTATACTCTTTCCTGTAGTGGCCATGCCAAATGAATGCAACACAGAGGAAAATTAATAATCTTGATAAATTCCTTTTTTTAGATCTTTCTATAGAGACTGATACTGTGTCCTTGGGTTTCAAGTTCAGCCATTGGGCTTCTGTGGTGTTCTTTATGTCTGGGAAACCAGTACATTTTTTAATTTCAGCAACATGCTTAGAACATCAGACTATTATCTCAGCCTGAAAAAACCCAGTATCTGCCCAGTAAGCCCACTGACAACTTGATACATTCCAGGTACTATGCTTTACAACAAAAGCCTACTATGGAAACTCTGCTGATCCTTATTTTATGATATTCTCCAAATATTTTTGTTACAGTGATTCGAACCCCATATTTCTATGTGAAGAAAAGTGATAGAAAAAAATGATTGCAGCAGAATGGGCAGGAATTTAAGAAACAGGTATGAAAAATTAAGACAGAATAAAAAAGAAAAACAGTTCAACTACACTGGATGGAAAAAAGGAGAAAAATGCTGATCTAAAGTAATGCAAACCCTCAGAAGGTGTGTAAGCAAGCAAAGAAGAAAAAAAGAGAATTTCCTAAAATCACTGCTTCTTTTACAGCTGTAAAAGAAAAGGAAAACTTTGCTCTCCAGGATCCCCTGAGTCACAAAGACTTAACAATTCTTGCTGTCCTTAAGCAAATATACATTATAGGGCAGCCCATTCATGAGCTTCAGCACGTGTTTAGCTTCATTCAGTTGAGGTTACTCATGTCAATAATGTTACAAATGTGTTTAAACATTTAGAAGACTGAGGCCAAATACAGGGCTAGTGTCTGCCTCAAAAGTGCAATCAGAAAAAGCTAATTGAAAACATGTGACATAATTGTGGAAAGGGTATTTAAGATGAATCAGCTGTCACAAAAAGAACAGCTCAATTACACACACAAATATCTACACATTTTAAACACACCAAAAAGCTATCTAATAAAACCTTATTAGAGAGCCCAGTATTTCCTCTTCCATCTAATATTCTACCTTTATTATTTCTATTGATTTAGACCACATTTTCCCACTTTTAACACTGGATTTATTTCACAATGTAAGACAAAATGTGGCATGACAAAAAAAGTAAGATTTATCAGCCAGTACTGCAGTGTTTCACTCACAAAATAAGAAAGAAAAAAGTCAGTTAGGTGTTCTCAGTACTTGGGTTGGTTAAAAACAGCAAAGCAAGCTATTTTAAACAACAGCAGCTCCTTTGCCCTGTGCCTGAACAGCTCTGTAGTGATAGGTTGCCCACCAGAGTGACAAACCACATTATGCTGGAGAGGTGTTGCTCAGGTCTACAGCTAGCACACAGAAAACATATGTGAATGGAAATGTCCTCGGGAAGTATTTAAACCCATCTATAAACTCTGTCAAATTTGTTTAGGCTGCTGTTAAACATCTCTAAAGTTATCCAAGTCTTCCATCCTGTAAGCAAACTCTTCCTTTGCTTAATTATTCTTATCCTTAAAAAAGGTCTCGCTAGAAATTTGGTCTAGGTCTCCCTAACAGCAATACAAATACATGACTTCTCATCCTATTCTCTACTAAAAGTGGGAAGATATTACATCCTTCCTGTCTGCAATCTCACTTTTGTGCATTGCACTGCTGGTTCCCTTTCCCTTCGTAACAGTTCCAGTGCTTCTAAACTTTGTCATTCAAAAGTGACAAAAATGTCACTTCTTGTCATTTTTGTTAGCTGATCTATTAATTTCTATCATGATCTCTGGATTTTCCTCTAAGACGGGGTCTCTTTCTGTGCCCGGGGGAAGGTGAGTTCTGAGCCAGCAGCCTGCCACCCGCACCCTCCTCCGCCTGCTCCCCTACCCTGGGCCACACAGCATCAGTGTCCTGTGCCTTTACCCCGTACGGCCAGGGAGACTCCCAGCCCGTCTCCCATCCCGCACAGACCCTCCCTCCCTCCCGGCTCCCCTGAGTGAGCGGAAAGGGTCTCCCGGAGGAATAGATCCCTGGGACATAACCCCTCCCGAGCCCGCACAGCTCCAGCCACCGCCCGCACCCTCGCCCACCTCGCCCTCCACCCTCAGCCCTCCGCACGCACCTTGAAGACGTCCTGCGAGGCCACGGAGGCGGCATCGGCCTCGCACACGACGCCCTGGTAGGAGCTGGAGGCGGCCGCCTTGTCGCGGGCGCGGCAGAGCCGCAGCAGAGAGCGCTTCATGCCGCCCGCCCGCCCGGCTCCGAGCAGCGCCCGCCGCGGCCGCGCCGCCGACCTGCGGGCGACACAGCGAGTGACGGCCGGCACCGGGGGAGGCGGGGACAGCGGGGACAGCGGGGGCAGCGGGGAAAGCGGGGAAAGCAGGGAAAGCAGGCGGGGGCGATCCCGGCGGGGCGGGCATCCCGGCGGGCGGCGGCTCCCACCGCGGGCGGGCAGGTGCGGGCGGACCCCGCGGGAGAGGAACGCCTGTGCCTGTCAGGGGCCACCGCCCAAACTGGTGCTACCCACCCCTGCACTGCCCTCCCGCCTCTAAAAACGGGCTCGAGTTTTCTACTTTTAGTTTCTCTTTGGAGCCATAATATTCTCTCGCGGATTTTTTTTTTTTTTTTTAACCAGACAGTTTGGGGAGGCGTAGGAAAGGTGTAAGAGGAGTATAGAAAGAAGTAGCATGAGGTGTTTCAAAGGGTTAAACATAAAGCGACTGTAACTGAGTCAGTCTTTACAGAAACGTGTAACTCAGGGAACGAACAGTTTGCTTAAGGTGAGATTAGCAGCCCAGAAAAGGTCAGGTAGTGGACGCGGCAGAGGCTTAGGAAAAGCAGGAGTCGTCACAGGAGGTGATTTTTTGCCTGTGTTTTCACGGTTTATGGCAAGCGGCAGCTTAAGGACTGCCAAACCCAAGTGTCACACCCCATATAGCCTATTTAATAGCTGTCAACAAGCAATTCTCCATTATTTCGCTCATTCCCTTTTTAAATCCTTTTTATACTGTCTGTGCCACAACATCCTGTGGCACTAAGTGCCATAATTTCATTATATATTTGTGAAAAAAATGTTTTCTTTTACCACTGGCTTCACTTAGTGTTCCCCAGTGTTTTTATTTTGAAAAATTGAGCGTTCTTCCCCATTTTTTTTTCATCCCTGTTAATGCTTATTATTTCACAAAGTTCTTCCAGCACTTTGCTCACTGATGGGGCTTTGTACATGTGGTTTTCCTTCTTACAGACACCACGTTTTATCTCTGAACAGCCACATCCTGCTACTCTGAATCTTTTCCATGTTCTCTTAGAAGTGGAATGGCAAGACTTACATGGTCAAAGCATATTCAAGTTATATTATTCATTGTTTGTTCAATTTTTTCTTCATTCCTCCCATAAATGTTCACAAATATATTTGAGGTTTTTGGAATGCCACTGAGCTAAGTTTCCATAGAAATTTTCTCCACCACATTCCCATTTCTACTTGGTGATAGTATCAATAAATAGCATTCAGGTATACACTCATATGAAGCTACTTATGTTTCTTCCGGGTACTCACCTAGAATTTATCAACATTGAATTTCATCTGACATTTCATTACTGTATCACTAATCTTTTGGGATCTGCCATAATCACCTGTATTTTTGGTCATTCTGAAAATTCAGTAGTGCCTTCCAAGTCACCAGAATGTTTTTGCACCATTATATCATCACTGACTTTAAGGGGTCCCAAGGAACCTCCTTGCTTTACAAATTTATATTCCTACTCAATATATTTGAGTAATCAAATTCAGGAAATCCTTCTTGCCTGTCCTATGACAGTTTAGTTTCATTGAAAAGCTATAAGGAGGGACCTTTTTGAGGAACTTTCCCAAATCCACTTAACTCTGGCATCATTTGTACCTTTTTTTGCTTGCTGATTCCTTCAGAGAGTTTCACTGGCGTATGCAACACCGGACTTCTCTCTACAAACTCTGTGTTTGTTATTTTGGTCCTGTAAACAACTGTTTTGAGCCTGTAACTCCAGAATTTTTTGTCGTAAGTTTCTGAAGTTACAAATCCTTAACTAAGTAGTCTTAAGACCATAAAGCTAAATAATTCTAAGACTAAACGGGTGAGTTTCAGTGCTTGTGGTATGAACCCTTAAAATGCCTCGATTAGGAGCAGGCCCAGTTAGTGAGAATGTTCACCTTCTCATGTGGTGAGATCCTTTTGAATTCCCTGTCTGGTCTTGACTTTTCTGTTGCCCATAATCCTCTTTATGAGAAATTAAACTCAACACCTGGGTATTGTACAAAGAAAATAAAGACTCTTTTCTGTAGGAATCATTTTCTGGAAATAGAAGTGTCACTGAAGTATCAGTAAGCATTAGTAAAATTATCATCAATTTCTTCTTAAAATCCCCTAAATTGCAGCCAGAGAAATGCTGTGAAACAATAAAAGTCATGAACCTCGACCAACCATAGCTTTACTAATTTTCTTGTATCTGATAATACTGCTCGCTTATTTTAAAATTATTGCTACATTTTAGTCTTCTAGTAAATGTTCAGAAGAATGTTCAGAATATGAAAAATCATACAAAGGTTTTCCATTCCCAGTAGGATTCAAATGGAATTTTAAGTGGGCTGACCACAGCTTTTATTTCTGCATAATGATTTGACATAAGGAACTAATTCACAGAAGTAGTCGAAGAGTAACCTTTCGTACAGCTGTTTTTCCCTAGAGTGGATTAAAATACATTTATACCATTTTATTTCAAACATGATCTTTCTAATGGAGGAAGTGCATCCATTAGTACAAGCAAAATTCAGTAAGGGTAGTCATACCACAGCATTTCATTAAAAAGATGATTGTTTAATAATTAAATTGTATATACAGTAAATATGCACCACTAGAATACTGGAGCCTGAGTAACACAGTACTGCAATTTTGTTAATTTTTCAGACCCAGGAACCATAAATTCAAGCAAGTGGCACTAATGAAAAGGATGTACTGTATGTTTTTTTTGCTTTGGAAGTGATTTATTTGGCACCAGTATTATATAAATTATGATGTGTAAAATGACCATTAGGATTTCATCAGTAAGCTTAATTCAGTAAGCCAATTGAAGTCATGATGCTACTTCAGATGTTGATTACAGACATTCAGGAATTAATCTCAGTTACTGCCTGAACGAGCAAGAATCCATTGTCTCCTACAAATTTTCAGAAACATACTTGTACTTACCATGGAGAAAAAAAATGCTAATGTCATTTTCAGGCAAGTAATGTCAACTTGAATAATACTTTACACTTATGTCTAATGGATTTTTCATTGCATCCTTTGTTCTTGAGATTGTGCTGTAGTAAGGAACATGCTGCTATGCTCAGCAGAAGGATTTAAGTTATTGACAGGTGTGGTGCATGCCTAATTCTTTAAAAAAAGGGGTTACAGAAATCAATAATTCTTTCCATTACACTCCAGAGTCTTGTCAAATGATAAAATATTATGTGAAATAATATCTTACAGATTTTGAGTCCTACTCTTAATATTTTGGACAAGAAGAAATTTAAGTAGAAGCTTGTAGAGTAAATCTATGATTTGAAAGGAAGTATAAATTGATTTTATGGTTAATATCTATTGTAATAAGCAGGTGTCACTCCATGAGAACATTCTTGATAAGGATACTTCCTAAGATGCCCAGTGCAGCCCAGCAATTAATTGAAGCAATTATTGGCTTCAAATTAGCTCCTAGATAAAAACATTGTGCTGGATCTAGAAGTTTAGGGGTATGGTAGCAAAAGTGAATATAACCCCTTGTCCCTGGCAGGGTTGGATGCTTCAGAGTGGATTGTGTAGGGTGAGGGGCGACTTAGGTACCCCTTTCAGGCAGTAATCCCCCTGTGAGGCTGGGAGCTGAGCCATCTCTTGCAAACTATCTTTTAAACAAGTGAAGAGCTTCTTACATGGCAGGCATCACATGCCTCCCTCAAACTAAAGAGATTAAAACATTCTCTCTTACTTCAAAATGAAAACAATCATGGTCACCAAATGGCAGATTTCTTTCTGGTCGTGATGCTCTTCCCTCCTCCTCTTGAAGCTGTACCAATGTACAGCCAGAGACTGGATCAAAGTGCTGATGTTTGATTCTCCACCACACTAGAAAAACTCACCTTCTTTTTCCTGCCTTCAGCACTGGTTTTGTGGTTTCACATTGCATTACCACTGACCAGACCCAGAAACTATCTGTGAAGTTGGGGAACTCCATCCCAGGCTTTCCCTAACCATGAAATTTAGGAAAAGCTGAATTATCAGGCTTCCAAAACTTTCTGATCCCTCAGTCCAATGAGACTGAGGCATGGAATATTTGCTTTACACTGCTTATTTTGAATGAATTTATTTTGGTTTTGGGGATTGTGAAGATATACCTTCAGTTGTACCATATCTAAAAAAAAGGAGAATCTTGATAATAAAATATCTAGAACTAAATATTAGTTTGTGTTGGGAGAGACCTTCAAAGGTCCAACCCTTCTGCAATGAGCAGAGACATCTTCAGCTACATCTGATTGAAGATACGGGTGCCTCAGGATATTTATGCATGTAAGAGTTAGACAAGGGTTTGTTTGAGGCAAGACAATCCTAGATTTCGGAAGCGTAAATCCCACCTGCAATCTAATTCAGACACTTTCTTGGTGACCAGTAATACCTTCAGAAACATTATTTCTTAGTGCTACTTGGTCTTTCCTCAGCAGCTGTGTGTTTTACATCACCCCTGTCCTAACATGCTTCCACAGGTTTTCCTACTTAGTGTATTTGCTGCCTATCAGGGAACACAGCACGCTCACTGCAATGGTGCTTTTCATTCCTTAGTCTGTCTTTTCAGAAATCCTCTTCTCCTATGGACACCCTATCCAGCCAAATCTGTCCTCTGCAAAGACATCTTAATCACTCAACTTCTACTCTCTCTTTTAGTCTCTTAAGAGAGCCTTTGATTACATTTGTTCTTTCAAAGATATAGTCTTTGGTGGCTATTGATATTGAGCTGCTATTGGTAAATGTCTTTAAAGGTGGAAGTTCTGAAAAATGACTGTATGAAGGAAAACCTGCCAGAATGTGTCCTAGTAATTCAGAGCTCTCTATAGGGCTGTACTTGCCTTTCCCATATGCAGTAAGATAAAGACAAATTAAGTAGGAATAATTTATCTCAATTATATAAACAGCATTATTTATCATTCTGTTGAATGTTTCCATGCATACATTATTTCCTAATGAAAATGTGCAGTAAATTTTAAGCTCACTGTCTTGGAATTCCCTCATTTTGTCATATGATTCCTCAGAGTGTGGTGTACATCTCACCACTAAACCAGAGTGCTCAAGGCTTTTCATGCTCAGTTGTTGGGAACCCGTGTTGGATAATGTCATGGATGTTTCCCCTGCCACCAGTTTGCAAATATAGAAAACAAAGGGTGGCAACCTCAAACATGGAAAAGTAGCATTAATAAAGCAACAGTGCACACGATCTCCAAAGTCTTCATGTTTCCATTTCAAACTCATTTTTATGACCGTATCGCTATCCTTTCTACTATCTCTTCTCTTTTCTGTTCTTCTCCCCTGCTTTCTCTCTTTATAATTCAAGTCTTTCTTCTCCTCCCCTGACAGTACTTTCTTTTTGTACACATTATCCAGCCAAAGTCTGTCTCCCTCTTAACTTCCGCTGACTATAGTTTCTCTTTTTGAAACAAAGAAGACTCACTTATCTCTCTAGCTTTCTTAGGGACACACATTTTCTGAAAGCATTTCCATAATTTCTGATATCTAAAGAGAGACGTGGATCCTACCTTTCCAGTGGTTAACCTGAACCTCCTGTGTAAGTAACTGGGAATAATGAATTGAATATATTTTGCAGAAACAGGGAACACTGGAAATCTTCAGTAAATGCTTTCTATGGGTCATCACAGACTGGTATAACTGCAACAAAATATTTTTTTTTTTTTTTTTTTCAAAATATAATGCAATTTCTATTTTCTTTGTTAGATTATACCTCAGGTCCTCACTTCTTTCAAATATCAATAATGTATTTTGCAAGTTTTCTGTATCACTTTTATTTCTTCTCAATGAAATGCCCGTGCAATCGCATTGAAATCATGAAGGATAATTTTTGGTATATTAAACTATATTTCTATCAGCTTAGAAAAAGAAGACTTATTGAAAACTAAATTTATTAAAGGTATGTTATATAGTGGAAATAAGCTATATATATATTATTTTATAATGAAAGAAAACATTATCTTGACAATGGTTACATATATAATTAAGCAAAAATGATGCTCACATACCTGAATTTAAGAAAAAAAAAAAGAAAAGATACAGTTTTGTTTTAAATTAGTCAGTTTAAACAAATATAATTCAGGAAAGAAGAAAAAAGCAAAAATATTTTAATGAAATTATTACGAGTACAGTACTGCGTATTTTAAATGTTCTTTGAGATCTGTTGACTATTGACTTGATATCCACAAGTCCTGGACATTCCTGTCCTAACTGAAGGATTGTTCCTATGTCAAAATCAGTCAGACGTTATGTCTTACTGACTAAGATTATGTAGGCTTATTAGATGGAGTAGATGTGGGTATTTGTTTGAAATATATTTTCTATTTCATATTTAGTAGACGTGAAACTATGACCAGACTCTCACCAAAAAAAAGTCTATTTTAATCTAAGCATATTTAATTAAATATTTCATTTTTTACAAATATTGCTTGGAAACAGAGTTAATATCTACCAGTAAGGTAGGTACATTACTTAGAATTTTTTTTCATATGGATATACAGGGGAAAATAAACAATGTCTGGGGGCCAAAAAGAAAAAAACAGATTGTAAATAACTCTTACTTATAAAAAGAAATGTAAAGTCATACTGAACATGAAAGGATGTAATATTATTTGTTTATTACTTGCATTTTCCTGCCTGTAAAATACAGATTTTATGAGAATCAACAAAAATATGTATCATGAGTTTTGCAATTAGTGAAACTATGCAAAATTTTCATTTCAATATGAATTCTAAAAAATTCTACCTTGATTTTTAACACAAAAAAATCAAAAGAAAAATAGGCCCAACAAATATTTCAGTGACAGAATCTGAGCGAAAACTATATTGCGCTTACCATTCAAGAAGTTTGCAGATGATTTCTCTCTGAAGCAACACATATATAGAGAACACAAAGATATGACTGTTTGAATCCTTATCTGATGCTTTTATCAGTTAGTTCTTGTGGCGGGTGAAGCCACCAGTTGTGTCATCTGGTGGCTCACTTTGTGTAAGGAGATGCTTATTTAAAAGAGGTAGGTATGCATTGCTCAGTGTGGGAGGAGCATCAGTACTCATCAAGGGATACTTGAAGCTCTCTTTTTTTAATACATCTGATCCAACCCCATTTTAATTCTGGCTGCAAATGTACCTGCCATACAAGAAGGGTTTTTTTTCTAATGCAATATCATAGAGTAGTTTCAGTTTGTCAGGTAGTCACTGGAGGGTACTTGTTTACCTATCTGCAGTGAACTAATTGCTTTTAATGGAAAATCTAAACATCACTGAAGAGGAAAACTGCCTACTTATGAAATTCACTGTGCTAATAAATGTTTCAAAAATTAGAATTACCATATAAAAAGTAGCGGACTGTGATCGATTCCTAATGCAATAGGGAGCAGCGTAAGAATTGCATATGCTTTCTCTTTGAAATCTAAATCTTACTTTGTCTTCTGCACTTTTTGTTTGTTTTCAAAGTGCCACAATATTGTTCAGCTCATTTGAACTAATTCTCAGAAGACTGCTTGGCCCCATCTGCATTAGACTGAAAGTAAGATTACAGAGTTCTCTGAAGCTGGAATAGTTACTGTGGTCAGCATTTTGATAAAGAACAAAGTTTCCTTGTATTAGAACCTATCAATTATGTTGTCTTATCACATATACTGGAATACATAATTGTGCAGTCTGGGGTAAATAGCTCATATATTTCAAGCAGTGTCACAAATTTAAGTTCTGTACAATTTCATATTCTTTCAGAATCCATTAGCCTTGCTTATTCTCAAACAAGGGATTGAGTTGTGGTTCATAGAGCAATATTTTCAAGCTTTTCTGTCATTTTGATCACATAGAAGCTGGACAGCAACAAAATATTTTGAATAAAATGCTTATTCTAAATTTAAATAAAGTCTTATTTAAATTTCTTTTCAGATAAAGACATGTAGAAAAGCCTTCTAAATTGCCAATTGGAAAGGATGACTAGGGCTTTTGATTCTGCAGCTCATCTTTTCCCAGCCTGTTGAAACCCACCGAGCATTGAAACTCAGTCATGCTAGCGCTGGTTTTGACCAGATTCCTTAGTGACTTGAGGATAGAGATGAAGCTTCTTAACCTCTCAACAGTTAAGAAACATGGACATTTCTCCCTACGAAAGTTGTCTACCATCACTATATAATTCTATTTATCTGTCTCGTTGGAGATGGAGTCTCTATCTCAGTAAACAGAGAGTAGATATGAACACAAAAATAGTCTAAGTGTTAGTTGAAGCTTTACAGCACCACAAGATTAGCTTTAGAAACTTGGAACTGAGAAAGAATGGTCTTGACAGACTTTGTGAACTTACCAGTGCAGTTTGAGTTGTTTTCCAATGCTTCTGTGTAGTGCTTGAAGCATGAAATTTGTTGTGTTCATGGGCTGTTGTTACAGCAGATAACTAGATATTACAGCGCACTGTTTTATTAATGTGGACATGCTTGGAATTTTGTGGATATTGAATACTGTTTCTCAGCTATAAACCCTAATTTTCTCAAAATAAAAACATCAAATCACCATGACATTTTCTTTGAGGAAGCTTCAAAATTAATAGTTTTTAAAAAAGGGATTTTCACTAAATTCAGTCATCTAGTAGCCCAAGTGTTCCCACCATATCATTCACAGGGTGAACTGTTTCTACCTAGAAATCTGTTAAGTGTGTAGCCTCTATTTTTTCTCCATTACCTTTACCGCTTTCATGATTAGGGATGGTTCTGTAGCTCCCAAGTTAAATTTATTCATGATCTAGGGATGATAATTTCCTCTTGGTCAACTCTGTCTTCTGTTTTAAGCTATTATTCCCTCTATAGATACCTATGCTATGGTATCTCTCTCTGTTCTGATTTAGTTTGAAGAGGACAATAGTAGCCCTTTACAGCCATGATTTTGTCAGACTCAGCAAACCAAACTTTCATTCATTCTCTTTTCAAAAATTCCAATAGTGTCTTGAGACCTGTTCCTCTTTGTTCTTACAGTTTCCAAATTGGCAGTTTATAAGGTTTATCTTCTGAGAGTACTAAAACAGCAGCTGTGCAAGTAACAGCACATTCAAGGATTCCAAATATACATTAGGACAATTTCAGAACATTTAATGGGACTAAAGAACTCATTGTACCCTTTCTGTTGCCCTGAGAGTGTAGGCACGCTTTTCACTATCCAGACATAGACTAGGAGTGTTTCAAAGATGTCTCCCTTGTCTCCCTCTCTCTTCCTGGTGGTCAAATTGATGGTCAGTTTTTCTCATATACCTCCAGGGGCGGAGATTTACAAATCAAGTATGACGGCTGAGAACTACTGGGACCCAAGCTTCAAGGATATTTAGGTCCCTAATCCTTAGATAGCACTCTTAAGGAAAAAGCAATGAAGAGACAGTATAACATGATGAAGGAAAACCTCCAGGATGCAACTTTGTCAGGCAGAGGAGTACCTAGGCTGCATACAGTGAGGAAAGAAATATTACAGCATCTTTTATGTACTATGTCATATAAATATCAAAAGCATATTTTTTTCATATTTAAAAGTCTATAAGTGCTACCAAAAAAAAAACCCAAAAAACAAAAACCAAACAACAAACAAACAAAAAAACCCCTAAAACAACAACAAAAGCAAAACCAAAAAACAAGCCCTGCTTAAATGAATGGGGTATTAGGTGCTTAAATATTTTTTACCCATTTTTAAGAATTCAGTTTTTAAAACTGACGCTAAAGGTTAGGAAGAGTACCTTTTGTCACAGAAGTGACACAAGTTAAGAGAGAGATTGGGATGGAACCAGCAGTGCTCTGTAAGTCATGTGTCAGCTGGTGATAATACATACAGAGAGAAGCAGAAAAACACAGCAAAGTCCACCATACAAGACAAAACTATAAGATAGCATTACAGCATCAAAAGCAGCAGAGAAAGCAAGAGAATAAAAGTTAAAACAAAACAAAACAAAACAAAGATATTTTAGTGAAAATATCTTCTGCAGATTGGAGAAAGTGTGAAGGATTAGCAGTGTTAAAGTAAAAGGAAAGATTTTATATAAGCCACCTAGTGAGTACAGAGCTGAGATTCATAGATGCACTAAATAAACATTAAAAAAAGTGAATAACAGGATAAACTGAGAGGTATGAGGGTGTCTTCATATGGTGGTGCTGTGTGGAAGGGACAGCAGAGAGGAGTTAAGAAAATTAAAATACTATTCAAGTGTTCTCTTTCTTGAAGGCAAGTTATGCTTTAACGAGATTAATTATAAACTGAAGAGAAAAACTATGCACAGTTCATGCTCAGTGACAAAACACATCAGGTACTCAGCACTGTAAAATGTGAAATGATTTGGAAGGCTCACAATTAGAATATTTTAATCAGAAATTTTTTCTAAATACATCCAGTTGAATACATCCTGGATAATTTGTTCATTTTTCTTCAAAATTTTCCTCTCCTACTGACTTCATTTCTGCTCTCTGGAACAGAGATTCTGCACTAGATTTCAAAGCAAGATGCAAGATAATCATTACTAAAGTTTTATAGAATGTATATGATGATAAAACCTGTATTAAATTCAAGCTTAATGTTTGAACTGTGCTATCTTCTCAATGAGTGTGAGACATTCATGCAAAGACAGATTTTTTAAAATATAGAATTTCATTATCACTTCATTTAATTAAACTATAATAGTTAATGTCACACTGCAAACAGCGCATTACACACTTGCTTCTCAGATACAGATTTATTTTTACTTAGGGAAAATTCTGATAACTATGAATGCAGGTGACTTCAATGGGATGACAGTGTAAAATGTTATCCAGCGTGTTTAAGGCATTAGTACGTATTTTAAAGAATTCTAACATTTTGAGAGAACTCCTTCAATACAAATAATTGTGAATTACCTTATCTGTTATTGCCAAACCAGAAGATAGCTGTAAAAAAATTCAAAATCCTTTGTTTCTTCTTGAGTGCGATTTCTGGTGTTTATTAGAACATCAAAATTGTTCCAGTAATACAATGGGTGTTCCAGCGTGTGAGTTACTGATTCAGCACCAAGAACATTAGCGCACTCTGCAGCTGCCCTGGGAAAGCGGGATGGCATCGAGCCACTCCTTTCCTAGCACAGGATTCTCGAATACTGGGTGCATAAAACCTATGTACACTGTTTTTTTGCAGTTTCACCAACCCAGAAAGACATAACAGGATACCTTCAACGGAAATGAAAACTGTATCTTTGACTTCAAAACTAAAGAGATTAAAGCAACTAGGACTCATTGTTCAACTCTGTAGCTATTAGTATTTGACAAATAGTAGGCTTTTTTCGAGAAGTCAGTGCTAAAAAAGTATGCACTATTATGAATTTCTTTTTCTCTTATGTCTAATCAGCTTGTATGATTTCCCTGAGTGTATTACACTGACCCTCAGACACGTGCTGTATTTGTATTCAGGAATTAAAAGTAGCAATCAGCATAGTCTGATTTATCTGTCTTCTTTCCAAATTTGCTCAGTTTCATGTAAGAAACTTATATGTAAAAATACATGTTTGCATTAATCTGTATGAAATATGATGTGAAAACAGACTTTCAGGAAAGCTTCAGTTATACTTTGTCTTAAGACCAAGGAGGAAGTTGTTTAACTGTTTCCAATATAATTAGCCATTATATTTGCTGTTATCAAAACCTTGAGATTATATGGGAGTATTTAAACAGGAAAAAACATGTATTAACATTAATTAATTATTTAGTAATATGTGTTAAAACTGAAGATTTTGTCAACAGTCACTGTTCAGTTGCTGGAAAAATAGTAGGTCCTGTTACAGTACATCCTATTAGTCATTGTCACTGAAATGACACTGGATTTTTAGGTGAAATAGTTTACTGAAATAACTGAAAATCTCTTTCATTTTATCAGAAACTCCATGGAATGACATATGAATTACACAAAATTAGTAGAGTGTTAAGTTTCTGTCTTTCACAAGTACACAAAGGACCTCAGGTTATATGTATAATACCAGATATTTCTAAAATGAGAAGAAAAAGTCCAAACCTTATATCAGGGCAGAAGGGAAGAAAAGAGAGAGAGGGAAGAAGGGCTGAGAGGCCAAGGGAGAGTGAAGCTGGCAGAAGGCAGGGCTGAGAGGCCAAGGGAGAGTGAAGCTGGCAGAAGACAGGGAGGAGAGGGAAGCATGTCAGGGGTATGAAAAGGAAAATTCTTGGCCACTACTGCGTCTACACTGTCTCTTCCTCTTTGGCAATGAATGAATTGATTCACATATACTTACCATTTTTTATAAATAGACTGGCAATCAAGACTTTTATGGAATTTTGTATCCATAGCAGGAGCCAATTTACTTTATTTCCTATTATTACATTTCATGGATCACCGCATGAGTAAATGGTAGAATGGTTTCTGTTGGAAGGGGCCTTAAAGATCACCTAGTTCCAACTCCTCTGCCAAGTGCAGGGACACCTTCCACTGGACCAGGTTGCTCAAAGCCTCATAAATACTCCATTAAAATGTGGTTTGTAACTGTCTTAGACACTCTGAAATGCTTTCCTTGACAGCTTTCCCCACTTCATTGAGCTTCCAGATGTGTGTTTGGAGTGGCGATAGTGATTGCATTGCTTTGATTGAGCAACAAATAGGGCAACAGCCATATGCCAATCAATTGGCTTGCTCAGGAAGTCACAAGACACCAGTATGCTTACATCTGGTTACAGGCAATACCACATCCGTCTGTATGACTCATTCTGTTTAGTGAAGGTCATTTGAAAAACAATTGTTTCCCTAAAAGTATTGCTAAAACTACATCAAGACAATCAGGTGACTCCAGCCGAAAATGTCTTGCCATGAAGAATGAAAATACAAGTGAGACTTGCTGAAAAATAACGTTGGAAAGATTTGTAAGATGTTTGTGTCTAAAAGTGTTTCAGATATACAAGCTGAAACTCTGAAAATGCTGCATGCCTTTCAACTGGCTCATCATAACTGAGTTAACAGATGACAGAAAAATGGGCTCTATGACTTCTCCATCAGATTTAGGTCATGCCTTGCCTCTGTCAGAAGCTGGCTATCAGACTTGAAAGACCGTCTGCATCTGTCACCTCCATATACCCTATCTGAGGCTGGATGAGGATCTCTGTGATTTAAATATTTACATTGGGTCCCTTTTAATGTTTATAATGTTAGTAGAAACTTTATTACGTGGATTGTGTCAGGACTGTAAATATTAGCTTGGATATTAATAGTAGTCTTACAAACACAGTAAACTGACTTTGTTTACTTCCCTATTCAGTCTAAATTAAAAATTGTATTGTTGGAAACAATACAACAAGAAACAGATGCCAGGTGATGAAGTGTTCAGTGTACACACACAGTTTCTTTCTGCCCTTCCTTAATGACAGAAAGGAAAACCTGACATGCAATTGCACAAAGCCAACAGTCTGCTTATGCCACTTACACTGAACTGATGTAAAACAATTATCAACTTTGGGGCAATAAAGCTGATGAATCTCAGTTCAGTGGAATGTCTTATTAGTTAGTGAAAGCAGCATAATCATTATAGATTGTTAAGGATTTGACAAACTGAAGGAAAAAGAGGAAATAGAGCAATGTAATTAGAAAGTAATAGGAGTAATAGAAGAAAGTAACCTCAGTTATGCAGTCCAGTTTCAAGAGTAAAACCTTGACTGTTGTGGAATATCCACTTACAAAGAACAATACAATGTGATAGTCCCTTAGAATTCTTTACAAATAGGTCCACTACCAAGTGAATCTAATAAATTCTCTCTCAGCTCTATTTGCCCTAGCAAATCGGCTCAGTGTTTCCATTTTAAATCCATCTTAAATATCTTGATTTTGTCCAATATGAAGTCAATACAGGAATTCTGTGGCTGTTACTAGTTCAGAAGAGAAAAAAGCTGGATCTGTCACAATTGGTGGCCGAAATTCTCACCAGATAATGTGAACTATAGTCACTATTGTATTTTTTAAAAATGTATTTACACGTGTTTTGACCAGAGATTAAAATGTCTCAAGATTTAGCATCAAAAGCAAAATATTTATACATATGCATCTACAAATTTATGTTTAGGTACACATTTTGCTTTAAAAAATGGGGCCAAGATGTGTAATATGTTACACAGCTCTATATATCTGACAGTAATCAGCTCCAAACTGTGTGGTGAAATCTTCCATGGAAAAAAAAGGCTATTCTTAAAGTTCTTCAGAAAAGCAGAAGAAAATCTTAATAAGACGAGACAAATATACAATCCAGATGGACAAATATTTAATTTTGTAAGAAGAAAGCAGCAGAAAAGCAGCTGAAAAGCAGCAGAAAAAGCAGCAGAAAACTGTAGCTGAAATGTTGCTATGACCTGACAGCCCAACAGATGACCAAGGCCTGTGGCTACAAAAAGGACTGCATTGAGAAATTTCACCACCAGTGATGTTGCTGTGAATTATGGAAGATGTCAGCACAATATGTGAGAAAAAAAATCAAGACAAAATGCAGTAATTCTATGCTGAATTATTAATTGGTAGGGTTAGGCTACTGAGGAGTAGATGCTTGAGCACAGGTGGACCTGAAACCAGACAATTCAAGTACAGCACAATCCATTGTAGGCAATATTCAATTATAGTGCAACCAGATTCCACAAGCAACTGCTCTTTGCACAGAGGTGGAATCCAGATGTTGCAATCATGGCTTCCTGGCCCTATGCACAGTACAGATCCACAGGTCTTGCTTCACCTGCCTTACAGTCCAGGTCAAAGTAGGATGTAACAGGTAGTAGGCATAAAGAGAGAATATAGGTAATCTGAGTCTTTGTGGGTTAGTGATTTTTACTGGCCTTTGCCACAGCAGTGTTTTCAGATTATAGTCTAAAAATATGTTTTTAAAAATATAATGGCTTCTCAATAGAATTTTTTTAAGTGGCTAATTACAGATCTCAGCAGTAACAGACAATTCCTTACCCAGTTTGTGCACTGTGCAGTATAGCAATGGTCAATAGGCAAAGTTTTGCTAGCTTATTCTATCTAAAACTGTTTCTTCTATCTATGCCATTTTTTTCTATCTAAAATTGTTATATTTTTGTTTTCAAGCTAAAACAGCAATAAATTTTTGCATAGTGCATTACATACCCATGGCTGGTTTAGGTTGATGAAACTGAAAGTCCTGTGCAGGTTTCCTGCTTTGCTGTGGATGTCCTGGACCGTGCATTTAAACCCAAATTCTTCTAACATCAGTACTTTAAACAAAAACACTCAAGACAGCAAAATGGATCTGTCAGTTTGGACACCTGCCTGCCATTGACAGGGTCCAAGTTCAGTCATCTGCTCTTCCAGTGACTCCCTAGAGTGACAAACACAAGTCATTAGTGACTCCAAGCTATGAAGGTGCTTGAGACTGTCCGTATTTTCTCTGGCTAATCTCTGTCGCTGACATTGCCGTATACCTAGATCCACCAAGACACCTAGACCTGAAATCTTTTACCCTGAGGGAGTTATAAACATCTTTCATCTGTGATTGAAGTCCCCAGCTGGCTGATCTTTCTGCATACTTCTTCAGAGGGTGTGTTGTGACTCTGGGATGATATGGGTTTTGGTTGATAGCTCTTAGGATCAGGATTATTTCCTTCGGGTACATAAGTCTGTGAAATAGAGAGCTAGTTTTACCAAAAATAAGTGGTTTCAGAAGATTTTGCAAATGTTTCTTTCATTCCCCACTCTTAAATGTGCCATGCTGGCCTGAGAGGTGACTACCACTGCCTCCACGAGAAAGGATTCATGTAAGGATGCATGTAATCCATGTAAGTGTTCATTAAAATCCATGGCATCTCTGGAGAGACTTGTTCATCTGATGTACGTTCCTGTCTCTTAGCTTAAGTACGCAGCACATTATGTGCATGTTGTAGACTTGGATGTATTGTTGTCAGATAATGTAATGCAAATTGTGGTTCTGTGTAGAACTAGAAGCACTCTGGGCATTTGGAAGTGGCACATAGTACATGATGGAGCCTAGAACAGTGGGTGCTGCCATCACCGTGGGTGCTTGCTGCTGTAGCTGCAGGCAGCGATGCCCAGCAGAAAGGTGGGAAGCCTTGGTCTGACTGAGTTTGTGGTCAGAAAGCCATCACACATGCTTGTTCACACATCCAGGAGGATCTGTTCCATGATCTTACCAGGCCCTGAGGTATGACTGACTAGTGGGTAGTTCCCAGGGTCATCCTTTTCACCCTTTTAAAAAATGGGCTTGTTGTTTCTCTTTTCCCAGTCACTGAGGACTTTGCCTGACTGCCATGACTTTTCAAATATACTTGGGAGTGGCTTGGCAACATCAACCGATTCTCTCAGGACTCTGGGATGCATCACATCAGGTCCCATGGAGTGATATATACTTAGGTACATTAGGTGGTCTCAGACCTGGTCTTGTCCTAAGATAGGAGGGACTTCATTGTCCCTCCTGCTGCCTTAGGGTCCAGGGTCTTTAAACACATAAGAAGCAGGCAAAAAAAAATTTTTTGAGTTCCTTAGCTTACTCCATGTTGGTTGTCACAATTTCTGGCTTATTGTTTTCTTTAACCTTCGTTCTCTGGCCAATGTACATGTAGGAGCCTTTATTATTCTTTGCATCCCTTGAAAAATTCAGCTTATGACTTACAAGTGGCATAAACTTTGAAGCCTAATCCATGAAGACACTTTGTACTTAGTGTCACACTGGCTTCAAAGTGAGATGGAGTTGGGAATGGACTTAGGTTTCTAATATTTGGTAGAGCTAGCATCTCATACATTATTCAGTCAACATAATAAAGAATAAACCACAGAACTTTAGCTATTAACTTTTTAAAACCATTTTTCTGTATTGTCTGGAAAAGAACATTTGAAACACATATTCAAAACATATTCTTGCTGCCTTTTCTTCCAGGTTTTTTATTCTGCATTTCAAAGTAGTTGAGAATTTAGTTTAATGTTACAATGTTTTTCCCATGAGGTAGACTAAGTAATTTTGGCAATTTAAATGTTGATTCTGAGGTATTGATGTGGGCAAATGTAACATTCATTATACTTTCTGCAGTAACTTGGAAGTAGCTCCAGTCATTAAATCTCGTATCATCAAAAACTTGAATGCAGCCTAGGACATCATGGCTTGTCATCTTTTGTGCATGTTCTGTGATTTAGAACAGAATGTCCTTTTCCAGCACTATCACTGGAGATATTCAAGAATCATCTGGATGCAACCCTGAGCAATGTATGACTGAGGATGGTCCTGCTGGAGCAGGGAGGCTGGACCAGGTGACCCACTGTGGTCCCTTCCAACCTTATTCACCCAGTGACTCTCTGATTATTGAGGCTGAAGTCATGCAAACTTTGGATGAAAAAACACCAAACATAATTCGCAGCCAGGATGAGCAGGTATTGTGCATTGTGCAATCTGCTGGCATGTTTAGGTAACTGTCATGAACAACTGTGTTAATGCAACTGAAAATGTTTTAGTGGCAGTGACTGTGAAATCTTGAAGCTCCCCACTGTCACCAACTGTCCCCTTACCCACCATCACAAAACTGTCTGGTCTATTATGATTTGGGCTGAAAATATTCACATGCATTTCTTATGGGGTCATATGAGAAATATTGTGTAAGTGCTGCTTTTTTCTCCATATGTTCTAAAAAATATTTTGGTTTTTTTCCCCTCAATTTGACTTTCTTGTGTAAAGCAAAAAGTCACGAAACTGTTGAATAATGCTTTAATGTTCAATATTATGACCCAGGATAAACGAAGTGCAAAACTGAAAGCAGAATTAGGCCTTTTGCAGAGTTGAAGTTAAAAAAGCAATTAAAATTAATGAAAAATATGTATTGGGTTAACAATATGTAGGCACTCAATACATGGCACTAGGAGTATATAAGTATGTTCATAATGTTGAGAAAACAAAAGAGTCTGGTACTGATACAGGCTCTTTCGAGTGACATAAGAATTTCCTGGATGGTTGGTCTAGTTCTGATTGTGCATGGACCCTTCTCTTTGGCCAGAATATCTGGTGATGTGGACATTGCTATTACAGGGTGTGATGTTCCCAGCTAACAGATAAGCTTTCTGGCTTTCATACACTCCACAGGGTCTAATACAGGCCAGAGTGTTTCCTCTGGTTTGCTATCTCTGCAGCCCTGTTAATAGAGCAAAAGCCCCGTCCTGCGGATCACTGGCAGCGAATTCCGTAGGCATGAGGAGCTCTAAACCATCACACCCTGACCTTCATCTCCACTGTGAGACAGGCACTGTGCTGTTGTAGCTACAGGCACTTGAGCAGCCTGCAGAGTACTTATAGTCACCAGTTTTCTAACAACTGCCCTCCACAGATACGCCTCAGTCTCACAACTGCTTCTTCTACGATCATAAGATTTCATGTCAGTACTTACAGAGAAAATTTGCATCAGGAAATCCAAAAGCAGCAAGGATATATATGGGAGAGCTCTTTGGTCCTGTGGTTTTCATTCAGCAAATAAAATACACCTCAGATACTTCAGTTCCTTCAATCTATGTCATGTCAGTGTTGAAATCTAGGAAATAATCAATTCAAGTGTGGAGGGCACTCCCACTTCAAAATGGAAAATGTCCCATTTCCATCTGCCAAAAAAATTTCCCAGACTTTGCCATTATAAACAGAAGGATTTTTAAAATTTTTATTAAAAAAAAAAAAAACAAAAACAAAAAAAGAAATGTAGACGGCAAAATTTAAAAAAAAAAGCTTTTTATTGTAAAATTAAAATTTGGCTTGAACTACCTGTTCACAAAAATTATTATTTTTTCTTCTCTGCTTCAAACTGGAAAGAAAAATATCACCTTAAATGCTTATGGAACTGGAAAACTTTTTTGAAGTAGCTTTATGCATCATTCACTTGTAAATGGTTTGCAAAAAAATTTTAGGAAATGTCTGTTTCTTGACCAAAGAAATAAGGAGTGATCAGATGAAAAGAGAAAATGATCAATCAGTTGAAAGCAGAAAATAATCGCTCTGTTATAAGCATGAGTGGGAGCAGGACAAAGCAGGACAGTCAGAAAACTGAACTGTTTTCTTATCAACCTAATATATTTGGGGAGTTTTCAGCATATCTCAAAAGAAAAAACAAACAAGAAACCAAACAAGAAAGCACCTGTTGTTTAATAGTCAGCCGCTAAATGAGAAAGATGTCACTTTTCTAAACATCTCTTCTCATATTTTCTCTCTTCTTATCTTTATGCTTTAAAATGTCTGTTTAAATACAGTGAGACTATGATATTTACATTACTGCCAGGTGTGATGCAGTAATCGGTTATGGTGAATAAGAAAGGCAGTAAATGTTCCTGTGCTCCTTACACTTTATGTCGTTCTGACATAGCCTATTTGCAGGAGACTGATCTACTGCTTCATCCATGTTTGAGTGGAAATGAGGCAGAGCTCACATTAAGTAGAGGAAGGAACACAGTGGAAAGATGCCACCCTTTAATATAGCTTTCTGTTTAGTTGTTAAATCTCCTTCCATGTTTCCACATCCGTAGGCTTAGCCTTTGAACACCCTTATCTTTTTGCAAACCCATGTATGCATTCCAGCACGGCAAAAGCCACGTCCATATTAAGTGTACAGGCAGTGAAGTGCAAGTATGGAACAACATTTCTATCCAAATGATCCATACAAGAACTGTCAAACCTTTAGACACAATTTATATTGCTGTCAGTGAAAACAGAAAAACAGAAATACATCTCACAGTGTTTATTTATACATGAAGAATGGAGCTGCCATCACACAGTAAATCTGAGTTCCTAGTACCCATGCTTTTGTTTCCCCCCTCCTCCTTATCGTAGAGAGGAAGACCGAACACTTTTAAACTGAGGAGAGTGAAGGAAAAAACCAAAATGGCAAGAAAGACATAATGAAATACTACAAAGACATAATGAAATACAAATGAGTCAAGAGGAGCGACATATACAAAATCTGTTTCACTGGTTCACAGGGTATCTGCAGTCAATAATGTGTCTGCTCAACCCACATGGTGGTACTCAGAGGCGAGATGTCAGCTCTCTGAGAATCTGCATGAGTGGAATGTAATGCCCCAGGTAAGAAAGCCCACCAGAAGACCAGTGGATCTGAAGCAATTACTAATTTCTTCTTTTGTCCTAGGGAATCTTTCTCTGAAATGCAGATTAAACCTCAGGACTTTTGTTTGTGTCCATACCTTCTTTTGTGTCCATAAGCTCCATAAAAGTGCAGTACAATTTTATTGACTGATTATACATTATTATATTCTGATTTTATGAAATGTGATAAGAAAGAAGATATATTCTGAACCACAAATTTAGTCTATAGCTGTATCTAGATGACAACACACATTTCCTCCAACCTAAAGCACTTCAATATTTCTAATGACTTAAGTTTTAGAGCATCCTCATTTTTAAACATGGAAGTCTTTCAAAGTGCTTAAGCAGAATGCCTTTCTGTAACTTGACGTCAATGGGTCACCCACAGTAGGATTTGATCAGAGCAAGGTTTACAATGTAACGAATGCATAAAGCTAAGGAGATGCTGAAACTGAAGACCAGTAAATGAATGACAGAATGACAGAATGACAGAATGACAGAATATTCCCAGCTGGAAGAGACTCACAAGGATCATCAAGAAGTAAAGTTCCCCAGTGCAGGTACATTTTCTAGTAGAAAGAATTCTCTGTGCTTCCTTAGGGATTAGGAAGAAGTTACTTAAAAACAACTTTGAAATTCTTTTGACCTCAATCACTACTCTGTGACCTCATTCTTTCATGTTTTTTGTTGGTTTTGTTTTGTTCTGTTTGTTTTTTAAAGTGTCTTAAATTTTGAGTTATTTCGGTCTCAAGAATGTCAGACTCTCCAGGATAAATTACCTGCTATCACTTGGTTAGAATGCAGTAGGACCTTTAAAAAAGTTCACTAAAATACCTAAGAGTTTCTGAAGAACTCAACATCTTATTGCTTCATACATCCATGTTAATACTTCTATACTAAACAAGAAGGGAGGAAAACTATTGTCCAGGGTAAAAGTCAAAAAGAACAGTATCTACATTCCTGGTACTTTCGCACCGGAGTTCCAGAGTGGATTTTCCATATAATGTACATGGAGATTAAGCTGTGCTACGAGCATTTCTTCTGACAGAGGAGGCAAGGCTGTTATGAAAATTTGCTAGTGGTATAAATACCATTTCCAACTGGATTATTTGTAGCATATTCTGTAGCCTACAAGTTGACTTCTTAAGAGAATTAGAAGGAACTGGTTCAGATCTACTCGAGTAATGGCTTTAAGATGAAAGAAGATATGTTGAATTAGATGTTAGGAAGACATTCATAACTGTGAGGGTGTTGAGGCACTGGAATAGATTTCCCAGACTAGATGTGGATGCCCTGTCCCTGGTCGTGTTCAAGGCCAGGCTGGATGGGGCATTGAGCAACCTGTTTTGGTGGAAGTGTCCCTGCCCATGGCAGGGGGCTTGGAACCAAAGAATCTTTGAAGTCCCTTTAAACACAAACCATTCTATAATTCAGTGATACGCTGTCAGGACATCCCATATTGATCATATATAGCAAAATGTAGGCGGACAAAACTTAGCTGAAAGAGTCTTTCTCAGCATCTGGGCTCTTTTGCTACTACTTTAATTTTTGACTGTGGGCCCTAGGCTCTTACAGAATTAGACCCCAGCAGGGGTTTAGGACATAAATTTTGGGCTGGAGCACAGAAACTAACATTTTCACATTTAGACCTTTAGTGGATTGACCCATTTTGGACTTAAATCTTCAGAGTGAAATTGAATATGCATTAAACATAAAATGTATAGTTGCACTTCTGTCCCTTTTAAAATGTATTTGCTGTGCTTCAGCTGCATAGCCGTAAGAATTTGCATTTTTCTTCTGGAAGGGCTTCAACAAAGAGTCCAGAGAATCCTTGAATCTTAACTGCCCTCTTGCTTAGCTATTTGACACATTCATTTAATGTGAAATATGGATTTGGATGTCTTCTGCACTAAGAAAGAAATGAATACAAGTTTCTCACTTCCTGCATAGGTGAGCTATTGTGCCGGTTTGGCCAAAATCTAGCAACATATCCACTGAGAGAAAAACAGGTTACAACCACCCTTCCCCCGACTAGGTTTGGGAAAAGAATTTCCTTGAAGGAAAGTGAAAGAGATAAAAACCATTTATTTTAAGCAACACACAGGAAAAAGATAATAATGCTAAATAATAAAATCTCTTGCAGTGGAGAGAAACCTGGGAATATTTCAGAGTCCTTCTGTAGATGTGGTCTCTCTCCTCCTCGGAGCTGGGTCGGAGAGGCCGTAGGCCATAGGCCACCTCTGGGCCTGAAGGAAAATTCTCCCAATGTGTTCTGATGTTGTTGAAACAGTCCAGAAGAGAGAAAAAAAGGAAAAAAAAAAAAAAAAACCAAAGTCCCAGAACCATGCCAGAGAAAAAAAGGAATAAAAACCAAAGAGCTGGCTGAAGAAGCAAAATGAAGGATGCTTGCTCCGTGCCCCTGCAGCCACAAAACGCAGAGCAGTCTCCATCTCTGTGTCCTTGGGAACTGCTTTGAAAAGTTCATTTGGTTTTTTTTTTTCCTCCTCTCTCAAGCTCAGTTTAAAGGCACAGAAAAAGGCACAAAATAAAATTTTTGGCATAGAGCCGTGATAGGGGATACACATCATAGAATCACCCCAGGACAGCTATTAAAAAAGCTACTAATTAGGGAGTAGTACAATACACACAGTACAAGCTACAGAGATACTGCTTCAAATGAAATGGGATGTAACAGCAACATTTTGTAAGGAAGACAGGGTAGCAAACATTGAGAATAGCCCAAGCTCACCTCCTGGACTGGGTCAGCCACAGCAAACAGGCAAACAGATTATTAAACTAAATCTTCTAAGAAAGACTGTGTTAGAGAGAAGGCTGAGCATCGCAGAGCATGACAATGGGACAGCTGTTTTGTGTATGTGTGTGAGCAGAAGTCCTGCCAGGCACCTACCTGAGACAAGCATCTTGAGGATCTTTCTCGTGATCTGGAGCGAACTTTGGTGGCTAAACCCTTTAGTTCACTGACCATCTTCTATTTTGTCAACATTTTGTAGACTCTGCGCTACATTTCTTTCTAACATTTTCCTCGCCCACTCAAAAAAGAATGATTTCCTGAAGTAGTTTACAATAGTCAAGAAACTCAGGAAGACGTTTCCAATTACGGGTGAGACCATCAAAGTAAGCTATTACACAAAACCTCAGTTCTCTGTGGCAATACTGGGATTAGGGTTTAGTTGCTTTTATGGTAGAGGTTCGAAATGTCTTTCTTAAAGCTTTTACTGCCTTATAAAACAGAATACTTGCTGTACTACAGAACTTCAATTTTAAAATATTTAAAAATGAATTATATTGAAATGTCTAGCCTACTACTCAACAAAAAGAAAGAACATTATTGACCACTTAGAAATTTAATACTTACCACAAGAAACAACAATATCCTTACGGCGCAAAAATATGATTTTAAGGGACAGTTATGAGCTGAATAAGTTTTTTTCCCCTCCGCTGTATAAGAAGTAAATAGTGTCTGAACCTCTGCATACAGAACAGAAAAACAAGCTTATTAGATATAATCGTTGCTTCACTCAGTGGCAAAACATGTTTATTCTGGAAATAAATAGGATCACATCAAGGAATGGCAAGGACTGATTTTCAGGATCATAAATATAATGAATTTGTGTTCTATTTGCCTCAATAAAGGATGAAAATACTATCTGTTTATGACTTGAAAAGTTTTCTGAATAAGGAAAGATGTGATAGGGAGATCCTGTATCTAATTTTCTATTTCAGTTCATTACTGAAGAGTGTTTTATGGCAACTATCATTAAACCAAAGAAGATGTGACATAAAAATGCCAGGTTTTAATACAGAAGTCTAAAGAGATGTTGTCTTTTACTTTACTGGGATTTTTGTGTGGCTGGTTTCCTCTCAGTTCTCATGGTGTTATGCAGCAGTGTTGAGATGGGGCATGGTGAACAAAGTATCTGACTAATGATTCTTTTATTCATACTGGCTTTGTAGCTTTAAATATCCTACCACTATACTCAGTCTGGACTATGAGCCATGAGCCAACATAATATTTTTGTCTGCCTTTTGCAGTACATCCAGCACCTAGCTCCATTTCTTTCAGTGTTTCAAAATAATTTTTATATGTGCTTATGGTTTTCTTCTTTCTTATATATTTTTTATTTACTCTAATATAACTTTATCATTTATAATGAGGAGAAAATGCAAAATGCTAATAAAATCTTTAGAAGAATTAACATCATCCTTATTCAAATCCCTTTTCTATAAATGTCTTTGGATCAGTCTGCATAGACACTGTCTAGATAGTAACTGGATACCTCTTTAAAATATTAATGGAAAATAGACATAGAAAGTAAACTCACAAATAAACCAGAGTCAATTTTGATACATATTGAAAAGCTAAAGAAGGTCAGGCATGCAACTTTCTCCTTTCACTCCTGTAGTGCCTTCAAAATCCTCTAAGATACCTCCACACACATTCACTATTCATTTTGTGTTCACTTTCATGTTAAATTTGCTGCCAACTAAATTCCTTTTTCTAGTAGTTTGTAAACACATCTGTCCAGCAGAAAAAGGAAACCACCAGTGGTTCATTTCACATATTCCTAGCAAATGTTCAGGAAAATGTGACTCGCATTCACTATTGATCTTGCCGGGACTTGGATGAAATTCTTTTTGGCGGTGAGGAGTATCCTTTTTACGCTCTTGCCCTCTACTTCTTACTAAAAAGGAAAAAAAAAAAAGAGAGAATTTCAAAGTTGTCATCATTGTTGTCTAATAAGTACAGAGAATTGTAAAAAACAAAACAGCAGATATTTCTAATTTCATTGTTTAACAATTTTTAATGATTGTTAAAACTATTATACAGCCCAAATTACAAATTATGTAGATGACACTTCCCTGTATCATGCTCACGCTGAAAGCATGCTCATTCATATATCAGTAGGATTTGTATGCTAAGAAATGTGATATATTTGCCAAAGACAGAAAAAACCACATAAAAAATATTGAATTTCTTTGGCTGCTTGATGGTCTTTTTCCTATTACTCTGCTTTTCTTCTCTATTATAACAAACAATGGTGGTGGGAAATAGAAACAGCAATAAGGTTTTGATAAAGTCATGGGACAATACCCAAAGAAAGGCATTAGCTTTGATAAGTTTTTAATATTAATATTATTTTCAAGGACACAAACTCATCAATATACTTACATTCTCTACATAAGACTAGAAACAAATTAGACTTCCCAAATACCAATCTATATAGGTTTAATTACTTTCAAGACTCCTTTTGTTTAAAGCAGTGCATTAACCTCCAAATTAGATTTAGCCTGTTGGGAATGAGCTGAGAAAGGAGACTTAGACATGCTATATGGGACAAGCAATAGAAAGGCAAAACCATACAGACCCATGAAATACAATCTTTTTCTTTTTTTTTTTTTAAGTATTTTAAGTAAACTAAAAGGGAGGGGTGTACAATCCATTTGGCTTTGCAGAAATCCTTTAAGTCAGTCCACTAAAATATACATTCACTGTATTTAAATGAATTTTGCCTATCAATTTTCAGGGCTCAATGCACTGAACAGTCAAACCACAGCTCTGCATTGAAGGTACGCTTTAATTAAATGAAAATATGCCTTTAGTTTAATTCTTCAAAAGGCCTGGGGAATTGGGTTGAGACAGGCTGTAAAATGTTTACAAAGGCTGTCAGAGATGGGTTGCTTTTGCTGCTCCTTCTTGGAGTAGCATCAATCACAGGTGATTACTAATGAACAGATGTTTTAAGCTTCTCTGCTCTTTTCCCATCTCCGTTTAGCACTCCTTTTTTTGCAGACTCAAGCACCCCTATTACAAGCCATCCTTTCTAGCATCAGTACTATGAACAATTTTATCTCAGAACTTTTGGCAAAACTCACGCTTCCTAAAGAATCTTTTAAAACTTCAACCAGGACAATTTTATTTCTGTCTGTGGAACAGCAATTTTAAAATTTCCTTGTGAATGCACAGTATTTCAACAAGGAGATAATGTTTTCACAATGTTTTCCTTGTGATTACAGTTTGAACCCTGGAATTGCCATCTGCTCAAAACTGTCAGCCACAGTTTACATGAAATATCCTGTTACAGCAAGAAGCACACAATCAAGAACCAATCCTCCATTCCCCTTTAAACAAAACCCCTATAACTTTAACTTGGGGCATTCAGGCTTTAATAAAAAGCCAGAATTAGTTAAATATAAGGAAATTGTATAATGTTGCTTGGCAGTTTGACTAGATCACTGCAGATATATAATTCTTGTAGTGATTTATTTAATTTATTCCCCTCCAACCTTAGATAACCATCAAGAAAAAAAGAAAATATTGCAAGCAACATATTAATACAACAATGTATCTCACTTCTCCTTAGTAGTGAAGTAGCATTCTCTGACTTGAATAAGTATTGTGTGAATTATATTTCCTTCTGTCAAAGCAACAGGAGTCTTCTCTGCTGTCTTCCTAATTTTGCATCATCTGGTTTGATATGAGGCACGTCTTTCCTTCCAATCCAACCTGAATGCTGCAACAGAGAAGTTCATCTGATCCTGGTGAATGGGAAAGAGCCAAAAGGGTGGTTGCAGTCTCCAGTGCCAGCAGGGAGTGCGGGATGGGAGCCAAGAAGGCTGGCGGGATGCTGTGGGAATGCCCCACACAGAGGTGGCTGGATGCAGGATGCTTTCAACTCCAACCCAGGAATATCTTGTGACTAAAAGGGAAAAAGAGAACTGTGATAAGTAGAGACAGAGAATTCTAACATTTCCTGCAGAAAGGAATTGTTTTTAAACAATATTTTACAGTTTAGAAGATCTAACTCATGGATTTTAAGGGTTCTGATCAGCTCAGGGTACCAAGGGCATCACACATACTGCAGGGGCATGGGGCAGCTCTTGGGGATGGCACATGCCAGGTCTGGAGTTACCACCACCACCACCATTTTCATGGCAAGGCTGTCCACAGCCAGCAGTTAAGCAGCATATTTTCTTGCGATGCTTCCCTGATTATGAACTAATGTTTTTCCCGAAAAATCTTGTTTCACTGAATATTTTTTTCCTGATTTTATTTTTATTTTCAAAGTGACAGCATATGCTCAGTACATCTGTGAGGGTTGGGTGTTCAACTTCTTAACTATCATGGGTAAATGAACTTAACTGTCATGGGTAAGTGAATGAGATGAAACTAAAGCCTTCTGTCCCTTACTCAGATCTTCTCCACATTTCTCTTCAGAGTGCCTCTATGCACATTCATTTTTCTAAGATGAAAAAGCATCTCAGCTTTGCAGTACTACATTGAACTGCATTGACAGATTACTGAGGGACTTCGAACTATCCCAGCAAACAGCTCTGGCTTTAAATGGCCAGCATAGGAGCATAGGTCAGACCCCAAGTAGTTCTGAATACTACCTACAGAAACAGCTGCAAATGTCTCTGCTTAGATCCCATTAAAGTGAGCTGTTAAATTGTGTACCTCCCTTGTCAAACACAGAAGTTTTCTGAACAACTGGTAACTGAAATCAAGGATTATTTGCCTGTAATCAGAGTTATATATGCCCCATATTTAATGCATTCTTAGTGGAATATGAAATGATGGAAGTATAGGCTGGTTAGTTTATTTTAGTGCAAAATATTTTGTACTGTAGAAAAGGGCCCTACTGGGTGTGCTACATTAAAAGACACAGAGGATTGAATGCATTAGATTCTAGGCTTTTAATTAAGATATATTTATTGAAAGTTTAGTAAGCCTAAATACTGCTAGTGGAGGAAAAGGAAAAATCCAGCTCATGTCAGATTTTTATGATAAAAAGTTTTGGATGAATATTCAGATAACAAAGTTTTATTCTAAAATACTAATAATTGAAATGATGGACACCTCAAAGTGCTAAGGAGAATGCTGCTCTGTACCAGCACATTGATGCAACCTTCCCTTCTACATAAAACCTTTACACAATTCACTTTCCTGGATTCTTGCTGAAGGGCATTGTTTTTTCTGTTATGATGCAGAAGTACATTGTGCCCTGTGTTCACCACATGGATGGGGCAGCAGTACCCTTCCTGCTCAGGAGGCACTCTGGGTGCTCCTCACCCCTTATGACTGTGAAACTTCTCTTTTCCTGGTGTGGGTAGCCAGACCTGCTGGGATGCCTGGCAGAAGAGCCAGGTGTCCCGGTTTATTCCCTGCTGGCAACTAAGCCCCACACAGCTGCTCACTCGCTCTCCCACAGCAGGACTGGGAGGAGAATCCAAAGTGTAAAAGCGAGAAAACTTGTGGGTTGAGATAAAGGGAGTTTAATAGGGAAAGCAAAAGCTGCACATAACTAGCAAAGCAAAACAAGAAATTCATTCACCACTTCCCATAGGCAAGCAGATGCTCAGCCATCTCCAGGAGAGCAGGGCCCCATCGCACATAGCTGTGACTTGGGAGGACAAATGCCATCTCTCCCAACATCCTCCCTTCCTTCCTTCCATCCTCCCCCAGATTTATATGCCGAGCATGACACCGTATGGTGTGGGATACCTCTTTGGTCACTTGGGGGCTGTCCCAGCTGTGTCTCCTCCCAAGTCCTTGTGCACCCCAAGCTGCTCACTGGTGGGATGGGGTGAGGAGCAGAAAAAGCCTTGACTCTGTGAGCACTGCTCAGCAACAGATAAAACAACCCTGTGTTATTAACAGTTTTGTTTTCAGCACAAATCCAAAACACAGCCCCACAGTAGCTGCTGTGAGGAATATTAACTCTGCCCCAGCCTAAACCATCTCACCAGGACTAGCAGACTCTCTATATTCCTGCTTTAGGTGTTTGTAATTCGCAATCAGCAATATTCAGGTAGGAGAAAAAAAAAGAGGCAAGGAAAATTCTAAAAGTACCACAAACAACAACAAAGTTGGTTCTCAAAAGAGAACAACAATTTATCCTTCAGAATGAAAATACTTATTACCAAAATAAATTTATTGCAAAAAAGCCCCTATCCTCCACAGATATTTAACTACAAAATCTTGGCTTACATTTTTTAGCAGAAAGGAAAGAGGTGATTATCTTTTCCAAAACACTACCAGCCCCATAACTCATTGCCCCTATGTCACATCAGAGCTACTCCCACATGCCCAGCTGATATAGAACAGCTCAGGACTCCATTATTCTAACATTCCTAGCACAGTATTTCACTTGACTCAGCTAACATTGTCCTTGAGAAAGACAGTAGCAAGCTAACGTTTTTTTTCAAAGCCAAGCTTACACTTTGCATATTTATTTCTAAAATTCAAGCTTCCAAACTTTCTAAAATTCCAAACTTCATCGTCTAGTCTATTTCTGACTTTTACCTACTTTTGACTACTTACTACAACTAAGTGCAGTTCCCAATATTTGTTTTCTGAGCTTTGCTAATTTGGTGATGTTTGATCACCTAGTTCTGGGACAAGACAGTTCCTATAGTTTATAGTGGTTATCTTATCTGGGCTTACACAAGTTTATAACAACATTATCCGTACCACTTCTGTCCTCCTCTGAAGGACACATTGTGTTCACCACCTCCATTAAGCAATTTTCTATTGTACTGGATAATCATCTTTTATAAAAATATATTGATTTGTATTTAGTACCTTTTAGCTACTAGTTATTTCCTAATTGCTCCACATATGAAGAAGGGTTAGCTATTTCAGACTGTTTAACTTATATAGACTGGTAAGGAAATTACTCTTACACAAGTATTCAATAGCAAATGGTGGAGTCTATGTATGAGGATCAATTATTGCTATCACTTTCACAGGTTTTATCCTGCTGGAGCCACCAACATTTTAGATTTAAGTTCCTCTCTCTCTCCTCTTTATTCCTATAATTTATATATGGGTGTATATATATGTATATGTATATATGGTATCCTGTATATAAGAAATATACTGTATACTCAAATACAGACAGGGCAAGTAAAATTCAGTAAACAGCTCCAAGTTTCACAAAGACTGTAGAAAGCTGATCCTTTGAAGCTTGCTGACAATCTCATGATGTTGTGGTAATCAAGTCCCTTTGTGGAAGGATTTCTTCTGAAACTGCACAGTTTTTCTGTTTAGTATTCCCAAGATATTTTCAGAGCCCTCCTTGGAGAGCCATATATTTTCTAGATTAATAAGAATGAATATAAAATAAGGAGTTTTCTCATTTTATCTATCTTGGCAGCGTGCCATTTGGGTTGACTTCAAATGTCAAGGAATTAATAAGTCTGCTTATTTTTTAATGTAGGAAGGTTGTGCTTTTCTCTAGTGGACAAAAAAAGAAAGCAGGCTTCCCTTCTTCAAGTCATTTATACCCTTGCTAATTTAAGAAGTCAGCAAAGGTTCAGTTCATTTAACAAACTTGCTCAAGTACATGCATGAAAGGATCTTTCATGTTTTAAAATATAATTAAGCCACTGCCTTTTACTGAATACAGAGGTAATAAGCAGAACCGAGTTTTGTACATTGCCTAAAAATATTTGAAACACCAATTTTTACAAGTCTTATGTCTAAAAGCTGGTATGAAATTTCAGTCTGTGACAATATTTAATACTAGTAATTTTTTAGTGCATAAACACCTACAAGTCTGGCTGCCATTGGAAGCAAGAAATAATGGAAGAGAAGGAGTGTGGAGGAAATGCCATCTAAAAATTATGTTCCAAGTTCAAAAAAACACACCTCCAAAGAAAGATTACATTTAGAAGAACACTATAAAGCTTCGTGCATTTTGTTTTAATTTCTCTGAAAATTAGGCCAGCTCTGTACGGGCTTTTAGGACAGACAAGCACTTTAAGCTTCATGAAAGTTATCTGCCCCCCTCCTTCACAGAGAACCCCCCAACACACAGCTACCTGAATTGTTCTGTAAACCTGACATCATTACAACCATAGATTATCAAAGGTATAGCCACAGTCCTCCATCTCCAAAACTAGTTGTTTATTCATTGTTATAATTTGGCAGAATTTTTAATTAGGCAGAAATTGGCTGTTACTTTCTCAATTTTTTTTTTTTTTCGAAACAGTAGTAAGAAAATCAGGATTATATTTTTAATCATCCAGACGATGGCAGTATTTTCACAATTTAGTTACACAGTAGGAGAGTATTGTTGAAAAAAAGGGATTTCCTGATCAAAGCTCAGGAAATCTTTTCTTTCTTTTCCTCTAATCTTCAATTATTCCCGCATTATCCATTCCTGTCCTAGTACTTCTTTACTCAACAAAAAGAGCTTTACTTAAGATCTTGCTGCTATTCCCCAAGAAACTCTGAAGTGCTTTCTGCAGTGTCTTTCAGCCAGTGTCGCCTCACTTTTCAAAACAAGTATTTCAGAGCAAATAGTGGCTGGTTGGGCACAGATGTGTCGGAAGAGGAAAGGTGACAGGGGACTGTCCTGCCAGCCCCCAGCCATCACCCTGCCTCTGGGAAAGCTCAGCAAGGGCAGAGGGAGAAAGGATGTGTGAGGTACGGGGAAGTCCTACCCTGCAGCACTGAAGACACTGAGGTGCTTGAAATAGCCTCTTCTGTCTGCAGAGAGCTTCAGTCGCCTGTGGCACGGGACCCCGGATCAGCCAAAGGAGAAAGAGCCTCTGTTGGTCCCTCCCCACCTCGTTTGGGAGCTGCATTTAAGGAGAGAGCTCATATCCTTGCTCTTGCCTCAGGTGTCCTGCCACTCTCTTAGTGTCCTGCCAGCCTGGCCATCCTGTAGCCCCCAGGACACCCCCTGTTGTGGGCAGCCCCCTCCAGCCACCTCTGACATCTGCTCTCATGATTAAGATGAGGGCTGGGCTGACATCTGAGTCCATGTGAGCTCTGTTAGCAGGCACCCAACCACCACGTCTCCCCATGGGCTCAGCACAGGGGGCTTCCCTGGAGCCCACTCAGCTGCAGAGAAGCAGGGGAGGGCAGGTCCCATCCTTTATCAACCCCTACAGGAGACAGAGCAGCTCTCAGAGGATGGACAGGGACCTACCTTCCTCTCACCATCACTGCCACATGGGCATCCTGCTTGCAAAGCACAGGGAGCCTTGAACTCCCTGCCCCCTTCGGGGTAAGGACAGGCAGTGGCATCCTTGTCCCCCACTCCTTACCAACCCTATCCCTCTGCTATGTGCCAAAGGAACACACCAGAAAGTTGGAAACAACTGTTAGCCACATGTTGAGAATGGAAATGGATAGATCTTTCACAAATTTTGCAGGAATTTGGGAAGAGAGGGGAAGGCCTGACACCTCATTAGTAATCAGGCTACATGATCACTTGGTACAAGGGGAAACTGAATTAATGGAGCCACAAAAAATGTTGCCTGTTCAACAGCTTTGATAGCACTAGGTACATTCCTTGCTTTGAGATCAGCATCCTTCACATGGGCTGGGAACCCCTGGGTATTGTCATGTGTGTGTCAACAGGCCCTTTGCATGAAGGTCAAAACTAAATCCAGCTGTATATGATGATTATTGTCTTCTGTCATGCAACTCCATTACTAATTTATACATGTTGATTGAAATAATAGAATAATAATCCACAGCACGAGATGAAAGATATATTTGCATCTCTCCTGATTTCAGCTAGGGTAGAGTTAATATTTCTTCTCAGTAGCTGTTACAGTGCTGTGTTTTAGATTTAGAATTAAAATGGTGTTGATAGCACACTGATGTTTTTTACTAAGTTGTGTTTTACCTAAGTCAAGGACTTTTTTATTTTTCGCCTGTTTCACGCTCTGCCAGTGAGGAGGTGCACAAAAGTAACTGGGAGAGAGCACAGCTGGGAGACAGGTGACTTGAACAGACCAAATGCAGAGAACATCATGCCAGTATATAAGCTGGGGGGAGTTATCCGGGAGGGGGATGATCCAGTTTCGGGAAGGGAAGTTTGGCATTGGTCAGTGGGTGGTGAGAAATTGCATTGTGTATCACTTGTTTTATCCCATTTTATTATCATTATTATTAATATTATTTGCCATTATTATTACATTTTACTTTGTTTTCAATTATTAAACTGTTCTTATCTCTACGTAAAAGATTTATTTTGATTTTCCTCCCCATTCCACCAGGATTAGGGGAAGAGAGATGGGGTTGAGGGGGCAGCTGTGTGGTGTTTCATCTCCAACTGGGCTTGAAACCACAACAGCATCACAGAATTTTACTATTGCATGATGACAGCTTGCTACAGGAAAGGAGCTTTATTTGCAGCACATCGTTCCCCTATTACAAGTTTCCTTTCCCTGAATCACATGGTATTACCCATGGCCAGAGACAGCATATTTGACAAACAAACAGTGACACAGCATCTCCCCTATCTTAACACCTGAGCTACAGCCTAACTACAGGCTAGAGTGACTCAAGTCACTTTTCCCACCCACTTGCTACTGGTCAGTCATGTCTCTATCTTATTTAATGGGTTCATGAAACCACTGCTGCATAGCAGCTCATTCTCCACCACCCAGTTACATCAGAGCTAAAACTGTTTTTTTTCTGGCACCATGACAGAAGGCTTAACATTAATTTGATATACTTATTCCCTGACTACAATTTTCATACATGTTTCTCAATCTGATCATTATCCATAGATCCTGGATGCAAACTTCGCACTCACTCTAAAACCTCTCAACCTCAATGGGTTACAAATATTTTACATTAATTTAAACCAACATTTAATTATAGTGAACATTACCAAAGTTACATCTAATCCTATTTAAATGAGGACACTAATTATTATTTAAACAATTGTCTTAAATAAAAGCCTACCTTAAATTAATTTCCTACGATTTTCGGTTGGGTTTGGGTTTTTTTAATGAGTAAAAAGATGTCATAAAGAATGTATTTTGCTGTTGTTCATTACTGTGAGTCTTTCATTTTGTTGATATAGCCACATCTTGTAATCTTCCATAATAAGTGCTGCTGCCTTCCCTTTAGTGGGGCAGAGATGAAGCCTTCTGGCAGCCAGTAGTGTCCCAAAAGATGGAACAGGAGCTCTGCCACAGCTTGGCACAGGATTGTGTCCAGGTAGTTCTTGAATATCTCCAGTGGGGGACACTCCAAAGCCTCTCTGGGCAACCTGTTCCTGGGCATGGTCATCTGCACTGTAAATAAATTCTTCATCATGTTTGGGTGAAATCTCTTTCTTTTCATTTTCCAAATAAAAAATCTCCAATGTTAAGAATGTTTTCTACATTCACAACCATCTCTAGCACATTACATTTTAAAACAATGCTCAAAGACATGATATACAGACTGAGATGTAAATGGCTTTTGCTGCCATGACTGTGGCTCACCTGAGAATTCCCTTCATTTCATGCTCTAGACAGGACCATTGACATCCAGGCAGGTAAAATTGAGCCAGAGGGCATGACAATTAGGAGATCTGCTGTTCATCTCTACCAGAACACAATCAGAGGACTCTTTAATAGATTCTTGCTTAGATGAGTAAGACGAGATACTCCAAGAAAAGAAGAAAGGACTAAGCAGCTGAGATGTCAAAGACTCAAGTTTAATGAGTGTTTACAGCTGACCTTACACAGTAAGTACACAGAATTTTAATCACTTATGCATCCAAAGAGTCGTTTGTAGGTTTTTCCATATGCTGTATTTAAAATGCTCATAACTATGTTGCTGAGTAATGTTAGGGTTCTGTGCCAGAATCAACAGCAGGCTTCTTTTTCATCTGCTGCCAACAAAATGCTTAGAACAGTTTATCATCCATAAATAATTATGTGATGTATGTAAGAATTTGTTAACTATCAGTCAATATTTTTTTCATTTATGCATTATGTGGACATGTTCTTTATCTCTTTGGTGATCTTTAGTTAATACTGTTGGTTTTTTCCTTTCATCTATTTCCAAAATAAAGATTACTACAAACAAGTTTATGGTACTCTTACAAGATCTATGGCCGTGAAAATTAGTGTTGCAACATCGTCTTCTTTTCTTGTTCCTGAATTTATGGTTCTAAGTTATTTCAAATCATAAAAGCATCATTGTGGTTATATATACTTGTCTAGAAGAATAGAAACTTCTGAGATTTTCCAGTGTTCAAGTATTCAACAAAACAGATGTGGTTATTACAAATAACTTTAATAGAAATCATCAGCGAAGAAATGAGTGGGAATGGAAACAGGAAAACACGGAGTGGTCTTTCAAGTTTTTAAATCTATTGAGGAGATCTTACCAGGTATATACTAAAAAGTCTGAGACTGCAAGCACAAGCATATGATTTAGTTTTATCCTGTTGTCCAGTGCACACTGCAGAGGGAAAAAGGTGGAGGTCTGTTGGAGCCCAGTGACTGGAACAGCTTCACAGAACAAGTAACACTGACAGCACAGGCCCCCTTTGTGCCCACTGCTGCGGAAACATGCAGGGGTGCCAACACAAACTCTTTGTGCCACTGATGGGCAACCACTGGGTGCTGCTTTCAGAAGCCTGAAATGTGGCCATGAGACCTCGTAGTGACAGCTAACCCAGCCATACTGGCAGAAATGCCTGTCAGATGTTTATAAGAAATTTAAAATTCATTCAACAATCTCTCATTTGTTATACAATTGACTAGCTGAGCTGGCAAAAAAACCCCAACAAATGCTATCTATGAAATCAAAAGTAACGAAATACTCCTCTAAGACCAATTGAAGAAAATGAGGAAGAAAAATTAAGTTGTTCTGACAGTAATAAATGATTACGTCATTTACTGACATTTGCTAATCAGATGGTGTTATTTCTTTCTTCTTTTCCTCCTAGAAATGCATTACTTTATAAACAGCAGGGAAAAGGAAGAATAGATCAAAATCATATCTGTAATTTAAACTAATTTCTAAATCAAAACAGATGGCAATAGAGATTGTGGAAGAGCTGACTCATCAGCTGAGCTGTATTTAAAAGAGGAAAGACAGAGCAGGGATCATCAGATTATCTCTCAAGAAACTCTGCATCTGTCTGGAAAAATATTTGCAATATGAAAAACCTGCCTTCTTCCCCCACAAAAAGACATATGTTCTCCTGATAGAGATCATGCATTGCAAATTGTAACTTTTCTTTATATATTAGGTCTTAAAACTAAGCAAAGACACTCTAAGATTAAGAAAGGGGTGAAGCAAAACCACCTGTTTTAATAACTTAGCCAGAAGAATGTGCCTTGGCTTTCGTGGAGAGTTTCACCAGCATCAGAGCTTCAGTGATGACCCAATCATTACTACATTTGGTAATAATGTTTATATTTAATACTTGTTTTTACAACAGGTATAAATAATCACCAAAGCATATTTTGTTGTAAAACACAGTTAAATTATTTCAAGCTTGATTCATCTTGCAGAATTCTTTTGGATCATTCAGTATAATTTGCAGCATCTTTATGGCAACTCTTTTCTTTACAGTAATTGTTTAACACGCATTCTCAGTCATGCTTTATATTTCAGGTGAGGTCTTTTTCTTTTGTTTAGCTATACACAGGGAAACACCTAGAACTATGCAACAGCCTAGCTTTTAGGAGAATTCATGCCTAATGCTGACAGAGTGATATAGCACTGGAGTATAAGCTTGGTTTTCCATTGGACTTCATGTTCTAGAGTCATTATTGTCATGAAAGATGTAAATTTTGGGGTTTTTTTTACTCAGCATAAATGACTATGATGTCTCCTGGAAAGTGAAAAATTAGCCTGTGTCTGGGTAATACCTTCTTATCTATTTATTTTTTTGAATTCTTGAGAAATACTAGAAAACAGCCTCCCACCAGCAAGTCTCTGGCGATATACCTGGTTTCAAAGTCAGTTTTTCATCTTTAATCAAAAGGAGAAGTCATGTTTCAGCAATCTGATAAACACACAGTGAAATCACTGGCCTGGTAAACGAGGAGACAGCATCTGATGTTGTCTCCCTAGACTTCAGGAAGATCTTTGGCACTGTCTCCCATAAAATCATCATCATGAAGAACCCAGTTAGGAGTTGAACAAGCAGGCAGTGAGGTGGATGGAAAACTGTCTGAATGGCTGTGCCTGAGGTTGGTGATCATTGGAAAAAGGTTAGTTGGAGGCCAGCAAGTACTAGTGTGTATACCAGGGTGTGCTCTGTCCCATTTAACACTGTCATTGATGGTCTGGGTGATGGGACAGAGCACTTCTTGGCAAGGACTGGGAGAAGTAGCCGATGTTGGCATGCAGAGGCACCTTGAAAGACTGGAGAAATGGAATCATGAAATTCAACAAGGGGAAGTGCAAAGTCCTGCACTTGAGGAGTGACAATGCAACCACCAGGGCAGGCTGGGGAGCACTCAGATGGAAAGTAGCTTGGCAGAAACCGACATAAGGGTCCTGGGTGACACCAAGTTCAGCATGAGCCAGCCATGTGCCCTCACAGCAAAGGAAGGCTTAAAGGCTGCTAGGCTGCTTTAGGCGAAGTATTGCCAACATGTGGAGGGAAATGATCCTGCTCCTCTACTCAGCACTGGTGAGGATACACGTGAAGTGCTGGTTCCTGTTCTGGGATCCCCAGAAGGATGTGCACATACTAGAAATAGTCTAGCAAAGGACCGCTAGGATAATGAAGGTGATGCCTTAGGTTTTAACTTTTATGTTTTTCAAATTCTGTACTGCTTAGAGTGTAACTCTGAAGTTCCTTGTAGCCTGTTAATTTCTGCTCTCTCGTGCTAGGTAGACATAACAAAGCCTCTCCAGGCTTTGCCTTCAAGGACAGCCAGGCTGTTCTAGGCCCATAATGTGTAAACCAAAGACTCTAAAGGGGGGCAAGCTGAGGGAAATTACATCATTAAACTGAATCTTTAATTGGAGAATTAACCCTGATATGCAAATGAACCAAATCTATAAAAGTGTGAAGAACTCGTGACCTGTTTTCCATCTTGGGCTCCATCTTGGGCTCCATTTTGGCAATAGCCTCTGGCTCCCCAGGGTGTACCTTGAAGGCCCTTCAAATAAATACCTATTTTTATTCCCTATATTCTAGTTTCTGTTTCTGGGAGGCCTCTTAAGGCATCAAAGGGACTGTGGAATCTCTCTTACAAGGAATGGCTGAGAGAGCTGGGTCTGCTCAGCCTGGAGAAGAGAATTCTCAGAAGGATCTAATCAATATCTATAAATACCTGAAGGGCAGGCACGGAGGACAAAGCCAAGCTCTTTTCGATGGTGCCCAGCATCAGGACCAGAGGCAATGGGCACACACTGAAAGACAGGATGTTGCCTTTAAGCATCAGGAAACAATTGTTCACTGTGATGGTGACCAAGCACTGGCACAGGCTGGCTGGGGAGGTTGTGGAGTCTCCAAGGAGATAATAAAAGGCCATCTGGATATAGTCCTGGTCAACAAGCTGTAGGTGGCCCTGCTTGAGCAGGAGGATTGGACAATATGACCTTTAGAGGCCACTTCCAACCTCAACAATTCTACAATTCAAACTCCTTTCATTTTTCAGAGACTTTTTATGCAGGCATTAGATGTCCTGACATTGTAAAATAAACTTTAAAAATTCAAAAGGAACTGTTTCCCTGTTGCACTTTTCTAGTCACTACTGTGACTGCTTTGTATCAAGTTTTTTGTTATTGTAGGGAACTTTATAATGTATATTCCTAAATATATGCATTACAAATGCCTATTACATTTTTTGAACTACTACATAAACAAAGTCAAGCTAGTTTGTGTCATTTTATTCTCTTGAACAGGTTTATGAAAGACCTGTGTACCATATTTGACCATCACAGAGCAGACAACAATATAGATTGATTGGAAAAACATATCCAGCCATGCTACATTGATTCTGTGCATCAAACTGTAATTTACAAACCTTTCAATACTATAATGTGTTTTTAATAATCCTTTATGGAGAACTACATTGAAAACCTTGGGTGAAATATTCTGGATTACTTGGACCTTGTCTTGTGTATTTAATTCCTGAGGCCATGGGGAGATATGACAAAATCCATATCACATCTTCAAACATAAGGGACTATTTAAGCGGAGGAGGAGGGGGATGATTATGCATTCCTGTTTTAGCCTTTTTTCCTGCTACCTGGTCTGATTAATTGGTACAACTAAATGGTAGCCAAAGCATATCTTACTTTTCCTTCCAAGTGTTGCATAATCCCTCTACCTTTCTTTATTCCTGTTCCCAATGTCCATTCTGGATGGCAGCCTGGTAGAGGCTTTTCACTAATGCCATGCCCTTTATACTCAAACTTCCTTTTTCTTCTACTTTCCAAAATTAAACTTTAATTTCAATCCTCTCTTTTAAGCCCCTTATTTGCAGCCCAATCAGCCTCTACTGCTCAGGCCCTGTTCAGACAGCCTACACTGTTTCTCAGCAATCAATCAAACACAAAGTACTCCCTGGACCTCTGGTTCTGATGACACCCCTCCTGACTGGAGAATTTTTTGCTGTGGTACTGACTACTTTCAGGCACATGCTGGGTCTTAGGGAGAGTGACAGAAGTCTGCATTTAGCCATGCAACAAAGCACACCCTGTTCAGTGAGGGTCTCATTCTCTGTCCTGGTATTACAGGATGAAAGGCAGAAGGTGGCAGGCCTTCCGCTTTCAACTGCACAAGAACAATTTGCCATTATTTCCAGATGGTTACTTTTCTTCTTATTAAAATAGCTTATTTATCAGTTATGAAAATTTTTTTTGTTAATCTAACCTTTCAATGTCTCCCTTCAGTTGTTCATTTTCATTGCTTTATTAACAGAAGATTGAACTAAAATTATTATTTTCTAATGCAGCATTCAATATATGTCTGTGACTGCTGATTTTCTAAAATAAAAACATAAGTATGAGTCTCTGCAGAGAGACCTGGAATGGTTGGATAGATGGGCTGAGTCCAATAGGATGAAGTTTAACCAGTCCAAGGGCCGAGTCCTGCATTTTGGCCACAATAACCCCCTGCAACGCTATAGGCTGGGGACAGAGTGGCTGGAGAGTGCCCAGGCAGAAAGAAACTTGGGAGTACTCGTTGACAGCCAACTCAACGTGAGTCAGCAGTGTGCCCAGGTGGCCAAAAAGGCCAATGGTATCCTGGCCTGTATCAGGAATAGTGTGGCCAGCAGGAGCAGGGAAGTCATCCTTCCCCTGTACTCGGCACTGGTGAGGCCGCACCTTGAGTACTGTGTCCAGTTCTGGGCCCCTCAGTTCAGGAAGGACGTGGAGACACTTGAGCGTGTCCAGAGGAGGGCAACAAGGCTGATGAGGGGCTTGGAGCACAAGCCCTATGAGGAACGGCTGAGGGAGCTGGGGTTGTTTAGCCTGGAGAAAAGGAGACTCAGAGGCGACCTTATCACTCTCTACAACTTCTTGAAAGGTGGTTGTAGTGAGGTGGGGGTTGGTCTCTTTTTCCGGGCAACAACTGACAGAACAAGAGGACACAGTCTTAAGTTGCGCCAAGGGAAATATAGGTTGGATATTAGGAGAAACTTTTTTACAGAAAGAGTGATAAAGTATTGGAATGGTTTACCTGGGGAGGTGGTGGAATCACCATCCCTGGACGTGTTTAAAAAGAGATTGGATGTGGCACTCAGTGCCATGGTTTAGTTTAGTTAAGGTGTTAGGGCAGAGGTTGGACTCGATGATCTTGAAGGTCTCTTCCAACCTGGTAATTCTGTGATTCTGTGAATTCTGTGATTCTGTTTCAGTTATTTAGGTAAATGTCTATTCCCCCTTGAATCCTGCTAAATTCATTACCTCAGATCTGTTGATCCTTCTTTGAGAACAGACTTGGGGCCACTTAGGGTGTTCCCTCTCTAATTCTGAGTTCTTCTGGCAATGAATCACTTGGGCTTTATTATGCACGTGGGCCATTTGCTCTTTTTCATTTTAATTATGCTATCTTTCACTTGGAAAATCCTACCTTTTTTCATGAATAGAAGGAGGTAAATTAGAGGTATCTAGTAGTCAGCCTTCTCCACAACACTACTTTTTCAATATATGTGTCTTTTCACTATATAAGTATCCTCTTATTTGCTCTTTGTACCAGTCTGTCCTCTAAACCTATATTTAATCTCTACTTCTCCTATTGCACTCATCATCTGTTAAATCTCCTGTACTGTGAGTCATATTGTACAATATGAATTAGGAAGCAAAGAAAAGTTAAATGTGGGAAAAAGAAAAGAAGAAGAAGAAGAAGAAAAAGAAAAGAAGAAGAAGAAGAAGAAGAAGAAGAAGAAGAAGAAGAAGAAGAAGAAGAAGAAGAAGAAGGAAAAGGAAAAGGAAAAGGAAAAGGAAAAGGAAAAGGAAAAGGAAAACTGTGTGAGCTACTCTATATAAGAGTATGTATAGAGGACTAGGTCAAGAGGATGCTTTTCCACCTTTTAAAGTCATGTGAGATCAGAACCTCAGCCTGTGCTCAAAGAAAAATGCTATTTTTTTCATGTTCAGATAATTGCCTCTTATCAATGTAGGTCTTCCAGTGCTTGTCTGACCTATAGCCAACCTATATGATTCAAAAGGTATTTCTTGTTAACATCCTTTTGGATTTTAAAACTGAATATTGCCCTGGTGTGGCACAGGTATCGTGGCAAGTCAGCATAAATGGGAATGCCTACAGATTTCAAGCTTACTTTAATTTAGGCTTCTTTCTTCTTCAGAGCATGTGTAAATTTATGTATAGCAGGTGTGTGCACACACATATATGGACAGATGGATACAAATATAGACAGATATACAAAAAATACACTCAATCCTGCTAAATTTGAACTATACCATAAAAATGTAACAAATTATAACCCTTAACAGGTGAGGGATAGTCTTAATGCTTCAGGTATTATATGTGTCTTACTCACTGGAAAAAAAAATTCTGTGAAAACCCGAGTGCTGAATATATTTGCAGATTCCTGGGTCCAGTATTTTAAGCATGCACCTCACTGGTCCATCATTTAATTCACCTGACATACTGCTGAGAAAACAATGCACTCCTGTGTAACAGCACAGAGATTATTCTCTTGTATTTGTTTTTTGTCTTCAGTCCATGCTCAGAAGGCATCATTTGTATGGTCTCAGGACATGGCAATGCAGAGTCACTTATGTACAGTTCAGCTATTCCAGCCAGGACTGCTTGAGCTACTTCTTGGGCTAACAGCAGAGCAAAACCTGAGTTTACATAAACAAAACTGGGAGGAGCTGTTGACTCCCTTTAAGGCAGAGGGGCCTACAAAGAGACTCACACAAATTAGAGGATTGGGCAATCACCAACAATATGAAGTTCAACAAGAGAAAGTGCTGGATTCTGCGCCTGGGACGGGGCAACCCTGGGTGTACCGACAGATTGGGGAATGAGATGCTGGAAAGCAGCAACACGGAAAAGGACCTGGGGGTCTTGGTTGACAGAAAATTGGACATGAGTCTGCAGTGCCCTGGCAGCCAGGAAGGCCAAGCGTGTCCTGGGATGCCTCGGGCACAGCATCCCCAGCTGGGCAAGGGAAGGGATTGTCCTGCTCTGCTCTGCTCTGCTCTGCTCTGCTCTGCTCTGGGGCAGCCTCACCTCGAGTCTTGTGTGCAGTTTTGGGTGGCACAGTATGAGAACCACATTAAGCTATTGGAGAGTGTCCGAAGGAGGGCAACCAAAATGGTGAAGGGCCTTGAGGGGAAGCCTCATGAAGAGTGGCTGAAGTCACTGTGTCTGTTCAGCCTCGAGAAGAGGAGGCTGAGGGGAGACCTCACTGCAGTTACAACTTCCTTGTGAGGGAGAGAGGAGGGGCAGACACGTCTCCTCTCTGGTGATCAGTGACAGAACCTGAGGGAATGGCCTGAAGTTGTGTCAGGGGAGGTTTAGTTTGGATATTAGGAAAAGGTTCTTTACCTAGAACTGGACACTGGAACAGGCTCCCAAGGGAAGTGGTCACAGCACAGCAACCAGATTTCAAGAAGCATTTGGACAATACTCTTGGGCACACAGTGTGACTCTTGGGGATGGTGCTGTGCAGGGCCAGGAGTTTGACTCGATGATCCTGATGAGTACCTTCCAACTCAGCTTATTCTATGATTCTGTGATACTGTAAAATAGTTTTTCTAAAATTTGCTAAAATACAGAATTAAATGAGCTACACCTCCATCTGGACCATTTCATTTTATTGGCCAGAGTAGCATGACTTAGGGAGCTGCCTGCAGAAAAAACCCAAAAACATTTCAGGCAATTGTACATGTTCTTGGGAAGTCATTAGGCTTTGTAAATTGGCTTCCACATGTTGAAAATCTGATTCTAAGAATCAAATCTAGTCAAACTGCCAGATACCATAAACTACAACTACAAGCACATTTTTCTTCTTCAAAAGAAACCATACATATTATATATCAAATACTCACAAATAGCTATTTTCATGCACTCTACAAATTAATGCAGTTAATTTTCAAAGGATCTAATTTTTTTTGCACACTGAATCTATTAATGCTCAATTTATGAACACAAAAATGGCTAAGTATGAAATAAAATATTACTGTATGAATTAGTTGCCCAGCCTTCAACCAATGCCTCTTAAAGTCATCCTTGGCTCTTTTATTGTATCACAAGGAAAATAATTTCATTAGAATCAGAGGTACAAAATTTTCCTTTGTTTTCTTTACGTCATCCTTTGTCAGACTACATATAAATAGGAACTTTTAAGTTGAGTCTGTGTGGTGCTTACATAAAGTCTAAAGCTGGATTATACTAAGAACTTCTTTATTTTTTCCTCTAAGTCTCATGTCTTGTAAGTTTGACTGCTCCCAGTTCCATCTGTAGCAAAATCCCAGAAGTTGTCATTGTGCTGTATTTGAGAAAAAATGTGGAAATAATGAAAAAGGTGCCTTACCATTGAATGGTATTAATATATTACACCAAAAATTTCACCAGTGAGCTGGAAAAAAATCAACAAAACTGACAAGTAGGAAGGCCTTTCTGTTGCTTCTCACAAGGGCTTTTACAATATGAGAATATGAATCTCATCACCTCTATATTAAGTAAAGTTCTTCTGTGCTTAAAATTTTGTAAGGAAATAGAAACAAAAGCTGAGGGTATAGTGCTTTAAGAAGCATTGCTTGTCAACATATTGAGAGTGACAGGAGACTGAAAAAAGGGTAACCATAAGGAACAAGTACCTGAAGGTGAAACCCCAAAAACTGCTCAAAAACATAAACAGCATCACCATTGAATTAACAGAATTCAGATGCTTAAAAAAAATTGTGATAATTCAGAAAAAATCATTGACTTAGTTACAGTGCTGGATAACAACTGTCTATAACATTCGCTTGCAAATATCACAGAATCATAGACTGGAAACTTAGAGATCGTCTAGGTCCAACCCCCTGCCATGGACAGAGACAACTTCCACTAGACCATGTTGCTCAAAGCCCTACCCAGTCTGGCTTGAACAGTTCCAGGCACATCCACAACTTCTCTGAGCAGCCTCAGTAGCAGTGATTCACCATCTTCACACTGAAGAAATGCTTCTTAATATCTAATCCAAACCTATTCTTGCTTAGTTTAAAGCCATTATCCTTTGTCCTATCACTACATGTCCCTGTAAAAAGTCCCTCTCTGGCTTTATTGTAGACCTCCTTTGGGTATTGGAAGGCTCCTAAAAGTTCTCCCCAGACCCTTCTCTTTTCCAGGCTGAACAACTCCAGCTCTCTAAGCCTGTTTTCACAGGAGAGATGCTCCAGCCCTCTCATTATCTTGGTGGCCTCCTATGGAGCTGCTCCATCAGGTTCATATCCTTCTTATGCTGGGGACCCAAGAGCTGGGCACAGCACTCCAGATGGGGTCTCATGACAGTGGAATAGAGGTGAAGAATCACCTCCCTTGCCCTGCTGGCCACGCTGCTTTTGATACAGCCCAGGGCACAATTGGCTTTCTGGGCTGGCAGTGCACATTGCTGGCTCATGTTGAGCTTCTTGTCAACCAACATCCCCAAGTCTTGTGCTTGGCCAAGAAACTGAAAGTGAGATTAAATATATAAATACATAAATGCCATTTTCCTCTTACAATAGCAGTTGTTTCTAATCACTATGACTAGAGTGCAAGATGTTCACTACCATCAAAATCACTCAGTGTCATTCCAAAGAAAATCTGCCACACAATTTTGTTTGCAGTTTGAATTAACTTTTCCTAATTTTGGTTGACTTGGTGTAACTTCAATTCTTTTGGTTTATCAAACCATGATGCCGTGAAATGCCTCCTTAAACCACTTGATGGCAACAAAGCAATTCAGATACTAAAAGAGTTTCTGGTTTATGCATATCAAGGTCTACCTGTTCAAACAATTTCAAACATTTAAACTAACGTAGAAGTACTTGAAAAAGCCTGAATAAGAGCCCTTGTCTTTTAGTTTTGCTATTATATTTCTTTGATTACTATTCCACCTTACAAGCAAAGACCCATAAAAAAGAGTAACTATCCAAAAGGTTACTTCAAAGCCACCTGCTACAAGGCTGTGTGTCAGACATGCAAAATTATACACCTCCCAGCAAGTCAGCTTTTAAAGAAATGGGAGAACTGCACTAGAAGCTCAGTTTGTTTTCCAGCAGTGGCAGCTGTGACAGAAGGAGGACCAGAACTGCTTGGTAGCTGGCAGTGCACTGCAAGGAGAATCACAGGTTTGGGCTGCTCTGCACATGGCAGTCTGGCTACTAAATCAGCCACTGTTTCCTAGATTAGCTAGGACAGCCAAGGGAAGAGACTGTGGCATGAAGATCTGATAGCAACACTTAGCCTGGAGGAATGGACAGAAAAATACAGATGAGAGAGTCTATCTAATTTAAAATGTAAAAACAAATAGGAAGGTGCCATATTCCTTGAAACAAACACCTTCCACTTGTCTTCCATTTCAAATCTATACCCAAACCACATCAGAGCTATCTCCAAATTGGTGGAGTGACAGATACAGCATGAGGGAAGAAAATGTATCTCTTCTTGAGCTTTTTATAGATACAATCCATATCAAATTCAGATTTAGCAACTTTTATAGATTAATTTATTTTGTGACTAATGACAACCAAGGTTAGCTAAAAATAATAAGACTCAAGGGGAAGAAAATAGGTGGCTTCCTCAATTTGAAATACATATATTTTTCACAAGAACTATTTATCCTTTAAACTGCAGTTTTGTTACTCTGTAGGGCTGCAGGCCCCATGTACTCAGTAACTCCTGGTAACTACATCTTCTATTACGCAGACAAACTTGTATACCCTTTCTCCATAGGACAGCTCATCACATTTCTGATGTCTTTAAAAACAGAATCGTAGTTTTTCTCCCATGTTTTAATCTGCTGCGTTTTTTTTTTTTAAATAAATAGTGCCTCCTATAGAAAAGGACTCAAGAACATCCTAACATTAATATGCTGGAAACATTAATATGGTGGAACATTCACATATTTGACCAGGTGGCTTGTGGTGCGTATTAAATCTGAGGAGGTCCTGAAGATGTAGGTGCTGTACAGCCTGCAGTGTCTTTATCCATCCAGTGACCATTTATTTATTACAGCTCCCCCATATTATATGAAGGGATAGGTCAGCCTGCAGACATCCCCTCTGCCATGAAAGGCAGGAAGATTTTTATCAGCCCCTCACCTGCCTCTCTGCAGCTGGTATCAGTTAAAAGTTGTCCTTGGGCTAAAACCTAGATAGTGTCTTTGTATGTGCTTTGGCAAAGAGAGCTCATGGTTTCTGTAACAGTGTCTACTGCTTATTTCACAGCCTGAATGATTCACTCTAAAACTTGGTTTCACTGCCTTTTACCAACCCTACTGATCTTCCTAAGTATGGAAGTATTCCTGTCCCTTACAGCTCCTTCTTCCACCACGTAAATCATCCCAGAAGCCAAACCCACTGCGACTTTTAAATTCCTCTGAAAGTCTCTCTAGTAACTTATTATTATATAGATAAGTTTTAGCATTTCATTAAATAATCTAAAGGAAGCTGATTCAATCACCACTAGTCAAAACAGAATAAAAATAATAGAGATTTAGCAGCAATTATTGCTGATGTAATGAGATATCTGAAAACTGTAGGCACTGAATTAGAAATTACCTAGCAAAGTACTGTAAATACAAGACTGGAGCAAACTTTTAATGCATAAGTATGTGAGATAAAGATAATTTGTTTCATTTCAGTAATTGAGCCACTGAGGCTGTCATTCAGCACCACTTTCAAAAAATAGTAACCTCCTGGGAGCAGATGGAAAGAGAGCTGGAGTGCCAACACTGTTTAACTCCTGGGTTGCCACTGATGCTCCTGTAGGCAACTGGAATGAACCAATCCAAATGCCTGTGCAAGGGCCAGTTCAGCTCCTTGTTATTCCATCCTTTAGAGTGGGTGTGGTCAGTGCTTGCCTGTCTGGTACATAGCAGTGCATATCAAATGTGCTTTTTGAGTGACAGCATTTCTATTGTTGTAACTGCCCTGTAACTTTTATCCTGTAACTATCTAAGAGGGACATGAACTTTTAAAAAGGCTCCAGTCTTAGGTAAATGAACTTGGATAAAGGCATGTTGGAAGAAAAAGTGCTATGAAACAAAGCACAATACAGGGAAAATTCTTCCATAGGGAGCAGCTGAGAAAAGAGGAACTTCCTGTGATTGCTAGTAGCTATACCAAATTATATGCTTTTTGTATAAGGAATAGAATAAAATATAATGGAGTATGCTTACCATTAAAAATTATAAACTCCCCCTAAACTGAAAGTAGAAATAAGCAAGGCAGAAGGGACTAGAACCCTATTATCCTACTGGCCTAACCCGTAAAGAAATTTCTTTTATTTCACCTGTATGGATCTGCTACTTCAACATATCCAAGATGCAACAAGAACTTCATAAACCCACTGCTTTTGTCTCCATGTTGTGACTGTCTAAGAACTGAAGTTCCCTGTGTCCTGATGGGTGCTCCAACGGGCAGAGGGCTGGCATCATAGAGAAGACTGCCACCACAGGTGTCTGATAGAGCCTAGCAAATTCACCCAAGATACCTGATGAGACAGAGCAGGCAGACTGATCCTTCAGTACCCATCACTTTTATGGGACTTGAACAAGTTTGGCAGGCATTTCCAGGAATTTTGGAAATATTCCTTGTGGATACAAGTTTTTAAAGTTTTATTACATACAGTCTTTCAAGTGTACATGTTAGTACAGGAGGAACTTTCCTTCTCCACTGAACACAGAGCATCTCTCTTCCCCACAATGTGGTTGGAGTTTGTACATCCTACCTTGAGTTTGCTGGAATTTTAGAGCTTAGATGCAGTCAGCCACTAGAGCTGAGCTGACACACCACAGCTCTGTAAACCAAATTGAGTTGATCGTGTGTTTGAGCCTGGAGGATTGTCCTACATAAAGGCAATGTTATATTTCTGATGTTATTTTTCTGACATGAGGTGTATCATTGGATGATGTGGGGCTCAGCACACTGAAAATGCTGTCTCAATGGCTACCCCATATGAAGGGTAGAGAGCTACATAAGGAAAAAGTGCAAGGTAGTAATGAATCAGCCACATTTCTGATAAACCAATTAGGCTAGTTTAGATGCATTTGAATCTATCTCTACTTTCCTTCTTGTTGATGTCATTCTAACTGCATATTTTTACAGATGTCTCCAACGTTCAAGTAATCCGTTAAGCAATCAGGATTTTCTCATGGTGTCTTTTTTTTTTTTTTTTTTGTAATTTACAAAACTAGCTCACATATTTTGTTTTATATTTTATCAGAAAAAGCAAATGTTTTATACGTTGCTAGCTCCCACATTAGCAAGGAGCACCAGTCCATTTCAGCAAAGCAGACAGAACATTGTAGGTATATAACATAGGAGTCATGCTGTGATGGGTATGCACTGCACACTGGGTTTTGGATGTCTTCATTTTGGCTGTTACTATCTTTCATTTAAGATGCCACTCACTAAGCCATGGTTTGACTTACTCAGAGTTGCTCTGTCAATAGCAAATATAACACTCAAACGTTGTGAAATACAAATCCTGTGTTTGTTACTGTTGTTCTTTCATTTCATTTAGATGCATTCATATTAGTGAAGAAGATGGCACTGAACTGAAATAGTAGGTATGTAATTGCACTCTATGCTCAAAGCATTCCTAAGGCAAAAATATTATTAGCGGATCAATAGTTTCCATTTTCTTTCCAAATGTAATGCCCTACCTAAATTAGCATTTCTGACCCTCCTTTTCTTTGTGGGGTTTTTTTTGTTTGTTTGTTTGTTTTTTTTCTTTGTTGTTGGTTTTTTTTTGTTTTGGTTTTTTTTGTTTGCTGTTGTTGTGTTTTTTGTTTTGTTTTGTTTTGTTTGGTGGGGATTTTTTTTTTAAAGTGTTGTAGAAACGTGTTTTCTGCAAGTTTGGATTTATTTCAAACTGGATTAATTAAAATTTTAAATCCCTAATTTTCAATCTCCTTTATTTCAAAAATTCATGTATCTCTTCTCACAGAGCTGCAACATAGTGGATTCTGGAAGTGAAGGTAAGACCAATGTGTCATGATTGCACAGTTAGGAGAAGTTAGTGACTACTTTGACTCCAGCCTGTTTATGTAGATTAATTAGAAACAAAAATGGATTGGATAAGATATTTATCTAGTTTCAGGCATCAGCATCCTCAGACTGTAGGTAAAATAGGATCACTAAGGAAATATCTCCAAAAATACCTCAGCAAAAGATAATGCAATTTACTATCATGACATTCATTTGTGTTTGGTAATAAGGCTTGTTACTGTGAGCACTGCTAAGCCAAAATTTCTGCAGCTCTGTTCTTTTCCTGCATAGCCCTTGCTCCTGTTTCACAATTTAGTTGGCTGGTTGCACTGACCAAAATGTTGCAAAACAGAGGCAGAGAGGCAAAATGAGGCTTGATCAGCAGATGTCAAAAACCATTTGCAATCATGTTATCATCCTGGTTATATAAGCAGAAGGTAAGAGGCAAAAACCAAGTGAAATTTGCTGTAAATTTTAAAAGGAAGGAGATTCTGTTGGTGAACTCGTTTGAGTTGTGCTTTGAAGAGGGCGATTGCTATTTATTGTTTGATACAAGTTTGTAACAGCAGAAATAACCTTTCAAATTGGAAAGTGTGGGTGGTACAGTGTCACCAAAGAGCTGCAAGAGCAACTGGCACAGAGGCTGAAAAATGTCCAAGGGCATCCTGTTTAGAGTTTCTGAAAGTCGTTGCGATTTCTATTAAAAGTTACTATATCTGCATCTCATTTTAAGGTATGTTTTTTAATGTTTTGTCATACAAACTTATTTCTTAATTGAACAAAGCCAGTGTGTTTCCAAGATTTCTGTCTTCAAACAGAGATAGAAGGTGAAAGACATGTAATGGTAAAGGATAACTGATTAGAGCTGGCCTGACACACCACATAAGCAAACTCACAGAAAGTATGTTGGTACTCCAATAAACATTTCCTAGTGTAAAGTCTTCACTGGGTGAGGAAAAATTTTAATCTGATAGAAGTGTCTAAATCTCTGAAGGTAAAAAATTTCTATCAGAGACCTTGGGATCATGCAGAGAAAGCAGTTGCTGCGATGTGCATATGTCAGCGTATTTTAATTCTGCCTTCCTTACGTCTTTATGAACACAAAAATAGATGTGCTCCCGTATTCCTCAGGCTCCTCTTGGTGTTTATGCAGGGGGTTAATTAGGCAGGGAGGAAGAAGGCACAGTTTTAAAGTTGAATGACATGGAAGGTCCCAGAGCAAGCAAAGGAAGGCAGATGAAATCTCACACACAGATCAAGCTTTTTAATTGTGAGGGACTTCTGAGGTCCCAGTATACCAAATCCCGTAATATCTGTATCTGGAAAAAATGTCATACGCTGCCTACTGAACCCTGGGAGGTATTTTCTGTTTACTTTTTCCTTCTAGTTTTCTGACTAGAAAAGCAGGTTGTAACTACTCTAAGGTTTTGAATCATGTGAGCAAAGGCAATGATGCTTTTACTGATGTAAAGCCAATGGGCACTACAATCCCACACTGCACCATATCCCAGTATCATTGATTTCCTCTTTTGTGCAGGCCAGGTTATGTTTGTAGGTGGAACTGCAGTTACCAGAACCACGTGAATGAGAGGGGCCAGAGAGGAGCTGCAGAACCAGCACAACACTGGTAGAAATGTTGGTGCAGAAATGTAACCCTGGGGAAATTCTCAAGAAATGGCTTCTCTTTTTGTCCATATGCTTAGACCTCCTTCCAGGAGCTTTTCCTGCAGAAGGAGAGGAGCTCCCCACAGTGCCCTGCTTCCCTGCTGGTCCTCCATCCTGTAGAGTCTGGGATGTCACATGAAGAACCATATGAAGGATCTTAACCACACCATCTCACACACCTCAGAGTTTTCAACACATCTGTGAATCAAAGCAATCCTATTTTTTTTAAGCCTTGAAGGAATTAATACATCCGTTCTACTAGCTCCTGCATTTTACTTTTAACAAAGATGGATAAAAAGTAGTAAAAAATCAGTAGCACTTCATGCTCAGCAGTGTCACATATTTTCACTGAGGGGAAAGGACTACCAGTAAGCAAAATGCAACTGTAAATACATGGTCCAAGTGCAGGGCAGATTTCATTAGGAGAAAAGGTACGATAGTAGCCAAAGCCTCAGTGGAACTCTGTAAAGAGCCTAGTGAAAAGCAAGTTGGCTGTATCTGTGGAGACAAACAGGAGGCTAAGGAACCATTTATCCTCCCCTTTAATGAAAAACTTTTTCAGGGTACAATTAGCCTTGGTTGAAGGTGTGACTAAGTAACTGTTTGGAGACTCAAAAAATTTTACTGTAATAGACCAGAAACTGAATTTCACAATCTCTTGAAGACAGAACTATGCCTATGTATTTTATCCAGAAGGCTTTTTGGCTCTGACAAAACTATGACTACAAATTTTGAACCTAGATCTTGAAAAGGCAAAAGCTACAATAAAAACAAGAGCTCATCCCACGTTCGCAACAGAGCAGTAAAATTGTCACAGCACAGTCCAAAACAACCTGTTTATATCTGCTGACCAGTGATTTACTTTTGCTTCCTAACCTCATAGGGTTGCACTTCCCAAAAGCATTTTAAACATCTGAGCTGAGGCTTTTGTTTCAGCAACTAAATACTTACAACATTTCCAGTGGTAAGTAATTTCAAAGTCCTGCCAGGGATCTATCTTGAAACATATTTCTTCTGCAGTTATATGCTTTCATCCGGAAGTATTATGCATTCAGTCGTGTCTGATATCATCCAGAGATACCTGCTGGCAATTTCAGACCTCATGAGCTGTTATTTGCATGCTTGCATATGCCAGAAACTATGTCCTAATGGCCTTTGTGATGTCTCTGGCTCTCCTCCCTCACTGGGGCAAAACTACTTCAGAGAGGATTTGAGCTGAGATTATTGCTACTTTTTGGGGCTGATCTGGTGATTGTTGTTGGTGCTTCATTTTCCTTCTTTAGTCGGTTGTATGTTTCCATTTAGAGTAAGAATGGAGTTTTTTACAAAGAAAAAGGAAGAAATTGACAATGCTGTTTGAGGGTAAGTTCAGATGAACTGAGCTGCTTGAAAATTAACTCTGAAGTTAGAAATGCCTCACTTCTGCCTTTGTCTGCCCTCCTTTGTCTCTGCTCTGCCCATGATATTCTGCATTGGGTGTTCTGTACTGTTACACAGCAATGGATATGTCTGGGGGTTTTATGGAAGGAAATTCAGTCCTTATGTATCAGTTTCATAACTTCAGGAGTCTTTACTCCTGAAATACAGTTAATACTGGAGGAAGAGCAGAGGGGAAGAAAGACTACACTGAGGAAGGCTGAATGAAGCCCAGATGAACCCAAGGAAAGCTTCAAAGGCCTCCATTTGTGCTCCCCCAGGCTCAGAGGCAGACCCAGGACCTGTCAGAGCCACCATGGGTCTGCTCAGGAAGTCTTCCCTGGCAGCTCTGCCCTGGAGCTGTATCCTTCTGACCTCTGCTCAGTAATTCTTTAGGCTGCCAGTGTTGCAGACCTAATGATGTATTCTTCACAGGGCTGTTTCAACTATGCTTTTTAATGCAGCTATCTCAGATTTCTCTTGGATCCTGCCAGAAAAAAAAGAGGATTTTTCTATTTTGAGAGTGCTCTGTCTCTCTCTGCCGTCAGAGCTGGCCATGTTACCCACTATGACCAGTTAACTGACAGATTAAACACTTCTCTGTTCACAGATCGTTCCTGATCCTGCTTTATACTGATATATTTGTTACTTGGAAGGGTTAGATCAAGCATATTCATGACTCTCTTTGATCCCTGGATTATTCATATATTGATCATAGCAACTATTCAAGTGCTTAATCAAAGCTGGATTTAATCAAAACACTTCTGCTTTGTCGTTAGTCACTTAAAAAGTCACTTGACGTTGCCCTATCACTGGAGCTATGACTGCAAGTATTTCATCTGGCAATGATGGGAGGCAGCTTTCCTTTTCTCATACACCAGAAGTGAAAGAAAAGATCATGCTTCTGATGTGGGCAGAGCTCCAGCACCTTCAGCACCTTCAGCAGTAGGTATTGCCACAGAAACCTGTTGTTAAAAAACAAATTACTTCTGCTTCAACGAAAGTTGAATGATAAAATAACTTCTTGTTGTTAGTAATCATGATTAAAAGCCTGAAATTTGCTTTCTTAAAATAGTTATTTACACCACATTTTCAGCTGCTGGTAAGCATATATAAGCAATGAATAATATGAGGGCAGGTATAGGCTAATCGGACTGTTCATTTGACATTTTTAAATTAATTTCTCAGTTCTGCTTAATGTGGTGCATGCAACCTATCATACATTGAAACTCCTGTCGGTGATGCCTGGATAAATGGAAGCTAAAAGGCCAGCAGCAGATCAAAGAACATGGATGACAACATAGATGAGGATGCACTATCAGTCTTGAAGACCCATCACAGCTCAAACTCCGATCCTTGAAACTCTTTTTTCAGCTGCCTTTGGTGCAGTTCCTGCCTCTCACACACTGCTCTGCCACCCATCCCGGGCCTACAGGGCTGGGCCAAGCCCCATGTGTGGAGCACAGACACAGCTCTGTCTGTGTTCTCTCTGTGGCTGTGTCTGTATGTATGTAATGTGTACACGTGCCCTATGTGTGCCTACAGGGAATATGTGCTCAGCCCTGTCACTGGTTGCACGTGGAGATGTGGCAGCTTCACCTCTGCAGGTTTGCCAGATTCAGCAGCCCCCTAACATGTGCACTATGAAAAGCACAGGGCAAGTAGTGCTATGTACCAAAGAAATTATTAACACCTTCCTCTTAATCATTCAAGAACAGGTCTTTACACAAAATCCCATTTAATCAAATGATCTGCAGTATAAAAGTGATTTACAGAGAAACAGATGTGTCCTGCGTGTTCTCATACAGCTATAGTTGAGGGAATATATAATTCGCACTGAGGGAAGCAGGTATCCAGCACATCCACATTTAAATGTGTTACAGTTAGCACCTCATTCTTCTCTTTCCTTTACTGAAGTACCCCAAATGCTCATTTCCGGTGAATTGAGAAACAGAACAGTGTGAAAAGACTTTTTAAGAGAATAGAACAACACCTATTGGAAATACAGGGGTAGTCATTTCAATATTTTTCTCTCATTTAGAAATAAACATCAACACCAGGCTTCAGCCACAGAAAATATAATGAATATTTCAGAAAAATTTTACTGGTATTCCCACTCATAGCAATGCCTCAGGTTTTGTAATCAGATTTGCCTCCAAATTCTTGAAGCAACAGCTCTTAGAAGCAGCACCTAAGTTACTGGCAATGGAGAGCCTGGCAAGCAAGAGAGACAAGTATTTCTGCAGAGCATTCAGATGTGAAGACCAGAGTGACCTCTTGCAAAGATTGTTCCTCTCCACTTACCCTACATGAAGCAAAAAGCAATTGCTACTGACCTTGATGGTTCAAGGATGTATCTAACCTGAGATAGGATATGCCACATTTTATTTGTGCAGATGATGCAGAAGAGTTCGTGTTCACCTGATGCACAGGTGTGCAGTTACATTTTCTCTGTTACTGGGGCATGAGCTGAAACCACAGATGGACTATCCAAACATCAGAACAAAGTGGACATTGGTGAGTTTAAAAGAAAGTAGGTAAGCACTGGTCTGTCTTTCAGGCTTGAGAAAGTGTGTGAAGGGTCATGTTGCTTTAGATCATGGTCTCAAATATTCATTTTGGCCTGATATCAATACTCAGATGAAATCCAGGTATTTCACAGTAAGACCTACTGGATTTGGAGCACACCTGCTGCAGGAAAATATTTTTTCCTGTAGTCTTTTCCTTTTCCTTTTGAAATAAGTTTCCACAGTTAACAGCTATACACTGCGAGCTAAACAGCATCTTATGCTCTGTAATCTTAAAAAATGGGTTTGCATTGGCCAGTGTTTAGATACCTTCCCAAATACCATAGAGACATAGAGACATTTGCAAAGCATCCATCTGCACTACATCTGTGCTGAAAAAACAAAGCCAAGTGTGCAAGCAAGCAACCAAAAAAAATCCCCAAAACTAAACCACCAAATATATTTCTAAAACATTTTTAGAATTTGCACATCTGAAATTCTAGATTACAGCCTTGTGATTCAGATGGCCTTTTAAATTAATTAATTTCATAAAATGATCCAAACTGAGACAGAAGTGATTCAAGCTACCTGTAAATTAATATTGGAAGGCAAAACCCTCATATATCAAAGTCCTTACAAAAAATGGGAGTATTTACTTCACACAAAATTTGCTGTATTAGAAGGGAAATGCCCCCCCCTTCCCCCCCCCGAATACCTTTTGCTCCTGAAATGTAGTATTAGCAGAACTTTGGAGGACCCAAGGAATGAGAGAAGTAACATAAAAAGAAAGGCTTTTTATTTATTATTTGTAGGAAGAGTTTTATTTCCAAACTATTCCCAAGTTAAGCAGTTATGAGCAATGTGCAGATGGTGCAGCAGTGACACATTTACAGCTTCATCCACCTCTCACACAAAAGTGTCTCTACCTGTGTTTCCCACTGCCCTGGTTTTCACTACGATAGAGTCCATTTTCTTTTAGTAGCTGGTACAGCACTGTGTTTTGGATTTAGTAAGAGAATAATATTGATAATGCACTGATGTTTTAGTTGTTGCTCAGTAGTCAAGGATTTTCAGTTTCCCATGCTCTGCCAGTGAGCAGGTGCACAAGAATCTGGGAGGGAGCACAGCCAGAAAAGCCAACCCGAACTGGCCAAAGGGATATTCCATACCATAGGACATCATGCTCAGTGTATAAACTGGGGGAGTTGGCTGGGAGCTGCAGATTGCTGCTCAGGAACAGGCTGGATGTCAGTCAGCAGCTGGTGAAGCAATTGTATTGTGCATCACTTTTCTTTCTTGGGTTTTATTCCTCTCTCCCTTCCTTGTTTTCATTTTATTATTGTTATTATTTTGAATTTATTATTATTTTTACTGTATTTCAATTAGTATAGCACCTTTGTATCAACCATGATTTTTGCCAACTTTTACTAATCAAATTCAGGTTAGATTTTAGGAAGAAATTTTTTACTGTGAGGAAGGATGGTGAGATACTGGAAGAGGTTGCCCACGGAGGTTGTGGATGCCCCAAACCTGGCAGTATTCAAAGCCAGGTTGGATAAGACCTTGAGCAACCTGGTCTAGTTGGAGGTTTCCCTGCTCATGGAAGAGGAGTTGGGACTAGATGATCATTAAGGTCCATTCCAATCCCTTAACAATCTATGATTCTATGATTCTGTGGTTGTCTTCCCACCCCACCAGGAAAAAGTGAGTGAGTGGCAGCATGGTACTTGGTTGCAAGCTGGGGTTAAACCAGTAAGAAATTTCTAAGGCACAGGTTTTACAATGCCTTGTGCATGCCAGCAGTACATTTCTTTACCTGACAGTGTTTCAGTTTTCCATCTCCTTGGGCAGATGCTTTGCACGGGTTCTCAGGTCAGCATGAAGCCTCTGCTGTCTTTTAGGCAGTATGGCTCTGACTGACAGTTCCCAAGTGGAAGTCAATAAAGTAATAAAATTAGAAACATAACTCACACCTCTTTAAGCCTGGTTCAGCTGGAAGTACAGAGCCTTTTCTAGTGGGATCTGGCAGTGCCTCTCATGTGCTGGTTTGCCCCTGTAGCTACCTGGCTGGCACACATAGAGTCCTTTAGATGCATGAGAACAGTAGGTAGAAGTCACTTAGACAATAGGTATAGAAAATTAAAACAGTAGGAAAGACTTTCCCAGAAGAATACACAGGTTTTTATATTATTTAAACTACTCCTGAGAAATGGCTACAGGTGTATGTTGATGCAAGAGAAAAGCTATTTGTTATTTTAAATTTGTTGCATAACATCTGGATATTTCTACTAGTAGCTATCTCCTGGTTGGTAAAATGATTCTTTATTTCCATGCACCAACACAAACTTACTGAAATTTCACTTGCTTGGGCCATCCAGGTCCACACAAAGATCCAGTCATGCTCAACCTCATGGAAGGGGTAAGAAACTATTAACTAGAATAATGAGGGGCAAAATCAAGCCTCTGAAGTGATCACTGAGCTTAATTAGAAGGGCTAAATTTGCTTAAAAACTTTTTTTGCTGAATTCATCTGTACAATTTCTCTTTCCCTAAATATAGTTTGTAGAGAAGTTATCCATCACTCCCATTGATTTGCTTCTCCTGAAAGGTCTCCTGTAGCATCTCAGCTTTCTCCCTAAGCACCTTTCCCCGGGAAAATATGTAATAGCTTCTGTGTGTTTCATTCTCCTTTTCTTGTTTTGTTCTTGCTTTGCCCTTCTTCTACCTGCAGTCACATCTTGCAGAGCAGCAGGACTTGCTCTGTCAGGGGCAGTGGCCCATGGCAAACAAATCTCACACAGTTTATTGGGAACAGGGTACTCCCTGGCAGAGTCAAGTGTCTCTCTCAAACACTGAACACACATAACAGCATGAAGACAAAACTTTACAAACATGACTCAAAGCAGCAAACTGGATGTACATCAATTATTTAAGTCAATTAAAATGACAGGAATCAAGCAGTAATAATGGAAAAGAAAGGATGTCTTAAAATACTTCCAAACAGATTCCCTTCCTCCTATTCTTGTCCCATTGAACTATATTTATCTGCAGTACAGGAGGTTCATTCTTTCCTTTGGTTATTTAAGAAGGACAAACAGTTTTCCACCTTGATAACATATCAGCTCAAACAGAGCACTGCATCTTTTATGAAGGGTCAAATAGAATACTTGAAAATTTACCAAATCAATACTGAAGATCAAAATTCTGCTTTCAGACATTAGAATAGAAAGCCCTTTCATAATATGGCAGGACATTCGCCATGTTGCATCCTTATTTTTTGAGTGATTTTTTCATCAGCCTAATTGAAAACCGTCCCTGGCCTACAAGTGAACTGAACATCTATGCAAAAAGGCCGAATGGGTTGGTCTAAGCTGTGTGAATAAACACAGCCTCAGGCACTAGACACTTCTATGGCAAGAATGTATCTAATCTGTCTGGCCGTCATGCAACATCACGTATGTACTAAAAACTGTGATTACATCCATTTAAATTTAGTACATTTGGAAATAGATATGTAGTTAGCTAGACCATCAGCCCAGTTGTCATCTTGAATAGGATGTTATGAATCATTTTCCCATTTCGCTTTAAGAAATACAATCCCTTTCACAGAGACCCTGTGTGAGGGTCAAATATGTTTCAGAGAACTGTTGGAAAAGTAGAGAAGAATGGAACGACTTTCTCTCTGTTTTAGAAAGACCAGTATATTAATTTTGCTTTTATACATGATTTTTTTTCTTCTTTTTAAAAACCTTAAGTAAAACCCATAATTTGTTTTAAAAAACCATAAAAAGATTTTGGTTTGGAAGCTGAAATGTGCCTCTAAGCACTGAGGAAGTACAGAGTGAGCCTTTGTAATATAAATGATCTCTTAAGAATCTGAGTTCTGTGCCAGAGCTCAAAATAGTTATTACCCAAAGAAGGAACATTTTCTTCCCCAAACAGGAGCACTGAAAGAAAGAAATGGACTCACACCCAACCTATGCATGGTATCATACACCAGTTGAGCTGATAAAGTGAAAGACCTATTTTTATAATTTTTTACTTCTACTTCGCTGATATACAAAGGATTTGAGAAGATAAATATAGCAACTGAAGATGGAAAGAGAACTCTCAACACACTGTTCCTTTGTATGCTTTAACTATGAATTCTCAAAAGGTCTGTTTCTTATTGAAAAGGAACTGCTGTCATTAGTGCGTGCTGTAGATTTCTCAGAAAATACAAGAAGTGAGAACAAACAGAACAATGAGAATAAAGCAAGTCATAATTTCTGTCCTCAATGTGCAATCCAATAAACAAATGAACTTTTCTAGAGAAGACAAGAAATAAAACCCTGAAACACTAAAAGCCTGAATTAGTGCTTTTAACTAATGGCATGAAAATTAATTTTATTCATGACCAAATCAAGGTATATGGTGTTTGTTTCACAAGTCTGTGAGATTTGCTATTGAGCAGTACAAAATACTTTATTACTGAGAGGGAGAAAAAAGGATCTGGTGCTTATTACCCACGTTCTTCTCACTGAAATCTGGTATTAATGCAACTGGTGTTCTTCCCTACTTTGCCTAGGACATTTATCTGCTCCCAATATTGATCTTTCAGACTGCAAACCCATTTTGACAAAAATTTTTTAAAGTCATGAAAATCTAGGGCCTCAAAGATTACAATATTCTGCTTGAGGACAAAATACACTAATAGATACACCATTAAATTTGCTTCAGAGGACAAAATACTGATTTTGCATGAGTGTGTCATTTGCCAATAAAGGATAAAGAGATGCTGGGTGGGAAGAGCTGGGAGCCAGAGGCTATTAAAACAACATGACACTATGCTACTATGTGGTATTACATTCCATTAAATTTGTCCATAGAAAAACATAATCGAAAAGGGAGAAAAGCTAGCACTTGGAACAGAAAAAAACCCCAGGCCAATATGTATTTTCATAGCATACCCAGTGAGATGAGACAAGTATATTCAATAGCAAAGCTGTAATGGCTCTCCTCAGTTACAATGAAACTGTTCTGAAGGTCAACTCCAATTACCCTCTCCAGGGTTTTCAGTCACCAAGAGAAAATGAGCCAGGTAGCATGACACAGTGATCATGAGAGCCAGCTGTCACTGAAGAATAGCCTGACCCTAATGTCACCCAGGTTTTCTAAACAGAGAGATTAGGAAGAGAAATAGTAGATTTCTGTGATCGTTCTTCAATGGGGTAAAAGGAAATAACTTTTGGAAGAAAGCCCATCCTCCTCCATAAGAAGACTGCCTTTTGAACTATTTCAGTATTTAGTCTGTTAAAAAAAAAATACTGTATGTGATTCTAGCAAGTAAAAAGCTTAAGTGAAAAATTATCTTTCTTAAATGAAATTATTATTCTGGGTACACTACTCTCCCTAACCCATAGCTGTAACCAACTTTCCTAACCCTACAGAACGTGTGGCACCCTTATGTGGGCTGCTTCTGGACTGGAGCTACCTCAGGGGCAGAGGATGCCCTGGTGAGGGATGATGATGAGGGATTACATCCCCCTGCAGCCAGGCTGTGCCTGCAGACAAGGCTCAGAGCAGGGCAGCAGCTTTGCATGAGCGCAGCTGAACAGCACTACCACGGTGCCAGAGCTGCATCAGGACTATTTCCAAGCTGCACCATACAAGAGCTACAGATTGACTATCTTTGCAGCAGGGCTGCACCTGTTGCCAGTTCCAGAAAATACATTTGGAATGTGTGTAAACTATAGTACAAAAGTGGGCTGCAGTGAGGGGGCTCCCCTGTACCTCCTGCAGCATCACAGTGACTCACAGAGCTGACAGCAACCACAGCACCAAGCAGCAGACATGATTCTACACAGATGTCACAACCCAAAAAATCCTGCCATCATTATGATACTGTTGAATAGCACATGGGCTAGGTGATTTACGTTTTCAGCTTCATTCAAGTTTGGAAAAAGTAAAAGCAACCGAAAACAGAGTTATACTGGGAAACGCCATCTGGAGCTAGGACAGAAGTCAGAGTCCAGATTTGGATCTGGCATTTCAAGAAAGACTTCTATAGACTTCTCACATATATATTTGTCTTTTAACTTAGATACAGTTTAAAGTCTGCAGATTTTGCTTAGGTACGGCAGGGATTTCTTGTTTTGCTAGAAATTTTTCAAGAAATTATTAGTACAAAGATGGTGAAGGGTCTTGAGGAGCAGCCATATCAGGACAGATGAGGTCACTTGGCTTGTTCAGCCTGGAAACAAAGGGAGGGAAGACCTCATTGCAGTTTATAAGTCCCTCATGAGGGGAAGAGGAGGGGCAGATAGTGATCTCTTCTCTGTGGTGACCAGTGTCAGGACACAAGGGAATGGTCTGCAATTGTGTCATGGGGGGGCTAGGTTTGATATTAGATAAAAGTTCTTCCCCCAGAGGGTGTTTGGGCACTGGAACAGGCTCCCAGGGAAGTGGTCAGAGCACCAAGCCTGACAGAGTTCAAGAAGTGTTTGGACAATGCTGTCAGGCACATGGTGTGACTCTTGGGGCTGTCCTGTGCAGGGCCAGGAGCTGGATTTTGATGATACTAATGGGTGCCTTTCAACTCTCCTCTATGATTCCTCTTGGTACAGTGAAGAGAACAGCACAGTGGTGAAAAGCTGAAAAATAGCAAAGGATTGTCTTTAAAAAGCATTGAAGGTTTCTGAAGCCTGAAAATATTGAATAAATATATTTCTTTCCAAAGCAAGGGTGACACCCTGTTCTACAGTTTTGTCTTGTTATCCGAAGTCATTGGTTTTCCTCTGGTAAGGAAGCGAACTTTTAAAACCAAAACCTGTCTACTTGCAAAATGTCATGTCAGTCAGAAATGTAGCCCTCCTGCTTCGGGCAAGTATAAGACATACAAACCCTGACAGAACAGCCATCACCAGCTGCAACCCTAATGCTGCCATGCACAATGAGCAGTCTTGCAGGAAACAGTACTGGCCACCCATGTGTATTGAGGTGGATAAATCTGAAAGAACATTAGCTAGATCAAGAAGGTCAGTTTTCTTCTCTTCAGTCCCATGGATTCATAGTTCCCACAGATTCATAGTTCCCACATTCTGCCCTAAGAGCAGATTCAAAATTGTTAGGAACTGCCATTTCCAGACACAAGCTTTGAATAGCCCTTTTCCAAACACATTTTTTTCCTCACTTCCTCACGTGTATCTTTCTAACTCAGACTCTCCAGTAATGATCATGATGTACATGTATGTGTTTGTGTGCACACACAGAGGCGGGGCAGCAAGAGAGGGCAGGGTGTCAGTCAGGGACTTCCAGCCTCACTTCTAAAAAATTTTCTGTTCCTCACATAATGGCAGCCAAGAGTCTCTGTGGTAACCATGTCTCTCATACATAATTAAACGGATGTGCTAATGACATTTTTAAGTAACAGCAATTGACATTTTTCCCACTTTGGAACCTGACAGACAAGTCTGGACTTCATTAACCTTTTGCAGTTTAATAGTGGTTTCGTGATTTAGGAGAGCAGATAAAAAGGCAAGAAGCTCCTTCTTTCTGTGTAAATTCTGCATGCCAAAATAAGTTACATAATGTATCCGGATAGACAGCTTTGTGTGACCAGGTATAGGTGAAGAGATATTCTCATTAAGCTTTATTAAAGTGAGCAAAAAGAAGCAGGTTAGGTCATTTATAACACAGTACCAAAATATTTCTGTAAGGTCACCTTACAAAAATATGAAGTATGATGACTAAAAGTTTTGAGAAAAAATTGAATCTGTGTGTGAATTAATATCTCATGAAGCAAAAATTTAGTTTGATCAGAACAGATTCCTGCTCTAAAAGTAATCTCCAAATACATTATTTACGTGAGACTTGATGGCTTGCTCTCTGGGGAAAGATGTGGAGAGGCTCAGAGCGTTTCCTAGCGCAGGCTGGTGCTGAGTGCCCACTGGCATTGCAGGATGTGCCACTCAAGAGCAGAGCCAGGCAGCCTCTGCAGCACCTTGGGATTTGCTCTCAGCTTTAAGCAGCAAGCAGGGCTGTCGAGCACCACAGCGTTTGCTGGCTCACCAAAGAAAGTTGACAGGCCCTGCAACCTTCTGTCACTTCCTAGCGTATCAAAAACTGCAGTTACTGTTTGCCTTTGGTTTTGTGCACAGCTGTGTCTCTGACTAGGGTGCTTCTTAGGCCAAGATAAAGGGGAGAGCTGCCTTTGAGCTTCAGAGGAATGGTATCTCCTGTTCATGGCCTATTGATCATGTAACACACATGTACTGAGCTGCTTCCCTGCTGGAGGAGACTCCTGATACCAAAATAATTCCCTTTCGGATCTCAGGGCTTGGATAGAGCTCAGACATCTCATAAAAGTGTCCATCTCCCAGAAAATCTGAAAAATTCCCAGTTTGCACATAGGTCTGTAAAAAAGAGTAGGCACCTATGTCTTTTGTGTGCGAACGTTGATGCTGTCTATTGTCATCTATGAAGCAACATGCATAAATGGGTTGGGAACACACAAACCCAACAGTGGGTTTGACAACTACTCTTTTGCTTAAGGTACTGCATTTGTTTAGATTGTCATGGCTATGAACAGTCCACTAAAAGGACAGAAACATGATGAGATACAGAATTTCTCTCTGGCTTTCTTGTCCTTATTTTAGGTTTTGGGCAGTTTTCACAGTTGTCTTAGTTACTTTGTTGATCTTATTTAAGTTATTGAATTCTTCAGGCTGTGAAAATTAGTACCTTCATTTTTAATATATATTGAAAAAAAATGGATAAAAGGAAATGACTGACCAGAGCCTTTTCTCTAGTTTCCCATAATTCCAAATGAAGCCTTTTGAATTAAACAAGGAAGTTCTATCCAGCCCATTTCTTCTCGTAAGGTATTTATTATATCTGTGCAGGCCAAACACAAACCAATTAAAAACTAGTAAAGGAAGAGTTTTACCTGCAGTTTCCATTTGTGTAATATTAGTGCTTTTCCTTCCATGAACTAAGAAAACTGGTTTGAAAGCAGATGCTATCACAGAATCAAATCAGGATGGTGCAACCAGAAACAAGTGAGGTAAAAAAAATGTAAAAAAAGGGTTTTGTTAAATAAAACTTGAGTTGTTGTTAAGGTTTGTATTGTCAAGGGGAGGTACTTTCAATGGCAGTGTGGCACCTCGCTTGCTACTTTGAAATTCCCTGACTAAACTAGTAAAGCAATCAGCTCTATGCAAAGGGAAGGACTGTACAGGCTGGATTGAAGTGCTTTTTGCACTGCAGTAATATTTCTCATTTCCTTCTGAATTCATCAGTCTTGTGCTGGGTAAATCTGGTGACCTTGTCTGAAATCCAATACACTATAATTTATATAAGCTCCCTAACTATACCGCTGCTCATAGTACAGTAAGTGCCTATTTTGCTGTGTAATTCTTTTCTTCTCCCCTGGTTCACTTCACCTATACCATTCATTACAGCATAATAAATGTGCTTTGATGTATTTGGCAGTTTCAGCTGAATGCTTTCCCGGCCTGAAGAGATGCCCATTTGAAAGAAGTGTTTACTTTACACCCAGCATTTGAAGGGTTTCTATAAAAACAATGCAGAAATGATCCCCAGGGACTTACCCCATCCCCAGTTACAGGCAGTTCCTCAGATGTGTCTCCTACCAAAGGTTCCAGTCTTTTTTTGGCAGTGGGATGTAATGTTCTAGTTCTTAGATACTTTCTGTCTGGGTGCAAATTATTTCTACTGTCACAAAAGTCACTTTTTGCAATGAGAAATCCAAAGCGCTTTTTGTCTGGAACAGGTTGCATGTAAAAAAATCTTGTTCCTCTACCCCATTAGCAAGTTGTTGATGGATGGTTGCTGTCTCCAGGGCACCTATAGCTACAGCTCCTAATAGCAAGTACCCTTGTACTTCTCTCTCTCTCCACGGCTTCTTCAGCTTCTCATTTTATAGTTATTTAATACTTCCAAACGGCTCCCTTCTTAACTTTGAGCTGTCACAGCTATAGCTTTCCATGATTCAGTAGAGAAACTGTTTACCTTAAAACTACTCATGACATTCCTGTTTAGCTTCTGTTCCATCCAGCCAATTCTTTCATTTTTTTACACACAGATATAGATGAAGAGAGGGCATAAGGGCTCACAGAATAAAGTATCCAGAAAGAACTTGCAGGATGTAGAAGTGGGAAAGGAGCATGAAGCCTTTAGACAACTGTAGGCATTGGCACTGAATATTTTCTTTCCACTTTTATTTAGAAATATGTTCATGACTTCTTCGTCCCTTGGGCAGATGACCATTTTACTCCCTAAACTTTCAGCAGGACAACTAATGTTGGATGCACAAGGGAAACACCTCTTCTGTCCCATTAGATTGCTATCAGTCTTAAAATTAGGCTATTAAACTGTAAGGAATTGGAGATAAAAATCTGGGATGGGTACAGGGTTGTGTAGGGATCTGCACTTCAAGCAACCTTAGTACCAGAAGCATTAATTCATCAACCTGAAGTTTGATGTGCTTCTTTTCTGAATGTGTGATTGGCAGCCTGACTAACAAGGAGTTGCTGTAAGTTCTGCTGCAAGTAGAAAATTATGCCACGTGCTATAAAGAAGACAAATGCTTAATTTGTATGCCATGCTGGATGTGACGAGGGCAAAAAGCCTCTGCATATGTTTGGATAAACAGGGAAAACAGACAAACTTCAAGTCTTAATAGACAGAAAATGTGATGCTTCCTCCAGACCTATGTTCTTGGGTAGAGCATACATTTTCAGGATGTGCGACTTTAAGAGACAGGGAAAGCAGCCCAGCAAATTCATAGCTGTACTTGCTTTGTCTGGAGTATTTAATGAAATCCTAGCTCTGCTCTATCACTATGAAATACTGAAAACATATTATTTTCCATAAATGTCAGAAAACTGAAATTTATTTTATCAGCTGAAGTTCCCACAAATTACTTTAAATGCTGGCATGGCTGTGAAAGTGGTCTGTTAGTGACTCTCATACAGCATAAACCTATTTGGCAACTTGTTCATGAATGGGCTGTTTCACTATTTTCAAAGCCAATATATTTAATATGTGAGGCAGTCAGCTAGGCTGTTATCTGCATTTCTCTGGCTGTTTTCTGGGAATGAACTTAGACATACTCCATTGGTTTTGAATCTAAGGATCTCTAATGCAGTGCATACTTAATCACTCTTATCACTGGAAAATTCAAACAGCTCTCACATTCAGAGTATCAAAATCACAAGAAGATATGAGATATGCCTCTAGGCTAAAAGTTTGTATAGTCTTCTCTGTCTTCTTTGTCACTACTTTGGCTACCTTTTCTTCTTCCATGCAGCATTTTTTACTTTCTTTCACAGAGTCTGAAGAGAAATCTCAGGGAAAAAAAAAAGCAGAAAAATTATCCAAAGAGCTAAAGCAGCCTTGTCAGTGCATTTTTATAGAAAAGCCCCCAACCCAAAACCTGTGGCCTATGATTCCTCTTCTGGAATTCCAGACACATTCTTCTCACACTTTCCCTCATCATTTTAACCTGTTCAAAATGGAGGTGAGATGCTACCACCTGGTTTTGATTGCATCTAATGTTCTTTACATTCATTCTGTTCAATTGCTTATCAGTTTGCAATAACTCATTTCTCCAACTCCCATTTGTTAGTCCTTTTTTCCCCAGATGAAGGCCTGATCATAACAAACCACATGCTTGCTACTTTCAGATAAACAGCTGGGATATATTACACCTGACTTTGCCCATGGTGGCTACTCACAAAAGCTGGACAGCACTGAAGAAAGGGAGCCCAGGCTAAGCTTTCTACAGTGTCATGTTGTGTATCAGTGAGATCAGGTGCACAGGATGGCTGTGGCAAGAAGAGACTTTAATTTGGCCACTGCTGTTGGTTGTCCCATCTTCAGGAAGGTATAAGAGCAACATCAGACTTCAGAGAAATGTAGAAAAGTGTAGAAAAACAGTCACATTTTCCATGTGAGGAATGATGAAAGAAACTAAATCCCTTCAGTCTGCAGACAGAGGATAAAATGAAGGTCCCTAAAATGTCAGGGGAGAGGACTCCATTTTCCTTTTTTCAGTCATCTTAAGGCAGTGTCCAGACCCCATCTGGACTCACATCTGAGTCCTACACATTAAATCCCTTGCTGTGTATTTAGGTGCTTTTAATCTTTGCTATAAAGAAAGAGGGCAACATAGTATAGCCTGAATAGATCTGTGGTGCATACCTCACCAAAAAAAAGATACCAACAACACATATGCACCTACAGCATTAGAAAGTGTCACCCTGAGTTGTGGAAGTCTTACCTTTTTGGCTTTTACTGCTGTCTGCCTTTTCAGTGGGGAGAAACCAGATAATACCAAGACAATGTATTCTTCTGAGTAAAAAGATGCTTTGCAAATTCTGCCTGCTCCACCTGCAGTTGGGAAATGGTTAAAAACAGAATATTAATTGTAGTAATAATAGCAAAATGATCAGTGCATGTATTTATGAATGTACTAATTATATGCTCAGCTTAGAAAATCTTTATTGTACACATTATCATTCTGTTTCTAAGAAAAGAATACTCTGATATTTTTTAACTAGGTTTTGGAAGGTTGCTCTAAAGGTTTTGTGACAACCACATAGGAAGCTTCTGAAGGCTTTTATATTTCTGTATTTTTAAGTATTTTCCTATGCTTTTGAATTGTTGCCTGGATAACAACATGGATGGCAGGGCGTGTTTTAAGGATCCACCGGGTGTTAACAATGTCACACCTTAAAAATGCACATTGTTGCTGCTACAGCCTATTCTTCGAACAGTGTAATTGGTATTTCCCTTGTTCAGAATTTTTCTTTGCACAGTACATGAAATGTGAGGAGCGCCAAGAAAGCGTGTTTAATTAGTACTCCTATTCATTTTGTAACTTACTGCAGAATTTATCTTGGCACATCCTTGTTAAAAATGATAGGTAATGTCATTAACACTCTGGTTCTACACAAACAAGCTACAGCATAGATCACCCCACAGAAATAATATGCTGTACCTATTGATCTAGTTGAATGGACCAGTAAAAGCTAATTTCCTCTGATTGTTTTATAATTAATTTCAGATCTTGTAACTGGTCATAATGTCATTTCAGCATGGAGACAACTGCCAATGAAGGAATCATATTATGGTGCTTCTGTTTATAAATAGAGCTGAATCCTAGTTGATTTTGCCCTTTAGACTGCTTCCTTTCTTCCTCCCCCTTTTGCTTTCAGCCAAGTGCCTGGAATCACTATAAATCAGATTACAAAAAAAGTCTTCTTCTGAGAAGAGTAAAACTGTTTTAAAATTGAAATGCATTGAAGCAAGGACAGGCAAAATTGTTGTTATTTCTGGTATTGTCATGGAAATCTCAGCTACTGTCTGCTGTAATGAAAAGAAGTGCTGCCACCTGGAATACCTTTTCAAAATTCACCTCTCTATAAAAAGCAAATATTATTATATGTAAGAATAAATTCACCCTTTAGCTAATCCCCCAAGCTAAGTGGAATTATAATAGGAATAAATATGACCCATTAGGTCAAAATCTGTTCTGGTTTACACCCAAGGAAATTGGAATGATCTCAGTGAATACAAAAAATAATAAATTATAAAAGTTGTAAAAGAAAGGCAGAGTAAGCCTAACAGATATAAGATTTTTAATTACACTTTTTATGACATGATGAGGTTATCATAACAAAATATCATGGTAGCGAAACATTCAAGTCTTAACAAAAGGTTAGAAAATCTGAAATATTTAGTAGAACCATATTTTCCAAACATATAGGAGGGTTTTCACAGTTTAGCAAGGTGGAATTCACATTGGAAAAATCTTTGCAAACTCAGAAAAACAGAGCTGGATCAGTAGAAGAAGGAAATCACCATAAGAAAACATTTTGTTTCAGGGATGACATTTTTATCATTCTTTATTAGCTTGTTTGTTTAATTTTCACTCAGTATTTAAGTGGAAGAAAGAGGTTATATGTTCAAATAGCTTTATATTAACTGGTATGGGTTTGATATCAAAGAAAGAGATTGTGGATATGGGCATGATACCTACAGATTTTTGAGTATCCAGAAGTATAATTTCATAAAACTTCCTACTTTTCCTGCTGCTTTTATGTCTGATCAGGTTATCACATCATTTATACTAATGAGATGCACAATACACAGTGCATTTTTCTCTTCACACTGCACAGCAATTCAGGCAAGTCATAACTCAGAGGTTATTGACTATATCATTCACTGTTGCAGACCAGAGTTCTCTCCTACACCTCTGCTTTCACTCCACTATCTAAAAAGCCTCTAAAAGCTCCTTATAAGTCAAAGACAGAAGCCCCTCCTCCTGAGACTGCCAGCTTTGTTTGCCACAACCAGATGTTCTGTCCTTGAAGCCCTTCCTCCTTGTGCTCCATCAGATCCAATATCTGTGCACTTCTATCTAGGTAATACCTGTCCCCTGTCCCAGAGCATCGTCCCAGGCTCCGTTATCTGCTTTTGGTTTTTATTTCTTCCTGGCCATAGGCAGAAACCTCTGGGACAGCAACTCCGAGGAAAATCTTTTGTTTTGTTTAGTTCAGATTTTTAGATCTTTTGTTTTTAAAAGGATTATCTCTTCAAATAGCAATAAGTCTGGAATGAAAAAATAAGCTGTAACCTAAATATCCTTGAAAATAGATGCCCAGTGAAAGCTCGCTGTTTTCTTTAACCTGCCCGGAATACAGGGCAGTATCTTTGGGACTTAAGAATATAGAACATCCTGTTCCTTACCTTGATGTTTTCTGCAGCCTGTTTCTTCCCCTCCCATTTATCTAGAATGACAGGTAGTCTTCAGTGGGACCACAAAAAATCAGTAGAATATGTGTTTTCTTACAGTGTTTCACAATAACATCCCTTTGCTAGAGGACTATTCAAAAGCTATAACAAATTAAAAAGAACATTAGCATGTTGAGGCACAATAACCTTTTAATAAATGCATATTTTTCTAACATTCAATTAAAATGTCACGCACTTTTCTGCATTTCCTTTCTACTACTGGTGATGTTCACCACAGAGCTATATTAAGCTTCCCTTTGTTTAATCAGCTCATTCATCTTCATCAACTATTTTAGGTATTCAAGAACCTGAAAGTGTTCAAGATATCATTATAATAATATAATACATTAGAGTTCTGTAGTATTTTCTTGACAAAATCTAAAAGGTACTTTGTAGACAGTAACGAGTTTCTGAACCTACCAAAACACCAATGGTCTGGGTGAGTTTACTCATATTTAATACTTGGATTTAAAAGGTTAAATTCTTGTCCCAAATTTCAGTGCCAGCAGTCAACACTAGCTTTCCTGATTTATGGCCATCTGGAGTGGTTTAAGGATTTTCCAATGCAACATTACAATTCATTATTGTGCATCCACTTGAGATCAATTATGAGAGAACATGTGCAAGTTCAGAAGCTTGAGGCTCCATTAAAAAGATCTATAAGGAGTACTTTTATATCTATAAAACAACTTATACCAGGCCAGATCCTGACTCCAGTTCCATATCCAAAATTTTCCAATTCCAGATTGAGTTGGACTCAGTTATGCAGTCCTCTAGGCCCAAAGTTGATAGAAATATCAATAAAGCAATCGAAATACAGTTTTTGCAGAGCAGTAGCAGCTTTGGGCCTTTCACAACTGAACTGTACTCACCTTATGTCAGGACAGCAATGAACAGGAGTTTGTACCTACCATGGCATACCTAGGGGGAGACTAGCAAAAGAAAAAGAGACTGCAATATTTGTAACATTTCCACGAGTCAAACCTAGTTTGAGGGTAGTCTATGGGTACCCTTGAACATGGAGAAGAATATTTTCTTTTAGTAATCAACATGAGTTTTTGCCTAATATTGAGACATCAGTTTGTTTGAGAATGTGGTTGAGGCTGCATCAAAGCCGAAGAAAGCCATGACTATTCTTGAAGGCGTAACCTCTAAATGCAGCTCAGTTCTGTTTTCATGCTGGTGCAGACTTGCTGGCTTCATACAGTCCTAAAATGGTAGGTTCTCTCACATATTACTTGTTGGAACAGGTAGTCCCATACGACCTGGAGAACATACATATGAGAAGTTTCCCTGTGTGTGCACTGCAGAGCTGCTCAGTGTGGGCACTGCAGCCACTGGCTGGGCACTCCAGATGCCAAGGAGGGCATTGCCCACTGTGGTAGAGGGTGCACTTGCCACTGGAACCAGTGGTTTGGTTTGGTTTGGTTTGGTTTGGCCTGGTAAGGTGGGTGAAACCCTGCGTAGACAGAGCACAGTGTGTTGTCACGTTCCCAAAATCCAGTGGTAGGGACCAGCTTTCCTTCACAGAAGGGAACACAACCAGCAGTTGCTCGATAATGTAACCCAAAGATGGTAGCAAAATGGAAATAGAGAGTAGAGCTGTGAGTGAATGAATAAACTTTATAAAGCTATAACACAGTGTGTCGAAAAATGTTTTCAGTTTCATGGTATTCTCCAACTGGAGATACGCCAATTAGTCTGAATTCTAGACGATTTTCACACCTTCCAAAAAACTGCTGAAATGTTATTTTCCATCCAACTGTTCCATTCCATGCTGCAACTTAGACCAACCAAACAACTATGTGACCATTTAGAAATGTTATTGTTATAATATTGTTACAAGCACTTGCACACAGGCACATAGATTTATTCAAAAAGATTTGACAGTATACTGTGTGCTGAATCACAGATATATCCTCATCTCTGCCTTATGTGTTAAACATGCAGCAGAAACATTTCAGTTATCAGTACTTTGTAAGGGTGGTCAGAACTGCGAGCATAAAGTTATTTTTTGTACTGAAAAAGCAATAAAAAACATCAAACAAAATATGGAAGTGCAGTCAGGGACTGGGAAGAACCAAAGCTATGTTGAGAATTCCAGAACTGAAGTTCCTGAATTCTCATCTGGAAAATTGTGTGGAATTTAACTGATCTAGCAAAGAAAGTTAAATGGTCCATGTTTAGGTTGCTAGTGCTTGAGTCCATAGTTTTAGGGTGTTCAATGCTGTTAACTTACATTCCAGCATTATACTTTCACATAAACTTACCATTTACGTAGCTACAAATAAATGTTTTTATTTCAATGCAGCTTGAAAATACAATATTTTCTCCTTTCCAAATTATCCCAGAGAGCAGTTCTGAACTATTAAAATGACCTTTTAAAATTGATTATTTATTCATTCAGTTCCTTGCCTTATTTGTTCACATTTAACTACAGTATTAATAATGCAGTCCACTGCACAATGTCATTTTACTGGAGATTTTTTTCATATGTCACATTTAATACTTTGTTGAAGCCTTAGGAGACTGTTCCCATTTTCCTTTATGTCATGTGTAAAGGTCTAGTTTTGTTTAATGTTGTCTAGACTTCTCTTTAATATCATGCTTAAAATAGATATTCATGTAAAATAGGCAGTTTCTGGATGATAAAGGAGGCTGGCTTATTTTCTACAAGTTGAAAGGTAACCCAAGACAGCAGCTGTAGGGATCACAGTCTGGTTTAAATCCCATTCTCATGAATTTCAGTGAAGCTGGACCCCACCCTAGAGAAGTATCTGATTATCTGACACTGCTGCTGTGTTTCTAAATATTAATTTTTCTGTAGTGTTTCTGGAGTTACGTGGAATCAGGTGGAATCTGCTCAAGAGGGTTAAAACTACAAGGGGCTTATGGGATACCCATCAAAACCAAATGCCAAATTTCTGTAAACTGTCTAGGTCGGATTCTTACCCACGTCTCACCATTAAACCAAAAGCAATGATATGTATGCTGAATATCAACATTCCTTAAAGCCCTTCAGTGAATGGAATGGAATGGAATGGAACGGAATGGAATGGAATGGAATGGAATGGAATGGAATGGAATAGACTATTTCTGTTGGAAGGGACCTACACCAATCATATCATCCAACTGCCTAATTCAGGCTGACCACAAGCTGTGTAACCATTCAGTGGTGTAAGACTTCCTCCCAGTGCCTGGAGATCCCACCTGCCTCCTGGCTACACCAAGGGTCATGGACATGCACAGGAGCTCTGGAACCCCAGTGATTTTCTAAGTGCTCAACTGGTGCTGCTCACCAGTTGTCTCCTATTTGCAGACTTTGCATTTTGAGTAGTGAAAAACAAATTGTTGAAAACAAAGTTTTGATTTTACTGTAGGGGAAATTCTAGTTTAATTTTGCAGCACATACTGAGTGCTCACCCAGCACAAAATGCAGCTTTGCAGCAAAACCAGAGTGGGCTTAGGTTCAAGTGTCTAGTTCTAGCTTCTCAGGGTTGCTGAAGCAAAATGATTCCTCAGTGAGTGAGATTGTGAGATTGCTCCTATCATTTTATAGCACTGAATTTATATTATTTATCATATCTGTCATCTGTAGTATTGAACTTTATAGTACTGAATTTGAACATAAGGCAATTGCTCTTGTAGAAGGATTTATTCAGGATTCTAATGGTAAGTAACTTCTAAGTCATATTTTTCTAAATAAGCTATCCTAGGACAATAGCCTTTCAATTGCTTTGCAAAATACAACACCACTAACAATAATAAAACTGTTGCCAGAACTGCTGAGTTAACCATGTGGCTTTTGAGCTTAGCCTGGTTTCAAAAATTCTGCATAATTCATGTCTTTATACATACATGATGAAATGGTATTCAAATTAAAAGGAAAATATATTCTTCTTTATTTTTTTAGAGAGTTAAAGGAAATCAGACAAATACATGAAATTTTTATAAAAATAAATCTACTACCAGAAGTGAAATGTATGTAAGAATTTCAGCTACTGGATATTTTGTAACATTTCAAAAATTTCCAGTAGTATTTATCCAAAAATAAAATAAAAATAAGGACAAAATATTTTAGGAACTGTATTTGCTAAAAATTATTTCTTCCACATCACATGGAAATAAACTGACTTTTTCATATAGAAATCAGATATTCACATAGAGATAAAACTTAATGAAATTTGATGAGTACAATTAGCACTGATCTATCAGTTCAGTCAGGAAAAAACCCCACAGAATTGATTAAAAATGAATGATTTTAAAAGGTCCTTAACCATAAATTAGTACAAGACAAGTGTTACTCTAAACCTTCCCCATAATACACCTAACTATATCATGCTGTTTGGTAATGTAAAGTTTAATCTCTCCCATCCCAGCAATAAACATTAACGGTAATTGCCACAGTAGGTGATGTTGGATCTAATCTGCAAACCATAGTGTCGAGTGGAAGCATTTAATATGTCATGAATGACAGGACATAATTAATTCTCTCATAGTTTCCTCTGATCATTGTTTCCAAATGTGATCTGGGAATATAAATACACGTGAGCCAGAAAAATCATTAGCCCACAGGAATGACTCTCAAACAATATATGCTGAAGTCCTTTAAAAGACTTCAGGAGAGTCCTTTTGTCTGAAAAAAACCTCACATTGCTAAACTGTTCTTTTCATATTAGATGCTAATGTTAATCAGTCGTGACCCTTAAATAAGAACAAACACCAGCACAGACAGCCATGGAAATTGAAAGGAAATCGATTTTAAGAGAGTAAGGATATGAGATGGTTCATCAATGTGTGAAGCTGTGCTCCACTGTCCCAGTTTGTGAAGTTCCAAGTTTCCATAACAGGTTGGCTTAACCTAAAGGGTCAAGCCTGGTAACCCAAGGGGCACACAGTCACTAATTGAAAACAAGTCTGAAAGAGCAGAATTAGATATGCATATGAATAAAGGTGGGCACAACTGCTTTAGGGTGTCCCAGGTGAAGGATCAAAACTCTATATTGCTAACAACAGACCAGGAAAATACTCTTGCTATCCATATGCTATTCCACAGTCATTTGGAGTGGGTTATCCTAGTCAGCGTCAAAGGGAGAATAACAAGGTCCTCTTACCATTGGTCTGTTCTAAATTATAAATCTCATGTCTTACCACATTTCTGTCTAAGTTACCAAAGTAAGAAAAGAGAAATTCAGACTTATTTTGGAAAAATGCATGTAGCAGTCTGTTCCTGTCCTTGCCAGTACCAGTTTAACCTGTTTATATCTCAATTGTTTTGATATCATATGTTACACTCTTCCCCCATGCAAACCTACACTTGAAATCATCTCCGTATCCAAGCCATTAAGATAAGCAAATATATCATTAGGAGTGAGGGATAGGCAGTGGAGGATGCTGCAATCTGCTCATGGGCATACTGCAGTGAGAATTTATTCTAAGTCAATCTATCAGATCAGTTGATAAATACTGTTAAAACTGAGCTGTACAACCTGAGGGTTTTATGCATCTAAACCACTTCATTTTTTGTAGTGTTTGTTTTTATAACTGGCTATTCTTGCTTCCAGTGTAACCATCTACTACGTTTTAAGCTTGCCAAGTCTTTGCCTTCAGTACTGCTTTAGTTCTTATTTACAAGTGTGGGCTGTAGAGAGGATAAAATAAACTGACGTATGTGTCTAAGTCTTCTGTGCCAGAGGGCATGAAAGGAAATACTCAACCAACAAATTTCCATAAATGATTGTGTGTGTTCACATGCTCTGGTCTCGCATCTAAGATGCCAAGCCTTTAAAATTGCTTTGCCTGAGAAGTTAACATTACAGACATAACCCAAAGATAACCTTACATTTAGTTTTCATTGCTCTTAATGGCCTTCTAGGAACTATGACTAGGGGGGGACAGAAGCACTGATCCAGGGTAGATATTTCTCCTGGATGTTTCATTTGTCCACAAGGCAACAGAAATACACAAGAGAGGGGTTTTATTGGCAGTCAGGCGTGCATGACTTTTTTCTGTTGAACTCTGAGATCACAGGTGAAACGGAAAGAATCAGAGCTATTCAGAAGTCAACCACAACAGAAACTGCCTGAGAGGTTGGTAAATAACTCTTGTACTAACACCTTCTGCCTTCTCCTCAACTGCTGTGAGGTTGATGTCATAAACATCCAGCAAGCCTTTCATTGACACTCATTACTGGCTAGGGTTTCTCATGACCTCAACCGAAATTCAGCTCACAGAGGGAGAGTGGCCAGCCTTCAGCTCTCACTTCAGTCTGTAATGGACCAACTCCTTTAGTTTCTGACTCCAAAAGCTATCAGTAAATTTTGATTATAGCAACCTGCTGTAAACAAAAAGTTAGACAGGTTGCTCCTTCTTTTGTCCTGATCATTCCGATTCTTTGATTCCTACTTTTCATCCTCATGTGTATTCATATGCACACACCCCTACATATGCACGTAGGCATGCACCCTACTCCAGTAATGCCTGAAATTTGTTAGATTCTTTTCCCTTTATAGTTAGACATTAAAAATTGCATCCAGTGAACTTCTCACAGAAGATATTCAGCCTTCCAGAAGGCAGGACTACACATATATAAAATAGTGGCAAGCCCAACTTTATTTAGCTGGTAGGTGTTTAAAAAATAAAATTGTATATGTTGACTTCTGCTGCTTTTTCTACTCCTTTTTTTTTTTATTCATCTTAAGTCATTAAAATTAAGTAAATTATTTTAACTCTCTATAGTCATTTTAACTGTGCTAATGGCAGCTCCATAATTCTTGGTTGGATATATTGCAGGAAAATGGTTTTTCTTCATAGTCACATTATTTTGTAAGAATATCTTTTGGTTTCTGTATCTAGATATACGTGTATACATAAGATACATTCAGAATTACAAAATATATCTATACATGCATATGTTTATGTATGTAGAAACATAAAATTTAAACTGACATATCCATGAATATGTATATTTCTGTATGTACGTTTATGTTTTCATTTCTAAAATTTCAATGTTGATACTGTTTTCAATTGGTAGTGTCCACTACTCAAAGAAACGAGCTATTTTTCCAATGGATTAACAAGCTTAAAAGAGTACTCTGGCTGTAAGTGGCAGATCCATTTCAAGCTTTAGAGTATTCACTGTGTCTATAACATGAGTAGTAGTGAGAGACAGACTGAGATGAGAAAGTGAGGTAATTCACGTGCCATTTTGCAACATCATACGGCATTTTCCTTTTTTGGCTTGTTTGTAAGGACAGTCAGGCATTCCCTGTCAATCTCATGCAAATAACTCCAATGCATACATACATGAGCAATAATCTTTCTATTTTTGTCACTTGAGTAATGCCTTCGATGTAACTGAGAACTGAAGTGAAGATGACACATTGCTAGAAACAAATCCCTATAGCTAAGGGCACCAGGGGAAGTTCCGTGTCTGGTGTCCTCATTTGCAAAAATTTTAAGCAACACCACTCATTTAATATCCAATGTTGAATGGCTAAAAAAACACTCCCCATGCTAAAATCAGACAATCTACAGAAGAAATTAATAAGCCATGGTGGAGCTGTAACAGTTTCCTGAAATAACATTGGAAACATGTTTAGAAACTGCTGTGCTGCATGCACATAAATCTTCCCTTTACAGTTACCAGGTGGAGATCTCTACCCACAGATTCCAGACAAAAAAGGTTTTGTAAATACTCTTTGCTCATTATTGCAAGCATTTGTAGGACTGCCATCACAAACATACCTAGCTTAAAATACTGGTACTGATCTTCCAAATGTTTGTTGAAAAGCAACACCAATTTTTTTCTTCTGCTTGTTTTACATGCTTTTCCAACAGCAGACTTAATCTTTTGGCAGGTCCATGGTTCAGACCTCCCTCTTAAAACCAAAGAACAGACAACATTTCATGTAGTATAGGGCTTGACATAGACACAAACTTGATTTCAAGTGCTTAAGTATTTTCAGATAAGTACAAAAAGGCATTTAGTTGATCACTGAGGTGCCTGAGGTGCCAGCCAGGCCTGAATACAAGAAAATCCGGTGACAAAACCATTAACACACATGCTTGAGAGAGGACCCTTGAACATCAGTGGCAGGGTGGCCCAGGCAGAAGTGCTCCTAGAACATGGGGAGACAGGAAAGGAAGAAGGGAGGGACAGCAGCACCACGGAAGGGGTAGGGGGATTTTTTTCTTGCAAATTGTAGCCCCGCAGCCTCTGTCCCCCTACAGAGCCTATCTGGAAATTCACAGCTTAACAGCATGAAAACCATTCCCAGGTTGGGTCTGCAGCTCAGTCAGTACAGCAGGGCCAGATGGCAGAAGCCCTGAGCCTCTTTGGTGAACGCCGACTGTGTTCTTGAGGAAGGATGCAAGCAAGTAGTTAAGTACTTTCCAGAAATTTGTGTATAATCAGATTTCAGATACTGAATAATTTATTCCTCATCTTTGCATGTAAACATTCTTAAAAGCTTTTTGATTAGTTATTTGGGATATATTTAATAAATGGGACAGACTGACAAATCTGAAAGGTAACTGAAGAACAAATAGATACACATCTTAAAGAAGTAAGCTGCTCTGGCTGTGGTTTGAACAAGCACAAACTGTGCTCCATGGTCTTATAAGAGACGCAGCAAGCATCCATTGTGAAGATGCATTTCCTTGGGGAATGGGCACTGGCTTTTCTTCCAGGCTTTGGCCTTTTTCTAATTACCACTAATTGTGCTAGTGATCTGATTTTGTGCCTTCTCTGCCAACAACTGGACTTCATTCTTTTTTCTGAAGTCTGAAGTTTCATAGATGAAATCAGATGCTAAGCTGGCTATTTGCAGCACATTCCCCAGTAACACAGATAATTTGAAATCTACCATAGAACATGGGATGGACTGGATTCTGCAGCTCCTATGAAAGTGTAGAGTGTGCTACTTGGTACAGGCTTAAAAAATGAACTGTGTGAGCCCAGAATTGTGTGTCACATCTGTAAAGGTATGGTAGACTGTCTGGCACTCATTGTTCTTTCCTTCACCTAGGCCTTTGACATTTCTACTCCCAGCATCAGTCTAAAGTGATGCAACATAAGGCATCAGCCAAGAACAGCTTCAGAAAACCAGCCATTTTTGGAAGCTATTGCAAAGTTGCTTTGCAAACCCAAACACTTCAAAGGCAGTGTAAACTGTGGTTGTCCTGTATATCACTGGGAAATAAAAAACATACACCGGTACCTCCTTAAATAGAAATATTTTTATGAAACTCCAGTACTTTAATTTCCACGTGCATCATTTTGGTTTCTACTTAATCTCCAGGCTGTTTTTTCAATCCTTTCAAAAAATCTTTAAAGAAAACCTTTTCTTTGGAAAAATTGTTTGGTTTTCCTCTTTTCACAGGAAACAATCTATTTGGATACTATGATCATACCTCAAGCTTTTACTGCAGCTTTAGACTCTGACCTCGGGTGAATGCCTCTGTGGCAGAGCTCTCAGAGTGCCTCTCCCAACCAAAAGAAATGCCTTGTATTTTTGAGATGATGAATTTCCAGCAAGATGAATTTTTGAGGAAAGGCCAAAGCAAAGAAACAAGTCTTTGAACTTACAGTAAGAAAATAAATCCTGATCTCTCCAAGAAACTGTTTTCTGTTTTGGCCAACAAAGCAGAAGGAGTCTTGCTAGTCACTCAGGAAACTTAGACTTTGACCCAGTTCTTCTGTGATGCTGCAGCTCACTCTTCCAGCCACATTTCATTGGACAAATGTGGGACAATTTCTTCCCTGTTTGTGGGAAATTTTGTCCCTTATGGGCTTTCAGCAGCCTCTGATGCCACAGAATATGAATGTCCTTTGCCTTCATGGGAGTGCATAAAAAGAAAAACCTGTTTTCTTCTTCCATGAATTTATACTAGGTCATGACAATCTTTTCTTTCAATGTGGCAAAATCCATGGTGACCACCTCTGTATCTGCTAGGAGCTGCTCTGGCATATGTTCACTTGCTGTTGCCACTTCCCTCTCCAACATACCATCCATTTGGTTACCAGGTAACACGCATTGCTAGGCATTTGCATTAAGCATCGATGCTTGTCATGTTTTTTACACTGGGTTTTTAAAAATAACCAAGGTTAAAATAAGATTGTGTTATGGCTGGGAATCTTCAGATTCATTCTAGTGACTTGTCAGGATATCAGCAGTATAAAATCCATCTGTTGACAACGATATTACTGTTTAATAAGCACAGGGCCAAATCCCTGTGGATGCAACCGGTTTTGGTGTTGATAGCTAGAAACAATTTGATATATTGCCATATGACAACATAAGGCATTATTCTACTCTTCAGTTGAAAAGAATAATGGGCCAAATTTAAGTCTGGTTTCAGCAAGTGAAAACCTGAAGTTACTGGAATGCATTTTTATATTTTACAGATGCATTATGTCCATTAGCAAAAAATATTATTTGCTTCCCACAGAGCAAGTAGCACACATCAAATTCTTTACCAAAACGTGATCCATGATGTTGTGAATGCTAAATTCAATTGGAAATTGTCATTGATGGTTTTAGGGAAAATGCTGGGTTTTTTCCTGAATTTCATTTTTCACACTTTTGTGTGGAAAATCATAACATTCAGACAAAACCAGAAAATAAACAAAGCAATGAAAACCCATACTTATGAGATCTCATATGCCTGTTTTGTTGGCAAGGGGAACAGCCCAGGCCCCATAATGCACTGTGAAAGCAAATTCACTTGAGTAGTTCAGCTAGATGGGAGGTTGGAGACATTTTATAGGAAGTGGAGTCCATCAAGACAGGCTTTTTTCTAGGACTGAAAGCATAGGTATGACTAGCATATTTGAACCAAAACTCCTATATGGCTTTGTGTTAACATTTTCAAAATTAGGCATTTTGAGGCTGTATCAAAAGACTTTGAAATGAGGAAAAAACCAAAGAAACTTACCATGCCTTCTAGTATATATATAATTTTTGGTACAAAAGTTTTGCTGATTTTAAATGAAAAAACAACAAATGGGTATTTTGGCTGAGTTTTAGGAGGGCTACAGCTGAGTTGATTCCCAGTAATGCCCAAGGATGTTGCTAAAGTCTGCTCACTAATGAAGAAACTGGGAAATAATATTTTTATATGAATTATCAGTCAATGCAGAATCACACTTCCTAAAACACCTAGTGTTTTAGCCTGAAGTTTTGAGATTTGGCATTAAATAAAACACACTCAGGAAGCATAATGCTTCATAAAACACTTCTGCATCTCGCATATGTGTCATAGTTTATCTTCAGTTTGCTATTCAAATATGTTAGTTCTCAGTCTCTGCATTTTTTCCTAGGATTTTATTGTATATCATAAAGAATCAGACATCTTCCAGATATGTTAATCACTAGCACTTCTGTCATTTCTTCTTCCAGTGCCAATTGGAGCCATTTTATATAACTAATATATAATTTTTCCTTCCAAAAGTAATATTTGCATCTCCCAGATGCTGTTTTGGAGTGTCAATTTACTCGCTTAGTGTTAATGGATATATTTGCAATGACTTCACCACAAACCAGATAAAGCCCAGAAAAATATGAACTGCAAAGTGTCGTTGATGATGTTTTTCTACTGCCATTGTATCTCATGGTGATGAAATTACTCGGGTATACAGTTCATTTTCATATTTGGTCTTCAAAGTGCTTCAGTACATTAAAGCATGTGTGTGTTAAAATAAGAAAACTATTTGTGGAAATGACAATCATGAAAAGAAGAAGCAGGTGTAAATAAATTACTCTTTAAACTCATGGCTTGCTTGAGTAACAATTAGGATGGAGCTATTTGTTGCTAACCTCGTGTGTGTGGACACAGGGAGGACATGGGGAGACACTAAAGAAAATAGTTAAAATGAAGACAGGTGTAATCTCAAGACGAATTCCTCCAAAGCTGGGAATGCCCTTCCACGGCTTGTACATAACCTGCAGGGTCCAGTACTGGGCAATGGTTCTGGATGGGCAGTGTGATGACATTTCTATTCCGTGGTTTCATTGATGACATCTCTTCAGCCGCACATGGAAAACAGAGTGGTTATTCCAGCTCATGAGCCACTCAAGGGAATGTCAGGATTTGCTGGGTGTTACTGTGGCGCTTCCCTACAGACTGCTTTTGTTACTGGTTCATTTAGATTGCAGTATCTCGCATGGCACTTCTTGTACTTCGCTATTACCAAGCACCAGAGATGATGTGTCAAAGAGAGGTGCTAGGAAACACTGCTTGTATCCACACACATTTCTCTGCAAACATTTGCATTTGCAGTTTGCAAGAGGAAATCAAGTCTTTTGAAGACCTCTAAGATTTCCTCAGCAAACTGCTGTTCAGATGATGTTAATAAATAGCAGTATTTATTCTTAGTAAGTTATTCAAATGAGATAAAGAGTGCCAAGACTGAAAACATAAATATGACATAACTTGATGTGAAGTATTCCTAGAAATTAAAGGCATTCTCAAAGTGCTGCTTATGATACTATCAGACAAGTCTGGTGCTCAGCACTTCTATGAATGTATAAGAGACAGTTCAATTTTCTAAACAGTTTCAGATACATATCTAAACAATGGAATTCTGTATGTAGCTTATTCCCCCCAATAAATGTAAGCCTTATTTTCTCTATCACATATTTCAATGAATAGAAAATTCAGACTCTCCATTAAGTGTTTGCAGGAAAAAATAAAACTTCCTACTTAGAACAACTTTGAATTCAATAACTCTAAGGGGGAAATATAGTGTATTTTCTGCACAAAGAAGACGTTATTTCCTTCCCTTTGTAATATGTTTTTCCCCAAAGGATTATAAGTTCTCTGAAGAATCAGAGTATTTAATAGTAGTACTATGCCCCAAGGGAAGTAAATTACTTCTGGAGGCGACAAGGAAGGCCTCAAAACAGTATTAATTTATACCCAACTAGCAAAACCAGACAAATAAAAAACATTGTGACTAAATCTGGTATTACCATGTGACAATTCTACTATCTCTGCTTTCAAACAGAAGTGTGTATTAGAAACACACTAAACAAAAGAAGAGTCAAATATGATTACCACAAGACTCATGGCAAAATTACATTTACTCCATTTATTCATAAAACACTGAGGTGGGGAGAAATTCCTTCTGTCTAGTTTAGAAGATTGTGAGAACATTAAGAGAGGTATGTTACGGATTGGGCATCCGTTGTAGGTTGCCAGCTTGCCAAAACACTCCCAAGACATAAGTGCAGCCTGTATATGGATGGTGATGGCCTAACGGGGAGAAAGGCAAGGTGTCTATGCAAGGTCCTCAAAGCCGAAGTCATATTCAAATCTGACTTTTCTTGATGAGAAAAAACTACAGGGGAGGAAAGGTGGTGATAGTATAACCCATCAGCAATCTGATAAATGCCTCAAGGGATGCAACAGGGCAGTTGGCACTTAGGTGGCATCCACATGAAAGGAATTGGACCCTGGATTTTTGGCTTTTTATTGATCCTGTCGTGAATATTTACTATAAGAAGAAACTTTCTATAAAGGACTATTCAAATAAGGCTTTCAAGATGAAGACCATGATCATTATCTGAGTTTATGAGTGTATTTTTATAAGCGTACGTTCAGAAAAACTGTAGCAGTTCAAGAGGCAATGAATAGTAATGCACTTATTTGCTTTTCTTGATATATTTAATTGACAAAACACTGATGGCTCTCACATATTGAGACATCAGTGGTTAGGTTTATGCAAAGCTTGGAAAAAAATATAAGAGCTTACAGAACAGAATTTCTCTGGATATTTTAAAGTAAACTTTTATTCAATTTCAAATCTGGTGTACTTTCTTCAATAAAAAAGTGGACATGGATCACCAAGAAAACTGTCTTTTTGCTTCTGTGCCTTCCCAGAAGGCTTTGATCACTGCATGATATCATGAACCATTACTGTCACTGTGGCATGAGTTAAGGACAATGTTTATCTTGAGCTCAGTTGCTATTACCAGCAAGTTTTGCAATTTCAACAGTGATCCCTGGTACAGTGTCACAAGGGTATATTTGATGTCTTGACTTAATGGGTAGCTTCAATCGATGTTGTGCCATGTTTCACTAAAAAACGAGTCATTCACTTGATGTACTGAATTTTATTACAGGGATAACAGTCCAATAACTTCTTACAGACTGAAAACACAGCTTCTCTGGGCATCACCAAGTTCCTTTGGAAAGGAGAAAATATTCACAGCAAGTAGGAAAACTTAAAACATATGAAATATTTGAAGCTTATCTTGGTTTCAAAGGAAAAAGGGAAAATGTCCATATCTCTTTTTTTTGTAGCTTCCTTCCTGGGAATTACACAAAATACCATGCTGTAGTTCTTTTGTTGATGGTGTTGGGGTTTTTTCCTGAGTTGATTTTTTTTTTGATTGGTTGGTTTTTATTTGGTTTGTTTGGTTTTTGTTGTTGTTGTTTTTGGCTTTTTGATCCACAGAAGCTGTTTTGGAGGCATGCACCAGTAATTCCAACCAATTTATGTTGTGACAAGAGTAACACAATAAGCACATTTGCATTTTGATCTACTTATGTCTTAGATTGAGACATAATTGTGAATCCCATAAAGTGAACCCAAAAGGGATTTCTCCCACAATTAGGAGAAAATGAGCCATGAGCATAGATGTACACCACACCAGCCTCTGTAAATTCATCTGACTGCCTTCTGTCTGATTGCAGGACTTCAAAAGGAGAGAGAGAAAAAACTGTAACTGTTCCCATGAAACTGCAATAAAATGGGTAACACCTCAAAGCTCAGTCTAAGCTTTCAGACTGCAACAATGGCCAAGGCATTAAGACGAGATTAATGTAACAAGAACACCACCAAGAAGGGCACATATGCAGCAGGTTCTGCCTTAGGTAAAGCAGCAATTAATTCTCCCATGCCAAATCAAGCAAGAAAAGCTTGGTGCTTGATGCTCCCCATCAGTACATAAATGTCTGATTCCTGTTAATATATGTAAATAGGAGGAGAAGATGCTTCTTACTGAGAATCACTGGGAAAAATTTGAATTTTGGTGATCTTGGAGGATTATCACTGTGACCTCTTTTTTTGTTTCAAAGAGAGGCTAATTTCCTCGTAATTTTCAAGTGAGTGTGAAGGATGATGGTGGAAATGATTCATTACCAAACTTGAACTCTCAGATTGTTTGACTAATGAAGTTGACATCTTTATCAGTACCTGGCATTTCACAGAATGCATATTATATTTGCATGTAAATTGTATATGTAAGTGCACAGTATTAATAGTGGAATTAATCAAATTATTCTGCTTTCAGACCAGAAATATTCATTCTGCAAATTAAACACTCTGTAACTGAGCCTTTTTTTTCCAATATTGTCTATCCATTCTTCAGCTAAATGAGTTCAGCAGTAGGGACCAAGATGTAGGTCCTAAAAAAAAGTCTCAACGTCCTAAGTGGTGCTAACATATCTCCCCTTCCTGAACACAAAAGGAATTTCAAAGTATCTATTGTTTAGGGGACATTTACACTTAGAAGAATCAGAGGCCTGATTCAGTTCCTTCCTGTGACACCCAAATATTTTAGGTATTGCAAACCATATCACATGTCATAAATTTATACTAATATATCTCAACTGCTTCACATATCATAAAAATTCCAGAAAGTGTGTTTCAAGTGGGCAGTTTCTCTATCCTGATATTGAAAAAAGTTTAATGTTAGTGTGTGTAGATGCCCAGTGAAATGTATTGAGCTGATTTCCCAGTTATGCTCAAGGAGCTCTAGTAAAACCTTGTGCGAGCCCGCCAGTGTGAATTTTAGGAGCTGACACTTTCACGCTTCCAGATTCTACTGAGTTAGAGTTGCTAAGGCATACGAACATTTACGTGGCTTATCAAAAGCTTCCAGACAGCTGTGACTCATCATGGGACACACATGTTCTCTGTCCTTCAGTGGTGTGTCTAATGCATGTCACAGTGCCCTGAGAGCCAGCACAACAGCCTTCTCTCCCTGGAAGCTGCCCACAGATGGAAGCACAGCATGATCAAACTCACACGGAGCACAGACAATGGCTCAGGCCCCAACTAACAAATTTTTGCACTGATTTAATGTCACGTTAAACCAATGTACTGGTACAGTTAATTAGACTGATAATGTAATAAGGAAGCTCAAAAGAGTCATAATACACATAATCTAAGAGCAATCTGCAATCTGTAATCTGCAGTTTGTGCAGAATTGCTTATCTAATTATAGGAAAGCATAACACTCTTCTATAGGTTGAAGCCCAGTACTGAGTCTAGGCCAACTCAAGAAGCCTAAAAAATTGAGCACACTAAAACAATATTTACTACTGCAGTATAAGGACACTTTTTTCTGTAGGGAGAGAGATGTATATGTGCAACCACTAATCTTTAAAGATCTTGAGAAAATATATACATCCTTAATAATTGGGTACTTCTAATGAACACCTGCCAGTATAGCATATTAAAAAAAATCTTCTTGATTTAATGCATCGTTATTTTGGGCACTCTCAAAAGCTTAGAGAAATATTAATCATGATGATGAACTTTAAGTCCATTTAATAAGATTTTTATTTTTTCCCCATTTATATGCTTTGTCCTGCTTATACAGTTCTCACTTATAGGCACCTTTCTTTCTAAAAACAAACCAATTTAGACAAGAAACCATTCATGAAAATTACATATTTTCCTCATGTTTAAAAGACTTAATTTATGAAACTTGTATTAAAAGGAAGGCAGGAAAAAATATTTCTTATTTAGTAGCTCAGTCAAGGTGTGATAAATGGTTTGATAACTCCAGTCTAACTAGCACTGGTGGCAACCCCATCACAGGAGCCATGGTGCATAAGCAGCAGCATTATGCTGAGGACATTCTTGCTCACTGAAAATCAATTTAAATACCATCGCTGAAACTATGATTTGGTAAGATTTTGCCTTTGAGTCTCAAGCTTACCCTGAAATAGTGACATAGTACGTCACATAGTAGATTTTAGCAGTGTGGTACATAGAATACCAGTGCCAGGCCCTGTACTGAAAGCTGTCCAGCTGTGCTAATGCACCTCAGCACTGTGGCTCCAGTGACCCCAGTGCTTTCTCTGCCCTACGTAGATACACTTCTACTGGCAAAGGGATGGTCTGTGCAGTAAGACTGAAAAAAACAGTGCAGCCCCATCTCAAGTGAATGCAGGTGCTGTGAAGGTTAGAAGAATGTGAAAGTTTCCTTATCGTGGACATTGTTCTTGCAACAGCCAAATCCCAAATGTCTCATAGCTCTTCATGCCAAATCCCTGCACATCAGACAAACTGGATATGTAACTGCTCTACTAGAGACAACTGGAGGCATTTCTGAAAGAAAAGCATGAGTGGCATTCAGCACATTTTTTCCTCAGAGATAACATAGCAAACAGCAATTCTTTGAACCAGTGAAGCCTAATTTCCTAAAGATCTGTATCTGAGTGTTAAAAACTAAATTTTAATGTTCATGAGAAGTCTTTTCTGGATATTTATAAGGGCTTCTCTAGGGTGAATTCTCTGGTACCTTGTAGCTCGCACTGCAGCTTTTTCCATAGTTACAGATATTTTTTCCACTACCTGATGAAAACCACAAGATTATATTTTAAAATTTGAACCAGCTCCTGCCTTAGGGCCTTTCACTCACTAAAGGATCATTCTGCTAAAAGGAGCTAAATAGAATAATGCAGACTTGTAGTACTCAGAATGAACCTGCTTAAAATATTCAGGTGGTGAAAACCATTAGACATTTTCAATAGTAATAACTGAAAAAGATAAAGTAATTTTTGGGAAGCATTCCCCTTATAAAGAGGTTCAAATGCTGTTCCTAGTCATATTAAATAAACAGGAAATCAGAGGAAAAAAGGACTTGTACTTATTGAGGCATACAACCAGAAGTCCAGTATTGTAGATTTTGACTTTTTTTAATCCATGTATTTTCAACAAGTGTGTACTTTAAAATTACCTTGGGCTTAAGAATTAGAAACAGATCTTACTGCTCTGCTTGTCAGTCTGCTTGAGCTCATTCCTTGTTTCACAGAAAGTCAGTCTTTCACGTGAGACAAGAACGACATGAAAGTACTTTCCTATCTCAGAACTGTCAAAAATATTCAGTTCATCTTCAGTTTATTGAATGGATGGCTATGTCTTAAATGATGGCAGTTTGTATAGTGATCCAATTCTCTAAGTAGGAGCTTCATCAAGTGATAGAAATGTCTCTTTGAAAATTTACACTGGGGCTTAGTCTGAACACCTTAATTGTACAAGCTCCTGACCTAACCGTTTCTTGCTTGGAGGTTCACAGGCATCCATCAGTGTGCGGATCATGTATATCTGGCTGGCAGCACACATAGAAAAACCCATTTATTGTAAGAATCTCATGTTTGCCCACAAAACTAAAGATAAAAGTCCAAGAGGTTGCTCTAACAGATTAGCCACACTTTAGGTAACACAGCTGATGTTAACTTCTGGCTTTTAGAATAGAAGAGAGAGCTGCAACAGCCAGGAAAGAAAGATGTTGGGAAAGCAGAGCAAAAGAGCTATATCTTCCACATGGCTTGCTTCTGTCCCTCTACATCACATTCTCTGGGTGGACAAAACCATCCTCCTTCTCCACAGCTGCAGTCACCTTTTGCCTCGAATGGACACATAGGCATTTAGCCTTTTCTGTTATGAAGGACTGAATTAATAGCATAGTTTTTTCAGGTCTTCAGTCCAGACCAAATTCAAATACACAATTCACTTTATCACAGTGTTTCTCTGCCTCGTAATAGGCTTTGGCAGCAATAGTGTGGCATGTTTGGTACTCTACTGAACCTGATCCTCACTCTAATAAGCAGTGCACACAGCAGCAGAGAAGGTGTTATGGTGCAGGGGCCATGTTGCCATCCTGAGTCTCTCTGGTGGGTTTGAGAATGGCCTAGTGAGGGAGTGAAATTACATCATGAGACCCACAATGCCTTGCCATGATTCCAGAACACTGTGCAAACACCATATATGAATAATGAACATTTAAAGCAAGAGCTATGCACCAGGCAAGCAATTCATAAACCAGGATATTTGTCTGTGTCATTTGCAAGTAAATTCAGCTAATAAGCAAATTAATAACACAAGTTTATGCATAAGCAAAGCTTGGGGCACAATTTCCTGTTACTTGCATCTTCAGCAGTCATCTCCATCCATGCAAAATGAATGTAATGTTTTTCAAATCAGATTTGGTAGGATTTCTGACCTGCTTCAAAGTCACTGTAGTGATACAACCAAGTATTCAGACACCTTGGTCCAGTGAACACTTCTGCCTGCTCAGCTTGGCATATGACAGCTCAGCTTGGCTTCCTGGGGAAAAACATCTATGTCTTTGTCTTTCAGTTCCATTTTTTCCCCACAATCTCTTTCCCATCACGTCTAAATCCATTAGCCCCTTTCAAAACATCTTATCAACTTTCATGAAAAATAGTGACAGGAGAGGAAAGGAACCCACGTTAGTCTCTCTGCTGAGGCTGCAATACACTTTTTCTGTTACTTGATTAATTTAGTAGAAACACTGACCTTTAAGTGTATAGAATTCAGAATCACCCACAGCATATGTCACTAGCAGCTAGGGAATAGGACACAATGGATGGAGGATACAGAGTGTATCTGTGCAAGATAAGGAATATTTCAGGAGTGCATAACAGAGCTTGTGGGCATAAGTTTCAAGTACAATTGAAGGTAGTCAGAAATAAAGGTTACTAAAACATTAAAACAAGAGCCATTTCAAGACCAGTCATGACTCTGCTTCCAGTCCTAATCAGCTTCCACACTTGAATCACCATGTTAGTTCATATTTCTCAAAAAGAGTGTGCTTCATTTTTCTATCTATGCAGTATTTTTTGCATTCTTCCATTGATTTGCAAAGAATATAACCTGCAAACTAAGCATAAGATTTTTAGATTTTTGCTTGTATTTCTTTGTTGGTTTTGTGGGGGTTTGTGGGTTTTGGGTCTTTAATGGAAACAATGAGAAATGTGTTCTAGCCAAGTTAAGAAAATGTGAACATGTAAATTTACACCTCCAAGGTGAGTTTTTTAAATGCAATGCCATTGCATTTATCCTACACTACAGGAGATTTAAAAAACAGCTACATTAGGTATAAAAAATGCCTAATGAAATATTTCAGAAGAGATTATGGTGTGTAACCTGCCAATTGAGATTTGATATACTTAGGGGAAACCTGAGGACTTGACATGTAATTTTAAAGAAGTTATATTTCCTTGACTTAAATAACACCCCATGGTATTAATCAAAACCCACAGAGCCAGTATGCAGAATCAGAAGCAAAGCACACTTGTGTAATAAGGAATTGTGCATGACCCAAGAAACTACTTCAAAAAGTTGGTCGCTTACTGGTTGATATTTCTAAGCTCGTTATGAACATAGAGCTCTTGAAACATTCTAGCAAAGCCAGTGTGTTAGTATCAAGATGCTTATTTAAATTTCCTTTGATTTGGTAAACTTCTGTCATCCCAGAGTTGAGCTTCAAACTAACTCCATTCCCTGGCAGGTGCCATGGAACCAGGAACCTTGTTTCTCTTCAAGGACCACTTCAACAAAGATCATCAAACCTGCTCAGAAGCCTGGCTTGCCATGCCACAAGCTATCTGCTTTGTATCTCTCTGGAGCCCCCCACGCTAGTGGTGATCCCCACACACTGGTCAATGTTCAGATTTCCCTGAGGCAAGACCCTGGAAACCTGGGAAGCATCCACCTAGACAGGGCTTTCCTCCAGTTTAGCAGCAGTGAAGTGAAAGCCAGTGAAAGCACCCACTCCCCAAGTTTTTGAGCTCTTACATCTTAGGTTTGAAGCCTGACAAAGCTTCTATGGGCTCACTGTGCAAGTGCGTCCCAGACAGGGATCACCCTCCATCACTGAATTAATCTGCAGCTTGTCCAGGAAGCTGGCATATTTTTTAGCTGAGATCCTGCCATTCATGGTCGGAAAAAGCAAGAGTCCTCCAGAGCAGGAAACTGTTTTTCAGATGGCTATAAGAAAAACTACAGTTCTTTCCCAAAAAGAGTTTACAAATTGAAACCATTACCTGGCAACAATTTCATTATTGTTTGTCTTCAAGGAGGTTCCACTTGGGCTCAGTGTTTCATTTACACATCACAGCAGTACTCTCTTCCAGACATTACAAAGGATAAAAGAGGCTGTAGGGAACTCCTGGGGTGAACGCTAAAGAAAAAAAGGCAATTAGGTTAACTTATTACTCTATCAGATTTGTCTACAATCCCATATGAGGAAAACAAAACCAAACCAAAACAAAGAAACTCCCAAGTTTATCTAAGCTCTGAAAAGGAGTTGAAAGCAATTTGTGGGGTTTTTTAAATTGCCGATTGTTTTGTGCTGCAAGCCAGGAGCAGAACACAGTTCTATGCCATGTGTTATTCACAGCTGGAGAAATATGGGCTCATTATTTTGTCAGGGTTTGCTGGTGATACCAAGATATTTCATTAAAAGAGGAAATGTCCACAGGTTTTCTGCATTCCAGTCCTGAGATTTAATCCCTGGGGAAAAAATTGAAAACGAAAAATAATGATGTGAATGAGAGCTCCAAGGCCTAACACTTCACTTGTGAATACAGTAAGTTTTAAACAAATTATCCACATGTAATTTATCATATTTAACTGCAGCACAAGTTTCTCTGATGTGTTGACAACAGTTTCAGTGTGATCTCTGGGAAGCTTACTTCCCAGTTCCCATCCCAATGTCAGGGCAGCACTAGGCTGCCTGAGCACAGCTCAGTGCCTGGTTCCTGCAGAACTGCCCAGCTCAGGGAAAGCTCCAAACTGACCTTCAGGCACATTCATCTCCTCGTAGCTCCCCCAAGAGCCTGTTAGAGATCAAGATATGGAGGAAGCTCTCTTCCCACATCTGGCTCTCTAGAGCTCAGTCTCATTCTCTTCTAAGAGAGAATTCTCTTCTCAGCTTAAGGGGAGTGCCCTTATAACTAGAAGCTTCTCACAACTTATCACAAGCTCATCCTCTTCTCTCTGTGATTGGCATCTTCCCATTGCAAAATCCTCTGCTCCTAGATATTGCATTCTCCCTTGCTAATAAAGAGTGGTATTTAGCTGGTTATTCTGAGTGGCTGCTGAACATCTCTTCTTCCAGTCCTTGCTGTTTTCCCTCAGCTTTGACCTGTGCAGAAAATACCTTCTCCTTAAGCCTAAACTATTGTGACTGATGACTTTTAATTAACTCATCATTAAATCATTTTTGACATAGAACAGAAGTAATCCAAAACATAAAGCTTGAAAATTCTGACTCCCATTTCACCAGGCTGGGGAAAGGCAGAAAAATTTCTGCCTGGTACATAAACTCCAGGCAGGTATGGCAAACCTTCAAAGGAGCTTGGAAAGGATGTCTTCCATAACAGCCCTCCTGGGAATGGAGAACCCCACCTATGGGGCTCTGTCTCAACAGGGATGGGGAAGAAGGTGTGCACCACAGCAGGGAGGGACTGTGAAGAGGCAGTGGCAGAGGAAGACATGAAAGTCATCTCCTTGGAGACGGTATTTAAGGAAACATATTTTTTCATTGCAGAGCTTTTGGAGTTCAAAGTTAGAAGGCAACACTAGATCACCTAAACAAGCCTCATGCTAAATATGCCTTTGGCGATAATCATCCCCTATATAATATAACCAACAAGTGTCAGCTCTTTGTAGTGACAGGATTGGGTTTTATTAGACTGCTCAGTTGTCATCAACTTGGACCAAACTACTTCTAAAAAGCAATAGCAGATCAAGTTTATACCTGGGATGCACCGTCCCTGAGATTCATGAACAAAGCTTAATCATTTCTCAGGCTCTGATCTGGCATAGGGCCAAAATAAGGGATCTGAATTTAAAGGTCTGTGAATAACACCAGATAACATTTTAATTGTCAGATAGGATTAACATACAGCTAATGCTAATAAAAAAATAATAATATGAAAATTATATTACAAAATATGGGTTTTTTAAAAAGTAAAAAATACAAGCTGCAATATCTTACTAAAGAAGGTTGGAAAAAGACTTTTGACTTTGTGGAAATCATCACTGTCTTATGTTACACAAAGGAGAGCCCTACTTCCTAGAGCCCAAATGTTGCAGTCTGGAGCTCCAGGAGCCACTCAGCAGGCATCCTGTTTGCTTGACATAAAACCCAACCAGTAAATATTATCTATTTGACTTCTGCATATGAGAAGATGCCTAAATTTGGAATTTCAGTTTGTATAGCTCTAACAGTAACGCTAATAATTCAACTTCAATCATAATGATATTCCTTTGTTAGTTCAAGTTTGGTTTCGGTTTGGGTTTTGCCATGTCTACAACTGATTGTAGCCCTGACACCAATTACTTTATTCTTGTGCAGATTTGTCCAGAATTAAAAAAAAAAAAAACCAAACAAAACAACCCCCCCCCAAAAAAAACCAGCTAAAAAAAAACCCCAAAAATCTACCCAGAAAAGACAGGAACAATGAATCAATTTTTACAAACAGACAAAAAACTGCCCTCAAACCCATCCAAGTTATGGCTTATTTGACAATGGCATATTTCCCATGATCTGTCCTTCCTGGCTATGCTCTGGCTCAGCTCCCCTGCTGGTTTTGTGATATCCAGCTCTGCAAGTTTCCATGTAATGCACTAGAGAGGGAAAAGCTGCCACTATTGTTCCTGTGCACAGCAGCACATCATTCCTAGATGTGTCCACAAGACAGCCTTTAAACACTAGTGAGATTGCATCCTGTGGAAGAAATTAAAACACTTCCAGGAGCCCCTCTAAAACCTAACACTTGGAAAAAGTGTGTCAGAGCCTAATCTGTGGCAACAAGAATAGAAAACATATTATTCTGAGTCAGAAAAATATGATAAAGTGTTGATAAAGGAAACCAAAACCTGAAAAAAAATAGGGGAAAAAAAGCAAAACAAACCCCAACTACTCAACAGGAAGCATGGAAAGCTATTCCAATAATCAGGAAGTCCCTAATCCAGACCAGACTTGGTCTGAATTGTGGTGGGTTATGCTACTGCCAGATGCTATTTCTAATGCGATTTATTTCAAGAGAATATTGGACTTGGCCAAGAAGCTGCCTTTGTTTGACTTGTTTTTATCTGCAAGTCTTGGGTAATAGAAAGGGCACTGGGACGGGGTTCACTCTTCTCCTAGAACTTTTTTTTGCCATTTGTTAGATGCTGCTGGGAAATTATGATACATTTCAAAAACATCTGACATTGTATTTTGGCATCACAATAAGTGAGACGACTACACTCAGGAAAATGATCAACCATTTATTTAGACAGGCCAAATTTGATGCTGATTACAGAAGTCCTCCTGTTGCTGGTGTTTAACGTAGTATCTGCTCCTACAAGTAAGGAGTAGCCATTAAACCAGTCTGTGAGGAGGTCATTCTCTTCTCCACAGGAAACTGTCTCTGAGGCAGGGACTGAAAGCCCTGTGTTGAGCTGAAATGGGGTCCTGGAATATAGACAGGGACTGGGGAGACTCCAGGGAAAGTGGGTCAGGGCCAGCAGTCCTGGCCATGCCTTCAAGGCCCTGACAAACACAAACCCACTCTTCTTCCTTCGAAGCAAATTAGTGGCTCACATGAATTCCCCGGTATGGTCGAGATGGTCAGCAGTGAACACAATTATTTCTTGCAACAGTTAGACTGTGATTTTGAAGGATCCTCCTGATCATATCAAGATTTAACTATACCTTTCCAAATGTCTGCCCATCTTTCTCCATCCATGCCTTCCTCTAAACAGATTCTCCTCTCACTGCAGAGAGGCATTTGGAAAGCACTGCCTCACAGAGGCCTAGTGGTGTCATCTATGCAAATCAGGTGTTAAGTGAGAAGGAAGAGGCCCCAGGATGCTTACAGGGATGGTCTTGATGGATGAAAGGTGCTCTGAAGAACATCACTGTAATGAGGGAGAAAAATCCTGCAGCAGAAATCTTGGTAGAAAAGAGCTTTCACTCAAGCTGTTTCTTTCTTCCCCTTATCTGACCGACTGAGACTAAACTCCTCTAAAGGAAATCTTTCCCACATGGTCTGAAAGATACTGTTCATTAGCATGGCCATACATTTTGCATTTTATTTCATTTTTCATTTATTTCTATTTTAACTAGAGAATCAACAAAGGCTTCCCTTCAATATCCAAACATGCTGGTGTAAGAGCAGAAGATCAGTGTCCATGAACATAAAAGGCCCAAGCCTAGAAAAGGAGCAAGCCAAGAATTGTTAGCATTTGTTTATAGAGGAAAACTGAATAACAAACATGCAGTGATGTAAACATGTCTCTAGACAGGATAATGTACTTCTTGTACAAAAATAATTTCCCAGAATAAAGTTACTTTTACTGTGGACATACTAGCAAAATAAGGAGTTTTTTATTCCAGAATAACTTCTATTTTTGAAAGCATATCAATTCTGGAGCAGTGTCCACACAGAATGCCTACCAGTATAGCCAAAGAACTGCAGGAACTCGCCTATCAACTGCACTTTCTGCCAGTTTTCCCAATAAGCAAGACTTATTAGTGTCTGGGGGTATGTGTATGAGAGGGAGATAAGACAGTCTTCCTTTATCAAAAATGAAAAATAAAATCTTAAAGTCCCAAGAAAACATAGTCTGCTTCAAAACCACTCACTGCATCATGAAAATCAGTAGAGGAGAACTGGAGCTCCTCAGAACCTATTATTTAATGAGAATCTGAAGGAATGAACTCCAGTTTCCCACAGCTCTGCCTCATGGGTTTTACTGAACTGCAGTGGCTAAGAAGACAGAAGCTCCAGTTAACTTTTCTCACTGATGTCATGTGTACATGCAGATTTTGAGGTATGTAACAATACATGAACTCCTAATGTCACCTTTGCCTTGCTCTGAGAACAAAGAGATATGTGGTTAGCTTCTTCACCCACCTTAAGTTCTTTTTCTTAAACTTGTTGTAATTTAATCGTCTTTGAGAGGTTTGCTCAGCAGAAACTGATTGGTGCAATCAAAAATTAGTAATGAGATATGTAGACAGATGAACACACAAGGGCTGGAACATATAAAATACATAGATACAGACATTTCAGCTGGAGAGTAGCTGAGGAGGAATGGGTTGCTATGGAGCTTTGTTTATCATATGTAAGATATGGAAGAGAATTTCCCTGACTGACCATAAGGGCTGAGCAGCATAGGCATGGATGTCTATGCCACAGGTGTCCAGGTTTCAGACAAAGTACATTCTGCTGGAGCTTTCCATAGAAAACTAGCTTTGAACTCAGCACTGACTAGGACTACTGCTGTGGTTGCCATTCAGAAAACTTCTGCAGGTAGGCTGGGAGAAGGTGGGCAGACTTTTTAAAAAATCATACATTTATATGTCCCCAAGATAGTAGGCAAGGAATTAAATAAAACAGGTGAAAATGAGCACAATGAATGAGCATTCAAAGTTTAACGTACTTTTTAGTGTGCTGTAATTGAAATCATGGTGGTAAATACTGCTCAGTCTCTTTCTTAGATAGCTTTCAAAAGAATTAGGAGGTCTCTGAATAAAAACAAAACAAAACAAAACAAAACAAAAAGGAAGCTGATAAAAGTTTTGTTGGAAAGCCTTCATCCCAGCAGCAAAATGTGCAACAGTGAAGGCTGAATCTCAGAGCCATAGGATGAGATGAAGCCTGGGCAACACTATGCAAAGGGCAAAGCTACAGAAGAACTGTTATGAAACCTGAGAAACAGAGAAGAGCTTGAAAAGGAGAGTAGCTTTCTAATCCTATACCTGAAATATAGTGGGGCATTACTGAATGAGGGAGAGTTCCTTCCATTAACAGGAATTATCAAGGAAAAACAATAAAGAGCTATAAAATACTATGGGAGGCAGAAAGAGGCAGCAGGAGTAGCTGAAGTCTTGATTGCAGCCTGCTACCTTGCCAAGACTTGATGATAATAATGCATTAGTCCCTGCCCCATGAAGGGTCCTGGCTCCCCAGACGCTGCATTTCTGCTGTGGGGTTCAGCCCTCGGCAGGCCCTCAGCATGTCAATAGCAAGGCTGGGACGGCCAGGTCATCGGCCAGGTACAGTCCTGTTCTGTGTGTTGTGTGCCTGCGCCCTGCCCGGGCTCGGAATAGGAAAGGAAAACTGGGAATGCATGCCGTGGATCAGGAGAAGGTGGTGTGTGTCTGTATGGGAGGGGACATACATGGAAGTGTGCGTGTGGCGTGTTTGTGTGCACGCCTGCACACTCCCTATCTGGGAGGACCGTGCGTGGGGGGAGGGGGTCTGAGAGGTGTGTGCATCCCACAGATAGGAATGTTGATGTGGATTCACGCTTGTGCGAGAGGGGAATCCCCTGCCTAGAGGGTGCCCTTAGTGTGGGCTCTGTGTGTGCATCCCCTGCCGGGGGTGAGTGTGGGCTCTGTGTGTGTGCATCCCCTGCCGGGGGTGAGTGTGGGCTCTGTTTGTGTGCATCCCCTGCCGGGGGTGAGTGTGGGCTCTGTGTGTGTGCATCCCCTATCGGGGGGTGAGTGTGAGCTCTGTGTGTGTGCATCCCCTGCCGGGGGGTGAGTGTGGGCTCTGTGTGTGCATCCCCTGCCGGGGGTGAGTGTGAGCTCTGTGTGTGCATCCCCTGCCGGGGGTGAGTGTGAGCTCTGTGTGTGCATCCCCTGCCGGGGGGTGAGTGTGGGCTCTGTGTGTGTGCATCCCCTGCCGGGGGGTGAGTGTGGGCTGTGTGTGTGTGTGCATCCCCTGCCGGGGGGTGAGTGTGGGCTGTGTGTGCATCCCCTGCCGGGGGGTGAGTGTGGGCTCTGTGTGTGCATCCCCTGCCGGGGGGTGAGTGTGGGCTGTGTGTGTGTGCATCCCCTGCCGGGGGGTGGGTGTGAGCTCTGTGTGTGTGCATCCCCTGCCGGGGGGTGAGTGTGGGCTGTGTGTGCATGCCTGTGCACGCGTGTGTGTGTGCGTGCCCTGCCTGTGGCACCGGCACGGTGGCTGCGCGTCTCTGTGTGCGGGCGCGCATCCCCTGCCGGGGCAGGGTGGGGGGAAGCCTTGCCTTTGTCTGGGGCAGCGCGGGGAGGGGGCCGTGCCCTTGTCTGGGGGCTGCGCCCCCGGTGCGGGGCAGGGCCGGGTGCGCGCAGCCCAGCGCGGGCCGGGGAGCGCGGAGCGGGCGCGGGGGCGGGCGCAGCGCTGAGGCGGGGGCCGGGGGTGCCCCGCATGCCCCGGCCGGGAGCGGCCGTGCCCCCCCGCCCCGCCGCCGCCGCCGCCGCCGCGCACAGCCGCAGACACGGGCGGCCGCGCCGGCAGCCGGCGGCTCGCATGCAGCCGGGGATTACAGCGGGGCGAGGGCAGCGAGGGCTCGACTCTTATCCCCCCTCGGCCCCCCCCTCCCGCCGCCCGACACCCCAGCCGCTCGCCGCGCGGCTGCTCCGGCGGCTTTTCATCTCCGGGGGTAGGAGGGAGATGCCTTTGCCGTGGTTTTTCCACCCCCAGCCCTCTCCGTGCCGGGGGGGGCGGTGATGTGGAGCCGGCAATGTAGAGGAAAACCCTCCCCGGGAAGGAGCGACCAAAACAAATCTCTCGCCGTGGCTTTGGCGGCCGCGCAGTGCCCGGGGAAGCCCGAGCAGCCCTTGCCAGCGCCGGGGAATCCCTCCTGCAGCCCCCGGCGGCGCCCCGGGCGCCCGCGGAGCAAGGTAAGCGGGAGGGCATCCCTCTTCCGCCGAGGGCTGCCTTTTGCTTTTATTTGTATTTATTGGAGAGCCCAAGTCGTGCCCAGCTCCCGCCCTGGTGGGACTGTCAAGGGAGGCGAGAACTGCCTGCTGGCCGCGGAGCGCCCGGGCCGGCCGGGAGCGCGGGGAGCCCCGGGGAGCCCCGGGGAGCCCCGGGCGCTGCGCAGCGGCGGCCCCGGCGCGGGGAGCGCCCCCGGGGAGGGGGCACGATCGGCGGGGCGGGACGGACACGGGGCGTCCTCCCCGGCTGCCTGGATCGGTCTGCGGGAGGAGAACACAACCCTCACCCTGGAGCGCTTCGGAAACCGTGGCTTGTATTTTTGTTCCTTCAGAGCTGCTAAAGGGAGGGAGGGAATGGCATTTCGTAGTATTCTACGTCCTGCCGTGGGTGAGCTCTGCCGATAAAGGCTCGTCATTTGTTTCCGATGCTCTAATAGCGCTTGTGGAAACCTGATGATACAAAACCTCAGCCTTCTCGGTAGCTGTCGTTGGAATTACCCCATCTACCCGGGGACTGAAAAATCCCCTCTACAGAAGAAAATACATGTAGCATTGTGGTAGTCTAAAATACATATATGTCATATATGCTTTCTGTAGGTAGGTAGCATGCTGGTCCCTGGATTTAAAAACGTAAATGTCTTTATGAATAGGCATGCTCATTGGCTACATGGTTTCTACAAACCATTCTGTGTGTTTCTTCTATCAGAATTTCGCTGCCTGGGTGAAGGTAGACCTTTGTTTATACACTATGTATGTACTGTCCATATTTATAGTAGGGTTTGGACTTCATTCAATTCAAGTTACATAATGATTAAGATACAATAGGCAGTATATATACAGTTTCTTTGACATTTTAATTCATTGCAGGTAAGACTGACTCTAGCAATAATGCCAAAATTGTCACTTTTTCAATGTTTGTGTAAGAAAGGAAGTGTCCACAGCATCAGGTGGAGACAATATTCCTTAGCAAATACATAGTCATCAAGACCTTGCTATTAAAAGGACACCTAAGCAAAGGATTTCAGTGACCCCATCCTGTAGCTCTGAGGAGGTGCCAAGATTGGTTTAGAAGAGGAAGAATAGCAGCGAGACTGGGCAGGCTTGGAGGGGGGGGAAGCCTGTCTGGTGATGTTTTGTGTTAAAAACACCTAGAGTTCGAGTTTGCTCAGCTGGCGAGTCTGTCCGAGTTAGAGCAGAGCTAGCACTGAGCCTTAGAGGCTGGGCAAGGTCTGCAAAACGGAACATCCCACCAAGCCTGGCACCTGATATTCCAGGGAGTTTTAGTAGAAACTTTCAGGGAAGCAGGGTGAGTGAGTACATGCCACTTGTGAGATTTGTTTGTTCTCTGTTCACTGAGATGTGCTAGCAAAACTCTGGAAGTCTTTCCCAGAGAGATGAGGTTCAGTACAGAAAAATTAGTTTGTTTCTGGTTCTTAAAACCTCTGTCTATTCTGTTCAAACAACTGATAAATCTGATACAACTGATGAACTCTCTCTTCGTTCAGGCATAGTGGAAGTCGCAGCTGGCTTGTTATAATTATTTTTTTTCCCCCAAAGAATGCTTCTGCAGGCAGCTCTCACCACAGCATCCGAGTTGCTCTTGCCTCCTTTCTCAGCTGGACACTGTCACTGGAGCTCAGCAAGTTGCCCTCACTCAGACGTATGCAGACAGTAAAACATCTTCAGCTCGAGATGAGGGAGAGGGGCTGTTTGGAGCAGCACGCTTCAGCCTGAACATTTCCATTCGCTTCAGCATTTTGAGATGTCCCATTGCCTTAACGATGCCATATCACATATATTTATTAATACCCAGCCCTTATTCTTTCTAAGTGAAAGTTAATTGGCAAATTCTGGCTTGTCATTCAAAGCAAGGCGAGAGGTCAAGATGTGCAATAGCTTTCTTGCCAACATTTGGGATTTTGCCAGATGGTTTCCTACTGTCACTTTTAGAAAAGAATCTTGATCTTATGTGACTTCTTGAGCTTCATGTACCTACATGTGCAGGTAAAATACATTCCATGATGCTACTGTATTTAAAGCTACCCGCTGAAGGATATCTCAGCCAGTGTTTTACTCCGTGTGTTGTTATTATATAAACAGCACGTTGGGGAGGCTCTGTCTGCTCTAAGCTCAGAGGAGGAACACAAGCTGAGGTATCTTGTGAAGGGGGCAGTGAGTGGAAGTATGTCAGTGCAGTGGGATTCCACTGCAGAGCCCCCTGAAGGTGTATGCTCTGCCCGAGTACAGACCTGCTGCTCCCCACAGGCAGAGCTGGGAGCCAGAAAGGGAAGCACTTAAAGTTGTAAGCCACTTCAGCTTCCTCAGAGTAGACATACACGCAGTCTAAAAATGAATTTTTGGATGTTTTCAGGGGTCACTTCTATTAATTCATCATGTTATTTCGTAATGTCTTCTGACACAGCAATGCTCACAGCTCTTGGAATTAAGCAATGATTGCCTCTGAAAGGACTTTACATGTTTGTCTAGGATTGCTATAGTAAGTTCTACCATTTTTAGGAATAGGTTTTTTTACCCTATAGGTGTCTGAATATTATAAACATGAATGCATGATAAAAAACAGGCTGTAGTTTACTTTGTTGAGTTTTGCTGTTTCTAGTCTTATCAGGTTTTGAGCACCCTAAGAGAAAATATTTTTGATTTCTCATCTGTAGTGGGCATCATCTTCTTGTGGTTATTGCTGGAGTAGTAGCACTGGGTATTTGATTTCTTGGATTTTATAATAAATCTTTGGAACATGTTGTTTTAACTCACATTTTAGTGGGGAGAAATGTGTGTTTACTTTGTAACAAGAATATTAACTTCAAACCAAAATAAACTTTCCAATATTAAATTGTGGAGATTTTTTAAGATGTGCAACAGTGTTCTGTGGGATAATGTGAAAATAAATTGCTTAGGGCATTACAGAGTAGATTTAATCCTATTGTAAATGTAGATTTTTGTGCAATCCCATAGCTTTTTATGTTTTTTAAATCTATAATTTTCTGGCTTTATGGAAAAGATATGGAAAGAATTTCATTATTTTGAATTTTTTTCTTCACTATTATGCAATTAGAGGTATCATATTGCATGCTATAATAGGTACATTTTTCAGTCATGCTCAAATTAAATCTAAGTAAAATGCAGATATATTACTAAAAAAGAATTGAACAGAGAAGCTCAACAACTCAAGTGTTTATCGAACAGGACTTGGAGGTTTCTTATCTTGGTTACTGTACGATGTCAGTCCCAGTATAGCTTCCCATACCACTGAATACCATAAAAGCCTTAGAGAGAGTATACATCAGTCAAGATATTAAAAATATATTAAGCTTAAACCTGCCTGTATTCTTCATGAAACCTGGAAGGACAGCAAAGGCTATTTTGCTTTTTGTCTGTCCCAGTGCTTGCTACAGCACATGCAGAAATTTCAGCGCAAGTCGCACATTGGCATCTTCCTGAGTTTTCACTTGTTTGCTGTGCAATACATTCCTTCTTCTAAGTCTGGAGGGCTGGAGTTTCTTGGAGGATGATTTTCTTAAAGGATGTGTTTCTTAAACTACTTTTGTTCACCAGCATGAGAACATGATGATGTTAACTGCATAATCAGAAAACAAAGAATATTATTTTAAACACACTTCTTCATGGATTGTGGCATGAACAATAGGGAAACAGTAAAAGAAAAGTCTCAGGCCCCTAAAATCAGTGGGGTTTTTAATTTATTTGTTTCTAATGCAGGAAATCTATATTTAGCCATAATGATAGATCAGCTGTGACTTAGGTGTCTGGCTTCTATACATCCCTATTCCTTCTCTGGATAACTATAAAGAGTAGTCAGTAGCATCACTGCTGGCACCAGCAAGAGAGTCAGAACAACAATCTATTAGCTAATAAATAATATATGTAATGCTGGCATAATGCAGCTCTGAGCATTTAGGAGTAGGCTGTGATAAACAGCACTTGAACTCTTTACAAGGAACAATGGCAATTGACCAATTTACCTCTCACAGTACCATGCCAGGGGAGCACAGTACCCTGTAAAATTGTGTGAGGGCATTTACAGTCCGAGCAGAGGCAGAGGGGCTGAACAGCTCTCTTACCACAGCAGCAGCACATGATGCAGAAGCCCCTAGGTTTGTCAGTGCTTCTCCCTAGGAAATCAGACTTGCTATTGCAGGGTGTTCTTCATGCTGCCAACATATTCAGGTACTAGCTTGTCAGGAAATAAGCGTCAGCCCTTCAGGTAAAACCACGTTACGAGGAAATGAATGCAAAGCTGTGCTGGTAATTAACTGAACAAAGCTCTCAAACGTAATCTTCTTTGATGACACTGGAGATGAGCTTCTCCCCCTGATTGCCTAACAAGTTAAGAAATAGAAATCAGTTATGGCAGTACAGTCCAAATACAGAATAAATTTGCCTTAGAGCATTAATAAGGCAGTTCATAAAATAATATTTCAGAGTACCTCATCAATAGTTAACGTACAGAAAATTAGCTGTATTTTCAATATATATAGAGATTAAAATTACAATCAAATGCAAGAACTCAAAAGGAAGCCATAATGCTTCTTTTTACAAAATTTTCAGTTGTGTCATTTGCCCTCTTAAGGTATGAGGATTTGGTTTACCTGCAAGGTTGTTGACCTCATCTCAGATGGATGTACTCTCAGATGACGGAATTATCCTGCTGTAATTTATAGCTATACGTTCAGTGTAAATTTGCATATACCAGAGACATTCGGAAACAGTTTGAGCAGAAAGTGCTGGCAAGCTGCAGAAACTAGAAGAATCCCACTAATGTATTTAAGCAGACTCAAAACAGTGAATAGGCTTAATTAGCCTTGAAATCACACAACTATGAATGACAGTATCGTACGTGCTTCTCCAGTGGTTGGTGAGATTAATAGCACACACAGTCGCTGTACCTTGACAGGAGTGCCATCTAGAAGGTCTTGCTTTCTGGAATATTTCCATCTCATGCTTTCTTCATTTTTATTATTGTTGACATAGAGCAAACCTCTTAACTGGGTAAGCTTGAATTTATTCTCAGGTCTAGCCTGGCTACTGATAGTCACTTTAGTCCCTATTTAGGCATGTCACTAAAGTAGCATTAGCAGTGCTGTGTATCTTCTGCTACTTCTGAACTAAAGAAGGGATGAGAATGTTTAGCTGATTCAACATGTTTATAGATAACCTAGGTAGAAGCAAAAATATCTTGCTTTTGCTTAGTAACCTTATGGTTAGGGTACTGATGGAGAAAAATTGAGCTTTTAGGCATTTCATAGATTAACGTGATGCAAATAAATATTTCACTTCTTGTAATCCAAGATTACCACCCGCCAAAGGACTGGTTACACCCCTCAGTTACAGACTCATTCGTGTCTGTTGTCTTTCAAGCACAGGCTGCTTCATTCTTGCACAGTAGGAATGGGGATGGTCTCCATCTCTGCGGCCATCCTGGGGATTACTGATAGCAGCAGGAGCCTGGAAGATATAAACCACAGGTTTGAATCACCAGGGATGAATGTGATCCTTCAGTGAATGTTTAATGACAAAGCAATGACATCAAAGTGGAACCAAGGCCACCACCTCAAGGTGTATTTGAAAAGAGTAGACCTTGTTCAGTTCTTTTGAAGGACTATTTTATGTACCTCTTGTAAGAGGAGGTTTCCAGGCTTAGAATATCGTGTGGGTGGGTTGTGTCCCTTTTGATCCTGCTTACGCATTGGGTCTGGATGGGAGTTAAGAGCATCTTCTTCCTGACTGTGAAGTATTGTGTTGATCCTGCCTTAGAGGTTCCCACACCCTTCTTTGAACTTGGGACTTGTGTGTTTAATATTAGAAACCCTGAACTAATGGCTCTGATGAAGCACATTTTTTAAGAGGATGCTGTGGCTTTTAAAAATACATTTTGGCTTGATAGAAGTAAATAAATTAATTTATAGTGGCAGTTTTATAAAAGTTCCTTTTAGCCTGTCTTAATTTCAGAATTATAGTAACAGTAGCATAGGGTTGTGCATGATAGTGAGTCCTCACTTTTTTCTTTTGTCAGGTCAATATGAGGGTCAAAAAATATCAATACTCCTGGTATCAAGTAGGACTAAAAGGCAGCATAGCTTCTTCTCTACAGTGTTAGACTGGAGTTCCTAAGAACAGCTTTCCCTTACTGACCCCCAGACCAACAATATCTTTGTGAAGTATGTGGAACCAAAACGGATAAGGTCTTAGATAAGGCCAGGAAGCAAAGTTTTCTGTTTTCTGGGTGACTGCTTTTCTCAGATAGGCAAAATAAGATGTTGGATTGTCCTAGGCCCTGCACAGTGGTTTGTAGTGGTCATTTGGGATGTTTTTCAAAGGCATTCTATAGTTGAAGACACCAAAATGTTGAAGGGTTGGATTCTTCAGAATCAAGATTAGACAGAAATTTGTCTTAATTTTTAATGATAAAAGCTTTTTGTAAAGACTTGCTGATGCTGTGACCTCGGGGACATTTCCAGCTATGTCCAAAGGCATTTGCCAAAAATTGAGTCACCTGAAAACCAAGGCCTCGATTCATTCCTTTGTTCCGCCTTCAGGGCTTCTGTAAAGCACCAGCAATAGGAATCTGAGCTAGGCTCCTAATGGATTGAGACAAACGTCTCTTGAGTAAATCTGCCCCTTTCAAACTCTATTCTTTGGGCATGTTTCTTCCTGTCTGTTGTCCAGATGGGTCTAAGCCTACCATTTACCTTGGCTGAATTAGGGAACAGTCCAATTATAAATGGCTGAAAATGAAATTTTTGACAGAAGCAGCAATTGAACAGAAATGTCTTCATTTCCAAAGAAGTCACTTAAGAATACAACTGTGCTTTCCTTAATTGTAGATTTGGGATTGTGGCATTGCATGTTTTTCTTTATTAGAAAACTCAATATTATACCAGGATTCTGGCCAAAATGCAACATCCAGAATTTTGGATGCACTTTCTTTCAAAAAGAAACTTTCTTTTCAGGGATAAAATCTGACTCTTTTGTAAGATGTGCCTCATTGCTTCAGACATCATTCTCTGTGTATATAGGATAATATTATATGTTGAGTAATATTTCCCTGCCTAGAAACCTAGAATCATCATTCAGTACTACACTGTGCAAGCTTTTCTTCAGGAGAACAAAAAGACATCTGTGAAGTTCTTCGCTGCTTTCAGCTACTTGGCAGCAATGTTATTGGTAGGGAGCAGTGGAAGATTGAAGGATCAGAGAAGCTAACATATTTAAAATAACCCTAAAACTAATTGCTTTAGAACAACTGGTTACACTAGTGCCTTCTCATAGAAAAAATGATGTGTTGATAATCTCCTCCATTGTCTTAATGCACTGCCATGCAATTAGAAGAGACTATCAAGTAGTGGACAAATACATTGCAATTCAAAGCTCTAATTCATTAATATTAATGTATTTACTATTATTGGTATATGTATATGTAACATCTGTAGACTCTCAAAGAATTCTTGGAAGCACCAATCAAACTTGTGGATCCAGAGTGCTAGCTGGGATATAAATATGTAGTCTCATTTAGACCTGACATGAGGACCTTGCATAACCACATTTCTATAATACCTCGTTGTTTGACGTTAAAGAAAATGATCTGCTATTCAGCCTTGTACTTCTCTATGACAGCTCATCTCCTCAGAAGTTTCCAGGGGAGGCTAAATAAGCAGTGAAAGACAGTATCCTTGGCAAAAGCAGTAACAGCCCTTAGCAACCAATTGTAAACATGAATAGTAAAGTGCAGACATGATCAACAATTACGTCCTAAACAAGAGATGTTTCAACCTGCAATGGAAATGGAAAGGTTTTTGTAAACTGAGCAGGAATGCATCAGGGTTTTTTTTTAAGGATCATATAGCCACACTTGCCACAAGAACCAACAGCAGAGCTGCTAGTAAGGAAAGACAGAGAACTGGAGCTGAGCTGGAATAAGGTTTGGTGGGGATCTTGGTTCAGCACTGGATGGGCTACAAAGCCATGTTCAGTGCTCTCTTGAGACCTCCGTGCAGGCTGAGGGGGTGCTACAATCCCAGTGCTCAGATGCAGACTTGTGAAGAGGTACTACTCAAAAAGACCACTTGAGTCCTAAATTCCATGAGTCTTGAAGTAAAATTACTCTGAAGGCTCTCAAGAGCGTTCAGCTTTTAGTAAAGCAGTCTGCGTCACCTGTAGTGTGTCTAGAGCCCACCCACGTGGCTTTACCTTGCGTAGGAGCTTCAGTAAGTGATTACAAGTGCTATTGGGGTAGTTAGAAAACTCAGATAAGCTGAAACTGCCAAGCTTGCGTGACTGCAAGACTTTAAAAACATTTTATCAGTTATACTTTCCTTATTTTTCTGTCTTCTGTCACCTTACCTATTTCTGTCTGGCTTTTCTTATCCAAGGCTCTTAGGGAATATATAGAGTCTCAGAGTCTGCTGCTCCTTGGTGAAGTTCAGCTCATCCATCTAAAAGACACTTCTGTGCTCAAGATGGTGAGAACAGCGAGTTAGCAGACAGACTGATTTAGTTGATCTGAAAGGTTCGTCTATAAAAGGCCTCATCTTTTTTGAGTGTTTCCTGAAGATCCACAAGACTTTGTGTAGCCAAAATTTAAATTTTCACGTACCAGAAATAAATAATCTGTCAGGTCTTTTATGAAATAGAAATAATCATCATTTCAGACCAGTTAGCCATAGCCCCAAGAGCTGATTTTGCAGGATTTGCTCTCAAAGATTTGCAAGATCTTACTTTTCATAAAACAACCCATCCCTAGCTGTTAGCAGAGCCCTCAAGGCAACAGGTGGGATTTGGCATTAGTTCATGGAAAGACTCAGCTCTCCAGTAATGGCTCTGACCATGGCTGTAGTCTGGCAAGAGCTAGCCATTGCTCACAGAGAATCTGTGTCACAGGGGAGACAGGCTAAGACTCCATCTTTGCCCCCTCAGACCACATTGCTTCAAGTGGTTTCACCCACTGAAGCCTCTGAGGACTCAAGCCAAGAGCTGGCACCAGTAGTTTGGATAATCAAAGCTCAGCTACTTCTCTCCTGTGCATGCATGCATGTGTTCCCGCATATAGATATGAATCCGAGACATACAAAGGATGCTCAGGAATACTTTGACATGTTTCCTGACACTTCCTGAATTCAGCTTGCCAATCCTTAACTATATGAGATGTGACTTCTGTAAAGGTGGGAAATGGAAATAACGAGCAACTCATTTGAGCGGGATGCTTTTATGCAGTTTTAGCTATCACCTCAGCCATCTTTTTAAAAACTGAAATTAAGGGAAACTTCTAGTAAAAGATCCCACAGCACACCATTAAGAAACTGCAGGTCTTCCTATTTTGAAACAAAGAGCAGACATTTGAAAGCTAATGCTCAGAGAGTTCTCTGCAGCAGCAGAGAGATTATAGCAAAGCAGATGCTGAAAGAAAAGAATCATGCAATCAAATAACCTGGCAAAAAAGTGTTTGCTGAGTAAAAATGTATTGGTTTGTCACAACTAAGTTGCTTCATCTTTTCTTGGCTAACTTGCTGGATCCCAGATGGTAGGCTGTAAGAGTCAGATGTTGAAGTGGGCACAGGCTTTCGGGCTCTTTAAAATCACAGAGTATCTCCAGTTCTCTAGACAGAAGGGACAATAAGGATTTTCAAATTCTACTCCATGCTCCTCTCAGGGTTATGTAAAACTAAAAACTAAACCATATGACTAAAAACATTGACCAGACACTCCTTGACCTCTGAAAGGCTTGGTGTCATGACCACTTCCCTGGGGAGTCTGTTCCAGTGCCCAGCCATCCTCTGGGTGAAGAACCTTTTCCTAATGTTCACTCTGAATTTCCCCTGACATTACACTTGCGAAACCTAAAGCTAGTTTTACCAGAAAGTGTTACATATCTGCATTATGTACAGCCTGAAGTTCTGGTAAGTCAGTTTTAACAGCCAAACTAGTAAATGCAACAATTGTCTCCCCAGGTTTTTCTTGATTTCAGTGAGCATTTTTGCATGTGAAGAAAACCAGCACATTGATCTTAGATTCTCCAGGCCTGAAAAAAAAATACTTTGAATGGGATCACCATTTAATAATATGTTTAATGTTTAATAATTTCACAATCTCTCCTTTCTCAATCCAGAGCTTTCTTGAACTTTTAAAAAAGTAATTAAACATCAGTACATTTAGAACCAGACTTTGTTTAAAAACATTCAAGACGCTTTCAGCAAACTGTGAAAAACTCCTCCATTTCTTTTCAAAGCAAGGAAATTAATTAATACAAATTTTTCTTGAAAACAACTTGACAGATTTTGACAAAAAGATGTCTTCTGACAAAAATGGTAGAAGTTTGTCTATTAAAAGTCAGAAGAAAGCAAAATTGTTCCCTTTTTCTGGGGTCCTTATGATACAGCCTCTTCTTAGGTACCACATATTTTTTTTCCTCACTGCTTTAAACGCAGGACATTCCCCAACAGCGAAGGGTGCTTATGTACTGTAACTTCTCCATCTTCTTTGGTGACATTTGTACGGCAAAGATTGGCAGAGATGTTTATGACTGAGGCATGCAAGAGTGGCTTGGATGTGAATGCTTTAGGAAGAGAGGTCTTGCGCATAGAAGGGGCTGGCATTGCTCAGGCCAGCTGGCACGGCGACCTCCCTGCGTGCAGTTACGCTCTCCTGGACTCCAAAGCAGGTGGCTGTGAACAAACCACGTTTTAGGAGCAGACCTTGAAGCATGTGGACTCTCCAGCCATCCTTGCAAACGACTTGGGAGAGTCCTAACAGTGCCGTGGCAGGTGATGCTCCGGCAACGTGACAGCACAGACCACTGGGTTCCTCCGCCTGAGAGTTTAATCTGCTCACGCAGGCATGCCCATTAAAAGTGCTGAAAATGCTGAGGACTCTGTAAAAAGCGGCTGTCTCAATCTGAGCAGCCAAAATTGTTGGATACCTCAGGCATCTATGACCTTCATTTCTCCATTATAAAGCAGTGGTAATAATGGCCTCTTACTGAAGGGGATACCCTGGAAGCACTTGGGTAGGATGGGGAGAGCTCCCTGAGGGAAATTCAGCACTTTGCGTGTAATTTGGGCCTTGCAGCAGGAAACGCTGAATAACATCAGAGGCCAAATACTGAATGAGAAAGATGAAAAGACATGGTAAATAATTACCCGTTCATGTAAAGAAGAAGGGATTGATGGGGGAATCACACCATTAAAAGCTGCATGCCTGTGTTGTGGGGGAGGGCACTTAACCTTCCTTCTGGCCTTCTCTAGCTTTTTGAGTAGCAGTCTTTGAAGTTTTCACTTTTATTTAATGCAAAGAATTGGCTTTGATTTGAAAAGTTTTATGTAATACTACAGGTATTTTGCTACAAAGTAATTTTATCATTGCACAGGAAGAATGTAGAGTTTATCTAGATTTGCTCTTATATATGGGGGTAGAATTTGTTTTTTTCTTTACCAATTGCTAATAGTACTGGTGAGCACCAGGCTGGCTTTGCCTACATGCCAGGGGGTAGTTACATTTCTCACTAGCCCATGGTGGACAAGGTACATGGTGGAGTTGCATACAGCCTAAAGGTTAAGACAACAAGCTAAGCTGAAAAGTATTTTAAACCTTCTCAGGAAAAAAAAAATCTTCTGAGTTAGTTGCAGTAGATAAAATCCAGAAAGGTAACTTAATGAATTGTAAAGGTAACCTCACTTGTATCATTTTGTTATATTGAAAGATCTGGTGATTTTGTATTAAATTTCTAATGTGGATTTTCCAGTTAGAAATATAGTAACATATAGACAATTTCCTTTTGTGACAAGGTAACCCACCTAGTTGATCAGGGGAAGCCAGTGCACATAACGTTTTTGGATTTCAGTAAGGCTTTTGGCACTGTCTCTCACGGGATCCTTCTGGACAAAATGTCCAGCCCACAGCTGGATAAACACATCAAAGGATGGGTGAGCAGCTGGCTCACGGGTCAGGCACAAAGGGTTACAGTGAATGGGGTGATGTCAGACTGGTGGCCTGCCACTAGTGGGGTTCTGCAGGGCTCCATCCTCAGCCCTGTGCTCTTCAACTTCTTTATAAATGAATTGGGTGCAGGACTGGAAGGGATACTGAGAAACTTGGCAGGCGATACGAAACTGGGAGGAGCTGTTGAGTCCCTTGAAGGCAGGGAGGCCATGCAGAGAGACGTTGACAAATCAGAGGGCTGGGCAATACACCATGAAGTGTAACAAGGACCAGTACCCAGATTCTCCATCTGGAATGGGACAACCCTGGATGGATGCGCAGACTGGGGCTGAGGTGCTGGAAGGCACTAGCACAAAAAGGGACCTGGGGGTCCTGGTTGATGGCAAGTTGAACATGAGTTGCCCTGGCAATGCCCTGGCAGCCAGGAGGGCCAAGAGTGTCCTGGGGGGAACCAGGCACAGCATCCCCAGCTGGGCAAGGGAGGGGATTGTCCTGCTCTGCTGTGCTCTGGGGTGGCCTCACCTCCAGTGCTGGGGGCAGCTTTGGGTACCACAGTATAATAATGTGAAGCTATTGGAGAGTGCCCAAAGGATGACTATGAAGATGGTAAAGGGACTCTGTGATTCTGAAAGTTGAGGCTATTGATCATGTTTTTGTTAAAGACACAGTTAAAACCAGGCTTTTTAGCCAGGGTTTGGGGAAAACCTGCACAGGAAGAAATTTTTAAAAAAATTATCATCAGAGAACAAAAGAAAGTAATGAAGGACGAAAGAAGGTGGGAAGACAAGCACTTAGGAAGCAAACTAAAAGAAGTAATTTATTTCTTTTTAGGTTATACATTCTCCTTCTTGTGTAAATTTCAATGAGAAGAGCTCTGTAAAAAAGGCAAAAATCACCCTCGTTTCAAGATTCTTCATTTGGGAAAATGCTTTTTATCTGATCTTTTGCGAGTGCTGCCTGTTGTGAATGGTGGTTCTTCCCTTGGTACATACAGATAGATATCATAGTATATTCTCAACACTAAATTTAATAGTGTTTCACTGCTGACTTCAGTGTGGCCACCAGGATTTTTTAAGCTTTTTAGAAAAGCCACATTTCCTCAAGTAGGAAGATGCAACCAAAAATTATACTGACAAACCAGAAAATGTTTTATCAGCTTTACAACAGTCGTGATAACACTAGAATTTTTGCATTGTTTGACATATATGCATGGTAACTACACTGCAGAAAAGCTAAACCAGTGTGTAGTCTTGCACCTCTTTATTTTCTGCAATCCAAAAAATAAACAAGGATATGGTTAATTTAAAATTAATAAGATGAGCTGCTTAATTTCTATTGTGTTTTCCTTGATACTGCTAATATTAGGGCACACATTTTCATTTTAAAAAAAGAAAAGAAATCTCTGAGATACAATAGTGAGTAAACTAGTGAACCTCTCTGGAAAATGCCTGAAGACTTGACTGATTTCATGAAGGATGACAGAACTTCTTTATGAATTTCTTAAATTCTTGTGGTTTCTTATGTAAGACAACCTTTAAAGGAGAAACATACTGGTTCATTAAAGTCTAAAAGAATTTTTTTTAAATAAAGTTTGCAAATATTTCCTCTGAAGAGAAGTATCCTCTCATAACTGTTACTCTTTGTGTAGTTGTCTGTATGTCAGAAGACTGATAAATATATCACAGATCACTAGGAGATGCATAAATAGGGAGATCTTGCAAATACTAGAGTCCCCAGCTTCTCAGAAGTCTCACCATCATCCCCTTTCATATAAGGCAATGAGGAGGAGGGTAAAACCAGAGAAAAAAATCAGCCTAAGGCCAAGAGAAAAAAAAGCAAAGCACAAAACAAACACAAAAGTAAGTGATATATCTTGTGTAAACCTGCTGATGGCAGGTCTTTGATTTTGATAGGACATTTATCTTTGCAAGTGAAGTTATCCGATTATCTTTTCCATGAATGAAGGTAAATGTTACAGGCTAAAACACTTACGTAATTAGGCACAGAAGTGCTTTGGGTTGCACTGGGAGATGAGGAGGAATCTTCACAATGCAGTGCTGGAGAAAGGATGGGAAGATGCACAATATTTTGGCCCCTGTGAAGTAGGTTCAGCTTGACAGTGAAATTGATAACTAAAATGGTAGTGTTCTGGGCTGTTTCCATCATTTAGCTTATGCACAAAACAAAACCAAACCAACCAACCAACCAACCAAATATCTTTAGATGTAAATATTACTCCTATAAGTAATTTTCCTCTTTTCTGATGTCTTTGGACATAATACTCTGTTATACCTGAACTGTAATTGGCTGAGTCATGTTTTATCTGTTGGTGGAGAAACTTTTAAAGTTAGATATAATGAAGTTTAGCAATTTTGATTTTGTAATGGCAACATAGTCAATACTGTCATGGGCATGTCAGATGACACACTGGAATAATTTTTTGTTTTTCCTGATACTTCTGGTAAAGGATTATTCTAGGTCCTCACTGCTCTGCTGAGGATCTGGTCTATGTGACGTTCTAATTCTCCTTCCAATTTCTGCCTTTTCTCATGATGAGTTTGTACCCATTTGTTCTTGTGCCAACTGGTACTTTGGTACAAATAGTTCAAACCCCTCCCAGGTGTTTACTCCTGATTTATTTAACAATCCCTCCCAGCACAACTTTCATGCTTACTCTGCAAAGAGGATCAAATTCTTGTACACATCAAATTCTTTTATATGCTGGACTTATTTCACTTCAAGCAAAACAAACCAAGCAAACAGAAAAACCCCAGATTGCTGGATTGTTGATTTGCAGAGAACAGGAGGAGGAGGTGTCAACGCTGGGAAGTTACTAAGGAGGACTTTCCAATGCTTGTCTAAGCATTCTTTGGGCCATGACACTATTGCTAGTTTAATATTTAAGTAAGACTGTGTCTGACAGTTGACAGCAGTAGAGCTGGTGGGTGGGTTTCCTTCCTGATTGATACTGGTATTCCAAATTTGGTGACAAACTGCTCCACTTCAGAGTTCACTGAAGCACTAGGCACAGTGAGTGAGGATTATTGAAACTGAGGTTACTGGTTGCTGTCATGCAGTCATGTCTGCAGCAATTTAACAGTGGGGCAGAGAAGAGCCTTTCAGAGGATCCAGAGAGCAGGATGCACAGCCCTTGCCTCTGTAACATGTAATACTGGTCAGTTGGCCATAAAAGAGTTAGGATTCTTTTGACCCCTTTGTAAAGAAATAAAGGCTATCTGGTGCTAAAAAATATGACTTCTCAGGATGATAGATGAATTGTTTGGTGAATTACATTTATCCATGAAATAATACAGCAAACTAAGATTTGAGCTGGGACAAGGAGGGAAGGAGTTTGGTTTGGAGATTTTGATATGCTGCAATTGTTTTACTCAGTTTCAGTATCTCCCAAATTTGAATTTTGCAATAAAAGGGAGACTAGCCTCTGTCTTTACTTATAGATATCCCTACAATCTTAGCATTTGCACACCTCACACATTAACGGGTAAGTAATCAGATTAAGCTAACATAGCTGCATCAGAAACTGATTCTTAAAAAAAAAAAAAAGAAAAAACCCAAATCTGTTGTTCAAATTGTCACGGTTTTGTCACAAATACAGACATTCCAGTGAGTTTTTCCTTTGCTTAAACATAGTGCTGTTCCACAGCTGTTCCAGTTGTTCCAGTGGTTCTAGATATTACCACAAAGGCTATCACTATAAAGAGGGTAAATTGCAATCATTAAATTTTCATCTGCATATGAAAGTATGGGGGGGGGGGGAGAGAGAGAGAGAGAGAGAGAGAGAGGGAGAGAGAGAGATTGGGGGATACATTGTACAGGGCAATATTCTAATTTTTTGTCTTTTTTAGCTTCAGGAATGGAGCTGTCTGTCTGAAGAGGACTCTGCCCAAATATTCATAGTCTTCAAGCTCATTTTCCTACAGACTCTGGTACTAGAACTTCATCTTTTTCAGAATGGCTGAGAAGGCTGCACCAGGGATCACCAAAAAGTCTTCAAGGTCCACCCTTTCTCTCCCTCCGGAGCCAGTGGAGATCATTAGGAGCAAAGCCTGCTCACGGAGAGTTAAAATAAATGTCGGTGGACTCAACCATGAAGTGCTGTGGAGGACTTTGGACAGACTTCCAAGGACACGATTGGGCAAGCTCAGAGACTGCAATACCCATGAATCTCTGCTAGAAGTATGTGATGACTATAATCTAAGTGAAAATGAGTATTTTTTTGATCGACACCCAGGGGCTTTCACTTCCATTTTGAATTTCTACAGGACAGGGAAACTACATATGATGGAAGAAATGTGTGCTCTCTCTTTTGGCCAAGAGCTTGATTACTGGGGGATTGATGAAATATATTTAGAATCTTGCTGCCAGGCAAGATACCATCAAAAGAAAGAGCAAATGAATGAGGAACTGAGGAGAGAGGCAGAGACAATGCGAGAGAGAGAAGGGGAAGAGTTTGATAATACCTGCTGCCCAGAGAAAAGGAAGAAGCTTTGGGACTTGCTGGAGAAACCCAACTCATCTGTTGCAGCAAAGGTAGGATAAACAATAGGCTTAATACAAAGACAGTAGTGAATGGTTTCATGACCCATGCATCTGATTTGCAGGAAACAACAACTTCCACTAAAATATTTAGAGAAAAGAAGAATCTAAAAATCTACATATCATTAAGTGAAAACACCCAAATCTGTCCTAAACTCCACTGAAATCAGCAGAAGGAACCCTTTTGAGTTGTTTTGAGTTGTTTTTAGGCAGCTACTGTACTTTGCTTTTGCTGTATATGATCAGAAACATCTCTGTGATTCTTAATGAACTCCATATGAAACACTTCAATGAAAACACAGCCAGAGTACATTATCTACTTGTTTGTTAGAAAGCACTTGGTTATGAGAAACACCCATTTCAGTATTGCCTGGCCTGTTACACCTGCATAGGTGGTATGTCAGTGTTTGGTAGGTTTGGTAGGTTGTGTTGGATAGGCTATCACAGAGTCAACAGCTGGTCTGGCATGGTTTTACTATAGCATGTTTTCTCTTATACTACATTTTTTCAATCAAGAATTGGAGTGTTTTGTATAAAAAACATATATGAATAAAAAAAATATATGAATATATTTGTATAAAAAAATATGAATATATTTATATGTATGCATATTTCTGTGTATACAGGTATATGTACATAAACAAGTATATTTTCTATGCATTTATACACACACGCACAAATGTAAAGTTTATATATATTCAGTCAGAAATGAGAACAAATTCAGATGAATCCTGGTTCCAGTTCTGCTGTCTTCAAACAGGCAAGTTGGCTGAAGTCTCACTGATACAATGGAAAAGTTTACTCTTGTTGTGGAAGTGGGACTGCACACACAGATGTTAGTACTGCTATTTAAAATAAAGATTTTCTTGCATCTTGAGGAACTTAATTGTTCTGTTTGTGATGTGAGGCACTAATTAACAGGAGGTAAATTTTGGAAGCTCGTCTCCAGTTTGAATGACTCAAAATGAAAGTGTTCGATGTTTACATGTTTGTGTTCAGCTTAACTGTGGCTTTATTTCTTTCTGTTGCTGTTTGTTATTGGATGCAATGCTCCTGGACTAAGGTAAGTATTAAGATATGATGGTGCAATGGACAAAAAAAATGAGAATTCTAGCAAAGATTTTTCTTGCAATAGCAACTCAATATTGAGGTACAATACACAATTTTTTTAATTTTCATTTTCATTGTGAGCTACCTAACTTTTTAAGCAAGGACGTTACTTTAAAAAGAAAAAAAAAATTGTGCCAGATTTTCAGGTTTCTAACTGGAATAAAAGCTTATAGGAGAAAAATGAAAGTATGCAGAATATTTTAGAAAACTACATGAATACATTTTCTGCTTCCAAGATACGCATACTGGGCCATATGTTTCTCTCCAGGAGAAAGAGCAGAGGGGAAGCAGATGGGCATAAGTTTTGCCAAAAAGGGTTCAGGGAGGCCGTGTTACACACGGTGATCCCCTGGTGCAAGCTAACATCCATCAGCCCTCGCCAGCACTTCTGTGACACAGCTGCTGCACTGCCTGCAGGACACAGGGATCAGCTTCTCAGCCCTGCACACCTTGAAACATCACCAATGCATTCCTGTGTTCCATAACAGACCTCTCCTGCAGGATACGGGCAGGAGGATCTCCTGTCTGAGCCACAGAGCTGAAACACACTGCACGTGACCTGGGAGATCACCTGGTCGTGGACACTGCCTCAGAAACATCCAGCAGGCAGATTTGTTTGTGAAATATTTTCTCTTTCCTATATATATATAATATATATTTTATATATATATATATATATATACAGAGAAACGGAGGCAGCTGCCTCTAGGGCTTGAGACATATGCTTAATTAGTGTTTTCCTAAGACTAGGTAGGAGTCAACACAGTAAGATGAAGCAGATGAATAAAACAAAAGTAATGTACTGATTTTTAGATTCTTTGCCTGTGACTTGCTTTCATTCATTTGCATGTTGAATAAATGCAGAAATGTAGGATGGTTAAACTTGTATGAGTGCTTGCCATTCACCAAACTGCTCTTATGACTTAACAGTGCCCCATCATGAATTTGCTTAAAAGGAGTTAGGCTGACTGAGCTTTTAAGAAAATAACCCCTTTGGCCACTACAAGCAGATTTCTCCTCAGGTTTTGCAGATGAAAGTGGTTGTTCCTTTAATTTCCCAAGATGTCTAAATAATTACTTTTTACATTTTTATTTCCTTTTTCCCTCATTCCCTAATTTGATTCAATGTTATAGATCTATTCTTTCTTGCTACAGGGAGTTTCACATTGCACTTGAATACATGTTGTAATGGTTTTAATTATTTCAATTGCCTTTTGTCTAAGTTAATGCCATTTGATGTGGTTTCTGTGGTTCTGGTAGCTAGAAGTCCCCATAATACATGCACTCAGTTTCTCTTTCTCGTCACCTTCAGTCTGTAAATACATATATGAGCCAAATTATAGTCAGATTTGCCCTTGGCAACTCAGGCAGCTATAGAAAGTTGACTGAATGACATGAAGGAGAGAAAAAACCATCATAACACATTTGAACTTGGGTATCACAAAACAAGACATGGTGGAATCAGTTGGATGCACTTTGAAACAGACTGCATTAGGATCTGCATCGTGTTTAGATAACCTCTCTTTTAGATTTTTTGTTTTGTGTTTGGTCAAATAAGTTGCTACTTTGTCCTGAGACAAGAGGCACATCCATCTTCTTTCCTCTGTAGGAGTAGAAAGGATGGTGGGATTTTGACAGTGGCCAGTTGGGAACCAAGTGAGGAAATATTACCATAAGCCTCTAATTCAAATATTAGCTCCTTTTTGAAGAAATGAAGCCATATGAATGTGCATAGCTATCCTACAAATGCTTGTTCAGTCACTCAGATCCTGTGTAGCATCCAAGCAGTTGACAGGAACAGCTTGCTTTTTAATCCCTTTCACATCAAAGATTAGAAATGTGAGATAAACACTCGGATGTGGTTTTGATATGTGACTGTGTCTTGCCACTTCTTGATTCTGCGAAGATCCCTTCTAGGTCTGATCCAAAGCTTACTGAATTAAGAGGGAGTCCTGCTTTGGATTAGGCATCTCAGGACAAATCCTGCGCCTTTTGAGGTCAGTGAAGGTTTGCCATTGACTTCACTTACAGCAAGGTGAAACAGAACAAGGTGACAGTGAATGAGCAGCAGGTATTTTACAGGATCTGTAACAGTAAATTGGAGAAAGCAAGAAGAATGTGTGGCAAGAAATTTTGTTTATCTAGTAAAAAGAGGGAATATTACAGGTCAAGTACTGTTGCACAGTACAGGCACACTTTACTATGTGAATTTTTAAAATTTTAGTAAATGCAGATGTGCACCTCAGTCACCAATTACCGTATTAGAGGCACAGCAGTTCTTGCTTAGTCCTCACCCCAGGAAAGATCTTTGTGAATTCAGTAGATGTTTTAGCTGAGGAAAACAGGATTTACCTCCATTTCCCAGTGTGGTCATTCATAAGCTTTTTAAGTGGGATTAAGATAAAGATGTCCAGAAGTCCAGCCATTTCAGATATGTACAGTGGTATGAATGAGAAGAATGTGCTGGGATTTATGCAGGACAAGAATTTTGTGTATTCTACTTCCCAGAGAAGTCCCAAAGCCCAGTCCCCAAATCGCAGAGTTTTGCATGAGTCTGGTATTATCTGGGCCAGAGTAACATCTGAGTTTTTAGACCAGGCATTCATTTATACTTGTCAGGTAACCAGTAGTTTGTGAAAACTGTCTTTAAAAAAAGAAGTTATTTTACTTATACTGTCAGCCATCATTTAGTCTTTTATGTGCAGTTGCTGGGCCTATAACAGCCTCCTTAGTGTAGCAGCAGCTCTGACCCACCTGTCAGTAGTATAAAAGTCCTCAGCAGATACCAGAAGGAGCTTCAGTAGATGTGGACTTCGTGCAGCTGGATTGCATAAGTGTTTATGGTTCAGCACCTTGTTGAACTGGCATTATAAGAGAGGACCTATCTGAGCTGATGCCTATTAACAATGTCTAAGTTATATTGTTCTGTGCAGTGCTCTCAGAATCAAGGGAGCCTTACTTTGGAATGACCGTGAATCAAATGAACCCATATATTTAATGTTAGTGCATGAGCTCTTCCTTTCATTCTTGTTTATTGGATCCAAAAGCCTGATCCTTTTCTCTCAGTTTTTTAATACTGATAAAACTCATTTGGGCTAAATCCTGAATAAATATGGAATGTTTATAGTGAAGGTGTTTTACTGTAGAGTGATTGAAATAAGTGGTATATCCAGGAGTAACAAAGAGCCTAAATATATCTGATAGTGATTTAATCACCTTTCATCTACAAGAGTGTTTTACCTTACAGTAACATTATCAATAAATATCACTCAGATTTTCCAATTGGTATTTTATATTCCATGTTGTCCCTTTGAATAAAACTAGAATGTAATTGATTGTGATTGATTCTACAGTTCTTTCTTGTGCAAGTCATTCTTTCTCACATGAATATTTGCTTCAAGCTCAGTGTGACTACTAACTGATCAAGTATAAAAGGTAGTACAAAGTAATTTGAAAAATTACTAGTCAGTCACATTCTGTCCTTAAGTTTTTTCATAACTCCTGTTGGTGTACATACACAGAAGGGTAAAATATTGGCCTTTGTGTTTCTGCAGTATGGGGTTTGCTTTATTTAAAGTGAAACCTGATAGGGTTGAAAGTGTTCTTTTTTAATTCTGTTTGTTTCAATGCATGGCTGATTTGTCCTTATTTTATTTCAGTGATTTCTGTTTTTCTTGGGGTTAGTTTTCAGGGGTTTTTTTTTGGTTTGCATTACAAACTGTAACATGAATATTACTTCTTTGTAAAAAGCACACTAATTTATCAGCTAACTAGTGGATTGTAGATTATAGAAGGTATAATTATCTCAAGCCTAACTGGAAATGGTGAGGACTTTGTGTGCTGTATTGAGTAACTAATCTCTTTTGTGAAAAAAATTCCTTTGGGGGGAAAAACAAGCAGGAGCACAAAAGAGGAGATTTAGGCAACTGATATTTATTTAGCTACAACTGCATTATGGCTAGGCTTGCCAAAATGATTTGCCAAGAGAGGGCACACCTATTTTACATTAAGGGCCAGATTCTTATTTTCCACAAGTCTGTGTTACATATAATTCCCTCTGAGACTCATACCTATTCCTGGTAGAGCAGCTTTAGAGTGGTCTAGGGTGAGTGGAAGTAAGCAGAGTCATTATGCATGACCAGAACAGAGCAGAGTATTATACAGGACATTTCACTATTCCTTTGCAAGTCGTTATAAATTATCTCCTGGACTGTCTCTGTTCATTCAGGGGTGAACCCTAATTAATGGCATGCTACTTTTTCCTTTTGGGTTGAAGGTAGCCATATATGCTCAAAGGACTTTAGGAAAACTTAGCTGGTTGGTATGTTGGGAAGAAGAGCTATCACACATCAGCAAACCGTCCGTCAGCAGCGGAATGTTTGCATGAAGATATTAAAGTGTTCAAGTGGAAGAAATACCTTTGGTTATGTCTGCATCCTTTATGTTATATGAACAAAATGCTTTTCTTGCCAATGTCCTCTTCTTAGTTTAGGTTTACACGTTCTGTGTCATCCAGATTTTGTGAGTGTTTCTCCATACAAATCTTATACTTCATGTACTTTGCCATCTAATTGTAGACCAAGGATGAAGATGACAGAGAATAAACACTGTCTCTTTTTTAAAGTGTGAGGAATGGCTTTTGATTAGTTTAATTCCCGCAAGTTTTTGTATTATATATCATATACCTCAGGGCATGATATTCATTGGAGATAAGTGTTCTCTTCCAGCTGAAATGTGGCTTGAGCTTCCATTTGACCTCTGGTTTCAATTTATTTTTGGGGGCAATCCTGTCACAAACCTTTATCCAAATGGACTACCAGGAATAATATAATTTACATTGTCACTTCCAATACTTTATAGAAATCTGTCTGCTGAAAGTAAGTTATGATAAAGCACAGAGAATGGTCACTGGTAATAAATAGGTATCTTCATCTCACAATTGTTTCTGCCGAGGACACTCATTACCACTCTATGCTTTTAAGGTGAAGTTATTTCTTGTGCCAAATGATAAAGTCAGTCAATGTGACTGTAAGACAAGGAGATTATATTGGATCCTAGTCATTCATATTTAATAACTCAAGTGTTTTAATGTCTTGAAAGATAAGTGAATTTATTGCTTTTTCAATAGAAATTATATCAAGGAACAAAGAAGACTGGCAGTAGTTAATTGATTTTGTTTGAAGAACTTACGTATGCTCACTGCTGAGCTGGTCATTAAAAGATTATTTACCTTCTTTATACTTCTTAGATGAAGTATCATGTAACCCATGATTCAGCATTTTTGGTCAGTTTAAGTGTCATGGAAATACAGCTACCATCTGATCTGTCTTGATCCCAAGGTGTTTAGGACCTCAGTTACATTCGGGTTCCCTCCAATGCTGAGATTTTATCAGTGGTGTGCAAAATTACTAAAAAAAACTTACTAAAAACTACTGTTGGAATAAGATGAGTAAAATGTCCTTTGAACTGTCCTGTTTATTATTGGCACTTAATTCTCAGTAAAACAGATGCTGAAATTGTGAAAGCAGTGCCAAGGGCAAAGCTGAAGTGACTCATATTCAGACAGTCCATCACTGGCATGAAGCATTGGCACCAGGGAATATCCCCATTCCCTGTATGAAGAGAAGGGAGAGAACTTTACTTCTGTAGCTGTGATAAGGGGCTTCACTGACTCTGGTTTTAGGGTTACATTAAGGAAAATCAAAGGGGATTCGTGATGAGTCTTGTTAAAGGGGGGAAAAAAGGCAATAATAATAACTTTAAAAACTGGGGAAATCCATTTTTCGTCTAATTGGTAATGTTTTGCAAAACAAAGTTTTAAAGTAATGAATAGAATGTGCCTGCACTTGTGACTCCATTCACAGAATCACACAGTAGCTCTTGCACAGAGAAGCCTACTAGGATTTGGAATATATGATATTACAGTGATTTGCCAGCAGGTACAATCTGCATGAGAACCGCTATCCTTTGCCATAAAGGATAGAAAGCATTATTCCAATTTCGCCCAGCACTTTGCGTCCTTAGTTCAGGAGAGCAATTTAGCTCTACAATAGCTTCTTTTACCACTGATCATATCCTTTTTTTTATGCTGTTGCCATCTATTGAGTATAGAGTAGCATCAATGGCATATATCTTTTAACATATGTACTGCAGTATTTCTGGTTAGGAGGGTGATGTTTTGGGCATTACAGCATGCCCCCTGCAAAATCAGAGGCATCTCACAAGCTGGATTTTCAGCTGTGACATGTCACTTAAGCTGTGTAATGCTTGAGTGGACAGACCAGGCTGTTGTGCCTTTCCCTTCACCCAGAGGCAGATCATATGTCCTAAAAATGTTGCATTTCCGTTCCCTGTTTTTATAAGCAGCTGCCAGTGTATTGTTTTCTCTCATGTAAGATATTTGGAAGGAGTCAGATGTCAGAGAGATACACTAATAAATTAAATGATGAAGCATTATCCAGACCAAATCTATGGGACACAAAGGGCTGCATCCTATTGTCTGGATTAACAGGCTCTGTCTGGCTTTTAGAGCTGAGAGGCAAAACAAATCTATATGTTCCCCTGCAAACTGGCCTTTGTTTGGGTCTCTGATTTTGTTGCAAGATATAAAAGAACAAAGAATTGCTCCCCAGTGACTGGGAAGCCAAACAAACTGTTGCATGTTATTTATTTCAGGAAAAAAAACATGGTATTTATCATGACATATGGCAGACTCATGAGTTTTCTATTTGATGAAGATATGTGAATATTTGACACATAACACTAAACCCCAGGTCCTTTGGGGGGAATATTGAAAACAAGCAAGTGACACTGGCACAGCTGTTTCAAAGTGACTTTGAGATTCAAACAGTATCCCAGCACAGTCTTTATATTGAGCTGCCACGGTCTGCTCTTAACATGCCTCAGTTTTTCTCTTTTTGGGGAAGCACACAATGAGGCCAGGGTTTCATGTGGGTTAAGTGCATTAGATTTGCACTGGATGGGACTCAAAAAACAGTTCTACATTTTAAGTCATTTGTAAGCATGCACTATCCTTTCCACATGAGTGTTATGGCATCATGAGTGAGTCAATACCTGTACTCCACATACCATAACTGAGACAGCTCTTCTGGTGTTTTTGAGAAGCAGTGGGAGGGGGCAAGTTGTCTTTGAAAAGCATGCTTACTTTGGCATTGTAGCCATTAAGTCTGAATATTACCAACTAGCCTTTATTTCCAAAATGAGTGTTTGGGTTTGCTGGAGCTTATCCTATGCATACACTATGTGTAAGTATATACAATATTGACAGCTGAGCCTTAAAAAAAAAAAAATGCTCACAATATTGCACATTAAGAAGATGTGTGAGAGGACTGAAGCAATCAAAGCAGTGGTTTTCTTTCAGTATGTAAGTGCCTACAAACTGCCTGAATTATATTCACTGAATTTTCAAATCATTGTGTAGCTACTTGTAATAAATATTCATATAGGATTTCTTCTAAAATGCAGGGGAAGACAGGAGCCATGGGATGCAAACCTGAAGTCTGAGGAAATTTTTATCTGAATGACAAGGTGAACTCCTGAGTTTGGTGTTACCTGATCTCTGAGACTCAAGTTCATTCCTCACTGAAAATCTTTTATGCCTGCTGCTTGTGGGAAATGATGCTGTGTTCCCCTAAGCTCCTGCCTAAAAACTAGCACTTCACCAAACTAATAAAAAACCTTCTAAGATTTTCTAGGCTATTCTGTCCTAGTCTCTATTTCAGAGACTAGGTAAGGTAATTAAAAGTCCAAAAGAAGCAAAGTTCTTCACAAAACAGCTCTTAGAGGGGGAATTTTCCTTTCCAAGGCAGCAGTGAGTTTCATTGTGGAACACTGGGGCACATTTGTTACCCAGAGTTCAGTATCTTCAATCATCTTTTGTTGGATCCCTCCTGATACAACCACAAGGGTTAGACATTGCTTTAAATAGCTCAGGTATGGCACAGGCCAGAGCTATCCCAAGGACAGCCAAGTTGCAGTGGCAGTTTCAGGTATCACTGGCCACTTGCAAAATGCCCCCTTGGCAGGGATTGGGGCTGGCATGCTTTGGGACAGTAAAGCTTGCTGTGATTTCATGTAATCTTGGGAATGGTATTTTTGGCTGACTCCTGAGATGGTTCCATTTTTTGTACTCCTTCAATCAGTTGGATTTCTGTGACAGACAAAAATGACATCAAGCTTTGTTTACAAACTCACATTCACACAGTTTCTTTCCCAAGCACTGTAGCCTCCTTTTGGATTGCTTACTGAAGGATCTTTGGGTGACCTGTCTATTCTGTTTTACTGAAGTATCTACCAGAGTGTTTGGCTTTGGGGGAGGTTTTTCTGGAGAACAGTGGATATTGCTAAAATAAGGCAGGTAAGGCAGTTCTTTCGCAGACTGATAAATGTGTTACAGGCTTATTCTGAGAAGAATTGGGAACTCATTTCCATTTCTATTACTTTCAAAAAGCTTTTGTATTTTCATATATCGTCTTTTAAAATTTTTGATATAAATTCTTTTGTGGAGTTAAATGACATTTGAAAAAACTGCTCCAAAAGTATCTTGGTCTGTGCTCTGTGTATGTATGCATACAGTTATATTTTGTGAGATGATAGCACAGAAAAATTTTGTTAGTGCCCCTGAATGCAGTCATGCAGCCCCTGAACACTAATATTGACTTCAAAGTTCTTTAGGCCATTGCTACCAGCATTAGGACAAAAGGCAAAATATGTAATATGAGAAGAGTACATAGGTATGAGGCCAGTCCTGTTTCACTGAACTCTACAGCCTTTTTTTAAAATTGAAGCAGAATGGGCAGATGACTGAGGTCAATCTTAAAACATGCTTCAGTGAACCTGATACTAATTTATTGTAATCTGAATTTTAGATTGATATATTCTCCTGCCTGATGATGAGGTTGGTGTTCATGGATTTAATTCTAAACTACATGTGAGAAAATTTACTCAAAATGCTGTGGGTGCTCCAGTAATAGTGAAATGGTGGATAATTCCTCTTAGCTTTTCAGTGCTTTTTCAGTCTGTTGAATTTAGGAAGAATCAACACAATTTGCCATGTACTTGTATGTGTAGTTTTGGATGAAAAAAGTGTTGAAGAGAGGGTCTTTTAATTAGAGTAGCTGACAGAGATGAGAGCTCTTGGACTGAAAAATAATTTGCTTGATGAGTGTATTACAGAGGGAGTAGATGGGGGCTAGATGTTCTCTTTTGGAAGCATTCTTAGTACTTGTTAACACAGAACGGCGGGACAAGTCTTATTACAATATTGTGTAACTGATGTTAGTAATGTCTGTATGAAGAATAAGCTCTTCTGAAATATTCCTCTTTTCTGAAAGCAAATTAATTTCCTTTGATGATGATGAGATGCTTTGATGATGAGAGCTGCTATGTCTGACTCACAGGTGTCCTCTCAGACTGATTTCTGTTGTTAATTGAAAACAATTTTTTAGTTTAGGCGGGTATGAAATTGAAAGGAAAAACCTAATCTTAGAAATATCCATTATGGCACTGAATCTCTGATAACGTGTCTGATGCATTTCGGCAATAATGCGTTCACAATCATGTAACTTCAGCATTTATAACTCCAGCATCAGTTTCCTCTCTAACGGGATTTAAAACCAAAACCCAGCCCTTACCTAAGCCCATGTTCCTGAGGAGGAGGCTGTGTGTGACAGAGAAGTGGTTAAGAGGTCGCAGTTACCAGCAGGGTTTTGCTGCTGCCAGTCTTCCATGGAGGCATCCTTCCCCAGGGCTTTATGGAAAGGCAGGGTGCAGCTGGAAAGGGCACGGTGCAGGCACAGATGTCTCCTGCTTGTGAAGTCAAGCTGAAAGCCAGCGTGCAAACGGCAGGAGAACCCCAGTCCCTGCGAGCAGGAGGCACAACTGCAAATATCTGTGATGCCTTCGCCCCCTCCATTTTTAAAAAGGAAGATGGGAAGAAAACCTTCAAGAGCTCTGAACCTTTTCTCCTATTTCAGTTGCAAAGGAGTGTTATCCCTTAGGAGCTAGGCTGAACTCAAGAGTGGTCCTGCAAGGGGGAGGAATGCAAAGGCACGTGCTAATCGTGGATCCCTGTGGTAGATCAGTTTGCTGCAGGAGAACACATGGCAACAGCTCCTTGTTCCAGCCATGTGACGATGGACGGAGGAACAGTTCTTCAGTGCTGAGCCATAGACAAACAGCACCTCTGGGCACAGAAATTATACTGAACCTGCACAGAGGTACATAAGTAAAACTCAAATGAAGAATGGAGGTTTTTAACTGGATTTTCCTTTTTCCTTTCCCATCCATCTAAAACTAGTTTTCTTTTCGCTATTATACATGCGTGAAGGAGTCAATCAGAAGTCAGGCAAGTCTTTCTGTTTTCTTTAGGTCTAAACAGAAGAGTCTCACAACATTTTTGCATTTTTGCTAAATGCTTATTTTTTAATGTCACCATAACTATTGTTTTAAAACTTCTCTAGAATGAAACCTCCCCTCCAGAGGGATGTTCACCTAAGTCATTGGAGATCTTGTTTAACCAGCCATTGGCTCTGGTGTGCACTGATTTAACACTGATCTAGAGTATAAGAAAAAAGAAGATGCATTTCTCTGTGGATGAAAAATGCTGATAAATTTATTCACTGATGTCAAAGACTTTGGCATTCATTGTTTGGTAAGTTGTCACAGATAAGGTATATATCCTAGGCTTAAGGGTGCCATTTTGAAACACAGTGGTTAAAGGAGATTTACAGTACTCTAAAAAAATGGGAGTAAGATAATAGATCAAAATGAACATACAGAGCATAAAGCCAGGTTGCATCTGAACAGCAAAAGCAGTCTTTTCTTCCCCTTCAACTCAAGATCTGTAGGCCCAAGCTGTGCAAGTGCACGCTGGTTCTTCTGCACAACAGTGTGTATCTCCATATTGTCCTTTGACCATAAGAAACCCTCAAGGCCACCAGGCTTGGTGATGATGAGAGCTCAGCCTCTGCACTGCAGCTGATGCTTCAGGAAGCCTCACCGGAGAACAGCACTGGGCAAGTGGAGGGGGCAGCTGGGCTGCAGCCTGTTTTGGGGACAAGCTGCCTTGGGGACAGAGCAGGGTGTTGGAGCTCTGGCTGGCTTATTGTGTGTCAAAGGCAGAAAATCTGTATCAGGAGCAAGATGCATTTTAGCTGGCATAACACATGCGATTCAGATAATTAAACTGGACCCAGTGTAAGTAACCTAATGTCAGCTGTACAGCTGACTTTATTTCTTCTGGTAAGGATGCATTAAAAAAAACAAAAAAAACCAGGCAGTCCAAGTCACCAGATAATTACCCTAAGGCTAGAAGAGATCATCAGAAAAGAAGACCAAGGACAAGGCAGGGAATAAGAGAAATATAATCACCAAGTATCTACATGTGTTGAAATCCTAATGCATATTAGGGTTTTTGTTCCTAAAAGCCATGGCATTATTACTCATTTCTTTTTTAAAATCCTTAGCATGATATCTCAAATAACTTTTGTTTCTATTGTCAGACCTTTCCATCAAAGGTAGTGGCTCTCCAGTTTGCCATGTCTTAATTCATAGCAAGGAACTTCAGTGTAGTGACAGCCATCTCCTGAGAGAGGAGGTCTGACTAATCTACTTGTGAGTGAGATTATTCCTTCTGTGAAAGCAAAGCAGTGTTTTCTCCAACTGTGTAGGTCAGAATTTTAAACTAAGCTGGGGACAGCTGTTCCCGCCTGTTTACTGACAGCTTCTGTGTGTGTGTGTTGGGTGTGTACATACAAAAATTACCCTGCAAAGGGAGGTGCTGTGCTCAGTCACATCAGCATGTCACCACACCAGCCCAAAATCAGGGCTCCCCAGGGAGGGGTATACATTGTGCTTGGGAATATTCTCGGCTTTTTTGTTGTGTGAATCACTCCTAGTAAAGATTTAGTGCCACAAGCTTACCTCTGGGGTGAAAAGACATCTATTAAAGAAAGCATGAGCATTCTGTTGTATGTGAGGAACAAAGTTAATGAGCCTTGCTTACAAATTAAATGCAGACAAGTAGATGTATGTTCTCATCTGTCCCTAATGTCATTGTTTTAGTACCAAGTTCCTTGTAATATTGAAGTGATTTGAGATTTACAATCGTTTGACAGAGCAGAGAAGCCCTGTTGTACAAATGTGGACTTGAGGTTCACTGCATCTACTTTAAGGTTCCACAGAAAGTCTGTGACAAAGTGGGAAGCTGGATCCAGATCTTTCATGTCCTATACAGCCCCCTTCATCTGGAACACCTTTTCTTTCTGTGGAAATTTGGTGTTAAATATTTTAGACTTAGAACAGGTAGAGTTTATCCTCTCATACCATTAGTAATTAAATAATATTCTCATTTAATAATGCTGGCAGAGATTTAAAAGCTTACATGCTTAAGAGCCTTGTTTCTATGCCTTTTAATGGAAAATAAGCTATTTTAGCAAATTTATTGTGGGTGTGTCCATGTAATGGTGTACATATAGTTGGTCCCAGAGTCTTTTGACATGTTTAGTTCAGTGCTGTAGTTTAGAATAAAATTTATAAATTACTCTATACTTACAGAATTTTACTACTTTTTATAGTAACCATTTTCCTTTGATCAGATTTCTGCAATGTAGCTTGAAAAGTGAATTAATATTTAATTTCAGTCAATAAAAAAGACTTTGTGAGTGGAAAAACAAAAATAAATACTAAGAGCTGAGATAAAAGAGTAAGAAAGTCTTCAAATGCATCCAGATTTTGCTTTGGATATTTGTCCATAGTCATCGATTCTTAATTCCAACCTGGTCTTTTGGCTTTGGTAAGCAAATATTAAACATCTCATCTGAGATGCTGCAATTGGTCTACACTTCCAGTACATTTTGGAAAACCAGAGTTTATAATGGGTACAGGCAGCTTCCTCCAGATTCTGAAATGGGTTGCAGGGCAAAAATCACTAAATTAATTCCAGCTGCTCTAGCCCAGGAGTGGCAGCTAGATTGTTGGATCACCCTTTGGTGCTACTGTCATATTAATTCACCTTGGTAAGAGGCAAAATATATTAACTTGGATGCAGGGCCATGCTGACAGACTCAGTGTTGCTGTGCATTGTGGAGGCACCTGCACGCTCAGTGATGTTTGATTTCTCCATGAAGTTCCGTCGTAAGAGTTCTGTGTCTTCCAAATTTTTTTAGCATATTGTAAAAGAGAAGAAACACAGTTTATTGCAAGTGGACAAGGGAGGGACTAAGGCTGTTGTATATTCAGTCAAGACAACAGTTTTGACATTCAGAGCAGTGAATTACCTGTCCTGCAGCTGCTGTCTGAATGGAGACATTTCTTTCCTATCCACTGCGACTTGTGGTCACAGTTCATCTTCATTACACTAGAGCTGCACTAGCCAGTAGAGAACTGCTGTGTGCTATCCCAGAGACCTCACAGGCTGAGCAGGTGATGGGCAGGATGGGGAAAGACCTGGATGCAGCAAATGGCATGGAGCAGTGACATGGTATGGGCTGCTGAAGGGTTTCATAATGCCTGGCATTTTCTTGGACAACATGTATAAATCTTCTGTGAATTAACTTTTCTTCATTTTTTCCTTACCTGGTTCCAATTTCTTGCTCTTGTACAGCTCAGAAAATGTCCAAACTGGGCATTCTGAAAAGCAGAATTGATGTGAGAGGTAAACTTGGATAAAGTCTTCACTTAACATTGGATTTAGTTATTCGTCTGTATCATAAAAAAAGTTACCTGAAGACTTTATAAAAATTAGATGTGTTTCAGGGCTTTGATGAAAAGAAATCCTGTAATATAAAGGTCCGAGGTATGTATGAATGACAGAGGAAATTTCCCACTGGAGTAAAATAGGAGTGAAGAGCTCACGCTATCAGGAAGAACCCATAATCCCTGATCTAAACAGAAAGAATGAAATCCTACAGCTCTTCTATCTGCTGTTCCATCTGGTACCGGACAGGGATTGTGAAAAGCTGAAGGGCATCAAGCAGACTGAAAATGCATAAAACACATGATAAGGTGTGATATAAAGAACAAATGTTTAGACCTTATGAGATACTCCCTTTTGTACTCTTTCCCTGGCATTGGGTGCTTCCCAGATAAAGTGCTGGGTGAGCTGTTGCTGTGCCCTAGCATGGACATTTTCATCTATGGGAAAACTCTTAATTCCTTTTTCATATCCCCACCACTGCATGGTGCTGGGAGTTTTCTGAGCGAGAGGGCACTGCTGGGTGCATTTTGTGCATTTGAAGGTCAAATGACCCCTTAGCTGAGGTTTGTGTTTGTTTGCTTGTTCCTGGTAAACAGTGCTGTTTCCCTTGCTTGAGTTTGTTTCGTAAGTCTGTGTCCTTGTGCTGTTCATACCCGAAGAGTTGGTCAAAAAGGTGTGACTGTAGGGGCTCCTTGTCACTCTGCAGCCTGAAGGGGAACTAAGTGCCCTGCCCAACTCTGAGGTGAAGTTAATTAGTACAAATGTAGTTATGAAAAGGCACCCAAGGGAGATGTCAAGAAAAATGCAACATGCATCCCTCCCTGCCTCTGCACATGATGGCAGCTCCCCTTGTTCCAAGGCCAGTGACAAAGCGCAGCTGGAATCTGTGTCCAACGCTGCAGAAGATGATGCTGCTCTGCTCCTGGACAGCTGGTTACCATCTCTGCATTGTTTGATCCGCACAAGATAATGTTGTTTTTGTTCAGTAAAGCCAGGTTTTGATCTTTTGAGTCTACTGCGTTTTCAGGGCTTTGTTTTTTGTTATGTTTTGTTGTTTCGGGATTTTTTTTGTGGCTTGAAAGCATTTAACTATTAGGCTTTCTCAAGGCCAGAAAACATTGGCATTGAGAAATAAAGGAGAATATTTTTTTTCTTTTAAGTGCTAGTGTGAATCACTGACAAATAGCAATGAGCCTTCATTAATCATAGTCCTTGTGCAAAGCAAATATTGAGCAGGCGCATGTTAGGGAGTGTCTTATGTCAGGTCTGCTTTCAGAGAAGGCTGATGGAGAAGCCCTCTTTGTTGCACTGTGCAGTAGTGCTTGTTCTGTCCTACAGATGCTGATTTTATTAGGGATTAGCTAAACACCAAGACTCCTTTGGAAGGCAATTACCCCTGTGCTTCCACCCCTGCAGTTTCTCAGACAGATGGATACAGTCTGATAACCCTGGAGAACAAGTTGAAGCCTGGACAGTATATGGCAGTCCAGTAATTGCCCCCCTCATTCCCTGTACCTGGAGGTACACCTCACAGTTTTCAAAATAATTTCGTCAATAAAATTTGTATTTTTTATGCTGTACTTAGAGTAGAATAAATCCTTCGAGTAAAAATTGGGCAACAATTGAAATACTGTAAGGAGAACTTGTATTTTTCATGTCTGGATTTTTGTGCTTCAAATTTTTGGCACTGATGTAATAAAAATCCTCTTTCAGAAGTCTAGAGATAATGAAATATGGCGGTGGTTAGAGAACTTCATTATATACTGAGGGAAGAAAAGGCAGCATGTGATTAGGAAATCAGCTGAAGAAAAATAATCTCAGTTGTTTGTCCTTTAGAATCAAATGTCTTTGGAACAAATTTTAGTCCCTGTATAGAGAATTTTAGAAGGGTTAGTAAGGGAATATTTATTACCCAGTAGACTTAAGGATTTTAGTGCAATGAAACAAAAATCAAGGTATCGATTTAAAAAAGAAAAGAAATGGTTTTTCCTCCATTTTACAGCATTTAAGAAATGTCACTTGACACAAAATGTGGTGGTTTGGATTCTCTAACAATAGGAAATAAGGACGATCTGTGTGAGAGAAAATGATACGGTGTCTGGCTCTTTAGTCTAACAACTTGTGCAAATAAAAGGGGAGTCAAAAGAGCATTTCAAGTGTCAGCAGCTCATGTGATGGGAGTGATCTCATTCACCAGTATTTTGCAATCTTACAATGCCCAGAGTCATTATATAAAGCCAAAAATGAGATTTTACATACAATTTCTGAACACAAAAGAGCTGTAGGAGGCACGAGAGGTTTCCTACAGCAACGCCAGAAGCAGAGTAGTAACACACTCTCAGTTCTGCAGCTGTTGGATGGGTGACCTGACCAGCACCCTGATCTGCCTCTCACTGGTGGGGCCCAGAGCCCCAGCCCAGGAGGCAAGAGACAGCCCTGCCCTGACACAAGCCCTGTGTTCCCTTCAAGTCCAGCTTTCAAACCATGAGTGAATTCTGTCTCATATATATGTTTATGTGTGTATATATATATATATGTATGTCTGTATTTGTATGTGTGTATATGTATATATTCAGATATAATCCTTGTCAGCAATTTCTAGCACTTATCTTAGGGAGAAGAAGAAAAAACATAAGCAATTCTTTCAGAGATGTTTTTTACATAAACCCCAAGGTGTCCCACTTTGTAATATTTCTTCCGTAAGTGCTTCGTAGCTGAACTCCTGTTACTGCAGGTTTTCAGTTGCTGCTGAAATAGAATTATGTAGAGGGAGTGTTTTTTCCAAGGTTTGTTTTTTATTCACTTGTAAAAAAATGTAAAGAATGGAAGAGGAAGAGGAGAACCATCTAAACTCACCCTGAAGTGTTTTACATTAATTGAATTTTACTTAGGGGTCAAAATCTTTTAGATACTGATTTTGAGACATTCCAGGCATTTTAGAAAAGTTGACTTGGTTGGATTACTCTGCAGTCTTGCTAGATGCAAAGTCTGCAGCAGCCTAAGATTGGATTCAGCCCTCCTTCATGTCAGTAGGGATCCTTGAATTTGGAGCTGAACTGGCTCTCCAGACATAGTCCCGTTGCAAGAGGGCTAAGGATTCATCGCTTTTGCCTCCAGCACTGAAACCAAGGTGCCTGAATCAGTATTCTGGTTGCCTCCAGCTCTGTTCCATAGTCAGGAAAAACAGAGGCTCAGTGGGACTGAGAGAAGCCTTAGGTAACGTCCTTCTCCACTGACTGTAGGAGAAATTCAAGTCTCAGGTAGGCACCTTCATTCAGCAGGATGGACCTCGGGCAGAGCACCTGCATGGCATGGGTGAGGATCTGCAAAGTCATCTTCCCGTGCAGCATCACCAAATAGAGGTCTCAAAAGCTTAACAGCAGTGTGCCTGACTTCACCAGTGGGAGGAGGAAGGGAAGGCAAAACAGGTTTTGTTGTCCTGCTCTAATTTACTGCATTAGCTCAAACTACCTCTCGATTTTCTCGACCCGTGAGGCAGCAGGGTCAGTTGGCTGCATAGCTTCTCACCTTCTCACCTTCTCTTCTGTTTGGATGGAAGCTGAGTGCTGACAGGAAAGAGCTGGATCTGGCACAAAGCTTTGAGAGATCTTTGCAAACAACGTCTTCAGTTTGTGCTGCAAAGAGACAGGAGCTTGGTTCCTCTCAGAAGACAGTCATCATCTAATGCCCTACAATGTTTTACTCGAGCACCCAGAAGCAAAAAAACTGTGCTCCACAGGAATGTAGCCAGGTGTCAGAACACAGCAAAAGCAATGCCTTGGGGTTTCTTTTTTGGTTGCTTTTTTTCTTTTTTTTTTTTTTAAATTTTAAACTGTCCTTACCATCTGAAGAAAAGGTTTGCAGTTAGTCACACGAAGTTCCTTCTTGCGAGCTGCAGCATTACCCTGCTGAAGCAGTAAATGTGGTGACATACAGACAATATGTCACTTCTTAGAAACTGACATAGTTGGTCTCCTTGAAACCATGACAATGAATATAAAAATTCATTATCACATTGCCTACAGAATCAATAGGGAATACCTTCTTCTTTTCATCACGTTATGTAACTTGTTGTTTGTACATATTGTTAGTAGGCTAAATTTTAAGAGATGATTTGCAGTTAAGCACGTACCTAACAGCAAGTCATCTCTTAAAATTTAGCATTTGACTACAGTGATTGGTTTGGTGAAACAGAGATGAGATACAGCATTTTTTTGTAATCCAAACTCCATTCTATTGATAGTTTCATATAGATGTGATAGATTTTGTAATTCATCTGTCTTTAAGATAAAATTCCAATTTCAAAGAACTAACCCAAAATATGTTGAATCCTAATCAGGAGAATAGTACTGGTCTTAAATGGTCTTCAAAGGTACAGAAATAGAAAATAAGTCAAAAAAGTTTTTACCACACCATGGAGAAAATTAGAACAAAGATATTGTGGCAATGTCATAATCTATAAGTTATGCCTAAGGGACAAAATTCCAAAATGCATTCTCATATATATATATTAATGCTCTCTGGTAAGACTAGTGACCTCATAGCCTGGCCATTTCTGCAGTGCTTTATTTCTATCACAAGTGTAATATTCAAGCTTTCTGTTGTGCAGTCAGATTAGGAAATGAATCTGCCCTATCCAGAAGTAGCTAGTGGGGTATTTTTATACATCAAAGCATGTACTGGCAATGGAAATAATAGTTTCTTCTCCTCAGTTACTACTCAAAAATTACATTGCAAGTACACTACATAAGCAGTACACCTACATGCTGTTGTTGCTGATCATGGCTCCTTGTCACAGCTGGGGCAGAACTTTAAATATTGAGAGTACATAGAGGTCCTCCAACCCCTGAGGTGTTTGACTTTGTTTCAGTGACACAATCTGAAATTAAACTGGTATAGTTAATTGATTTTTGGGGGGTTTGTTTTGTTTTTTTCTGAGTATCTCACTAATGGTTTACTATGCTGCATTGTAGGGGGTGAAGCAGAAGCTTTTGGCATTGGCCATCTGAGGGTTTGCTGACAGGAATAATAAGGTAGCTCAGAGCATGCTGAAATGCTGGTGGGATAGTCAGCAAATCACTTTTGACTGCTTCAAGCTGGAGCCAAATGCTTCATATTTACACCATATTCGTCTGTGGAGAATTAATCTGGTACTCCAGAAGGGTGGAAACTGCCTAAGAATCTGTTACACGGGGTCCCAAACTGCCAATACTGTGGATGTCACGCTTCCAGGAATAAAAGCATATGTGCTCATTTTTAATTCAGAGTCTCTAAATATGTCTTCTGCTGTGAGAATAATTTGCTAGTCTGCATAAACTTTTCTATTGCTGTTTCTGTTGAGCAACATAGGGGCAGACAGTGCTCTATATTTTTCTCAATTGCACCCCATTGCTATAATTTTATCAGCCATGAGATGGTTTAGATCAGATGTAGTCTCAGGACTTAACACTTGTGTATTGAACTGTCAGTATAAAGAACATGAAAGAAAAGATTTCACTCCAGCTTGAAAACCTGGGTCTGCTCCTCTTGTTGACATCTAACCTGAGGAAAAAAAATACTGTGCTAAGGGAAACAACAGAATAGTGGATAGAGATCAAAGAACACCTGACAGAAGGAAGAACAGCAATTGTTCTGACAGCTGAAAAATCCCAGAAATTGTATCTTTTTCTAATTCTGGACAAACCTAGAATTTACTACGTTTTGCAAGTTGTCCTGCTCATCAGGAGATCAGGATCAGGACTGACCACTGAAATGAAGTGCATTGTTCTGACCATGCACAGTAGAAGTTAGGTCCAGGGAACTGAATCAGAGATACACTCTCAGTTGAGGACTGAAATTCCCATTGTGGCTAAAAACAGTTAAGCTGGATTCTGATTTGGGCAGAAATGGAGCCAGTTCGAGTCCAAAATGTTAAATGGGAGGAAATACTGACTTCTTGCTGAAGTTTTGTGCAAGAAAAACTAATTAGTCCTGCAGGGCTTGCCTTGTTAATTTTACTGAAAAGCCGTTATCATGAGCTCAGACATGAACACACATTTAGATGTGTAAAAAAATGATGCATAACTGTTGTTTGCCTACTTAGTTAATAGTTTGATGGGAAAAAAACCAAGTAACCACTGTATCTGGTCTACTCTGGCTTTATATTGGGTGAAAGAAAATGGAGAAATTATATAGAATAAGGAGAAAGTAGGGCTTTACTAATCCAGAATTGGCTTCATACTGGAGTCTTGCTGTAATCTGGCTTTTAGATGAATGGTTTCTGTTTATATGCTCTCTGGGATAATAGTTGCTTTTGCTTTTGTAAGATGTGAGCCAGCATCTAGGGAATTTCTGAAAACTTTCTTGCATCCTTTAAATATTCTTTTAAGAATTTAGCACAGATGTTTGAGCAAATGAAAAGAGCAAGTAGTTTGCATTAGGCTCATGACTTGCCCTTAAGGCTGTTTAAGGGTCATCATCATGGATTTGTGTCACAGTTCAAACCAGTTTGCTTATGATAGATCTTGAAAATAGGATATGAGGCTTACAAATAGACATATCAGGTGAGTGAGAAAGTTCTGTGATTTTTCAGGTTGATGAGAAATAGGCATCTAAAGGAAATGGAAATATTTTGCATTAAATTTTAATATTATTTTGCACTGGTTTTTATATAATGAGCTTACTGCAAGAGCTCAGTTCTGGAAAGATAGAGTGCAGTTGAGTGCAGTGAAGTAGAATCCAAGCAAAACAACGCTGACACTGGGTTTGGATTAGGTATTACTTCCTGCCTCTCTGAATTTACAGCCTATCACAGGGAGCAGAGATAGTGTGCAATATTCTACAGTATATGGAGCTGCCATAGAAAAAGAGGTCTGAGAGTTGGAACTAAAAATGGTCATTGCCTGACAAATCCCCACAACTAATTTACTGAGAGCTGGTGTCACTTTCTGGGGGCTGCTGTTGCCTTCCTACCCTCCCTCCCTGCCCTCCAATACAGTTTTGCCAATGACTACAAAGGCTCTGGGCTCTGAGCTTGCTTTAAAAAAAAAAAAAAAGTCGAGATAGTGAAGCAAAAGTTGTCAACAGAAATCCAGGAAAATAAGAAACTTATCAGGAGTTGTTACACCTGGCAGTGTTTTGTTATCTGCTAAGCAGCTGGCCTGGTGAAGGTCTGAGTAGCAGGAGCTGAGGCAGCGCCCACTCGGAGCTCAGAGTGATGTGAACTGGAGTGGTGGGGCTTTGCCACCACAGCCTGTCCCTTCGCCCTGCAGTGACGTCCCATAAGCACAGTCACACGTCTGTGTCAGCTAATGCTATTACAAGGCTCCAGAGTGGTAAAACAGCAGGCTGCCAGATACATTAAGTACCCATATGGTATGCTTGGGTACCTGTCCTTCCTCTCCCCTCCACTTTGGCTTTCCAGCACCTATGCTTTGAAAGAGTTCATTAAAAAAATGATTCAAATGCTAAGGTCTGAATTTCCAAGGCTGTTGCATTTTTTCAGAATAGTTCTCAGCCTTTCCCTGTCTATGCAGAGATTATAGATTTAAACTCCCACACCATTCCCAGGATAATGACATAAACTCAAAGCATAAGTGTGGACTATCTAATTTTAGTCAGGTGGCAGTAAATTTTCCTGCATAAATGCAGCATGTGATCCTTCTCTGAGGAGAAAACAAAACAACTAAATATACTGCTCACAGTAACCCCTTTGCTAAAGCAGAACATCAGCTGCTACTTAAAAAAGTTTTCATTTTCTTTAGCTTCAGTTTTTCTTCATGCGTATAAATTGGTTGTTACAGATTGTGCATATAGAGCAAGAAGGGCTGAAAAAATTATCTCTTATATTTTCCCCTTGTCCCAATCAATCCCAATCACATATTGTGAAATGATACTTGGCAATGGTAGAGGGTTGAACTTGCTACCACCTCAACATGTATATTTATTCCTGTTAACTTTTCTTCACATGAGAGTGGGCAACAACAGAGGATGGGAATGCAAGAACCAGTCTCAGGAAATCCTGCTGTAATCGTCTTTTCAAATAAAAAAGAAGCGGCTGTCTAAAGCAAGACACACATTTCTATTTACCACAGCAAATTTTATCCCAAGTATATGTGTGCAAGACTATCAAGAATTATGGCTGACAAATATGTGTAATCTGTAGTGCCTGGGCTCAGTTTCTGAACTTCATTAGGTTGTGCCACTTTCAAGTAATTTTAGAACTTTATAACGAAAAGTGGTAGCCTGATGTCTGCATTCATACCTTACATCATTAACACCAGTGAACTGCTCACAAAATAAAGTGAGCAAAACCTGGTCCTTTTTGTACAAAAGAATGAAAAAGATGTTTAAAACAGATTGTGTAATTATCTTCAAAAGGCATCCTTTCTTAGTCCAACTGAAGGATTATGATGTATTTTAGAGAGATTTTGGGGTACAGTGAATATCTGACAGATAAGGTGATTTCCTTGCTGTATTAAGCTGAGCAGAGGACTCAGAAGACATGAACACTATAAGTGGCTGTAATCTGCTTTGATGGGTTTAGAAAGTCAACAGACAAAAATAATACAAGAGGTCATTAAACAGCAGTGTGCAAGGTTTGGTGTCATCAAGATGTCTGATGCCATATGCTGGATGTCCTGAAGTATTCACTGAACCTAGGTCACGAAAGCCAAGGCAGGAGATTGACAACAGAGTAAAGCTTGTAGGATCTATGTGGAGAGGCTTAGACACACTATGAGATTATGTTTGTTGGCTGAAAGAGCAATGTCAAAGCCCACACAAGCATAACTGAACATTTTGAAGCAGAATAGTAAATTCTCACACTCTCAAAACATAAAATTGGATAGTGTTGGCTTCTTTATTCTACAGTATATTTTTAAGACAGTTCTAGAATACCTTTAAGCTCTGTACTTGAAACTGAGCTGGAAATTTTCTCAGAAAATAAAGTTTCTGCTGATTTTTGTCCAATTGGTGCTTTCAAATAAGTAACATAAAACCACAAGTTGAAGAGCAAAAAGAAAATCAGACTTTGGTGATTATTTTTAATTGAATGGTTACACTTGCTCCTGTGGATACATGTCTCAAGATAAGTGGAGGATGATGGTCCAATGGATAACTTGTCAACTATGATCTCAGATTTCTAGGCAGATATCTGTAATGTGCATTTTGACACAGGCTCTGTGTAGGAAAGGCATAGCCTTCCTTTCTTCCCTTTTCAGTCACAGAACAAACAGCAAGTACTGGACAAGGGATGTTCAGAAGGTGACATCTCATGAACCAGCACCTAAGTACTGCATAGAGCACATGACCATCCCTTTGAGGGGCTTGGTGAAATTGCCAGCTCAACAGAAGTTTCACGTTTATACTCCAGGAATGTATATTTGTCAAACAGGACATGTAATATCACAGGAAAGTGCAGTTCCCCATACAAAGAGCACACATAGTTTTTTCTGTATTGCGGAAGAGTGTGTACAGGGAAAAGACAAAGGAAAGTTAAGAAGTGAAGGTCCAGAACCAGAAACAGTTCTGCCAGAGTGCCTGACCATGTCAAGGTCAGATCCAAACAGATCGTTGCAGAATATCCTATTAACTGCACTAGATTTTTTTGGGGTGGTGTTTTTTTGGTTTTGGCTTTTTTTTTAGGGGTTTTTTTTTGGCAGCCTGTCATCAACTGGAAATTAAAATATTTATCTATTTCTGTGGAAGTATGGTTTCTGTACAAGTTACTCAGCAGCTATCAGGAGCTAAGAGACTTGCGTGACAAAAGCCACGTGAGTAGATAATAAGGAGATAAATCACGCCACGCTACAAGGAGGAGGAACAGGTGACTGAGTTTCTTTCTGTTCCTGTCATTCTGCCTGCTTGAGATTAGTCACAGATCACATTTTGTCCAGTGTAGAGACTTTTCATAATTTGTCTTTGTGTGTATTGAAGACTTCCACACACAAGCAGGAATAATAGAAAGAAAAGGATATATATATATATATATAAAAGATAACATAGCTACAGTGAAGCTAATCACAAACTTGGGCAAAACAGAATAATTAAGAAGCTTTATAGGAGGAAGGCAAGAAGGATAGAGAGACTAGTGGAGTTTTAAAGAAAACTTTAAACTACTAGGTGAATATTAAATTGTGAATTTCCTTCTTAAAGTCCATTTGCATGCAGTGCAATATGAGGGTTTTCCATCTTTGCTTGTGTATCCCTGAGAGAAGCTGGTGTAAATCTTCTCTAAAGTCTTGAAGGTATTTTTCGATACATTGCAATAAATTACTCTTGCCTTTTTACTCCTCTAAAAATTCATAGAAGACTCCTTGCAACAGGGACAAAGCCTGGGATACTAACACAAAACTCAGGTGCATTCCTTTTGCTTATAAAGACAGTGTCTGAGGATCTAGACCTGCTGCTCTGTGGTATGGCTGGAAGCTGGCACTAGAGTTACTGACCTAAGGATACTCACAGAGTAGAAAGAAACCTACATTTTCTTTCCATCACTGCCGTGGGATGAGGCTTTTGTCAGAAGCATCATTCCTGGTGACCTCTGGTTGTGTATCACACCTTGGAGGTTGGTGGCAATCACTGTGATTGTAGACATGTTCTCCAAGCTTTTCTCAGTTGCTGTGGGCAGTGTCTTAGGAAACAGGCTGGCCTGGGTTCAAGGCAACACATTCCTTCCTGACTCACCCAGAGCCACCTTGTGATGAATTTAGGATCTCTCTGTATCTGTTGAATTTGCACATGTGGGCTACATTTTGATTGGATTATGCAGGTGTTGACTGCTCCTGGAAAATATCTGCCTGCATATTTCCATCTCCAGAAAATACCCTGCAAATGAAAAATCACTCATTTCTGAGACCCGAACTGTATGATCCAAATCCACCACCAGGAAAGAAAGGTTTGAGTACCTAAAATTTGCTCTCAACATTCATGTATTTTGGGTATAAATTGTGCCTGCCGAGATGCCTGTCTTCTCTGAATTAAGCAGTATTTCAGGCTTCTAGGGCACTCTCTCACAAGCACCACAGATTTTATGCACGTTAGTTTTTGTTTACCCGCTGTAAATGACAGATTAGCATTTAAATGCTTTTGTCGCAGTTATATCTGTTTTGGATGTCAAACCAAACAAGCCATTATGTCTCCCTCAAAATAACACTCGCTGTTCGAAATGATTTCCTGCCATTTCCCCACTCTACAGGAGTGGCTGAGCAGGGAACATTTCACAGTACATATTGAATTCTAAAGTTCTTCTGAAATCTATCATTCATGGCAAATTAAGTCTAGCATGCACTGAGAAAGCAGTTGCATTCACTGAGGAGCCACAGAAGCATACTCTGAGTAGCAGGGATTTCTCAGTATAGGTTTCCCTATTTTTCCTATTTTTTTCTCTTTTTCATGCTATCTCCTGATGTTTCATTTTTTCCTCTCTTTCTTCGGATTGCATTGTTCTCCACTGGTCCAGTTTCTTGTCTTTCCTCCAGTGCAAGTCATCTTCTCTTTGTCTTTCTCCAAGAGTTTCCATACCCTTTTGATTTTCCCTCCCAAATATATGATGAATTTATTCTTTACATAATTTGTCATCTATATCTTGTACTCTGTCTCTTGTCCAATTTTTTTCCTCCTGTCTCTACATCATCTCTATCAGATAAGTAGATAGCCACAGTTTATCCAGTCTTCTGATTTCAAGACTTTCCCCTGGTGTAGAGGAAAGATTGGGTTGACTGTGTGAGGGTGACAGGAGTCCTCAGAAGGATCCTTATGTGACCTGTCCCCATCATGAAAGTACATGAACAGTCTGACGTTGCTGGCTATCTTTATATGCAGGGGATAATCTCACACATTTCTCTGAGTACCTTGTACTCAGGACAAGTAATTCTTGATCATTTTTACTTTTGCATGAAGGAAGTTGCTGTCTCATCATGCAGTCATTCCTCTGGCAACATCATACAATTTTAAATCAATTACATGACATTTTTAATCAGTTCACAGCAGTTTACATCAAACCTCCAGTAGGAATTTGAGAAATACTTGCTTGAAAAGAGCATGTGCTGGAGATGTGCATCTAAAATTGGGAACAGCAGCACTGTGAGAAAGCCTGCAGCACCTCTTCACAAGAACCTGTATAAGATCTGCGTGTGGTTCTGGTTCCTGTGAATGTGTTGACCCTCTGACATTATGTGAGTGTGAAGGAACTGTATAAATATTTAAGTGACATCAAAGTTGAAACTCCCCCAACTGTGATCAAGGCCAGGTTGGATGGGGCTTTGAGCAACCTGGTTTAGTGGAAGGAGTCCCTGCCCACGGCAGGGGGGTTGGAATTAGATAGTCTCTGAGGTCTCTTCCAGCTCAGACCGTTCTATGATTCTATTGATTTGACACCAAGGAAGATAGTGCTGTGCGTTTTTCATGATGTTTAACTGTCTTCAGAAAGATCTTTCAGAGTCAGACTGACTCAGAAAAAGACCTTATAAATGCACAGTATTAGACTATTATTAGATACAAATACCAGGTTTTATTAGGTAGATTAGAGATTCAAATACCATCCTAAGCCCATTTTTAAATGCAGCTGCCCTCATTCACTGGTACGTGTGATTCACGCAAAACCCCAGTCTCTCAAGTACAGGTTTGCTGAGCTGTTTCAGGCCTTTTCCAAACTTGGCCCGAGTTTGCCTTTACAAGCAGACTGCTGTAGCTGGGAAGCACACAGTGGATGTCACTGCATCATGTCTCATCACTGCATTCCCCAGATGGAGGCTCTGTTCTGGGCAGTGGGTTCAGCATCGCCACTGGGCACCGCTGCCCTGAGCTGGGGCTCCTGTGGCTCCCCTCTGAGCGAGGGGATGCTGCAGCACACCCAGACAAGCCAGCGCCGGTGCGTGGGCAGGAGGGAAGATGCCACACATAAAAGAGTAATGACAACGCCAACCCAGTTGTGGCACAATGTATTAGACACTCTGCTTTGACAGCCTAAAAGCATTTCTGACGACTGCGGCTTCCCTCTGAAGGAGTGGTGGGCACACGTCCTCCAGACGTGGGGTTTCCCCGCTCCCTCTCTCTCCCTTCTCTCGCCGAGTAAAAGTGTGTTCTCAGTGAAATCTGTCATCCCTTTCAGAGAGAGACATTTTAAATCCCACTGGTGATACGGAGAGTGAACAGATCCAGCTGATCCCACTCTGCCAGCTAGTAACAGCCCACCCAGCAGCTGTGAATGCACAATGGTCCGAAAAACAAGCCCAGAAAAGAACTCTGCCTCACAGAAGTGTAGCAATAAGATGATAGGCTTGCAAGAACACTGGCCTTTTGCCCTGTTTTAAAATACTTTAAGCTGTCGAAGTACCATACAATAATATATGTAAAAACATGCTCTGAGCCTGACAGCCTTTGAGCTGTGACCTATGTGTACATTTTCAGCAAGAAATTTTAGTTGCCTTTTGGCTTTGAAGAAGCAGTGGTAGGTTCTTCCTCTTAAGCAGATGTATTACTGTCTGCTCCATATGTAAATAAATTCTTGATATGACAGGTCACAATCTGAAGTAATTAGAGTTGAAAATATTTTACATTAGAAGCTTTGGGGATAAAAAAACCCCAACAAGCTGAGGAGAAATCTTAGCTAATATAAGAGAAAAGTAGCATCATTGCTTGCATGTTGCCAGCTCTTGCCCAAGTTCACAATCCTCATATTTGTGTGATGCCTAAAGCACTGCAGAGTCTTCGTAGGTTATAATGCAGTGAGACATGCAGCCTGTCAGGTATACAAACTTTATCAGAGATTAGAAAAATCCTGGAAAAATATTCAATACCTTTTTTCTTGTCAGGGAGGCAGTATGAAAATAATGTACATCCATATGAATACCTATATATAGATGTATTTAATGTATAAATCCATATATAATATTTTTAAATATTTATATATTTAGAATGTATAAATATTTAAACTAAAAATAAATTTATGTCTGTATTGAGGAAACAACACATTGAACACAAATGCAGCTAGAGATACTCCTTTCAGCTTTGGGATTGATGCAGCAAACCAAGAGCATTTATTTTAGGGGCAAAAAGGGGAATTTTCCTGCCTAGGATGCCTAGAACACTGACACTTAAGCAAATATCTGGCCCAGGGAGTCCTTAAACTTACAGCAGCTGTCCAGTTTGTCCTGGGGAGCCTTTGGGTGCCTTCCTGGGGCACTCAGTATGGGCAAAGATGCTGCACCAATATTACCCCCAGGAGTTTTGCTTAGTTAGGCAGTTTCCTTGATGACATGATTTACATTATGTTATAGCCCTAATGATTTAATTAATGCCTGCTGTTTACAGCACCAGCACAGAGAAGCCTGAATGCTGTCAGCCAGCTGCCTGTGCCTTCTCCTCTGCCTGCCATTCAGGAGGAGCCCAGTTCCCCATGGCAGCAGGGTGGCCTGGACCCTGAATCCCAGCACTGTCAGTCTCCCTGCTGGGGCAAGAGACCCATATTACAGTACCCAGCTGAAGGCACTTCATGGCAGGCTGAGGACATTCAGCCTCTATCTGCGAGTGGGTTTTCTGTACACATGGACTTCAGAGACTTCCTGGATGGGGTACAGCTCCATCCTCACCACTAGCAAACTGTGATGTTACGGAAAAATTAAGTTTGCAAGTTTTAAATATAATCCACACAGATTTCAGAGTTTACAACCAGCCTAGTAAATAATGCAGTAAAAGTGAAAGATATGTTTTAAGACAGTAATTGCATAATGCCCATAAAACAAATGCAATTTTCAGTATTTCTAAGTGCCACATACTCCTCTAGTCATAACTGAAGGATCTCTTCAGTAAATATCAACTCTGGCTATAAAACTCTGTCAAGTTTCTCTGTCTCCTTTAGCTGCCTTCCAGCCTGCGTTGCAAATGTGCTCATATTCTTTTTGTATGCCACTGATGACTGCAATCCAACATGGAAGAATATTTTCTATTAGGAAAAAAGTAATTCAATATACATTTATAAAAGGTCTGCAACCCAAGTATATTTTTTAAACCTAATCAAACCAAGTACATACGTGCTTATAATTCATTTCCCAATTTCTGCTCAAAGTATATGTGACTCCTTTAAGATAGCTGTATAAATGGTATTTTTGCAGATTCATGAGAACAATTTAAAGGCAGAGTTAAAACAGGCAATATAAAAATAATGGACTGTACTAGGGTATTGTTGTGAAATTTATTTGTAATAAAAGTTTGAATTGCAACATGCTGCTATTCATCATTTTGCCATTGTTTGAGGTTCATGATAACAAGCACTTTAAGTCATTAGATTTATTTGAGCTTCATTTAAATGTATTTTGAGGCAGGCATGAAAACAATTAGAGTTACAAAATAAGTGAGCTATCACTAGCCAGTATTTTAGCCAGGTGCAGAGCAGGCAGTCACATGGGGACTGATCCCAGCCAGCCTAGGTCAGAGGAGTAAAGGGCATTCCTTCCTCACCTGCAGCCCCAGGCTGGGAGGTCACAGCAGCAAGGTCCAAAGGGCCAACAGCTTTGCCTGCTGGTCAGGAGCTAGGCCAATGCAAAAGTGTGGTTTTTCCCTATTTTTTTTTTTTTTTTTTACTTCATGGCCCAAGGGACCTGTGTGGGATCACCTCACAGCCAGAGTGTCTTTGGCAGCTCATGGAGGCTGAATATTTTGACCTTCCTTGAGCCATCTCTAAGCCTTGGTATTAAACATGTTGAAAGTCTCTGTCCTCCAGGCTTGTACAGATAGAGGTAGAAAATAGGAACCTGACTCAGTCTCTGTGGAAATCATTTCATGAAGTGTAGCATCTTCTGATGTCACTTCACCAGATACTTGAGCAAGTGCAGACTCATTTTTTTGGCCAGTCTCCTTCCTACCATGAGAGATATATGCAACATACGCAACAGGAGAGTTTCAGAGGACCAAAAGATTTAAGTAATAGAGGAGAAAAAGCATAGGGCAAAGAAAATAACTGCTAAATATCCTATGTTACTATTATTTGTATTCACCAGAATTCTTTGCAGCTAGCCATATTAAAACATTAATTAATGTAACTTTACAGTGACTTAAGTGCTGTAGTATTATCAGACCTAGCCAAAACATTTGAAAGGAAAAATGGGAAACACAAAATGTCAGAGCTCATTCAGATGTTGTTCTTAATAGTTTTTAACAGTGTTTCAGTAGAAATGTATTAAAAATGGTCATTCATCTTTTAAATACATCTTTGAGATTCAATGGAAATGAGAAGTTCTGTAAATTCTGTAAAAAATCAAAATTACTGAAGAAATTCTGCAAAAACTGATGAAAAGTGTGAAAATTGCATAGTGTGGCAGAAGATTATGAAAACAGAAATAACAGATTAACCTGCTTCCTCCAGTTTTAAGTAACATCAGTCTCCAAATTTGCTTAATAGTCTAGGGAATTTATCAAAATCCTTTCAGTATCACATTTATATTTCTGTGGTCTCATTGCCATTTCTGAATTCAAAAATCCTACCTGCTGTCTAAAAATCAATGGCTTGTTTTAGATGACCCTTTAATGTTAAGTTCAATGTCTCTGTGTTTTTAACTTGAAAGACAACTCAATATTTATGACCTTTTAAATTCTGTTTTTTAAAATAAACTCTTACTATGGTCCGAGGAGATGAGAGTCATCAGGGAAGAAAAGAAAACCCAAGTAGTACCAAAGTGTGTAAAGGGTAAAGTAAAAAAAAGACAGTGTCCTTCCCACTTTCATATCATGCTCCTCTTTTAAAAAGGCAGGATCCTATCCTTTTTCAAAATTTGAAGGAGGTGTACTCCCTCCAAGCTTGGCCAGCAAGGTGGTGTATGTGTCACATCCATAATGCACATTGGCATAGGCTTGAATCTGCATTTGATACCAGGTTTGTATGAAGCTTTTCTCTTTGAGTGTGAGTTCAGCCTTGCAGGAGTTGTGGGGTTTACTGGAACCCCGAGAGGTGGGACGTGAGTCCATACTTTTGGTTAGCCCAACATGTGGCACACATGGGCCAGCCGTGCCACGTACACCACGTATCTCCTCACAGCTTCAGACAGTGCGGAATACCTGACACTGGATTCAGTGGATTCTTCCCAGACAGCTCCAATGCCACGGGTTTCCCAGCACTAGGGAAATCTGATTGCTACGTGCATCCCTCTAGCCACACACAGAACTTGCAATGCTGAAACAGAGGCTTGTATTGGTAAGCACCATTCCCCATCTCCCGCTCAGACCCTCATGCTAAGAAGCTCTGCAAGCATGCCACAAAATCTGGCCCAAAGCTTCCTCAAGTCCTAGGAAAACATTCCCCTTGATTTTGGTGGAATTTGAATCAAACCTGTGACCTCCTATGAGATTATGTTGACACTATATTTTATTGTCTCTAATCACCAAGAAGTAATCTGACTGAATCGGCAATGAAGCTCTATTCTTGGTGACTACTGTATTTCCCCAAATATACATGATTGGTATTTTTCTAAGTACACATAAAGAACCTAATTTTCATTCTAAAAACTTTCCAGGTTTTTCTTGCAATGCATCATGACAGGAAAGAATGTTTCAGGTCAGTCACTTTACCTTGTCTTAGTGTAAACAGTAGTATCAGATGCTATAAAAGAAAGATGTGGTTAGGTATGATACATGGATAAATAAAGTCCTGATTTCCATGTAGGTAGTTTAAAAAAAAAAAAACAACAAACTGTGGACCTAGCTTTCCAGCTGAATAGGGGACAATAGCAGGGCTAATTACTATTATTATGTCGTCGGCATAATTGCTGCAAATGCAAATGACCACTGAGAGGTATAGTTGGCCTCTCAATAATTCAGCTATTATTACTGTATATGAAATTGCATCCATTACATAAAATTATACATAAGTTTCTCATGGTTGAGCTTTTAATCCTGCACATGCTCTCAGCTAATATTTCATAGAATCACAGAATCATAGAATCATAGAATGGTTTGGGTTGGAAGGGACCTTAAAGATCATTGAGTTCTACCCCCCAGGCCATCAGAAGGAATACCTTTCACTAGACGATGTTGCTCAGAGCTCCATAAAACCTGGCCCTGAAGAATTCCTCTATGTGAAGTGCTCAAGCTTTTTCCTTAAAGTCCTTTAACTTTACTTTTAAATGATTGGCACTGTTTGCTGAGGCGATGCTTTTGAAGCACATAAATTGTGTAATGCCAAGCTGGAGTGGCAGACTGTACTCCCTTGCCTACTTTGCAGTTATGGAAGCACTAGTTTGCTCTGGGCACTTAATTGCTTCTCAAAAACAAAACCATTTTTAATAGTACATCTGTAATCCACACACAGATCCAGGGAGCTTCTTCGTATTGCACTTCCAAGGAATGAACCAAAGACTCATAAGGGGAGTTCAGGGTAATCCAGAAGTTGTACTCCATACAAATTTGCCACATCTTCCCAGTTGTTTGCAGACCTTATGATGTTCAATGTGAAAAGCTCAGAAACAAGTGATACAAAGTTGAGTTGATAACAAGTTAGAATCTCTGCTGTAATTTTTAAGTGATATTCAAACTGTCATGTTTGTGGGAAGAAACTTAAATGCATGGCCCAAACGCGCAGAAATCAGAAGGCTAATCCATTTTCTTTAAACCATGTCATAGTTTTCTTTTTAAATCCATCATACGTTTTCTGGAAGGGCTTATGGTTGACTTGCAAGTTGATGTAATGAACTGCTAAGAAAAAGGTCTGTTCTAAACCCAGATATGGGCAGAAAATAAGATACTGATAATATCAGACATGTTTAAGTTCTGGTGTGTGTCTTGCATCCCATATTCTGAGTGGGGCTTGTCTGCTCCTTTAGATAGGTTTCATTTTCTACTGAAATAGGTTTGACCATGGAATTACAACCATTAGTGTCTGGACAGTTCTTACCTCAGTGGCTTCCAGGCTTCTTCTGAGTGACCTGAGCAAAGGGAAAGCCTTTGGGGTGAAGTGGAACACTGTAGAGCTGAGACAGGATCTGAGGGACATCATTTCAGCTTTCATGTGGGAATAATGGGAAGTGTACACAGGAAGAATTAAAACAAATATTATCTGATATCCACCGAGTCTCTTTGAGTAATTTTTCTCTGGTTAGTCATTTTAGAAGAAGTTTGAGAGGTTTGGGAACTTAGTTTTCTTTCCAGTGTTAACACCGCATCTCCTGTCTCCAGACTGAAGCACTCTTTGGCGGGCTGAGGTTATTGCTTATTTTCTTGTTCACCATGTCAGTGTGATGATAATACAGGACTAACCTAAACGTCCTTAGCTTGCTTGTTTGTTGTAAACCTTGCAGCTCAGGTTCCAGTGGCAGCACGGTGGCTCAGGTTTCACAGTGCACAAGACTGACACACCTGAGAAGCTTGGTTCTTGGAGAAAGGCAAGTCTCCCTGCTCTTGCTCCTGCTGAACTGAGAACTCCTCAGGACAGAGAAGTTACTGCCTCTTAGACCTGTGGGGCTGTGGAGGGACCTCATAGCCATTCCAGATGCTGACTTTTTTGAGAAGTGTTTCTCTCCTCCTATCACTCAGGCCTGACATTCTACCAATTTTATGTCCATTTTCTTCTTTGGAACAGAAGCATTCAGAAGTGCCACACCATGATATCCATGATCTTCTTTCCATTAAACTAAATGTATCTTACTAGGAGTTCACAAACATGGAGAAAGAGACTTGCATTTTCATCAAGACAGTTTTACCTGACATCCCTCTGATAACACAAGTCCACAAGGCCTGGGAACAGACAGACAGGAATCCTTAACGCTGCCATAGTGGCAGAAAGTGAGTAGAATTAGACCTGTTTTGTTCACATTGTGATCTTGCTGAACTGAACTTTTTCTATGCATTGTTTCTTCTTTCAGTGATTTCCAAGCTTGGAAAAACCATTTCAGATATAAACCACTTAAAGCTTATTATTGTTCTGAAAAGCAATTGAAGTCTTTCAAGAATAAATTTGTATAATAATAGCTCAGAATGATTTGCATGACAAAAAAATACTTTTACACCGTAAGTTGTCTGTAGAAAAGCCACAGTAAAAAAAAAGCTGATTAGTGCCATTGAATTAAATAGTAGTAACCTGCTTTTCCTTCTGCCCCCCCCTTTTTTTTTCCAATCATAAGCTCCAGTTTGTTGCAATATTTTTCAATTAAAATGTAAATATTCCCTGCCTGATCCTATTTAGAATATTTTGGATACAAGATACAGCAAGCCTAAAACTGCTAACATAATGGTAAACAAATTCATGAATGATGTATAAATACAAAAATTTCACTTTTAAAGGTATTATTGTCATGGTCAAAAATGTAGTTGAAAAAGCCACTGCCTCAGAGATACATTAGGAGCTTTCTTATAGGTAATGTTATTATATCATATGTTTTGGCTGTGCCTGTCTGATTGCAACACAGCTGCGGATGAAATGGAACTTCGGGGGGGCAATTATCTGCAATACTGCTGTGAAGTACCACAATGACCAGAAAAGTATATTTTTAATCTGATTTGCTGCTTAAGGGAACCAAAAAAACCATAGATTACCTTTTGGACCTTAGATTTGTGTAAGCCTAAAATGGGTTAAATGCAAACTCAGGCTGTCTTTAAATTAACCAGATTAGGAGCAAGCATGTCAGTGCTCCAAGTCTCAGTACCCAAGTTTCTTTGAGGTTCTTGAATGGATTTTGTGCTCACTTCCAGCACCAGAGGCAGTGGGCACACACTGAAACACAGGAAACACTTTTTCACTATGCAGGTGACCGAGAGCTGGAACAGTTTGCCCAGCGAGGTTGTGCAGTCTCCATCCTTGGAGACACTCAAAATCCATCTGGACATGGTCCTGGACAACTCGCCCTACTTGAGTAGGTGGCTTGCACCAGATCATCTCCAGAGGTTCCTTCCCACTTCAGCCATTCTATGATTCTGTGTTTCTGTACCTCAGACAATTTTTGTGCTATTCTGCAAAAGCCAATTCAGGTTTGTCCCCAGAGATCTTGGTCTGTACAGTCAGGACTAAAGGGACCTCTCTGTTTGCTCACTCTGTCAGATGGCAGGAAGAAGGGATGGTGGGCTCTTAGGCTTCTTTCTTCCTTCTTTTCTGATAGTTCATGAGATTGGAAAGGATTTTCCCATGAAACAGTGCCATCATATCTAAAACCCCACTGAGCCTAGTAAAGCCCTTTGGAATCACTGGCTCCAGGAGACTTCGGATTCAGCTCACAGGAGAGGGAAATATATCTGAGGGGTTAAGATAGCATTTACAGCATTGAGGGTGGAGAAAGGGTGAGGGGGAGGAGGGATGGAATTATCACCTGTATTTATGGTTCTTTTTCCCTTTTGGTGAAAGGTCCCTCTCATTTGATTATTCCTGTATTTGTCTTGGAGGTATGCTCTTGCAGTTCCCCACTACCTGGCCAGCCAGTTACGCTCCCAGGGAGGAGACTTTCCCACACACAGCCCACATCTTAAATGACTCTTTCTTTTCCCATTCTCATTGTAGGCTTCTGCCAGTTATCATCATTTGCTTCTTTTGAGTGGGTTTTTATTTTATTTTTCCCCCTCCTTGATGTTGTGAGTAGTCTCTCAGTCAGGGACAAGCTGGAATGGCTGCCAATAGTGTAAGAAACTCCTCCTGAGATAATGAGACGCCAGAAATATGAAAAGCATGTAATGAAACTTCCCAAGCACCAGCCAGATGGGAATTTTGTAATTATTTGACCTAGGAGAGAGTGGGAGATCATGACTAATAGTACCTTTCTTTATTAAAAGGGAGATACACGTGCTCTGAAGCAAGAGAAGACACTCAACCAATCTTCCCTACTTTGATCCCCATGTAGGAAGGAGAATTTATGTGCCAGTTTAGTTTGGCTCTGCATTCTTGCAATACCCCAGTGATTTTTACTCCCCTGTTTTTTCATTCAGATGGGTTGCCGTTCAGGACATGGAGGTCACTCATGACAGAAGTAGAGCTGAATCTGAGAACCTGTTGCAGTCCAAACTCTGCTGGTACTGCTTTTGTTGCTCTAGCCAGCTGTGTTGCTGAGAGTCCCTCTGCATCAAAGCATGCTGTGTTCAAAGCTGAGAGGAGTTTGCCTGTGGTCTTTCCTTGCACAGACACTAGCTATAGTTAGGGATGAACTACTTCACATTTTCAGATGAGTGTCTCTGTGATTGAATATACAGACAGTTTAAAATAAGTAACAGATCCAGCAACTTAGGGAGATAAGTGAATTACATGATGTTATTTCAGGAGTTTGCACTTAAAACTATTCCTTTCACTGTTTAATATATTAACTTTTCAGCTAACTTTGTCAGTTTCTGGGCACTGTACTTCATTGTCAGAGAGCACTTCTCAGGATCAGCCTCCCTTTCATGACTTTTTAAAATGTGTAGGAATCAATACTTGGAGCTTAGGAATAGCAAGTTCCATTCCTGGAGTAAAATTACAATAAAATCTTGGAATGATTTGTCATTTTTCTTTCAGACATATGTTGTGTAATCTCTCTTTTTTGTTGGTTCTCCAAGGGTAGATTTTGTTTTGACTAAGATTCTCTCAATGCAAACTGGCAGAATATCTCAGGTGTCGCTTTCTGTTATTATTCAAACTAGTGTTCAATATGTAGAAAAACTCCCTTTAAAGTAAATGGCATTTTTCAAGCATGATAAGGCCTTTATTTCCATTTTCAGTCCAGCTATTTAAATCGCTTTTTGTCTGACTAGTGATTAATACGTCTGGCTTGATTGTGTAGAAAAGCAGAGGTGTTCTGAAATGGTGCTGTTTGGGAAGCGTAGAAGGCAGCCACGCTGCACAGGAACTGCAGTGTAAACCATTTTAACATCCCACCCTTTAGGTTTTTTTCTGTAACGCCCACTCATTTTGCACAGATGGAGAGACATGACAGATCATGGAATTAAGAAACCAAAAGCTTTTTAGTTAAATTTTTAATCCACTCCTCCCACACATTCATAGTTCCTTGATTTACAGTTTAATTCAGTCTTTACTAGCACGCGTCTGTTCATAGCATGTGCTAGCTACTAGCCACGTCTGACCCTCTAATATTTGTTTTATTATTCCCTAAACAGACAGGCTTACAGCAAACAGTAGTTATCACCAGACCACTGTATCTTTTGGGCATTACTCTAGAGGCAGGCTTTGGGAAGCAATACTCACTTTTCTTTAAATCACTAACACCATCTTTACTTGAAATAATCACTGTTTCCTAGTAAACAAGAAGAAATGCTTTCTAAGTGAATGTCTTTGCTCATTTTCTGAAATGCTGAATAAATAGGATAAAACAGACTAAAATAGAAGCAAAAACCAATATGGACAGCTGTTTATAAGTGATAGATATATATCAATATATATCAATATATATCAATATATTCCAAGTGATAGATATTATACCTCACATCTCCTTTCTACCTGTATGTGCCATGCCTTACACAGGAAGGAGACTTAAAAGCATCTCTAGCTAGTTCTCTCACACTAAACCAAGTTAATGTCAATTATTTCTTGCAAAAAGTAACATACAGACTAAACAGAACCTTTTCGTCAGAGATGAAGTAGGGGAGCAAGGAGTATTCAGGGGACAAATAACTAATAAATAGCAGTATTCATGCTTTTAACAAAATGAAACCCAGACAAGCAAACAAACAAACAAAAAAAGCATAATTTTCTGTCACCTCCTTTTAAGTCCTGTAGTGACTTACATAAGGTGCTTTTGGGCTTTTAGTGCTACCTGCTATTTCTGTCCTCTCCACCAGCTGTGGAGGTTCCCCCACCAACAGGAGCTGGGGCAGGAAGGACTTTGCCAAGTGGTTCAGTGGTCTCTCAACCTCCTTTCGGCACTTTGGATGCATCCACTCTGCAGAGCAAACCAGAAGTGTCTGACTTTCTGTGTCTTCTTCTGTTTATATTTGTCAATGGCAGGGACATGAAGAACATATACTTGAGATACTAGGAAATATACTCTCCTCTCGGGGATGCTCCTTATTTATGACATACAAAATAACACAGAGACTCACACATCTTTAATTTCCTGAATTATTTGCAACTTTTTTTTCTGAGCCTAGTTGCAGTTAAGTTCACAGTATGAGCTTTGAAGTAAAACTATTTATACTTCTCATTTATACAGATATACCTGGTATAAAAAAATACTAAAGAGGTTTTTTTACTTTGCGAGTTTTAAACTTAAAGGCAAGATCATTCTTCTGTGTAGAAATCATTGTAAGAAAATCCTGTGAGAATTTCAAAGCATATGCTGCTCTCATCTCACCTGTGATCCTAAAGGGTTCACTGTTGCCCAGAGAGTAAGAACTTCAGTCATACAAGATCATGGATCTATTGAATATGTCATACAAATCTTTATTTCTCTGGGTTTTTTCTGCTGGAAATTTTCCTGGTGTTCCCTGCTGCTGAACTTTAGGTGACACTTCAGCTAGTTCCTTGAAAAGGCTTGTCTAGACTTTCATTCCATCACGGTGACATGAACCCTGATCCTTCACAACACATTTTGGCCCTTCTTCCTTTGGCTTAGCTAAGATAGTATGTGGCACAGGAATGTAACAAGCGTGAGATGGATGCTGACAGGCACGGCAGGATGTAGCAGTGACATCAAGAGAATAAGGATTTAGAGGTGCCAGCCTGAAAGAGCAGTACTAATGTATGTTTAATCCAAGCAGGCTTCTCTTTTATTAGTAATTCTCTGAATTTCCACAGGACACCTGATATCTCCTTGTCCAACTCATTGTGGTGAATGTGACTGCACAGCTAAGAGGTATTAGATAAATTATCAGCAAGTAAAGTAGCTTGGTTGCATTTAATCTGTACAGAAATTAGAAACCTATTTTGAGAACAGTTTCCATGCTGCAGCATGGAATATTAGCAAGACAAATTGAGCAAAGTGCCACTTTATCGTCCAGGTAGGTATAATCCCCTAGTTTTGCATCTACCATAGCAGAGGTATCCCTTTTTTGTGTCTGCCCCCATTAAGGCCAAGGAGTGGCAGAAGGATTTTGTGCTCCTGGTTTATCTCCTGACAGCAGTAACACTGTCTCAAGGGTCAGCCAGGCTTTTCAATTAAGAAATAACAGCAAGTCTAAACTTTGATCCCTTTCAATTTATTTGAGCATTGTAGAACTGTCTCTACACTAGGAATTCATCATTAAATAGTGCAAGGCAGAGGGAATGAAGCTCTTCTGCATGAGGCTTGGCTGCAGGACTGTCCTCAGGGCTCCCTGTGCTGCAGATGTCCTCAAACTCTCAGTGCCTGCACAGCCCCCTAAGACTAAAGACTACCACTGTAGTTTTGACCTCTTCAGGGTCAGAGTTAAGTATTAAGCATTTCTGCTTTCCACTTGATGTGGTTCCTGTTGTGAATTCACCTTCCCTTCAAGCCCAGAAAGTCAGATTTCATGATCTCCCACATACTAGCTGAGTTTCCATCTCTTCATCTTCCCTTTGGGTTTGCCAAGGCTAATGTTGTTCCTTGTCAGGAAGTTTTATCTGGCTCCTACTCTAAATTACCTTTCTTAGCTGCATGCCATGATTTCTAGTGTCACTCTGAGAAAATTCATCTCCAGAGTCATATATTTATAAAGTACTACAGAGTTCCCCACTCAGCCTGCTTTTAGCCAGCTACATGTTTAACTCCTCTGGTCTTTCCTTGTGAGTCAGCGCTTTCCACCCTTCTCTTCAAATGCCCCTCTGTTGCACTGAGTGTTTCTGACAGGGAGCAAAGCCCAGTGCCACCTTGCTGGGACGGCCATGCCAAGGAGTTACATAAAGGGAGCACCACAGGGAGCACCAGGCCACCTCCCTTTCCCCTACTGTGAATCCTACCCTTAAACACAGTTTTGCTGCAATTTTGCATTGCAAAATCATGTCTGAGCTAGCACCTCTGGCATTTACAGGCCCCTTGCCATTCCTGCCTTCCTGACTTTCCCTATGGCTGGGTCTCAGGGCCTTTCTCAAGAAAGAAGTCCTGCCAGTATAGCTAAGGAGAACAGGGCCCAGCAGAGCACCTACAGGGCTTCATGGGGGACTGAATCCTGCTGGTGGCAGAGCTGATGCATAACTGCATCCTTACTCAGCCCAGTGCACAGCACAGATGCATCCAGCATAATTTCCCTTGGGAACTGGTTTTCTGGAATAAAAGTAACTTGACTTGGACTGGAAAAAAGGACTTAACAAATCCTTTTTATCCCAGACTGGAATGTCTGCACAAGGGACTTACCCTGATAGTTTTACTAATGTAGTTGTTCTGTACAGATGTATGGGCAGCCTTTCACGTGTAGACAAGCCATAAAATACATTCCTGTTCCTGAATGGCTCTGCATTTTCCCTGAGTAAATCATAATTCCCCATCAGTCTGTTCATGTTCCTAATTGTTATAGACCCCTTTGTGTTACTTTATTATCAACACTTGGCTACTCAGCTCTGTTTTGCATTATGTGGAAATTACATTACTACAAGTATTTCCTTCCCCTAATGCAGGTACTTAGCAATAACCATGTCTTGCTCTGATTCCTGTGATCCTCAGTAGACACATTCTCACCACTACATTTTCATTCATCATCACCTTTTGTTTATGTTTTCAGTCAGTTTTCAATCCTTGTAATGATGTTTGTATCCACAGTAATTTGTATTAACTAGAAAATTAAGATTTGTTTCGAGAGATTCCAAAATACCTTACTAAAATTCAATATACATAGCTTATGCCATGCTCCCTTCATTCCTTTTATTAATCTATCTGATAAAATAATAAAGTCTGCACAAGACTTTCTTTTAATAATTGCATACTGCATCATTCTTAAGGTTGCTTCATCCTCTAAATGCAGACTTCTTTTTCCTTGTAAAATTACTTCTATTACTGTACAATCAGTTGATCTAATCTTAAGTAGCATAAGGAGTCATTTCTCAGGTAACGCTTGCTTCAACCAGTGTAATCCAGTGTAATCCCAGCTGACAGGCTCTGTGCCTTAAAGGAGTCTACTGTAGTGTTCAGCCTCAGATGCAGGTGCTCTCCATGTGTAAAATTGGCACGCGACAGACCAGACTGCCTTTACCATTACATTTTTTAAGGACTCTCAATTACTTGTTGCCATTAGGGCAAATGAAATGCTGAGAGGATGTCTGTGATACTGTCTCAGAGTCAGCCTACTGTTGTGTTCAAGCATCCACTAATCCCTGATCTTCTGTAAGGAAAAGCTACGATGTTCTTTCTACAGTTAACACAGTTAAACTGAAAATCTAGGAAAAGTGGGGTTTAATTCCATTTTCCTGTAGAAGGTTTTTTGCACTCATGCAGAACACTGATACTGACTTGTTTGTGCTTCTTAACTATCCTGGGAATGGAACTCATTTTCAAAAAAACCAAGGCAGAATGAAGCAGAAATGTTGACACTGTGGTATCTGTTTCCTTCTGTAATGAAGCTGTAAGTAAAATAATTTGTTGCCTCATCATCAGAGGTCCACTGTAAAATGTATTTGTTCTAAAATAGGGGTAAAATGCCCTTTGGAAGTATCATTGCTACCTACAGAGAAGCCTAGACACCTAGGTGCTTGTTCTTCAGAGGGCTAATATTATGTGGAATGGATTAACATAATTTTTTCCCCAGCTCTGGTTCCTTCAGCTGCTTGTGGTCTCATACACTTGGAACCCATTTACAAGGGAAAATATGGGCAAACTAAAGTCATACCGTTTCTTTCTAGATAAGACAGACTGACTTGGCCATGCCACTATTCACAGCATGATTGAAAGTATTCTTATATGGTAATGTCCATAAAAAATGCATTGGAAACTAGATCCAAAATTTAGGTTATGGATATTTCTTTGTGCAGGTAGTGAATACAAAGTTGTGGTATTGGGTGGGAGAACGAACACAAAATTGATTATATATTTTTTAAAAGTCATTGCTAGAAATACCAATTCAGCCTTTTACTGCCTGGCAACTAACTCATCCTGCATTTTTTGACCATTCTTTCTGAGTGATCTACCCTCAGATCTGTCCTGAGTAGTGAAGAAGTACTTGTCATGAAGTGGATATTAATGGACACCAAACTACTGTAGGAACCTGTAGGATTAATAATTTCCTAGAACTCAAACTGAGCATGATTGTGAGCCTTTCATTAGATACCAGAAGATATAATAATCATTCACTGTCTTGAAAACAATTTCTATTGGTGTGCAGAAAGATAGGAGTGCAAATCATTTAAGCAATTGTTAAAGGAACTTGTGTATCTAATTAATTATTCAGGGTGTGCTATGAAAAATTGATTTAATTGTGCCACGGGTTACCATGTTGATCAGGTGCTTGTGTGACATTGTGGGTAAAGCTGGTTTTTAACATGTCAGTCTGCCATTCTGAGGATGTAGAGAAATTTGCAGGAGCAATAATTACCTTTTCGGGGCAGCTTACTTGGAAGGAGATGTTTTATAGCTGTAGCCACTATCCAACAGAGCACTGAAAGGTCATCATTCATAATATCAGTAGAGTGTGGTCAACATGTGCTTCTGGTGTCATTGCCACAAGGATGTCCTAGCACTGGGAAACATAAGTATTGCTGAATTGGGTAAGGCACAGAGACAGGTACCAGGCACAAGAATACTCTGAATAATGAAAATCAGCCTGCTTATCTTTTCTGGGAGGGTTTTCAGATGGTGCTAGTGACTTCCTCAGATATACAAAAGTACTTTTGTTTTTAGTGAATCATGATAATGTATTATATAATTAAAAGCATTCAAGAAATGCATTCATTCTCCTTTCCTACAAAGGAAAAAATTATGTCAGTACTTTCAAGTGTGGGAATTTTCATTAAAGAATTAACTCTGTGTGTGTTGATCCTGGTTTAAATAAATGTAACAGAACCCTCACTCCAATACCAAAATAGATAAACACTTCACAGAGAGAAGATGAAGCAGTGCAGGTTACTGAATCGTCTGCTGTGCAAGAGAATCACATTGTGCAAGAGAATGAAAGGACAGATTTTTGGTGTGGTACCAGTAACAGTTGTCAATAACTGAATTTTTTGACCTCTCTGTCCTAGAGCATATTTCTCATGGAAGTATCAACATCATGGAACATCAACATCTTTTTTTGTCAGTCTGTTTCCATGAAATGTACACAAAAAAACAGCGTAAAAGCAAAGACTTTGAGTGTAACGCTTGAAGCTAGTTTGATTCTCTTAAATGACTGACAGTTTTGCTGTGGGAAGGAAAAGATTTCAAATGAATCAAGGAATTTGAAAATTAGTTTGAAATCTCTTTGATTTTGTTTTTCTTCTTTTTCTTTTTCCTATTTTTTCTACTTGATTTTTTTTTTGTTTCTGTTTTTGCTTTTTCTGATAATGAAGCCCCCCTTCCAATCTAACATGACATTTTCAGTCCTTGGATTAGAAGCAAATGAGAGGAAATAGGTGTGCGTAGGCTTTTTCCCTAGCTGTAAGATAAAAGCCACTGGCCACCTTGCCCAGTTGGTGTGTGTATGCGTCAGCAAGGGCATCACATGCTGGGGCTGTTTCACAAATGTCTTAGGCACAGAAATAGCCAGCAGGTCACTGAAGGACTCCACCAGTGGCAGATCACTTAATCAGACTTTACAAGTCGGCTGCAGAACCAATCCCTTCCCTGCCGCCCCAGCAGCTCCTGCCTCCACAGGCAGTCTCGGGGCTGGCTTATCCAAGGATTGAGCAACTCAGCCAACACATAACAAAGATTACCAGCGTGGAGGAGAACCCTTTTACGAGGCTTTGGAGTTTGCACAGCTGTGATGTGCATGCCTTTCCATCATTCTTGTCTCCTTGCGTTTTTATGGTTTTTTTCCTCATGCAGTCCAGAAAACATTCAAGATATTCCTCAGACATGTCTAAGCAGAGACAATGGGTCTTGTTTACTTCATTAGAGTAACAAGAAAATTACATTTTCATTACAACAGTCCATTTCCATTCCAATGTCATGGAAAAATAGACTGTGTGCCTGAATAATCCACAGGGTTATCCATAGTTTGATTGTGACCTACTGTAATTATCCTGCAGGAAACTTACAAAGTCTCACTCTTGCAAGATACAGTTGAAAATCAGAGGGACTGACTGTTTGCTGCAGTTTTGCACTTAAAAAAGTAATGTGGAAAAGAAAAGTACAGTCATGCCATAGCTGATTGTTGGTTTGATGATTTATTTAGTTTGGTGGACATATATATATGACTTTTTCAGTGTGACAGTATCCACATGCACTTGAAGATGTTCTGAATACAATAATTCCAAGAAATTGCCTTATCTCTGTCAGACCAAGGAGGAGGAACAATTGGATTCACACAGATTCAGAAGTTTCTTTGCAGTGAATTATTTTTGTACACAATAATGTTCTATTATCCACATTACTTTTTACATACATAGTTCATATTTTTTGCATAGTAAATGCATTTCATCCCTTGATCAGCTCCTACTTTTGTGATGTCTGCTATCCTGGCTAACACTGGGAGCTGGGAACTCCAGAGCTATTGGGTTTAGTCTTTGCAGCTGCCTTCTACATCTCAATATGTTCATATCTAGGGGGTATCACAGGCTCGAATTCGCTGTTCCACTCCGTTCCAGAGCACAGAGGGACAAGTAATGCCCAGTGATGAGTGGGCCACATCCAGATCTCCTACTGCATGACGAGTAGTTCCATAGATAGACCTTTTCATCATGTCCCTTGGTTTTCCTCCTGGTAAATCAGAAATAACTCCACTGATGTACAGTTTGAAGACACAAGTCAGACAAATAAAGTGTCATTTCTGAAGTTCTGAACCAGAATGAAATGCATAAAGAAAACAACTTCTTTCTTAACAAAAAGTAAGAAAAAGCAAGTGAATGAAAGCAGCAATATTGCATTGCTTTCTTATCTTGTAATATTGGTCATATATCATTACCAAAATTTATTCAATTATGCTTTACTATAATTTGATATATTTTATAGTTAATGTATTATTTATCATTATGTATAATTTGATTATATTTTGATAGAATGAGAAAGTCCATATAAAATAATTGGGCTTTGATGGATTTGAAATGAAAGAGTTTTACCTCATCCACCGATTTTTATCCATTTAAGGATAAAAAATAGGAATTGTGCACAACAGCAAGCATTTTATTTTCATTGGTACAAACCTGCCAACTCATTCAAGAAAATGAATTTTGTAATAAAGACTGTACATTTTTGGACCCATCCAAGCAAATGTCCCTGTATTCCCTATCAATAGATAACATTGAAATTTACTGTGCTAATGATAAGAACTAAGGCATAGAACAGAAAACTCGCTGTCAACATTCATTCAAGAAAACCTTGAAGAAAAACAAAGCAAACTCTTTCTGTGCTCCATAGCATTAGCAATTTCTTTATTTACTTCCAACCAGAAATTCTCCTTTGTCAAAGGAGAGTCATGGAATTTAAAAAAAAAACACCACAACAAAACATAATATAACAAAACAGTGTACATATATTTGTGTTGCTGTTTGTTTAAACGATAATTTGTCCAAGTGCTGATCTTGTATAGATATGTTTAGTCATTCAATTAAGAAGGAAGAACAATATCTTATGACAGATATCTGACTACAATTTAGCCCCTGCTACAAGTCCCTGTGATGTTCCAAGGTGTTTGTCTTTGAACCTTGTAGCTATGCTAGTGAAATGCTGTTCATGGATGGAGTGAGGCACTTGTACAAGGGAAGTAGTGATACTTTTTTTGATATAAAACAGGGATTTAACAAAGTTCGGTAGTAATTATGACCATGATTTAATTAGATTCAATGAAAACACTTGTTTATTTACTGCACAGAGGACAGGGTCAGATAAAACTGCAAGGAGAGCCCTCCCAATGAGATATGAGGTTCAGAAAGGACTCCCTTGAGTTCTAAACTTGTCCTCAGAGGGGGGTTTAGGTGAGGCTGCATCCAGACTTCATCCCAGACTTGGTCACTGGCTTATATCTAAAGGATTAGATGTACACAATCAAATCATTTCTATGAAGATTCCAAAGTTTCAGCACAATTATTCCAAATGGACTTACCAAGCATCTGACATGATAAGAATTCTCTCAAGCTCGAGGTGCAACCTTGAGAGCTGCCCCTGCTCAAGGGGAGATCATGGCATGCAGCCCACTGCCTTGCAGGAGAGCTCAGTGGGCCCTCCCTGGACTGTCCACTCTTTATGGAGTAAAATGATTGAGTCAATCCTTTTTGCATACCAATTGCAGAAGTTAATTTCTTTCAAATTTGGCTTGAGTCAGACATTGACCAGCACTGTGTTTAGGTGGGCTCATTGCCCCAGTTAGCCCTTGGCTACTGTGTTGTTATCTGTCTCCCCTGAAACCACTCTGAGCCAGATGCAGCCATCACAACTGCATCCAGTATGACTGCCATGGTGGCTATCCCTGGAGCAGGGTTATGGGAAATAACGGTGAGATTGGGTGGTGGGAGAGCACACCAGCACAAAACCCATGCAGACACACAACTGAGTCTTCACAAGTGTGCTTTCACCTGTGTAAATGGGTGCTGTATTATACTATGGCACTAATTGTATCTCATGGAAGCACTTCTAAATTGGATGGGAGCAGTTAGGCTGAACAGCTGACTTCAGCTGAGAAGTATTTCAACCACATACTTTGTAAGCTATCCCTTGCACAGCCCAATAATATTAATTTGGACAGTTTGATGGTGAAACTTTAGTGTTCAACTCAGCAGCCAATCTTAAATGCCAGCTTTTTCCAAAATAACAAAGCAAGACATATTGCAGTAGAAATAGGATACTAAATTTTCGTTAATGAGGACATCTATCAAATGTTTGTCGTCCCTCATTAAGCTGTCCTGATTTGAAGCAGCCATAGAAGAAGTCTGAAAGATGCCAAGTCATATAAATATTATGTTAGCTAGGAGGAAGGGCTCAGTTGTTGCTTCCCTGTGAGTCCTGTTCTTGAGGCAGGGTGATTCAATTACACAGTTGAAGGAGTCACAGTTTGTTTCTGACTTGCTCCCCATTCAGTGTATGTCCTGGTTTAGAGGCATGGTCACCCATACTGAGGGGGGCCAGCTGGGATGAGACTGGAAATAGTTTTGTTCTTCCTCCTGTGTGTGCCTGACTGCAGGAGCTGAGAGGAGGAAGACACTCTCCCTGGTGTGGAGCCTAACCATTACCTCAGTCACTAGGTAGCAGCAACCTTTGAGTTAATATTAGAAACAGTTTTCTGTAAAATGCATGCCACTGAAGTGTAAAATACAATGCCTCTTGCCTGACAGTGCAGCTTTGCTCATTTCTTATCATGAGGGTTCTTGGCTAATGGGTTTACTGATGAGCATTCACTGAACTCTAAATCCTAAGCCAATACTGAAGAGCATGATCAGATAATGAAATTCATTCATCAGCTTTTCTCATTGTAAATGCAATTCTATGTTGTGCCCATCCAGCCAAAGATCAGCAACCCATCATGTGGTCTCTTTATCCAGGTAAAGTCATTCCCATGCAGTCTGCTTCATTTTAGCCTCAGATGAAGTTATTTTGCAAAACTGTCTCTCAGTTACTTCAATTAATGAAAAACATTTTAAAAATAGCAATCTGTTCAGGAAGGAAAAAAGAAGTTATTTTTCTGAAGTACATTTTTTGTGTGTGTATATGTTACTCTAGTGCTGTCTATAAACACAAGACTTCAGGTTTTATTCATTACAGCTAATTTCAGTTTCTTCTGTTAATTATTATTTGACAATTTCTTTATTAAGGGACATGGACTTAGAATTTCACACTTAGTTAAACACCACTTAACCCCCTGACACAATCTGCATGTATCCCATTAAGGGAAATTTTTGCTAATACTATCCCAGTTAAACAGTTGTCATGATCATTCACTATCATTAAGCTAAAAAGGTTCTCTGAGATGTACCCTAATAAGGTGCTGTTCTAATTATGCACATCCCGATTAAGAGAAGTATGGACTATTACATTTATTTATCTATCCTGGAAGAAAAGGAAGGACCTTAAATTTCAGAATGCATCTGACCTTATTTAATGTTAAATGTAAGGAATTCTGGGATCTGGTGAAACTTGGCTGTGTGGCAGCCCTTATTTTGTGGCTTCATTATGGGAAGTTATTCTTGTAATTATCTTTCCCTAAAAAATATGTAGTATGCTTCATTTTGAGTTTGGCTCCCAGATGAACAAGTGAAATTTTCCTTCTGGTTAGAAACCATATTCTTAATGACACTTTAAAATTTTACCCATACTCTTAGCCAATTAACTGTGATCTAAATACTGTTACTTGTTTATAACTGGTTATAGGGCTTAATTTCATCATTGTTAATGGGCTAGTCAATAGAAATAATTCTGTTCAATGGAAGTTGTGTAATGTGTCTGTTAGAGTATTTATGTTTAATAGTGTTTATGGTACATAGCAAAGCAATAACTTCTTAATTGAACCTTCCAAATTAAATTGTGAAACAAAAAGCAGTGCAGTTATATTTTTAGGTTGAGTATCTGTTCTTTTCCTCATGTGAGGTGTTAAAATGAGTTTTTTTGTAATCTAAGGAAACACCTGAAACAGGCATATGTGTGCTGTGCACTCAGGTATTTCAGTGCTGATTTTGTTTGGCAAGAGGCTGATTACCCTGATCACCTCTAACCCTGCCCTGTGGGTACACAAATGAATGCATGTTACTGGCATCCCGATAAAGAGTGCCAGGGTCCTTGGAAATAACTGGAGTCAGTGCCTTTTGCTTCACTACCTGCAGACAGGTAGATGGCATGACTTACTCCTCTCCATGGCAGGTTCTTCCAAAGCTCTATCCTATGAGTGCTTTTGAGGCATAAACCCTGGCTTGGCTCATAAGTCTTCCCTGGCCCCATAAAGCCACCAAATGCTGTTCTTCAAGCCATTTTCATGAGGCTTTATCACTGTGCACAACTTGGCTGCGAGTTGCTTGTTTCAAACAAGTCATGAAATAGGAAGTGGCTGTCCTGAGAGTGCTGAATGCCAGAGCTGGCTTTGTGTGCCTTCGAGCCATGTGTGCTTGAGTGCACGATGTACAGCGTGTTTCCCAAACTAAAACACCAGCTCTTTTGTCACACACAGGCATGACCCCCCGAATTAGCAGAGATTCACCCCCCACCAGGACTGGGGAGCAGAGCTGTCTGCAGCACCTGTTTCAGATATCTGTTCTTGGTCCTCTGCTCTGGAGTTGCTGACACTTGCTGCCAGCAATTAAAGGTAGTTAGCAGTTCCCTGGTCAGTGGGAATACTTGAAGCCAGTGACTGCTGCAGGAGCAGAGCTATTGGCTGAATAGACACTGAATGTGTTCCTAGAGACCTGATGACATCTGGTCTTATGGTTGTTTGCTGCTGAAAGGGGAAATCCCATTTCTCTGACCCTCTTCCCCTTCCTCTTCCTAACCCTACCTTACAATCCTGCTTTTTCTATTATAGCCCTCATCAGACCTTATGGAGAGACAATTCAACTACCCAGCCTGGAAGAAAACTGTTAATTTTCTTTTGCCTCATTCTGCTAGTTTCCTCCAAAATTAATGAATGGAACCAGCTTACAGAAAGGTCAAGTGAGCACCAGGCCTTGTAAAAAGAAACAGCAGAAGCTGGCAATTAAGAGCAGAAGAGGTGGGAAAAGAGTGCATTGGGATTCAGCTTTTTTGATAGCAAGCTGTTAGATCTGGCACATCTCTGTCTTGGGAACTGCAGAAGTACAGATTGACAGTATCTGTCTCCTTCCCTTGGGAAGCACTATCATATTCAGAAATGGAGCTGGAGAGTATTTAGCTATCCCCTGCTGCAAGGTTAGGTTGGCTTTAATACTTTGAAAGAATTACCAGTTGTTTTGGAAAAGAGTGAGTGGGAACAATATTTCTTTTTTTTCCCAGGTGAGCCATTGATTTCAGCTTTGCAGAAACTTTTGAGAATTCAGTATTACTTACAAAAATCACTGGGTTTTCTTTGATTACTTTTCCCCAGCATGGCACATCGCCTGGTCATTAGTTTGCCTGCAGTGGCTAACTTTTTTCAGCTTCTAATTAGAACAGTCATTTAATTGGTGAATTTTGTCCTAATCAGCACATGCCAACTGAGAAGGGTCTGTTCCTGTATAGTAGTCAACTGGATCCTAATTAATCTTATCCTAATTAAACTACCATCATGATATGGTTTACTGAGTAATTCATGTGAGACTGGCTACTTTAGTTTCTAATTCATGCATTGTTGGGTGAGAAATATCTCACTCTGCAATTTACTCTCAATAATTTTGCTTCTGAGAATCTGGCTTTCTCTGTAGAAATCAAAACCCCCATATATTTCCAACAAGTAAAAGTGAAAATGGCTCAGGTTGCCTAATTCAGGCAGGCTGGAAAATTTTCAAGTGCTTTCTGGTATCTGGCAGTGTGGCTGGATAAACCAGTGTGAGTTCCCCTTGGGGGGCTGGGTAAAGAGCAGACCTGGAGAACCTGAGGTAGAGATGTCCGTGTCTTGGCTTATAAAACAGAGCCTCTCAGCATCCTGTTTCATGGGATGATGCACCGGGAAATGAGTTAGAGGAGCACCATCAGCTCTGGCACCTCTGAACATGGAGCCTCTGTAGTGAGCAGGCATCCTGGCAGGAGTGTAGATCTCTTTGCCCTCAGCCTGGTCCCCCTGGGCCAGCTGCTGGCTTGGCCTCTCTGTTCTGCTGAGGTGCATGTGCCCTGATGAGAAAGGAGGTGCTGATGCTCTGTAGCCAGCATAGGACTTGCAGATGTCACAAGTTTGGAGTGGTGCTAAATGAGTGTGGCTACCTCAGTCAACTTGACCAGTGTGTTAAAAATCAATCCTCTGAGGGTGTTACAGCCTTCTTTACTGTAGCTCCAATTCTTCACTCCAGCTGTTTCACCCCACCCTCAGGCTGCAGCAGCATCCCAGATTTTTAAGTGCATTGTATTATAATGCTGTGTGGCAAGGTGGTACATTTCTATTGCTGAACCTAATAAAAACAGTGGTTGTCATGGTTTACTAGCAAAACTTTAGTGCTAACTCAGACTGGTGGCGAAGTGCCTGAATAGCCTACGCTGTGCATCCTGTACAGCCTCGGAGCAGTTATCAGTAATTGCATCTCTGCCCCCTCCCTATACATGCACTCCGTGTACCATCCAATTCTTCACATTTATTATTCAAGGCACTTTTGGTTGGAGATTACTGCAGTTAACTTGCCAGGAAAAAGGATTGTCAACAGCTTTGAAATACAATGTTTTCTTTTGTTTATCTTTGTGCAACCCCGCTTTGTAACGCTGTTTCCTGAAATTCATTGCTACTTTCCCAATGCATGGGGGCTTCCAAAAGTTTGGTTGCCACAGAGTCATGTTTATATCCTGATCTTAATCTCAATTATTTCTTGGACAGATAACTTTCAACTTTTTATATACCTGAGCTCTGGTTATGTGACAGGCAAAAACAGCAATAAAATGCAGTTCTGCTTATATAACAAATCAGATTATTTTGCCTTGCAGACAAGCACTATACAGGACACTATATGTGACCTCTGTGTAAAAATGAACATCTGCTTCCATCAGCTTAGAATATTTATGACATGAGAGTAGCAGAAGCAGTTGGAAAGCAGAATCTTGTGATTCACAGTGGTCATTATGAAATCCAGAGCAAAAAGGGTGGACTGATTTTTACCTCTGGGTCAAGATATTCCTCTCTGCTTCAAAATGTTTCTTTTCATTCTCCTAGAGTTCACATGTGCAATAGCTTAGGGCTAGGGCTTCTGTTTAATTCTTATTCAGCCTTCGATTAAGGGGATCATAACTTAATACATAATGAACACCGCTTTGGAACAACTTAGGGAAAGAAAGGGAAAGTATGTTGCTTTTGGGAAGTGTTCCAGAATTTACATTTCACTGCCAGGGAAGTCGTAATGCTAAAACTGTGAATGTGAAAGGGAATTGAGATTGAGGTATTTAACATCCAGTACTAGCAGTTGCTGTTAATCCCCCGCTGTTAAAGATTCCGTAATGTTGCAATCCATGACACCTTTGTGCCTGCTGGAGTCAGTGAAGGCAGCTCTGAGCTGCTCGAGCCGCTGGTATTAAACCAGCAGCAGCGTGGGGCTTTGGCAGCGCTGTGAAAGCTGCACAGTGGTTTGGCAGAAGACACAAATGTTGCTGACATACAAATTGGACTTGATACTCTTACCTCCAGTTTTTAATGTCTACGTTAGAGTGCATCTGGCCAACTGGATATCTACATCTCCACAAAAGTGATCCCTTAATTTAATCTGTTATGCTAAATTGTTAAAATTACCCTACAGATGGTCATATTCAAGGGCTATTCACATGCATAGACTGGGCAGAAAAAGAATGCCTGGGGTAAAAACCTGCAAAAGGTTTGTTAAAAGTTTTGATCACAGAACATGAACCTATGAAAATTAGGTCTTTTTTGTTAAATACTGTTGAAACCCCTAAGGATAAACAGTCCCTCACCTCAGAAAGCTGATAAAGTGTAAGTAACCTTGTCTTAGGTTGATAAGAAGTTTGATAGGTAGTTTCTGTAAAGTTAGTGGTGGAGTACCACAGTTCACTCTTCTGAATAAAAGTCTTACAATATGGCACAAAATAGGTAAAGCAGAGAACAAGAAGAAGAAGAAAAATATAACCGGTGTATTTCCCCACAGGAGAAACTGAGGCACTGAGCAATTGTAGAACTTGTAATGATGATCCATGAGCTCTGAAGATACTTGAGCCCTCCAAGGAGATTGTCTCCGGATTCTTTTTTCCTTTCATTGCATTTGCCATTAGATGTCTTTACCTGATGGCATTTTATATTAAAGGAAGCCTTTGGGTTATAAATTAGATTGAGCTAGTAAAAGCCATGTTATGTCTTTTATTGCATTTTTCATTTGTTGTTATTATTTTATGAGAATTCAGGCTGTGTACAAGCTTCCAGCAACTGTAGATCTCCCCCTCACACTCACACAGCCAGTGCTGTTAGGAAAGTGAGTAGGGATAGAAATGAATTGTCATCTGTGTGGAAGCTACAGGAAAGTTCAGCAGGTTTCTGATCTAATAATTAAAATTAAAAGCCTGGAGAAGTCTGTCTGGGTCTGCTTTTTATGGTAATTCCAAAACAAAACCGCAGTCATGGGAAGCAGGATTACCCCTGCTTTTTGCAAGCTAACTAATACACTTTCTCTCAAAAGCAAACACTGAACTGAATAAAAACTAAATAATTGCAGCCAGCTCTGTGGGTGACTGTTTACCACTCAGTCAGACACAACCGAAACTTAAACCTCTGTTGGGAGATCTCAGCTATTGCAGAATGTAACTTCATCACCAGTTCTTTCTACAGCCCATCTTTTTCAGGCAGGCAAGTACATAATAACACATAGTGACAGTCAACACCGAGTTTCTTCATTCATACTTCAAATTTTCTTGGAACAGAAGAGCCCCTATCAAAGAAGACAGAAAAACAGTTGTGAAGATCACTTCAGTAAGAGTCCCTAAAAGTATTAGAATCCAACAGGCCAGACTTTTTATCCTTAAGGAAGTCTTGCCACAGACTTCCACACCTTTTGATTGATGGAGACCTTCCTATGTCGTCATACAGCATGTGATCACACTGAGCTCCTGGGAAAAACCATAGAAGTATTTTTAATTGCAAAGAAACCTTGCATAACAGGGCAGATAAAGATGTGGAGAGAACCTCAGTCATGCAACTACAGAGTAATCCAGGATGAAATGGTGCATTTAACACAAAGTTATTCAGTAAAGCTACATGGAAATATGTATTATGTATGGATTTCTATCATATACTAATTTATTTTAGTCTGCTTCTAACAGTCTGTAGGACAAGTTGCATGAGTTTATCATGTGCTCATCAGAGATGAGTCCTTATCTCTATAGCATACAGAGAACCAGGGTAAGTGCTCTACTATGATCCTGCAGAATAAATGTACTGCCAGTAGGCAATACAGCAGCTGGAGGAAGGTCTGTGCATGGCAAAAAAATATGTGAGAACCATTCTTTTGGATTCTTCTCCACCCAAGGCATCTGCACACTGAGAACAGGGCAGGGATGTGAAGGCAACATGCACAGGGCTTTCGGCGTTAGCTGGGCTCGTAACTAATGGCCAGTGGAAGTGGGAAAGAAAGCAACTGATGGTTCTCTGATTGTATGTGAGTGAGCTCACACATGTACTGCAGAGGCCTCTGAAGCTGGTGTGAACATGGGCATCAGTACACAGGAGAGTTTTCCTTTTCTTCCACTTCCTACAGACACAGTTTTAATGGATATGTCCAGGTATCTCTCTTACATTTTTCTAGAATGGCTTGAGGCCAAATTATTTTTGTGAGTATTTCTCATCAACAGACATCAAATGGGTAACAAGACAACATTGCATCCATTGTCAGAGCTTGTTCGATCATAGCTATGTTCCCAATATTCTAAGGCAGTGCTCATTGGAACAACATTTGGTTGGCTGAAAGACATAATTTCCTAATGAGTGTTTCCATCCTGAGAGTTTTTTGTGCCTAAGAATGTAGCAAATGGTAGCAAAAGAGCAAGCACCAAATGTCACTGTCACCTTGCCAAGGTCTATATTTGTCATTTCTAGACTTCAAACTTTTGGTATATATAAAACGTAAATAGCTTTCAAGCTGAAAGTGTAGGATATCAGGGTAAAAGATAAAACGTGACTTTACAGCACTGTAGTAGAGTTTCTTTGTCTTTTTTAAGCAATTATAAATGGCAGATGTCATTTTAGCATGAATTATAAGGCTGCCTGTCTGCCAAGGAGAACCTGTTTGTTAATGCTGCAATCATTCAACCTGTCATTTCTGCTTAATAATACTTTAGGTAACTCCTTGGAGAGTAAGTGTTTAGTGTAGATGTCAATAAATATTTTCCAAAGCACTGATTTTACTGTCAGCCTGGAGGACTCTGGTGCTGTAAGAGTTAAATAACTGTTTATTAGCCTTTCTGTTCCTTGAGATAGACATTTCATAAATTAATTATTGATTTTAGGTTCTTTAGAGTGGAAGATTACAAAAGGCCACATCAGCTTCTTTTAGGCTGGTACAAACACACCAGCTTACCACTGCTTATAATGGGACAGTCATAGTACTGTTTATGTTCCTGTAAGGAAAAAGCTTTTGCAAGGCTATTTTTAGGAGTTAATGAAGTTAACACTGGTGTGGGAAACCTGAATAAAGCTTTATGTATGTATGTAGGTGCTATTTCCATATATACAGGCTATTTCTGTGCATGCATTAGAAACCTTTCTTTTAGCCTGCTGTTGGTATATTCTGTCTCTATTGTGCTTGTAATTTTCTGCAGTCAAAAACAGGTGGTCAAACAAAAGGCACGGTGTAGGCTTCAAAACTTCCACATACCTTGACACGTCATGAACCGAATTTTGCTTTAGTTCTTTCTCTAGTTTTGGCAAAATTGTTGCCATTTATTATGAAGCACACGTTAGAAGAAGACAGAGAAGTTTATTACCTGAAACCTGTCTTTTCTTTGCAAAGAAATTGTCCATGATAGAATTCTGGTATTTCAGTCTTTGAACATAGTTATTCATCATAAACGTTTTAAGCAGTTCTTTACTCTTAAACCTCAGATTGCACAAACTAAAATTAATTGCTAATGATTCTCATTCATTTTCATAAAGTCATGCTGGTTTGAAATTCATGCAGTTAGTAAAACCACTGCCATTTTTGTCTTATACTGCCATTAAAACTCCAGTCTTACTTACTAGATTTTACTTACTAGATTAGCCCTGGGTTGTTATATTTCTTCTAAAGCCACCAACAGCAGAACAAAATCTGGCAATTGTTAGTACTATTGAAATGCCATATAATTTAAAATCATGTCAGGGAAACCATTGCAAAGGTACCCATACTTTAATGGATCTTTATCCCCACTTAAATATTTACTTGCTTGTTTTGTGGTGCATCAAATATTACTCATACTCTTTAGTCATGAGCTTTTAAAAATCCTCTTCTGTGTTGTTATTCTCAAAGCCATCAATGTTTGTTTGCTGCTACCATTTTTTTTTTTTCCCTAGGAAATACATTCCTGAAGGCTCATATAGCAGGAAGTATTTTTACTACTTATATTGAGAATTATTGGGAAAAAATTGCAGGATTAGATCCTGAAATTCAATCCTGAAATCTCATGTGCGCACACTTCATTCTAACCACGAGAGCAGACTCATTAAATATTTTTCTCTTGTGGAATTGGTTGAAAGACAAATAACTGAGTCCATATTTGTCCAAGCCAGCCCTATATACTCTTTCAAATGTTCCCTTATAAAATGATCCCTACAGTTGTTTGAATTGTTTGGTAATTGAAATCCACAATAATTATGTGGAGGCCTTCAGGGGAGACTATATGCCTTCCTTAATTTGAAATGGGTTTTGCCATATAGTTGGGGGTAGATTTATTCACTAATTTAACTGGAATCTATTCTCTAATTGAACTGGAATGACAAAGTGGTGCAGAAAATACGTATTCAGAGATGGAAACCAGTGTACCATTGTAACAAATTGCAGCCCCCTCTCTTTTGATTTATTGAGGTCTGGTTCCCAAATCAATGACATTCAAATAAAAAATATACAGGGACTTCTGGGGCCTTCTGGTCAGATCAATAAACATGTTCTCATGTCAGTGCAGTGACTGGATACGATTCCTCTTCCTTTTTTTTTTTTTTTTTGAATAAAATGAAGTTCTTTGTGGATATTCTGTACCCACATGAAGTATTTCTTCCCAAATAAGAGATGAATAAGATCTTTTTTCCCAAATAAGATGATCTGGCACCTAAATACTGGGCATTGTCAGGGACAACTTTCTTAAACTGACCCTGCTTTGAGAAGAATGGTGTTGGACAAGTTGATTTCAGGTCATCCCTATCAACCTCAGTGATTCCCATTTCTTTCCCATTTCTTTCTGTGGAAAGAAATAAAACACCTGCTCGATCCAAATTTAGAAAATACTTCTAGGCAAACATTAGAAAAGCTCTAATCTTCATACAGAAACCCCTCTGCAATACAGGAGCAATTTTTAAACTCATAAGAATATAATAACTGTAAAAAATAAAATGAGGAGGCTTTAAGTGAAGTTCAGGTAGGGATTAGTCAGGAAGACTATATTTATCTCATTCACACAGCATATTCAATCCCTTCTGGGTTTAGTGTACACAAAGATATATTTGAATTTTTCTAATTTGGTGAGAAAACTAGACCATATTTTTTTCCAGCAAGCCTCACTTAACACTCTGGTGTATGGTAGCATGCTCTCTGGGCATGCCACTGTCGTCTGTTTTTTGGGGTTTTTTTTACTTTATGCTGCTCTTGCTGCCATTAGCTGTACAAAATAGTGTGGAGAATTGAATGGTAAAAAATCAAACTTGGAATTCAAATTCCAGTTGAACTTAACTGATTCTGCCAGTATAGAAACATTTGCTTGTTAAAATATACATAGAAAAGATAAAAGTCCTCAATCTCCTACGCCAGTCATCAACTGGCAATAAAATAAACAATAACTTTCCTCAGCCTTCCCTTCATGCTGAGGTTTGGTGATCAGGTATTTCCAATGATGAAGCTTTTCAAATATTGGAGTTGCTGTTCTCATACATTCTGATTTGCTCATCAGCTCTTTTTCTCCAGTGGTCAGACACCCTAAGCAGTACTATCAACTTCCTTCACTCTTTTTATTCCCATTCAGAGTTCTGGTTTTTTGTCTTTGCCTTCTTGGAATTTGCTCTGAAACATCTTTTGACAATCTTTCTATGGATAACATTAATTCAATCCATTTATTTCCTAGACTGGGCAAAATCTCAGCAAGCTCAAAGCCATTATCTTCCAATTTGTATCCCTGTCTCAGACCAGAACATTTCAATGAAGTAGTCAATACATAAGGCAAATGAGATCCTACTCCATGGATCTCAGTCTTCTGATGTAGACACTTTACAAGCATGTTCTGATCTTCCATGCTGACTCCTGCAGGTCTGTCAGTCTGGAGAAGGGTATGTCCCATGGAGTAGATTGGTGCTGTGCAGCCAGTCCTGGCTGGGTTCTCACAGTGCCCGTATGTGACCAGAGGTGTAACTGTGCTTGGATATGCTGCAGCTTGGGACCAAAATAACTTTATGGCATCTTTTGTTCAGGTGCCATATCCCCTTTTTGATGCCCATGTAGCCCACATTAAAGACATACTGAAACACAAGCTTTTAAAAAGCAAAATGAGTGACTAATCTCCTTTGCTTGAGCACAAACATGCACAATGTGTTAATAAACCACACAAAAGAAGTAGGTAAGAAGACGGGATATAATCCATTGCTAATGCCCCCTAGGGATGATATTATCTGTGCTTGTATAAATTTTTTTCTGTAGTCCAACAGTATCAGGTGCATTAGTGCCAGAAGAACTCTCTTCCTATTCTCTCTGGCTTTCATAAACAAGAATCTGAACTGATAATTTTATCTATCCTGTAAAAACATCAGTTTAGCATTTATAGTTTGCACTCATTCAAAGGTGCTGTGTCAGACATGAGGGACAGATGTGAAAAGAAAACAAGAAAAACTGAAGGAAAACTCTGGTGAATAATATGGACTAATATTGAAAGGAGATAAACCACATTTCATCCCAGTAAGCATTGCTTGTTGGCAGACCAAGCCACCTTCTTCCAGATCATCTCATTATTACAAAAGGATGAATGGGATAGAAGAAACGCTTGTAACACCAGAAGGCTGGATATTAGCTGTAGGAAAAGATTAGATGAGACGAGATGGATTTGGCTCAGTCCCATGAGAAGGAAGCTCAGGATAAGCCCCATACTGGGGCTGTGATCAGAGATTGTCTCTTGGAGAAAGAGTCCATGCCTGAGGCTCCTGGCCACCTCCTCACTACCAATGAGCAGCTTGGTGTCTACAGGACTCCACTGCAGTGTTGAAGGCTGTATCACATCCTGACACTCAAGTCAACTGAGGAATGATTTACTTACTGTATCTCACAAGTCAGAGCTTCTGCATGCAAAAAAGCCTCAGCTGTTGCAAAAATCCAAGGTAGGGGTCCTGAAGATTTTAGTGTAAGAAATGATAGTTAATATCACTACTTGTGAGTTTGTTTTGTCTATATCAATCTGAAAGATGTCCCAAAAAACTCTGTGTTCTGTTCTCAGTGGTGAAAAGCTTTAAGTGAGTTACAGTGTTTTTCTTCTTTACATCATTTTTGTACAGCATTTTGGTTTATGCTTGAAAAACAGCAACAACAAAAAAAAAATTAGTAACAAGCCGAAGTTCTAGGGAGACGTAATGTCTGGCATTGAACCAGATAATGGTCGCTGGAAAAAATGGACAAGACTGAGGGTACAGGGGTCCTTCACTTCTACAGCACTGCTATTACTACTGCATTTTCAAAGAAAAAGCTAAAAATAGGAAAAAATTTTAATTACTTTTCCCTAAATTCCCCCAAATGTCTCATAGAACAAATAGCCCATCAATAAAATTTGAACTCAGGCACTACGTTAGATAATGAAAAGTTAAGAGACTATGAAAAAGAAAAATACAAAGAACACCTTTGTTGCCATAAACTGGGTTTGCCTGCAGGACAGCAAATACTTCTGAGTGCATTTGGGGAGTGTTTTGGAATGGAGTGTTTTGGAATGGAGTGTTTTGGAAGTGACTTGCTGCTTCTACATAATCTGTAACCTGCTTTGGGAAGCGTATGTGTGTGGCTTCAAGGTGATCTACCATCCCACTCAGGGCTGTCTTTCTTGAATGCCATTGTACTCTACAGTGCAGGTCTGGGGACTTTATTAATGTGGTTGATACAGTCAGTGAGCTGATAAGAGAAAGGTGATCCAAATGGTATGAGTTAATGTGCCTGAAAGGGTAGAAGAAGAGAGCACAAATTATGATAAGCATTGGTCCTTTTTTCTCTTGGACTATGATGAATGAGGTTTGTATAGACATAGTTAAAGAAGCACAATGAAGTTATGCAACAGATGTTTATCTTTGAGTCATGGAGTAATAAAGTCGAATAGACATGAAGAGAGTGCTTAATGAATCCTGTGGGCACAGAATCAAATACACCTGCTTTGCTTCTGACAAGCTTCTGATCTTTCCTTAGGCACCCTCAGTGATGGCATCTTCACAGCCATCCCAGGCAATCTGTTCTGATATTCCTGCTGCTCCTTGCCCAAATTTAAGTCTGTTATATTTTGTCATTTCCACGGTAGATGTGGAGACCTGATAGTAAAAGTCCTGTTTCACTAATCTGATGCAAATTGCCCTTAGCCTTCTCTTAGATAGAACAGCTAATACATATTTCCTCATAGGTTATGATTTTTAGATGCCTTATCATTTGCTTTGCTTTCTTCTTGCACCCAGCACTGGATGCAGTAAGACCACTGACTGAGGATGTGAGAAATTTCAGCCTCCACAGAACTATGTAATGGGATGGGTTTGAAGATTGAATGCAAAGATGTGGGATAAAGGTGCTCCTTTGAAAGCAGACTGAATGTGATAGGTGTCATTGGCTCTACATGCATCAGCATGTGAAGCATGTATGTGAAAGGACTAGAAGTAGATGGGGAAGACTTCAAGCAGATTATGCTTCATATCTTGGAGAAGGGGGAGTGAGAGAATATCTGGTAAGAGCAGATGAATCATACTCAAAGTGTTAAGAAAACCATTTCTTTGCAGTAGAGCTTGTGATATCTACCAGAAAAGATGAGACTTAAGAGGTCAAAAAGGTAAAAAAACCACTTGTAATGGTGTAATGGTGTAAATGCTGGGATATGAGATGATGAAGATATGAAGTGTCGATTTATATGTATGGATGATGCAGTATCAATGAATGTAGAGTTAAGTAAGGACTAGCTTAGTAAAATTCAATTGAATGCTTCCTTTCTGGGTTGCCTAAAGGCATTTGTATTGCTTATTTGCCTTTTTCTGCATCCTTTTCCCCATCAGTGCCATTATCACTGTGAAGAAACTCTGAACAAGTTTGTCAAGGAAAGAGGAAGTTCATGAAATTTAGGGCCTGGGATACTCCCAAGGGAGTATCCCTCAATGCCATTTTTTTGTTGGTTTGTAGCAGTGGGCTAGGAGGTGGCAGAGCTAGAGGTGGTAGGACCATGACTGCTGCAGATGGCATTTGCCTTTAATTTGGGAGTTTGGGTAGATTTGTCTCTCTCAGGATGGGCTGTCCCATGCTCTGGGAATGCCTCTCTCCCCATTGCTTACAGAGGGTGTGTGGATGACTAGTTCAGGTCAAACCCTTACCTTTCAGCAGAGATCAGGTGAGATGAAGTCCAGCTTGGAGTCCCAAGAGTCATGACAAGGGAACAAGAGCAGAGGGAGCAAATGGTGGCAGAGTGGCCAAGTGGCCTTGTGGTGGGAAAAAGGGGGCAGAAAGGCTGGAACTGGAGGAAATCAGAGAATAAAAGCAGCTAAGGCGAGTGAAGAGAGCACAGATGACAGCTCTGATCCGGTTCTTGTGAACTGGAGAGATGTTGCAAGCTGAAAAAGGCCCCATTCACACACAAGAAACCTTCAGAAACCCATATTATTTCTCCTCAGGTCTTCTCACTGGTGACCAATTTCCCAGAACGACTTTTCCAGATCAAACTTTCTACCTGCTGATGCTTGTTTACAAACAATGTGGTACAGTATTTATAGTGCTTCTGAATTACATTTGACTGGTGTTTCTTCCATACCACTGCATGTTTGTAGCAGTGGTGCCAAGTTCTGTAAAAGACTTGCTAGCTAGCACAATTGAGCTGCCACCCACACTGGAAAGCCTACAAACATTTCAGAAAACATGGGAAGGTGTTGGCAGTCCTCTTTTAAAAGAAGCCTCAAAATGATCTCCTGCTTTTCTAAGGAGACGGTGTACCCAAGATGTAAACAAGTATATTTATGTATTTGGGGTGTCCAAACAAGACTCTCAGCTGGACTGAGAATTTCATTTCTGGTTTTAGAAAAAGGGGCTTTTCATTCTTTAACTAAACCCCTGGGAGCTCTGAACAGAAAGGCTTCATGTTAGGAGGGGGAAGATCAGTTTGGAAGAAGGAAGGGTTATTCGAGCCAATTCTTGAGATATAGTCTGTATTTAAAAGGGCCTGATTCCCATTTCCTGACTGCTTGTTAGTGTTCTGACTATACTGATATCCACCAAATGACACTTGTTGGACATTTGCCGGACCTAACACAAGCTCCAGGTCGCAAGAGCAGAAGTGGTGGCATGGTAGCATCTGAGGCAAAGGATCTAGAGTAAGTCATTTCACATGGAGAGGGCAGAAGATTCCAGGAAAGCTTAAAGCCCTCTTAGACACCATTAGGGCTGAAAAGGATAAAGAGAAATCCACAGAACAGATGAAGTTTCAGTAGCTGGAGCTTTATTGCAAATAAGCTTCAAATGTGGCAAATTAATTTCTCTATTTTCATATATTAACTGTCAGCCTCAGTAGGCCAAAACCACCTCATAGATGGGCTGGAATGTGAAATCTGAAGAAGCTCCAAGGGAGACAGAGTGCTCGATGAACACAGGTCGCATTCTAACATCTGCTTTGTCTACATTTGTTACTTCATTGTCAGTGGGCTCACTCCAATGAATAAAAAGATCGAAATCTGTTCCTGTATATCTTCTTCCTGAACTTTTAATCCTCCACATTTAATGATTTTTAAATCAGTCACATCAAAAGAAATGAAAGAGACATCCTGAATGGAAGCAATTTTTTTTTTCCCTGTGCTACAGACAAGTCCAAATCAACAGGAAATTATTAAATAATGTTTAGTCATTACAGAACCCTAGTGGAATAATTCTGTCATTATGCTTTGGAAGACTTAGAATATATAAGCTTGGAAAACAGCAGGAATTTTGCATTTTTAAGATGAAAATGGCCACATTTATAAAATTCAGTTCATGCTTGAGAGAAGAAAATTATTCTTGAAAAGTAGTCAGTGTCAATTGTTAGCATAATGTGATATTACATACAGCATCTATTGTTTTTCCAAGAGAGATTGATAAATCTCTCAAAGTACCAGGCTAAAAACTCATAAACATAAAGAATTGAAAAATACAATATGCACAAATAATCAGTCTACTTCTATTACATCTAGCTAGTTAGCTTCTTGCAGAAGAACCCAATCTGTTATTGTGACAGTCAATTTGCAATATGCAATGGAAGTTGCTTATCATTAAAAAAGAAAAAAAACCCCTCCTCAACCCATTTCAGATTCAGATTCAGATTGTGCTTGTTTAACGAGCTCCCTATCTGGATTCCTCTTGATTTGTAGAAGTTGAGCTTATTTCAGAATTTTCAGCTTAGTGTGGGAGGTTAGCTGAAATCCTCTGTAAAAGCCCTTTAATTTTACGTGAAGTACATGAGGAACATTCCTCTGCCTGACAGCATCAGTCACACATGAGGCAGAAAAAGGTACGCGGAGGAAGCTGCCCTACTGCATTGTTCATCAGGGCAAATGAGGGCCATTCATCCAAGTTGGAGGAATCATAGCTATTTTAGCTGCCTAAAGATCATATGGTCTATCAAAACATTATAATGAAGAGGCTAAATATAAGTGTGAAGTGTTTGGAACCCTTGGTGGAAATTAATTATCAATGCCTGTTTCAAACTGTATGAGTGCAGGGATTCAGATCCCTGTGTCTCTGGTGACAATACAGAACAGTGTAGGAAGGCTGAACCTTGAAGGCTGGTTGAAAGGAAATCTTGCCTTTCAGATCCCTCAGCATTTTGGTGACAGGTTGTCATGACAGTCCCAGAGCCACAGCGCGCAGGAGGATTTCTTCTGAGATACACCATTGGATGCCGCTGCAGATTTAACACTGGTAATGGCCCCAGAAAAGAAATGTAATAGGAAGCAAACAATCATAATGTTCTTTCTCCCCTCACTTTTTTGCCTTTTTCTGCACTGTTATATTTAGAACAGTTTTAAACTTGACCTGCCATTTCCTCCAAGAAGGCATTGAACAAGCTGTCTGAAGAGAGTTGTTGTTTATCCCTGTGAAATAAGCCCATCTGAGACTCAAGTGTGACATTTGCTTGTATAAACCAGACAGCAGTGCAGTTGTGATCATTTGATTTCTATTAGAATCAGGCTATGCAGCTGCTTTTTAAAGTTTTGACAGTTCACTGAAATTCAACCTTATAAAACCTGATTAAGAGATCCTGTGTGAGTTTTCGACATCTTGGGATTGATCGGAACTTGGCTTTCATAACTAGTGTTGCTGAATCATGCCCCCTAACATCACCCGGTACTTGGCCTTGGCACACACTTGTGCAGATCAATCTGACCTTCATCCTCCAAGTCCTTCAGCAGCACCTGACACTTTGGGTTTGTATGCAAAACCCAGCAGCACCTCAGTGCATGAAGTACAGCAAGTTCTGCCTGTGCCGCCCCTGAAGTGTTGCTGCCAGCTGGAGTAGTCATAGAGTTGGCAGCGCTCTCTTGCCTTGATACAATAGTAGGTACGCCTCCAAATCCCATGATTGAACATGGTGGTGGTTCAGAAATAACTCTGGTTATTGTCCCTACGTGATAACCTGGTGCTTGATTTGCAAAACAAATCCCTGATTGCTACGTCGGGAAGCAGTATGTGCTCCTTCAGCACACTCTAGGATGGAAGAAATGGATTCTTGGCTGTGAAACCTTCTCCTACCATTGTTAGAAATTGAAAGAAATCATTGTTACTCTAAATGTAGCTTTTCTGGAGCTTGGGGAAAAGAGCCATAATTCTCTTTCCAGCTCCTAGTTCGTGCTGTGGCCAGTATTTTTCTCATTATTTACTTGCGAAAAGATGGAAGTTGCCTGTCCTCTACTTTTATTTGTAGCTGAATAACAAGACCTTTCTTTCAGATGCCCACATTAATAACTAGTGTCTGACTGTTGTTAATTTGTTCTCAGCGTGAAAAAAAACTGCTTTCAAGTCTATTTAAAAGACTGCCATTTCCCTGGGAAGTAAGGGAGATGGAGTGGAAGAGTGTGTTTATTTGCATGTAACTTGCAGTCATACTTATTCTGTGTGTCCACAAGAGTGAACCTTCAGCACAGATACACTCACGTGAGTCTGTGGCTTTCTTCCATCGAGTCACTTCTCATACTTCAGTGCTCTCCTGGGAAAAAATGGGTTTATCAATATGAAATGGGTATGTACCTCTCATATTCTAGCCCACATCATCCCATCATTACTGGTTCTCTTCATATCAGAGAATAAACTCCAGTCTTGGAGTCAAATTATGGAGTTCTGACTCAGGCAAATTTTCTTGTTGTTTCTATTATTTATTAATGATAATAAAATAGTAATGCATCATTATTTATGTATTGTCTGATTTGTGTTTAGAGCGTGACTGTGAATCCGTAAATCTCTTAAATGCAGAATAGGCAGAGGTGCAGGCCCTGCTAAGTTTTATAACCTGACTTAAATGTAATAATTATAACATGTAATAATAATTTAAATTTAAATAATTTGAGTTATTTAAATGTACTATTAATTAATAATAACACATCAACTAAGTGTAATAATAAATAACCTGATATAAAATGTCCCTTTCTAGAGAATATAAGAAAAGAGAGGAGACAGCAAGCTGTTAGAAGATTGCTCAACAGGAGAAATTTCAAATAATATATTTTAAATTTATCCTTGTAGAAAAAGCCATCAAAGCATGTTACTTTGTGTTAAAATGCTCAAAAATAATCGTATTAAGGTTTCTGTTTTTAATACATGGTAGGTTATATTAAAAAAAAAAAAATCAGAGAAAATGAGGACTAACAACTTGGTTACTTTATAATACTTACATAAGGAGAAAGGTACTTTGTCCCATAGCTCTGTCAATAAATTTATGCAAGATTAGAGAGTAAGAAGTCTCCTTAACAGTACCGGTTTCAGGGTCAATTGGATCATCTTACTGTCATTTGTGTAGGATTTCTGTGTTTACATTTGGATGTTCCATATCTGCCATCCTTGGATGATACAAATAGAAGCATATAATTTATTTGCTCTCCTATGTTAAATGGTTTTCCTTTCATTTAGGAAAAAATCTGACTCTTTTACCCATACCTGCCAATGTTTGTTTTGTTTACTGCCACCAGTGACAGCTTGTTCTATACCCCTGGTTTCCAGTGAGCTGCATAGCCCAGTTTCTGTAACAACCTTAGTTTCTAGGTAAGAAGATGAATCAGCTTTTATTTCTTGGTTAATACTCGGTAAAAGGGCTATGCAGTACTTCAACTGAGTCATTGTTCTTCCCAGTGAGTCAGATCCATCCTTCAGTGCATCAGGTATGTGTGAGTTCTCAGGAGAACATCTGCTTTTAGTCACTGGATTTACAAATTTGATTATTTTTTCCTGGCGTCATGCACTGTTACTACCTCACTTTTTATTATCTCTTTTTTCTAAATGTACAGTGGCCTATCTTAATGTTTTTATAAGAAAGCATTAACTTTCAGTAAACAACTTTGCCACTATAAAGCATTTGAGTTATCAGTTGACTGATGCATGGACCTAATGTCATATGACCGCTGCCTAGACCTCACTGACCTGAGAAGCCCACTCTCCTGGAGACTCCTTCTGATGTCTGAAACAAAACGTGAGTCTCTTGCCTCATTGTTGTCCTATGCTTTCTGTTCTTTGGACAGCTTGGGTTTTCTGGTTATTTCTTTCTAGACAGTGGTAGCCATATATCAGATGTCCTCTTTCTGCCATGACACCAAGCATCTGCTGTGCTCTTCTTCATAGCTGGGCAAGAGATTTCATCAATGTCAATGTCAAGCACACAATGATAGACTGAGAGTAAGCTTCTTAATCATGATATTTTTCTGAATTATTTAAAGAAATATATCATTTTAAAACAAATAAGATAGTCAAATGTCGCAGTGTCGGACACGAACACGCAGATTCAAACAGCAGGTCCAAGGCAGGAGAGCGTCCCAAGAGAGCTCCCGTCTTTATTGTCTCCTTTTATATCTCTTTTAAAACAACCGTACATTGGTAGATGAAAGTTACACCTCTGCAATTTTACAGGATAGGAACATAGTCTATCATCTTTCTCCGCGTAGGAGAAAGGTATGAAAAACAATTCAGAAGTTCAGAAAACAATCTAGGCCTGTAAGGAAAACAAGAGCTATGTTTATAGAAAATGCATGAGAACTTCTACTACAAAAGTAAAAACACAGAACAGTAGAAAAATCCAGGGTGACAGTCAAATAAAGAAAATTAACCCCATGCTCTGTATACCCCCAATAGCAATAGAAGAATTATACTAGCCAACAATTTTTGTCCAATGAGTCGTGTATGTTTTCTTAAAGTCATCATTAAAATCTGATACTCGTAAGCAGAAACTTAGAAAAGTATCTTCAGTGATAGGTTTAACATCACTGAGACTTCTCTTTGTGAAAAGCCAGGTTATGGTTTTCATGATTTCTTCAGCCAAGAAGCTGAAGGGCAAGGCTAGAACAGTGTCCTACTGACAAAATCCTGGGTGTCATTGCTCGTTTGTCTTGTTTGAGGAAAAGAACCTCAAAGCACTGCAGTACCTCCCCCATGTGTCATCCCTTTGGGAGGGAAATAATTACGCTGAGAAATTAGACCAAAATAAGATTCCCTTAAGCATAACTTAACCTCAAGTTGTTGCCAGGAATGTGACAAAGAAATGGTAAGCATAGGCTGATATATATTTTTAATTCTTCTTGGAATGTCTTCTAATCTTGTAAAGAAAATGGTTATTCAACATTTGCTCTTGCTTTTAGATCTCTGGGGATTCTTAGACTTTTTTCTTCTTCCCACTCTTTCATTTGCAGTAGCAGCACTGGCTAATCAAGATGCAGTTGCCAGATTGCTCCATCTCTTGTATTAGCCCTCAAAGCTCGGGGGGTACTCCAGCTCTCAAAAGCAGCAATGCACCCACACAAGGCCAGTCTCCATGGTCTTAGAGCAGGTTTGTTAGCTTAAAGTATGGGCTTAAACTCCTCTGTAACCAACAAGACCCACTCACATGTTGAAATGCTTTGCTGAACCAGAGCAGCCTGCTGAACAGGGTACTGTTTGCAGACGGTGGGAACAGACTGTGCCTGGCTATTGAGCATCACAGAAGGGGATATGCACAGACGTAAATCCATCTGCAGAATTTGGAGGATGATTAAACATTGTCTTCCCATAATGAGCCAGCCTTGTACTTAATGATCACGGTGGTGAAAACAAACCTAACATACCATTTCATCTGTTAATTTTGCACAGCTCATTTGAATTGATTTTATGACCCTGTCATGTCTGACAAAAAAATTATGTCCAAAATGCAAATTTATGATTAAAAAATGTGAGTATGACTGATGCAAAGAAGCAATTGGTGAAAAAACCCCATTTTTAGAGGTTACAGATTGTATGATGGGATTCAAAGAGGAAAGATAGCATATGGCATCTGAAATATATTTTATGTTATGGGTTGCTGAAAGGCACATATGTTTCCTCTTTATGAGAGAAAGTTGGCTGAAAGTTATCTACTGAACGTCAAAGTTTTCATTACTATTCCTAATTATGCTATTTTTCTGATGACCTAATCAAACAGAAAAAGTAAATCATACCTCTGACTTTTAGCAAAGACACAAAGTGCCTGACTGTCCTTGAATTTAGTCTTTTCTAATTGCCAGTTGTTCCCCAAAATAATTATACTGTAGATTTATTTTTATAGCCTGAAGTTCTGTTCTAGGACAATTTCACCTCTTGAATTTGATGTAGATGTTTTAGGAGAATTTTTAAGAAAGATGGTTACTGTTGAATTATAAAAGATTTCATAAGCTACAGTGGACCATTTTGTTCTCTGATGCAACCATGAGAAGACAAAGAAGTTATAGAACAGATTAAGTTGATTTAGGATGTTTGAATGCTAACATACTGGAATATCTGGAATGACCTTGTTTCTTTGAATATTTAGAAGAATGTTATAAATAACATTACTAGTATATACTAGTTCACTGCATTTCTTCAGATGGTGGTATCCATGGACCCTGAACAAAGCCTTGAGTAAAAGAGAGGTCTCTGTCCTTTTCACAGATCACATATGTTAATTGAGACACCAGTATGAAGATTTAATAAATGAATTTATTGATTATTCAGTGTTTTGGGATAGATTTCTAAAGCTCATAGTAGTGCTCTGATTTATTTTGGTAAGCTATTTTACAATATCCAGGAACCATCTCATTTTTTCCTTACATGAGGCTCTGACCTCTCTTCAGATAGCTCTATCCAGGAGTAGCTGCCTTCTTTTCCTGGGCTTGGGGCTTGGGTAATATTTAGTAACTTATTAAATTAGATGGCCTAAATACTTTAATCAGTTATCTAGCTTACGTTTGTGTAAACACCAGCTCTTAGAGCAGAATATCACAAGTATTGCCCAGAGGGGACTAAATACCCAATGACAAAAGTGGATGCTCGTTTTTGGTCTCCCTGCAGCAATGCAGGACCAAGCCCTGGGAGGGAGAGGATGGCCAGGGGAGGATGGTGGTGCTGGCTGGCTTTGATGGCCACTGTGTCCTGCCAGCGGCCCCACCAGCCCTTTCTGCTCCACCTGCAGGCACCCAGCACAGCACAACTAAAGGTAGTTATGAGACCCACATGGCCATCACATTCCAACGATGTGTAGCACATTTCCATACAATTTTCATGAAAAATGAACCTCTTTGCTGATTGTAGCAGTATTTTCACCAGATCCAAAAAATCTGTACACTTACTTGTGTTGCTGCAGTAAAGTCTCAGCTGAGAAATCTACCTGACAAAGACCCTGAGCAAGCTACTGTACCCAAATTTTAATCTATCTCCATGCCATTGAACAGATCAGTATGTTTCTTTACTGTGAAGGTGGTGAGGCACTGGAACTGGTTGCCCGGAGAAGTTGTGGATGCCACATCCCTGGAAGTGTTCAACGTCAGATTGGATGGGTCTTTAAGCAACTTGGTCTAGTGGAAGATGCCCCTGGCCCATGGTAGGGGGGTTGGAACTAGATGATCATAAAGGTCCCTTCCAAACCAAACCATTCTGTGACTCTGTTGCTCTTGGTCAGAAGAGAGCGAGGTGGTGATTCTTCAGGGTATGTACTTGTACGAAAGTGAGCTGCATCTATTTGTCTCAGAGGTCTTTGAAACACACCGGAACAATATCTGAGGGAAATTACTGAGTCTAGTGTTGATCCCTGTGTCCTTGTCCAGTACCATTAGGTAATATTAAAAAACCCTGAACAAACAACCAAACCTCTGCAACAGAGGAAGTGATCACTTCTGAATTATTTAAACAGTGCATTTGCTAGTGAGCTTCATGAGAAATGAGCAACTGTAGGACATGCCTGGAGCTTTTTAGCAGATAACCTTGGAAAAAATTTGTATCTGGTATAAAACGAATGATAGTCAGAAGCATGGAATCTAAAAAGAAAACTTATGGCCTTAATATGCATAGTTAGGATCCACATTCCTAATTATTAACACTTTAATCCACATTCCTAATTATTAACACTTTAATAGCACATATATAAGGGTTAGCACAAGAAGTGGGAAGAAAACAACTGTGTTATGTGAAGGATTACTGCGTATAATTACATAATTCAAAAAAGCACGTGTCCCAATATAAGAAAAAGAATAAGAGTTACAATAAAAATGCTCAGAGATGACTTGGAATTTTTCAGCAGCAGAGTTCAAAGTCCAATATTTTTTAGTTCTAGCTAATTATTACTCTTGAAAGCTCCTTGTAATTGGGAAGAGGAAAATAAAAGGATTAGGGATTCAAGATTGAACAAAAGACGTCTGGTTCATACATTTCTGCAAAGATGGGGCAGAATTGTGCAGGTACATTGAGACTGGAAGGCTTGACACAAAGCCATTATTTCTGATTTTCCAGCCACATATTTTTATTCCAGTGTTTGGGAACATGATGACTGTCTCCATCTTGCACCTGATACTAATAATTCCCTTGAGCAGGTCTTGCATTTGGACTTGTTCTGAGTATTTTGACATCATAAGTAGGTTTGAGTAACTGTTAATCTGCTAGAACAGTCTGTGTGTACTGCAAGCCATTCATTTCATTCTTCACAGAAATACTCACTACTCAGCCTTGTGGACAGGTGATCCTAACCATTTAATGTACTTTTCAGTATATCTTTGCACATGAAGTTATAGGACAGCAGAAGGTAATGATCATCAATATTACCATAATTTCACAACCAGGGGAGACACAATAAAGCACTTGCACAAATCTGGACCACTGCCCACCCGAAGTGACTTCCAGCAAACCATTTAATTTTCTAGTCCCACATACTCGTGAAATATGAGCAGTGATAGTGAAATGCTTTGTAAAATAGTTTAAAACCCACTCTAAAGTGTAACCTAAAATGTAAAATAGCTTTTTCAGTGTATGACACTGCAGTAGACATGGGGAGATGATGCTTGTCTTTCCTAGAACTGAGATTGCTTCAGACTTGAGGGTCTTTGCTTACTTCTGCTAAAAGCAGATTTTAAAGTCAATTATCATATTAGGTGTTTATTCAGTGCATAGAAACATTCAAAAAATGTTTTCATTCACATTCTCATCCTTTGCATTATACAGAATAAAATTATATTCTTTCAACATTATTTACAGTTTTATTTGTTGGACTAACTGGGTTTCTGTTCCCGCTCCTCCTTTGAAAGCTCATACTCCATTCTGCATGAAATTAATTTTAAAGCCCTGGGTACTCAGTTCATCCCTTGCACACACCCCAAATAGATGAATGTCGTAGCAATTGGGATTGTGTATTTCCTCACTGTGGTCTCATCTGAGATCTCTTCTTGAGGTTTTTCGGCTCAGGGCTCTCAAATGCCATAATGATGGCATGAGAAAGATGAAGCCTGTAGGGCTGGGGTCTGAGCATACAAAAGGTAGAGATTGCATTGGGCAGGAAACTGTTCCCAATGGATATTGAAATTTGGGTTCCTCCTTGGTGAAGAATATACGACATGAGATTCAAAGTCCCCTTCCATGTTTAACTTTAATTGAAATACATCAGGAGGCAGATGCTGAAATAAAAACTTAGCTAAGACACCCTGAGTGGGGTGAAAGGGAGCTTGGTCAGCTCACTCCCCTGCTCATCATGCTTCCATGATCAGGAAGACTTGCCATAATGTCATCCTTTATTAAAGGTTAACATGAGCCCCATCATGTGCTGGCAGGGAAAGAGTGGGCCTGAGTTACCGGAACTGCATGCTTAGAATAAGTAGACAGTATCAAGAATGCGTCACTGTACCAGGATCATTTGAACCCATCTGATTTTATTACACACACAGAGCATTAAGGTCAAAACTTCTGCATGGAAATAATCCAAGGGTTTGGGTAAGTATGATATTCTTTAGTCTCTGCAATCTGAAAGAACAAATAAAAAAGCAACTAAAGGGATTACAAATAAATCGCCCTGGTTTCTTTATCCTAAAGCCCATTTGGCTGGATGTGCAGTAGTATTCAAAATTGCAGGAACAATTCGTATACTTATCTAGCAAACTATTTCACTTGACTGACTCAATGAATAAAGTTGATTAATTGCCAAAGCTGCTAAGTTTAGCACAAGCCACATTTTATTTCCTCTTTTTTGAGTATATCCTATGGCTAAAAGCGGATTTTGTAAATCCTACATTGAGATTAATCATATGTTGTGTTCAAAGACAAAACAGAGCCCTGAAATTACAGATTTGGGAAAAAATGTACCCTGTGTTCATTTGTTAATTGTTTTTGCTACCTGATTAGATGTAGTCCATAACTAAGTATTGCTTCTGTCATAAATAAGAGTGCTTTCTTCACCTTTTCTTGAAGAATTTACATAAGGTATTTATGTCTGAATCTAACTCAGGTTCTGTCTAGGAATACATTGACTGAGCTTTCAGGGATCTGAACAGGAACATCTAAGGATGAAATCCCTTATGAGAACTCAAATAATCTTAGACAGATAGGACACGTATGATAGTTATTGAAAAATGAAATTGTTTTGGGTTATGATATTTTGGGGGACAGAGGGTTTTAACTTTTTATCAAAGCCTTTTTCACTGTACTCTCTTTTCTCTCCATTTTCAGGGAGATATCTGTCTCTCTCTGTACCATGGATTCAGGGAGCCTCGCACCTTAGAGAGAGAGATACTACATCTCCTGAGAAAAGGAGAGGGGTTTTTTTGTGTTCATATTATTCTCTAATCAGTCTTCCCTGTTGCTTATATTCTAACCATTCTATTTGTGTTGGTCCTCTCCTCAGGAGACCCATCTCTCCAAAGCACTATTAGATATTTTCTCAGATTAAAACAACTTTAAAGTAGATGTGATTTTTTTCAGCCGGTGCTGTGACTGTTCTTCACTGCTTAGTTACAAAATAAACATCAGTGAAAGACTAAATGTGGTGCAGATCCTAACTTTTTGAAATAATTATGTCTCTCATTTGTATTTGTGAACACATTACATACTGTGTTATATACAAACACATAAATGTGTTCAAGTGCATGCATACCCACACATGTAATCTTTTTTCTCTTCAAATAGGATGCTTAGAGAGCAGTTTTCTGTATAAACTTCCATACATACACGTAGCTGCGCATGTGTGTATGTTAAATCAATTTTGATTTCATATGGCTGTGAATAGTACAAGCTGAAAGATTTTCCAATACAGTACCAGGTGTGATCCAGTAATAATTTAACCAGTGTTAATATATAGTTTTGGAATGCAATACAATGCACCAACAAAAGGCCTAATGCAGAGAGTCATGGGCTAGATTTTGATTTGTAACTCCCAGAACACACAGATTCAGCACCTTCAGGATTACACAGTTTTTTGCACCCCAGATGACACTGTGACACAGCCACTCATCCCAAGAGCCTGCTGACCACGTCAGCAGCCCACAGGAGCTGGCAGAAAAGAGAAAATCCTCTGCTTCCTTTGGCACATCCTCAGATTGATGCATTCCTGGTGTTTTCCCAGACAACTAGTTGTTTCTTTTACCACTGAGTTCCTTCTCAGTGGTAAACAACCCTAGGAAGAGGGGATTAGAGCAGGGAATTGAGGTTCTCATTGTTATTAGCACTTATCACCACCAGGAACTTTTTATATGGAAACTTTACCCAGTAATTTCTGACCTACCTTCCCCAGCTGACAAGAATGCTCTAATTAAATACAACTGCTGCTATAGCCTCTGTAGTGAATCTCTCAATGTGAAATTAGCAGGTAGATGAAAAAACATATGTCTATTGTAAAATTCTGCAAAATCGAAGACAATATATACATGGTAGGGTAAAAGGACTAAAAGCAATATGATTAATGACTGGAATGTGGTGTGGTTATTCTTGGTGTCTCTTTTATTGATGGAAAACATCATACATGATAAGTTAATTAAATGCATTGTCATATTTCATTATTGTCTTGGAACCACAAAGGAAAGCAAAGCAAAACTAAAATATTTCTCAGATGAGAAACAAGAATTATTTGTATTTTAAAGATACTAGTAAAAATAGTCCTGGTAGAAAATGATGATGCATCTCAAAACCAAAAATCTTGTTTCTTTCCAACCAGGAGCAATTCATTTTGTCTGTAATAGCCCTTTGCAGTGCATAACTTCCTGAAAAATGATGCTGCTTTTGTTCATATTCCTTTCTCTAGGTATAATCATCTTCAAGTGTGTGTTTGTTTTCCCATTTCCTTCTATTGCTTCAGCTTTATTTTAGACAGCTATGTTGGCATGATGGCAAGGTTCAAGCTTTCAATTGGAGATCATTGGAAGTTTCATTCTTGTTTTATATAAGTAGTCAAATTAAATAGGAAGGCTAAAAACAGAGATAAAAGTCAATCTCCAATTACATTAAGAATTCGTGTTGTACAGATCTCATACTGAAGCCTACAAGGGATTTTTCTCATGTAACACCTTAGGACTCGATATTTATTTAGTATGTGATAACTCATGTCTGGAGATGAATAAAAGAAAAAATATCATTGTTTCAAGAAAATAATACAAACTATTTATATAATGAATGGAAAAAAATGAACAAAAAAACCCCAACAAAAAAGAAAGAAAGTTATTAGGGAACCAGGGAGTCCTGTTGGTTGCCATATTTGATTACTCAGGACTATCTGTGAAGGTCAGAATTAAATTCCAGATCGTTCACTCCCAGTAGAATTAGAGAGATCAGAATGAAGAGTCCAAGGGAATCCAGGTAAGATTTAGGAAATCCCCCGATTTGGCTTCCTCAGTGACGCATGTGTGAGGGGAGTTTTGCCTGCCCTGTATCACCTTTTTCTGAGAGCCCCAAACACAGTCCTCTGCAGCCAGGGGACGCTCCCTTGCACGTGGCCCGGGGTGCCTTTCCCAGGGACTGGCAGGGTGAGTGGCATATGTCCCTGGGGACCAGCATCGGGGAGCCCCATGGGCTGATGGAGGAGCCAAGTGGGGGACTGCTTCTTCCTTTTGCAGCTGTAACCATGTGGGATGGTTTGTTAGAGCAATTAGCATCTCCCGTTTGATGACACTGTGGCTGGTAAATACGTCAGGACACATTTTGCTTTTGGCAGTTCTGGTGTGATTTCCTGACTCATCCCTCACTTTGTGTCACTTCTCAGTATCCTGCCTAAAGGTGAATGGTGTGAATAACCCCACAAAGAGAAACGTCCCATCACAAAGAACTGCAGTTTTAACCTGTGAGAGCTGTGAGGTTGCCTGTGTAAAGCCTGCTTGGGCAATGTGCTTTTGTGCTAACTGGCAGCAGCCTTGTGACAGCAAAATGGAAATGCTCTCTGCAGTGTACGCACAATATTTGTTTGACTTGACCCTGGCCTTTTGTTCTGAGTTTCTTTCACCCTATTCAAAATAACACAATAAAAATGAAAGAGCAAGTACTACACACCAGATACCAATAGACATATAAGTAAGTCCACTATGAAATATGCTGATAGAAATTGGGAGGTGTTGTATGTCACAATGACATACAGCTATAAAATGACTCAAAGGTGCAGCAGAGACAATTTATATCATTAACATTCAAAGGCTTGTTAGGGAGGATCCTTATTCCTGTACCACTCTGCACCATAGATGTTATTAAAGGGTATGTTTGCTCTCTTTATTATTATTGCAAACAAGTATTTTTGGTTTCATAGCATTTTCCATAATCTTTTTACATAGATATACACAGGTTTGTACATCTTTATGCATGCATATAGGTGTCCTACTGATATATAATATCATACAGAGCATACATAATACTTTGCAAAATAGATCCAATATTTATGTTTTTGTACTATTACATGCATAATATTTATAGGCCTGTTACTTATGTATTTCGTAGAATGTTAAGGGGTTGGAGTGGACCTTAAAGATGGGCCTTGCTTGATCCAACCTACCACTGAACACTTTCAGGGCTGGGGCATCCACAACGTCCATGGGTAACTTGTCCAGTATCTTACCACTCTCACAGTAAAGAATTTTTTCCTGATATCTAACCTAAACTTCTCCTCCTTCAGTTTGTACCCCTTACTCCTTGTCATATCACTGCATTTCCTGATGAGGAGTCACTCTCTGGCTTCCTGGTAGGCCCCCGTCAGATACTGGAAGGTTGCTGTGAGGTCTCCACACAACCTTCTCTTTTCCAGGCTGAACAGCCTCAAATTCCTCAGCCTGTCCTCACAGGGAGGATGTTCCATTTGGTGGCCCTCCTCTGGACTTGCTCCAGCAGTTCCATGTCCTTCTTACGTTGGGGACACCAGAACTCTGCACAGCACTCCAAGAGTGGGGTCTCACAAGAGAGGGAGAATCACCTCCTTAGACTTGCTGGCCACCCTTCTTTTGATACAAAGTGGCCCAGACTGGTAATTTGGAGAATTATTTGCAATTTTTCCCAATTACAGGAAATCTATGCACTATCTTGTAGTGTTACATGGACTTAGTAAGTGTTGTACTGTTGCCTGTAATCAAGCTACTCTGACAGTATATCTGCTTACAGCAAAGATAACCCCTTGTTTTAGGGCAGAGGGTAGTGGGTGCACAGTGAGACAGTCAAAGAAGTACTTCACAAGCCTCTAATTTTACTGGAGCCACAGTTTTCCTCTTCCTTTTGCAATCCTCAAGTGCCAAAATAAGTTTGAGAACAATGTGAAAACAATAGTATGAAGGTCCTAATAAGTGGTTGCAAAAAATAATTTGAGTTCAAAAGAAATTTGGAAAAAAATGAAAACCCTCTTGGTGAAGGTGAAAGAATGACCACATGCTGTTTGCAGTATAAAACGTGTATAAAATATAATCATATTAGTTCCACAAACCAGCATCCAGATGTTCTTTGTATATAGCTGTACTTTAGAGGTTTTGGAAGGAACAATTCAAGTAAATGCAGTTCAGCTCTTTAGAAAGGTGGACAAGAATTTTCATTGTAGGATCAGCTGGCAGTCAGTGATTAGAAGAAAGGATTTTGCTCACATGGCCTGACGTCTTCCTGCTGTCTGTAGCAGAGGGCCATCCAAGAGCAGTGGTTTTGCTGGGTCCCCAGAGGCCTGCAGAGAACGGGCTGCAGGCCCACAGCTGGAGCTGTGCTGAGTGAGAGCTGTGCTACAGCTACTGGCAGAGGTCAGGAAAATCTGGGAGAAACACCATCCTGCATCTCCTGTCTTTAATCTCAATTTGAGGATAGATTTACCAGCAGGAAGGAACATTTGCACCCCTTGCCCTTAACACTGAAGATCATCCTGGGGCTCACAGCCTGCTGAGGGTGATGACCACCCTCTTCCTCATCCACATCTCTACTGTAGCTCTTCCCGGGGTCTGTGCAGAAAATAGTCTGAAGGCTATCTGGGAAGATATCCTTAAACCCATTCTGTCTGCTGGAGTTAGCTGAAATTGTGCCCACAGTTGAGAGGCCAGGAATTACCATGGAAACACTTACAGCAAACTCTCGTGTCAAAGCAAATATTTCAGTGTTAGTTAACAGATTTAAAAAGATGCTGATTGAAAGAGCAGCATGCTTTGTTCACTTTATGAGGTCACTTAGCTAATCTGCCCAGTAAATCTGTTTGCTGCACGTGTTGCTCTCTGCTGACCTTAAAAGTTCTTGTAAAAGATGGATTGGAGAGTTTAGAAATAACACAAAATACTCTCAGTTGTTATCCCTGACTCTATGATAGCTATGAAAAACAGATGACCCTGGCAGTGCTTTTCCTTTGGAAGTTAATATATGTCTGTCTAAGAACTGTTCCTGGGCAGGAAACTTACGGCTGCATGGTGCCATCTGCAAGGGAGTCTGTCCTATAACAGCAATGTGATTGTCAGAAAAGGCACAGTGTTGAGATCCTAGCACACTGGCCAGACACTGCATGGATCTGTGTTTTTGGTGCTTTCCCTGGCTTAGGATACAAGCTTGTTTGTGTGCCTGTGTTGCTTAGTGTCACTGCTTCTGCCCACTGACTGCTCCTCACTTGTAAATATCACAGGCTCTTCTACCTGACCCTTGTTTTATTTGACCATATAGACAACTCGTGAACATAACCCTCAGCTTTGCCATATTTGCTTTTGTCCAGTCGCTGGTTTTTTAACAGCACTCTTTCCAATGTGATATTTTAATTCTTACCTAATGGACATTACCTCTTATTTCTGGTGTAATCAGCAATTTTCATTAGCATACTACTACATCGTATTAATGATGATTTTGCAAGATCTCTTGTTTTTAAGTTGTGGATCATTCTTGTCTCTTCTTTTTTATTTTTTTTCCCTTGACATATTGCTTATAAACACTTTGACAGTGTTAGTGCAGCATATGTTTTCACATGAATAATTTAGTAGTTGTACTAAACCACTATCATCCTGATACATCAGTCTGAATATGCTGAATATACTGGGTACTGATTAGTATGGAAAACAGCACTGTGAGGATGAATTTAACACAGGAAATATTTCACATGCAAAATGCATTCAGTTTTCACAAAAATATGAATAAATATATGGCTTAATTTTTGAATGACTCCTTATAAGTCATTGTTCTTGCACAACAGTATAGCAAAACAGGATTTAAACTTACAAGTAGTACAAATAGAAAATTTGCCAAACCGTGGTTTTGTACAGCTCAAAATCTACATGGACTTGGATCAAATTTGCCAAGTACTTTCTTTTGTAAACATGTTAGGCTATTGAGGAGTCATCATATCTTGGGAGAGGGACAGTCAATGTCCCTTCTGCTTTTTCAGTGATTAATGTTGTCAAGCAAAATGTAGAACTGTGTTCATTGCTGCCTGTATTGATTTGAACTATAATTCTCTTGTCTCAACAGTGCCTTAACCATCAGGATAAAAAAAAAATCCCAGTATATGTTTCCTCAGTATTTACCTCTCTGAAACACATTTTTATAAATACTAAAGCATTCACTATCAAGAGAAGGAGAATGGCATAGCGCAGTGGCTAGCCAATTTCACAAGAGGCGTAGATTGGAACCCCTTCTGTCAGAACTGGGTCTGGAGCTTGGAGTTCAGGTCCCAGAAGCATCCCCATCACTAGTGATTCTGGAAGAAGGAAGCAGTGGTGGAGATGCAGACAGTCCTTCATTCCCTGTTGGTTTTTGTATGTCTGCCAAAGGATGGAACTTTCTGTTTCAGATTGAAGAGATGTTTTGACCCAAAAACATGGTGATAAGGAAGTTGTTTTGTTTTACTTTGGCAGAACAAAATGAAGGGAGGGGAAAGATGTTGTTCATGTTGTTCCAACTGGAAGAAGGAAAAAAGAATTCTTGTTTTATTGGCACTCTCAGTCCTGATTAGATCACTGGTATTGATAGGACAGTTAAGCCTTTGGCTATGCTGCTGCTGCTTAACATGGAGCAGAGGATATCCCTTCCCCTATCCCAGAAAGTGGATATCCTGAGGAAGAAAACAGCAGAGCAACAGCTGCCACCACTATCCAGGTGCTCTGTCCCCTTTGTGAGTAGCAGAAAAGTGACAAAGCACAGGTAAAACAGGTAAAGAGGAACCTGAGTACTGGGGCAGATAAACCGTGCACTGCTGGAGCTAATTTAAGCCCCTTCCTTCCAGCGCAGGGCAGTGGCCTGTGGCCTGGGCAGCAGAGAGTGGCCGGACAGCCAGCTGGAGGCCATGGCTGCTCCTCTGCCTGCCCCCTGTGCAGGACGTGGGGTCTGAGTGCCCCACCAGCCCCAAAACAGCCCCTGGCTGGCATCTTCCCTGGGATGCTGCTGCCAGTGGTGTAACAGGAGCAACCTGCACTCACACGAGTGCCCGTGCTGGTCAGTGTGCAGGAAAAGGGCTCTGTCCACCTCTCCTTGGGAAGTCTGTAGCCAAAGCTGCTGCAAGTCAGCAGCTGCTCCAATCACACCAACCATGTGCCTTTCAGGATGGCTTTTTGAGAGAGAAGGAAGCTGAGGAAAAGAGCCCCTGTCCCCATCCCCTGAGCCCTCCCAGCGTGTGGTACAAGTTGCTGCCTCTGGTTTCCCTTGGTTCTCTGACAGCCAGCTTCCCAACAAGTTTGCCAGGCAGGCTTTCAGCTCTGCCTCTCTGTCACAGCGCAGTGTTTATTCTGAAGCCCAGGTACTGAGAGATTTATTTGCATGATCAATCTCTTCAACTTCAGTGGGACTGCTTTTCAAGGATGTGTGCTTTGGTAAGAGTAGGTCAACCATGTCCATAGAGACTATGCGAAGGAAAATATGTTAATTAAATATATGCAGGAGGCCACGTTTTATTTAAATGTGCCAAACTGGCACAATGATGAAGGGATTTTATTTATTATGAAGACTACTGTTTTAATTGCCTTTTTAAAAATTGCCAGCAGTCTTAAATTGCTTGTCCTTGAAAAATTGTCTTTTTTTCTTCCTTGCTGCCTGTCTGAAATTAAAATTATGCCCACTTCTCTTTTTCTATTCTAAAACTACTGGTTCCCAGCAAAGAAATCAAAAGAAATACCATGCCTTTCATAAAACAGTAAACACAGAAAACTAGAGGAAAACTCCACCACTGCACAGACTCATTAAAAAAAGGAATTGCCAGAGTGATGGAGGAGAGTATTTCCATTCCATTTGATGCTTTTAATTGCAGTTGTTATGAATGGTCTGAATCTCTCATACCTGAGTTGCAGCACAGAGCAAGTTAATTTTAGTAGCTGTAGCCCAAAGCTATTGTTGCTACTCTACAGTGGCATATCCATAGATACACTTTCTATCCTGCAGTTCCAAGCTCAGTAGGTAAATTAAATGCATTACCTGATACAGCATCTTTAGTAGCAATTAACAAATATTAGACAAATATTAATCGAAAGGAGTCTGGAAGAAGATAAATGTAGCAAAGAAATTGCCTCCTCTTGTTCAAAGCCTCTGTAGATGCATAAAACCCAGAAAGAAAAGATTCTTTCTAAAGGTAGTATAGAGGAAAGCTCCTTGAGATTTACCCTTCTGCTAAATACACACAAAAGGAACACCATTATTATTTATTTTTTTAAAGAAAAATGAGTTTTTGCCATTTGCAAATAAAGGTTAAATTTTGTGTGGAAAAAAATAGTCTGTTTCTGCTTTCATTGGGGATTTTAAAATATTTCAGTACAAAGCAGTTGGTGGAAAAAATTAGTCTCTGCTGTAATGAATTAGACATTTTCTCTGTTCCAGAGTGCATTTTCATTAGGGTGAACAATGGAGACTGCTGGCTGGATTGCAATGAGTAGCTTTACATCGAAGGACAAGCTACATTTATCTGAAGGCAATTCATGGGTTCATAATGGACAGCAGGGCCTTTGTCTTTGCTAAGAGTCTTCCTGTGAATAGCTTTGTGATTCATAGCCAAATTATAGTTGCTTCCTACTATCATGGCCTTCTTAATAGCAAGGTTCACAAAAGGCTCTCTTCAAATGCTAAATGGCTCCAGCGGGCTTTCACCATTTTGGGAATTTTTTTTTTCAGTTATTAAAATCAGGTTAAATAAGAAGTATCCTTTTTGGTCCTTGCAAGGATTTTTTTTTTTTTTTGTGAAAGATTTAAGTTCAAAGCATAGATATAATGTTTAGACCCTTAGACATTTTTCTCCTAATTAACCCAGTTAACCAATGACAGATACACTAGAAAATCCATCTTATCAAGGATAAAAGTCTCCCAGATGTGCTGCTGCAGATACACAGTTAAAAACATGTAAAAGCTTCCAATGAACCCCTTTTAAGTATTTTGAGATCTTTCACTGCAAATGACTGTATACTCTGTGCATTATTATAACATCATGTTGGTGCTAATGGGTGATATTCCAGACCCCAACTTCCATAAGAGAGATTGCTTTGGGGTGAATCAAAATAAGTAAATACATGCAAAATATTATTCATAGTAGTAGCAAATGTTACCTCATAGTAGCATGGAAGGCCACATCAGAACTGAGATTCTTTTGTGTTATGCATCCACAGGCATCTGTAGGCATCCACAGTATGCCTGAAGTTGTACAGTTACTGTTTAATTAAACCACTGTTTTTTTCAGGTTAAATCTGTGCAGTTTCTGGGGCAATCTCATGTGTGACTAATAACTGTCTCCGTAAGTTATGTGCCCACGTTGTTCTTTAATTAAAAGTAAGCTTTGATTGCCTTGTAATATACAGAGGGCTGCAGCCTGACTGTTCACTCAGTAGATTGGCAGAAACTTTAATCTTCCAGTCTACTCAGAGGTAAACAGGATTATTGCTAGCATATGCCATGAAATATATATTTTTTTTTTGCCTAGGAGTGAGTGGATGAGTTTAGAGGCCAGAGATTTAAGCCTTTTTTAACTCATGGTAGAAGAAAGTGAACAAGTTGAAATTTCTCAAACCTCACCTTTTTTTTTTTTTTTCTTCCCACTGAGGAGTGTAGACTTCTTATGCTTTATTCTTATCCTGTACTTGGATACAATAGGGAGGTTGCGAGGTGAGAAGAATAGCATTTAATTCCAGTTTCAGTCAGATGAACACTGTGAGAAGTGTTTTTCTCCTTTTTCTCCTTTCTAAGCTGCTTGGTAGTGGCCAAGGGCATTTCTATAGCACAAGGACAAGATGAGAAAACCCAACACCCCACTAGAGAGTTGCTGAATTGCCTCACATTTCAGGGGAATGATTCAGCCTGGCACTTGAGCACGTAGTTTTGCAGCAGCTTCAGACAGAAGTGTAATCCAATGCTCTGGTCCAAACAGTCTCTTGCAGAACGTGCATATGGTAGTTTCCACCTTGCCCTTGTCCCCTGCATTGAGATGGATCCTTCTGAGCTGCTTCAGGGGGTGGACACAGAGGGCCAAGGAAGTCCACAGTGGAATTTAAATTTCTTGACTGCCTGAAAAGACAACTGTCTTGGAGCCAGTGATAGATATGCCAGAGGGAGAAAAACCTTGATGACTTCACAAATCACAGAATCACAGAATGGTTTGGGTTGGAAGGGACCTTGAAGATCACCTAATTCCAACCCACCTGCCATAGGCAGGGACACCTCCCACTAGACCAGGTTGCTTAAAGCTCCATCCAGTCTGGCCTTGAAAACTTCCAGGCGTGGGGCATCCACAATTTCTCTTGGCAACCTGTTCCAGTTCCTCACCACCCTCACAGTAAAGAATTTCTACCTAATATCTAATCTAAAGTTTAAAGACATTCCCCCTTGTCCTACCACTATATGCACTTGTAAAAAGTCTCTCTCTGTCTTTCCTGTAGGCTTTCTTCCAGTACTGGAAGGCAGCAATTAGGTCACCCCAAAGTCTTCTCTTCTCCGGGCTCAACAATCCCAAATCTCTTAGCCTTCCCTCATAGGAGAGGTTCTCCATCACTCTAATCATCTTTCTACTCATCTTCCCACAGTGAACCTTGGGTATCAAACCTAGCTGTGTCCTACGTACACAAGGTTCCTTTTGTTCTGCGACTGCAGATATTCCCATGCTCCTATGTCTATGCATCTAAGGGTAAAAGTGAGCTTCCACTTTCGTCTTTTAACTTTTCAGGGTCAACCTGGCAGCCAGGTACTCCCACACTACCCTGTGCCCCTACACAGTGTTCACTTTCTTGGAATCTCTCTCATTCAGTCTTTCTTTTTCTTGCTTATAAGTCTTTCCAATTCGCCACATTGTTTTTGGAAAAACTTAGCTGCTTTTCTTCCTCAACCTCCATCCTCTTCACCTACTTGTACTGAGGACTACAAAGATACCTTATTTTCCTATTAAAATGATCATTGTGGGAAAAAAAAAAGCCCAAACCACCTTGTATTGCTGATAGTCACTAAAGAACAAGAAAAATAAGACTTCAAGCAATGTAGAGCTTGTCTGTTCTACATCTCCATGTTTGAAACTAGTGTAGTTAATAAGCCTACATGCCAGATAAGAGCAGGTAATTTCGTGTCTCTTTAATTTTGAATTGGGGCCAACTTAATCAGGCAATATGTGCTATTTACTTTCATTGACTTTTCTCCATCAGACACCTTGACTGTTTACTAATGGTAGTGCTTACCCATCATTTATCATCACGTAGAACTGTAACCTTTTGGAAAGTAAAAGTCAGCATCACGTTGCCAGTTTTCAGAATGTGGACAGAATCAATAACAGATCAAACTTTCTATATCAAAGTGTCCTGAAGAAGAGGCAAACTGGGCTGTTTAGCAGAGGCCACTACACAATTTGTGAACTACCTGAACTTCACCTGAGATTCTCCTGAGTTTCCCCATGGCTTTCTCCAAAAGGTAAAAATGTAATTGTTTCTGAACACTGGGAAGGGAGTCTTTGACACACACTTCAACACATGAAGACACCTTATGTAGCTCATAGACAACAGATGGGGCAGATACGCTCACTTCCACTCATTCACTATTGGGTATCAAGATTTAAAAAGAGGACACTTTATTCATTTTGGGTAGTTAAATAAAAATTTCTGAATTCTATTTATTCAGAAGGACAATCAATAAGGCTCTCCTTGCGTATTCTGGGGCAGTGCCTCAGTATCAAAATAGCCTTTCTGAGGCTATTTTGCATTAAGTCCTTTTCAATTATTAAGGCTCCTTCTATCATATTTGTGCACATGCAACTCATAATCTGCAAATTATCCGCATGCCACCAACTGCATGTTTGGTCTAAAGCATTAGGGTATATCACTGAATAGTGAAAGCCCTATAAATTGATCCATGAACACACTTCATACAGAAATATGCTCTTAACAGTGCAAACTACTTGCAGTGCTTGCAGTAAAATGAACCTAATTTTTTCCTTCTAGTTATAAAGAAGACCAGAAATATTGAAGTCACTAAACATGGTTTCAGTGAGTTTTGGTGCCTATTTATCATAAATTCTGTGATCAGGAGAGATTCTGTCTGGGATCAGAGAAACCATACCTGGGCACAAACTGAAATACATACAGGAGGTTCTCTCTGAGGATCAGGAAACACTTTTTCGCTGTGAGGTTGAATGAGCACTGGCACAGCTTTCCCAAGAAGCTGGTGGATTCCTCATTCTTGAGATATTCAAAAGCCTTCTGGACGTGGTTCTGGGCAGCTAGCTCTAGGTGGCCCTGCTTGAGGAGGGGGGGTTGGACCAGGTGACCTCCAGAGGTCCCTTCCTTCTCTGTGACTCTGTGATTCAGATACCACCTACAGGAGCTTAGGCATCAGAATCTGGCCCTCAGTTGCTTTTATCCAAGGGAAAATCAACCCATCTCTTAAAGTGTCCTACTAAAAGGTACTCATAATGTAATACACGGAAAGTGAAATACGGTTGAAATAAGCAATTTTGTCAACAACATTTAGAATGTAACATTTTGAACTCTTAATGCAATTTCCTTGGCTCTCTGGAAATACCTGGTTTGACTGAAATGATTATTCCTCAGAGATAATGGAATCTTTGATTTCAGGCACCATTTGAATAATACATCAGGTGGTTTTTTTTTAATCTGGTAAAAAAAAAAAGCAATTACGTTTTTCTCTTTAGGAACAATCTGGTACTTCTACCTTCAAAGCTGTTATTTACATATCAACAGCTTTGTTCATTTCCTCTGTTCTTTGGCCAAGTGTGAGATTACAATGAAAGCCAGAGAAGGGGTGGCAACTCCATTGAGTCAGATCAGAAGAGGCAAAAAACAAGTAAACAGGACTATTAGGAGGAATAAACAATAAGGGCAAAAATAGCAAAATTTCATGGGTTTTGTGTGTTATTTAATTTAATTTCACATTTCTTTGCTAACTGTAAAATCTTGTCAGAAATCAGAAAATTATTTCTCCCCTTTAACCAAATTGGTACTTTTCCATTCGGCAAATACACCATTACATTTATTTTCCACTCCCATATGTTAATGATAATACAATAAGGATACTTGATAATAGTTTTTTGTGTAGGAACAACTTTTCCTGTATGCTTTTCTCATAAAAATCTTTTGTTGTCCCATGATGGCGTCATTGGTAGTAATAGCATTTCTAGTAAACTTTTAAGGAAGTAAAAACTAAGTATGTCATTATTTACTAGCAGCCAGTCATGTACTGGAATAGAATTTGGCACTGCCTTTATACAGTTTTAAAGATGTTGAGCCAGGTTCACACATGAAATAAGACAAAAGAAAAAAAGAAAACACTAAAAAGTGGAAGACAGTGATTTAAAGAAGAGAATAGAGGCACAACTGTTATTTAAATGGCATGGCATCAGATACCAGTGCACAGTGCTGCTGCTTCCATGACAAAAGAAAGTGCCCTTTTCCACATCTTGTGACAAAACATCTTAAGACTCTTAATGCATTTATAAGCAAACCTCTCTTGGTAATGAAACCAAGAAAGGAATTTACAGCATTGAGACAGAAAGCTGTAGCTAAGGAAGTAAAAAAGGAAGAAGGATGACAAATCAAAATGAAAGAACAGCGATGAACGGTAAGATCATACTTGTATCATACTTTTGTCTTACCCTTTGACTTCCCTCATATCCAGTCCTTGCAAGTTCTCACAACACATCAGTGGCAACACAGTTTGTCTAGTGCAGGAGTAGGCTGAGTGATAAGGATACTACGTAGTACTTGCTCCAGGTGGAATATTAGACATGAAAAAGGACTGAGGGAAATTTTTTGGCTTTGGCAAAAAATAATGTATTTTAAGGTTCTGTGCACATCTCACTGACTGATGGCTGGGGCAGATGTGACCTATTCTCTGCTTTTCCAGGCAAGCTTAGAAAGGGATGTTGTAGTGATGTCTCTGGACACAGGAGATGGCTGTTATGATCTTGAGCTCCTTTTCCCTCCCGTTAAGCTTTCTTGTTTGTTACTGTTTGGAAGGACTAGCTGTCACCCAGGTGACTCACTTGCTCTTCTGTGCTTCTCAAAGTGATTTGCAAAAGAGGGTAAGCACTTTTACACAAGATTGCAATAGCAGGTCTGTTCTGTGAATTAGAGCAGAGTCTGAAAGAGAATATGGGCTGAGGGTGCAAGGATTTTTTCAGCTATCAATAAAGTACAGGTGTCTCTGAGGCTGGGTGCATTTTCGAAATAATAGGCGCCACTACCATACAATGTGTCAGGATGAAGAGAGAGTGTATTGCTCTTCTGAAAAGAGGAATTTGAGCTGAATGTAATTGCTCGTATGGACGTCAGCCAGTGCACCTGGGCTCAGTCACCATAGCAAACCCTAATTCCTAAACAGGAATTCAGGAGAAATGTTCTGTGGCACTATATAAATTCTCAGAACTGTTTGTGTAGTTTATATATTCATCTTCACTTTCAGAAATGACATTTGCTCTTATGTCTAGCACCTACTGATCAAAAAAGAAATTTCTCTATAACTCTGTCAGGATTGTGCAGCTAATTGGGCTGAGACACCAGGATGACAAATACTTTAATCCTTTTACTTCAGATATTTCAATATTAGAAAACAGAATGTATCGCATACTTACATGGTATATCTTGACCAAAAAACATCAGCTTGGTTTGGGTTGATTTTAATCATCTAAGTATCCAGTCCAGGAGTCTGAAGCATATCAAATTGCTGACAGAATCTTGGTTCCTTCTTCTCACTGCTTGGGCAGAGGAATCTCAGTCCCACAGGCACTGGGCTGGCTACTTGTTCACGTTGGAGTGAGTGAACCAAAATGTTCCTGCTCATCCTCCACATGGGTGGAGTACTCTTTACTCGTTAAAAAGTGGCCAAGCCAGAATTAGACCTGGAGCCAGTTTAGAGCCGAGTTTTGCCTGATAGTTCTTTACTGAGAAGCTTCTAAAGATCCCTGTAAAGGGTCCAGTGGGCATCCCCTGTTGGACATGTTTGGCCACAAAAACACCAAGTCTTCACCTTCTGGATAAAGAGTGGCACCCTGTGGTTTATCCATGACTTCTCTCTTTCAGTGCTAAAAGGACCTCCCAATGGGACAGGATCACCTCAGCTGCAGAAAGGAGTGGTAATTGTGAAGATGTCTGATAGCAATGACCCAGCTGAGGATGAAGGTCAGGCCCCAGCTCTGAAGTAGGCCTTCTGTCACATGAAGTTTTGATATTCTTGTGCTGAAGTCCATTCATCTGGGACTGTTTTTTTAGGGTTGATTATCACCATTCATTACCAATAAATTTAGATAGATGGCCAAGCCTCTAAAATCAAGTTTAAACCAGAGTTTAAAATCAAGCATAAGAAATAGCTTTCTCTGGATATGGCCTTAACTGTGACTTAGGTGAGTCTGCTACAGAACACAGGAAGGATGAAAAGTTTCTGAAATTTTCTTGTGAAGTTTGTCACAAAACTTAGAGTAGCTGCTTATTAGACAATGTAGAAGTTCTTGTCCACTACAGTGATGTGTGAGGTAAACCACAGGACATTAGTTTTTGTAAAGAATCTCAGAGTCCTGAAAGTCAAGTGAATGTCTTTTTGAGAAAGGAGAGGCTGTGCTAGGCAAGACAGCATTATCTCTAATGCCCTCATTTCCTCCATAATTGAAGTTATTAAAGTATAGATATTTGGACATGTACTGGAGCATCAGATTGGATTTTTAGCCTTTTACCAGTTTTTCCCTTTATTTTCTTCCTTAGGATCAATGTGCAGCCATTAGCTTGGACTAGAATGCTTTGCTGTGGCTTGTCCCCTGGGCAGGCTCTGTAAGCAGTGTTCCAGCAGTATTGTGCTTTCATTGTGTTTGCTATTACTGTCCTCAAGCTGAATATCAAAACAGGGAGAAAATCCAGACAACAAACTGAGAGGAAGATCTACCACATTTAGCAAGGCAGACAATACTGGGCTGTGATAACTATGTGAAAAAGAAGGACTCTGCCACTAACAAGGTTTAATCAAATTTCTAAGGTTATTATATTGCATCAGCAGGTATCCAGAACTGCCCTTTGTACATGAATTATATTAGGAATTCCTTATACTGGTGTGTATAAAAGCAGTTTTATGTCTTGTCTCTGTATTAGAGATAGGTGTCCCAACTACTGGGAACTGTAGAATATTAGCTGACACCAGCCTTTCCACAGATAAGTGATATTTGGATATACTTTTCTGGCATATTATAATTAATTAAGACTACTATCTAGCCCAGAAAAATAAGGAAAATCAATGAATTTAAACCAAACTAATTCATTAAATTAATTAAATTAATGCATTTCTTGTGGATGATGACAATTAATCAATTCCCATATAGTATGTTGTGTTTTCACTTTGGTAGTGTTTCTCATACACATGGATGTGCATACCAGCAAACTGAATTCAGAACGTTGTAGCTAGAAAAGGATGTCAATCACAACAGCCTCAGCCTGCCAAATTTCATTTAAAATTTTTGAGCTGCATATCTGAAATATAATGGCCTTTGGTCTTGAGATTAATTCTTTATCCTTCTTTGACCCACTTCTGACCTCGCAGCAGTTATTCATTATATTTTACACTACTTATATTTGGATTAACTTGATTTACAGGAAAGGAAAATGGAAAATATAAGAAAAGAACACTTTGGGAAGATGCCTTGACTAAATATAAGTCCATTTGTGCAATTTTACTGAAGCTGGTCAGCTTACTCCAACACATATTTTAGTAAAATACATGCATTTACTTTTTTTTTAATACACAGAGCTTTCTATTTGAGAATAATAAAACCTGATCACAATATATTTAGCCCAACCAGTACTATAGAACATAAACTCATGTTTTGGTATACATATTAACAAGGCATTAACAATTCAGGCTGGTGATGTAACATTATGTACTGTGCACTGCTTGCCTCTTATTAACAACATCTCTGAGTACTATTGAATCTTTGAGTTTTAGAGAAGCTTTCAACCTGTTTGGTTTCAAGAGCACAACAAAGTTCAAGCAGGAGACTAAATAAGGAAGGCCAGATGGAACGTGATTTCCACAAGTCCTTGTTGAAAATCGTATCTAATATTTAAACTAAATATTTTTTCATGTTCTCATTCAACCATCTTCTCATCTCAGCTGTCTCTGATTTACCCAACATGATCTAGACAACTATCTGAAGGCCTTCATATTATTGCTCTTTCACTCTATTTGTCTTCAAAATTGTGTTGCAAAGCATCACGTAGATATAAAGGTGTTCCAGTTTGGAACACCTTCTGCGGGCAGTAAGGGAAATCAGGTGTTTTCAGGTTGATAGCTTTGTTTTCATGTCAGATTTTGTGCTTACCAGCCATTAGAGCAGCAAACTTGCCAATGTTGTATTGGTGTCTGATGTTTTCAGCTGCCTTTAGATCAGTCAATCATAGCAGCTGGATGATTGATACCTCACAGGGACATTTTCTTCAGTTTAACCTGATTGAGTATAGTACCAATCTAAATACCTGTGAGATCCTCTCTCTATATTGGATTTAACAAAAACAAAGGCATCGCATAGCCATCATCAAGGGGAAAGCTGGGTCCCCAGTTGCAAATTTTAAAACCTTGGTTCACCTTTGTCATTAGTACTCTGAGAAAGAAACACAGGATTCATCCCACTCTGCTTAAGAAGGTTAAAACCAAGGTTTAGGCCAAATTTCTGTGATCTCATGATGGCAGCAAGAGCCGGGAGGCCCTGAAGGGTCATGGACTCAATCCCACAACAGGTGTCTCAAAGAGGAGCCCCACTCCTCTGACCCTAAGCACTGCCTTCAGGATAGTACCTTCTGCCTAACCTCAGAAAGCTGACATTAGGTAAGATAAATCCTGTCCTTCATGATTAAGATGTCTCTCAGATGGCTTGATAAAAGACAAGTTAATTAGATAAAGAGAGCTGCCCGGTGGCAGCTGGAACAATAATTTGTGAGTGCCAGTCCCACATGCAGATGATGAGACTGTGCACCCTGTCATTGCATTAGAAAGCTTTCATCCACTAATGGATTTACTTCCTGCAGAGAGTCATGGTACGCTGGAAAGACTGATTTGCATTTCTTATCTGTGAAAATTAAGTTACATGGGACATTTCAGGATTTACCATATAGAGTTTATGCCTCTTAATATGCTCATCTCAATAAAATATACGGCAGTTGAAGATGGCTCATGTAAGATACAGGGTAATTAGTCATTTATATAGCTCACTCTCCTACAAACCAAATCAGCTTCTATATAAATGTCTAGACAGCATATTAGTGCTTTGCCCAGCCAGCCCAAGAATATGGAAGTGAGAAAGATAAAAGTATCCCTGCTTCCTAAACTCCTTGATAGCATTTACTACACACCCCAGTGTCCTTTGTGTTTTGGCAGATAAACCCCAAGCATGCAGGTCCCAAATACTTCAATCCATCTGTTACACAGAGCTCATATGAAGTTATATTTCCATAGGTCCCATTGAAATCAGTATTTTTTTTTTTTGTTCAGTGTTGATGTCAGAGAGATTTCAGATGTCTCTCAGGACAGTGTGAAATCAAGGTCTACTCTATCCACGGCATTGTTTTTTCAAGTATATTATCATGTAGTTCATAGTATACTTAATAGAAGACTGCTCAATGGGTAAGATAATGTGTTTTTAGATTTAATATAGCATTTCATGATGCAAATGGACCGAGTCATACAGTTAGGGCCAAAAGCTTTATTCCAAACAATCAAATTCCTGCTTTAGGCAGCCCTCCCCTTCCATTTAGGGCTAGTGTGCACAGGCTTGTCACGCACTGTGGAACACCTTATGAAGTTTATCATCTGGGAAGGAAGGTATTAGCTGAACACTCTGTGCAGGCGAGTGTCCAGATCCAGTCTGGAGGGATTCTCTGTGTGGCACAGCTCTGACATCTTCACTCAGGGCCAGGATTAGATACCTGTGTTACTGGCCTCTTTACTTCTTCCTCATAATATCATTTATTAACATGAAAGCATTGGCTTGACTAGGTTAGCATTGACCAGATCCTTACCTTAAATCACTGGCACCACTGTGGATACTGTGTCATTAAACAAAGTAAAAATTTCCTCAATTTGGATCGAATTCTTGTTCACTAAGGCAATGTAACAATGGATTTTTGGGGTTTGTTGTTCAGTGTCCAGATCAAAACCAAACATCAGGAGGATCAATAGGACAGACATTTCATATCTTCTCAGCCAGGCAGAGTTCTAGGTACCATTCATTTCCAGCTGAAGGAAAAACATATTTCAACTGACAATGGAGCTTGGGCTTTCTTGTGCTTTCCATAAAAGCTTAGGGGAAAACAAGCTGAAGTCACAAGAGTTCTAGAAATTTATCCTAGAGCTCATCATTAATGGTCTTTACTTTGGATAAAGGAGAATATAGTTCTGTACTATACTCTCCCTCCAGCCCAATTTATGTTGCTCGTGATTGTTCATCTAGTAAACAGCACTTTTCTTTATTTATTCTCTTCTAGAACATGTTTGCAGGGATTAATGCACAGTTTCACTGCACAGTATTTTTTCAGTGGCAAAACTAAGAGTAAAACCCCAAGAAACAGCCAGTGATCTGGGAAATGGTAAAGATTGACAAAATATTATTGCAACTCAGAAAAGGTTTAGCTGCCCATCTGGAATTTCTCTTTACAAATTCTATACATTCCTGCCATTTGTAGAACAGGGATCTATCTTAATGTGTCCTGCTGTGAATAATTTAAATGAATATTAAGTAGTTGATAAAATGCTTCTCAGACTCAAAGGAACTCTCAGTTTCCATATGTAATGCCTGCACATGGCTTTTGGAGGTTCAGAGGTCAGAAATAAAGCATATCAAAATATTTTCATTTTGTTGTTGATTTGAAACTTGAATTCTGTTCCTCAATCCCATCTCTGTTCTTTCTCTGCAGATAATTGGAGGTGAAAAAAACATGGCTATTTATTGCACTGCTGCTCTCCACACATCCTATTCCTATTTTGGAAGACTTCCTAAATTCATTACACAGGCAAAACTCCCACTTAAGTTATTTGTTTGCCTGTGCAGAGACCAAAAAACAGATCAGAGAACAGAACTGTTCATTTCTGTAAATACGTCAGTTATTGGCTTGCTGAAGCTCTGTGCTTTTGTTCATCCCTTGAGCAGAGTCCAGACAGAGCTGAAAACTCAGGGACAAATTAGAAGTCAAAGCCTTCTTGCATATTTACTGACCACATTAGAATAACCAGTACTGCCAAGGGCCATCAGTTTTCCAGTTTGAATTGACTTTCAAGGGAAAAAGAAAATGTTTCTAGTGAAAGGAAAATTAATTAATCAGAACTTTGGCCTTCAGATGTCAGCACCAGGATACAGCATCAGTTGGAACAAGAGTCTCCTTTGACAAATCTCACCAGCTCTCCTGAGACTTGTTTGCAGTGTCTTATGCACAGATCTTTACAGGAACAGAGCAGTGCTCACCAGCACAGCCCATTAGCTGTGAAAGCTGCTGTGTTGATTTTGATTCCAGAATACAATGCTGCAGCAGAAAAGGAGCAATGCTTTGGTATCTTTGCTGTTCACTATAAAAGGCTCGGTATTGATTTACTTCTCAAGCAATATTAATTTCATGGACTAAAAGAAGCTATGCTGTAGTACCAAGGCTGTGATTGTGATCCTTGAGCTTGTAATTTGATTGTAAGATGTTAAAACTAGGGAAGTATGCTGTTCAGGAAATAGTTCTGTTAATGCTTTGTGAGACACAGGGAGACAGGCTGGTAGCAAGACTTCAACTGCTGTAAGTTATTTGGAGCAGAAAAAACCCTTTAATCCTATACTGGGTTTATAAAAGAAAGACAGAAGAAATCTTTTGCTTTTTAAACAGTGACATTCAGAAAGGGAGTAGACTGCAACTGCTTCACATTATCATAAATTTGAGGGTGAAAATGTCAGTTCAGATGCTCTGAATTAATGAATTCACCTGAGTAAGACTTGCTCCTGAATGTACTGGAAGTCATGTTTGGAAGCTAAAGATACAAGTCAAAACAGATGCATGAACCACCATCCTTTGTTTAGTGCAAATGAAAGCCACTTTGTTCCCCTCCTGCATTCACTGCAGACTGTAAGACAATCAGGTCCTATATGAATTTTATTTATTACAAGACTTAGAATACTTTGCTCAAGTTATTTTAATTTTATATTTTTAATGACAACCAGTTTTGTAGGTTTTGTCAAGCTATTCCTGATAAGTTCACAATCTTTGGACAGGAAATCTCTTGGTCTGTCACAAGAGAGTGTTTGTGTGGCTGTTCACTCAAATGGAGAATTCAGTATAATTAGGAAGACTGCTGTTTGCACACTCGTTGTGAGACCTGAGGGGTGCAGTGCATGGAACTGTTGGAGGAGGCAGGATACTCACATAGTTCCGGTGACTCTGGTCCAAGGAAATAGGATTCTTTCCTTAGTTCATGCTGCTTTCTGTGCTTTAGTGAGCAAGTAACACAAACCAGACTTGCCACAGCCTTTAACTATAGGTTTCTCTGTACAGCTGTGCCTGACCTGAGAGCAGCATGGTTCTTATTTGGAGAAGTATTGGCAAAGCTAGGCACAGCTTAATTTAAAAGAATTGTTCTCAGAATATATTAACCACTGTACAAGTGTTATGTCTACTGAAAAGTCAGTCCTTGGGCATCTCAAAAGGAGCTTAAAAGTAGTAGGTAGTTTCAATTTCAATTTCTATTTCACTTAGTAATATATCTGTAAAATGGTGCTGATGTATCCATTCTCTCACCTTACAGGTCAAGAAAATACATAAATAAAATTTTCAAATCACCTGATGGTCCTCTGTGTACTACAGAACAGCCCAGGAGTGTATCTAATTCGTTCAGGAGAGACCTTCTCTACTGAAATGTGCACAATATATTGAGCAAGGAGATAACAGAATATCAAGTGCAATTTAATGCACTCACTCAGTGAGATAGGAGGCTTATGGAAAAATCTGTATGGGCTCAAGTCATTAAAAAATATTCTTATGCCTTAAGGGGGAAAGATAAATAAGGACAAATGCTGAATACAAACCACTAATTCTAGCATTCCTTAAGTTCTCACTGCTTGATATCTTAACATTTATGAAATGCTTTCAGTGAAACAGGGAATGAGTGTACAGGCATCCCTGCTTTCCACAATTCATATTGTCTATCTTGCCCCATACTCTTTGCTGACATGCCACACTGAGATCTCTTCACCTCTCACACTTTAGGGTAATTATATTGTAGCTTGGCAGTAATTACACCCAGACAGTACTTCTGCTTAGTCACTAGACCATGTTCTCCCTGCCTGCACCCAATTAATCTTCCCCCATGAGTTCAGAAGGGAGACCAAAAGCTGTATTATAATTTTTGCGTCATTAAAAATTCCCGTGACATTTTTTAGTAATTTTGTTAGTAATTTTGTTAGTTGCCATTTCCTGGCCAAGTCCCAGTTTTGTTTAATTACTTGAGTTATCTGAGAACTGGGAAAATGTATTCATTGTACATTTTACTTAAAATGTCACGGAACACATTGAACAACATACTCAGAAATACGTTTGTGAGGGATTCAGCTAGGCCTCTAAACCAGGCATACAAGGGCAAGGAGTTTCCAAAAATATTGTAGAATTTGTCAAAAAAGTTATTTTATACTAATCAAATGGCCATTTTGCATCCCATCTATGAAATTCCCTCTGGAATTTTATCAGAAGAATGGAACATTTTTCTTTTCTTCTTCTCTAACCGGTTCTGCAGTGTGGGTCAGGTTGTTCAAAATCAGTATGATTATCTACATTACTCCTGGAAAGATTTCAGTCCCAGGGAAAACGACAGTCATAAGGGAATCTCATCAAGTATCATTTTCTTGCCTTTATCCTTCCTTATTCTATGAGCAATCTAATAATTACACATTAATTCTTTACTATTTGTGTAACTCCCTGCATCTCACTAGCTCAACAAGCTTTAAAGACCTCTTGACTTTCAGCAATACATTGATTGAGCTGTTGACCTTTCCAAATCCCATCAAAGGCCTTCTTTTTCCATGCATGATCTGTGGGTGAGCTTGGACAAACCATTAAATTCTCTACAGAGCATGACAAGAGCTCCAGATCAAGGACTGCAAAGAAGAGACCATTTGCAGTGTGCACCCAGGACTTCTATTGTTTTTACAAAACCCAGAAAATCCTCTGCTTATTGTTAGCACTTTCTATTGGTATTTTATCAGTTAACTACTTGGAGATATATAAATATTTATAGGATTCTTTTATAACATAACATTTGCCAACCTTGGGTAGTCAATGTACTGTGTTATTCCATTTTTATGTTTTTACAGATGCTTTAGCAGACCCATTCTATAAGTGAGAAAAAAATAAATAAAATATTGGTCCAGGCAATGACTTCCTGTCCTCTTGTATCTTCTTTCAGCTAGCAGTCATAAAATGAGTTCTTCATCCCATTTGCTTATGGTGATGGTAGGCATAAATTAGGAGAATTGACGAGTCTAAAATGAGCTTTGTGGAAGTCACTGTTCTGTGTAATTGCAGTGTTCCATGTAATGACGTATTTAATAGCACTGCTTGACTGAGGCTTAGAGTAATAGTCCCAGCCTTCACCAAATGCCTATATAGTAGCATAGTAGCAGTCAGAAGAATTTTTGCTTTTTTTTTTTTTTTAACAAAGATAATCTTTATTCTAAATAGCATTTTAAATGTGTTATGTAAATGAATTATCCAATACAGCATTTTTACATTTTTGTCCTTTCCACTGGAAGTTATTTTTCTTGAGTGGCCTGAGGTCTAGGCAGCCAGCTAACATTTTCAAGGTTAGTGCAAAATCATTTTCAGTTTGATAAGGATTGTTATATGGAAATTAAAATGTATAATGTCTTTTCATAGGATCTTTGTCATTGTTGTTTCTCACTGTTGGAAGCAAAAAAAAGTAACTTAAATGCTGTTTTCTCTGAGTAGAAACTATACTTTGTTTATTATATGCTCTTTAATTGAATCAAGATTAAATCTTTTTTTCTACCTAAGAGAAAAAGCAATGACACGTTATTGCATATATTTAATGTATGCAAAATACATTCATGAGTTTATGTAGTAAAGCCATAGTATCATCAAAGTACATCAGCAGGCTGTGCTGTTGAGAAGAGTTCCCCATAATTGCTATGGAAAGGAAGTAATATCATCCCTTTAGGATTTGAGCATTAGAACTCAAGAGAAGTTTTATTTGACCAGAAATGGGGCTTAGACATTAAGATTTCCATATGGACTCTCTGGAGAGCTATGTGTGGTGGGTTATGGACAGCATCCTCTCTGCGAGTGTAAAGCAGCTCTTTCACAAAAGAGTGTGTAAACAGGGGTAGTGGATGTACCACCAACAGTCATACAATTTGTAAAGTGATTTATCATCTTTGGGAGAAGGATTTTTTCGAAGATTTTCCTTTCTGTCAGCATTTAAATGCTTTTCTGGTGTGCTGACCACCTTCATTAGTTGTTGTTTCGGGTCATTGCTTCGCACAGCCTGTTCAGTGGGGAACTCCTCTGGCCTACTGGAATAGATTATGCAGCCACAAAATTCAGCTGCCTTTGGAGACTAAGCAAACTGACACTGAGTAAATTGCTCTGGGCCACAGTGAGGGGTCACACAGTAAAGCCTATGCCTAAGGTGTGATTGTTTCACCTCTGCTTTTGCCTCTGTCATTTCCTGGATGTAGACATGACAGAAGCCCAGACACCATTTCTCCAGTTGCCTTGTAGCCTGTGGCCCTGGTGACAGTTGCTCTGGTACTGACATTCAGGAACTGGTTTTTGTATCACTTTGGCAGTGTATTCACCAAGTTAGTGACCTTAGTGGTTTAAGAAAGGAAATGGAGAATCAGGTCTGCAGTTACTGAAATTAACCCTTCCTTATCAGGCCACAAGTAAGACTCTGGAAGCTTAAGTTCAGGGTGCTTCAAACTCAAATTGCATTTTACTGACAAACTGCCAAGACACATTTGACCCATGTGAGAGCCTCTTCCAAGAGCTAAATGAAAAATGCATTCTTGTAAATACCATTGAAATTGTTCTTAGGTTCTTCTCATGCTCTCAGCCATTAGCCCCTTCCAGAAAATGGTTTTCAGATTCCTTTCCATCCCTCCTACAGATATAACAGTTTTTCAGCCTCTGAAGATGTTATGAGCTGTCTTTATAAATCTCTTTAAAATAACTTGGCAAGCCATAACATGAAATTGCATATAGTTGAAGAAAAATATGCCAGACCATTCTGTATTAAAAAAAAAAATGGAACTAAATGTGAAATATGTCGGCTAAGTTGCACCTAAGGTTGTTTTCTTTACATATGGTATATACAGGGTGAAGTGTCTAAAAATACCCTAATACTTCATCCTACCAACAGTAAAAACGTTATGATTTACAGCCTCTAAAATGGAAGGTGCTAGCAAGTCAAGCCATTAATGTTATATGCAAATGAAGTCTTCAGTGCTGATCCAAAGAGTTGCCTTCATGCTGCACAACAGACCTGTGACAGATTTCTTTGTGTAAGAGCTTTTTGCACATAGGCTGGCAGATTGTTCCTTCTACTGTAGTCCTTGTGTAAAAGGGAATTGAGAGCTGTTCTTCTGAAATGGTCTTAACCAGGTAAGAGTTTAGAAAGGTGGGTACTCCTTCCAAAGAAAAATCCAAAGATACTCCATGCTGGGATGTAATTAAATATATTTTAGGCAAAGTAGAAAATGGAATGTGAGTAATGAGACAAGATGTGCATATTCCCCTTGCTAAAACTGGAATTGTGATGTGTGTGTCTATTTTTATATACACATATACACGGACACCCAAGAGCCCATTTCTGCAGCTCAGAATAATTTAACCAATACTCTTGTATTTTCCTGAGAAGGCTTACTGGTCTTCACCAGATGATTACCTTACAGATGTTCAATTTATAATTTACATTTTCCATTTTGCATGCATCTATCTGAAAACTTCTCTCACTGAAGGGGCAGATGCAAGTGAGGAAGTTGACATCCATGTGCTATATGGATTAGTTGTAAGATGTGGAATGAAGAAAGAACATTTACTAGAAAAAAATATTTTCTCATTACTCAGGGCTTATTTTCATTAAGAGTTGTTAGAAAAATGAATTAGAACCTTTCAGATTCAACTGGAAATGTGGTGGACCCTCCTTATTAGCACATGAGCTACAGGCTCAACACCATTCTCTCTCTCCATGATAATGTCAATCAATTTAACTTGATTTGAAAAAATGTAGCCAAAATTCAGCAGCTTTGAGAAGAGAGACTAGAGGATCCTCATGCCTATACTACACTTACAGTTTCATGGCTAGAGTCTTGTTTTTGGAGAAGAGATCTATGGATTCCAATTGCTGTGCTGAATCAGTCAGGCAAGATTTGAGCAGGGCGCTTCCTTCTGCCTGGGAAATTACTTGCTAATTGATGGAGAGATTGACTTCCACAGTACAGTGGTACTGTGCATGTTTGCACAGCTGCATCGTCCTTGGTGTTTGAAAGTCAATTGACTCTTGTCATAAAAGGGGTCCAGAATTTCTTTGTTTTTTACTTTTATCATAAATGCCCCAAAATTATGACAATTCTCAAATCTTCATCTCAATTTACGAAAGAAAGCATATAGAAAAATTATTATCTGCATCAGCTCAAATGAAGATTTTCAGTTGTGTTTATTTTTGTTCAGCTATGTGGTTTTGACTCACACGGGCCTAGTTTCCACGGGTAACTAAGGATACTTGATGCCAAGAGCTCCTAAATATGAGATAGCAGTTTAGCCCTGAAGAAGTTGTGTAAATTGCTGCTTTTCCTTCTTTCACATCCTGACAATTTTTTTCAGGCAGTAAAGCTTTCCAGCACTGGCCATAGTACTATAGCCTTTCAAAATTATTCGTAGCTTTTACTCTTGTCTTCAGGTAGATCATCTGCAGAAGACTTTTCTCTTGGCACCTTCACAAGTGCTTCATTCAGCTTCCCAGCTTACAGGGGTGCTATCAGGAACCAACATTGCCGAAGGGAGAGATGATCCTGTGGAGAACTTCAGGGGAGATATGCAACTTGATTTCTTTTTTCTGCAACATGTTGATTGTGTTATGAATCATCCTCTTAAATACAGGGTTTAGGTAATCTCTGTGGAGATGGGACATGGATGGTGGCACAGCAAGAAACTCTGTTACTTTAGATGAATGCTTACTGTTGTAGTGGTATTTGGGCTAGTTTGAAGCAAATCCCCATATCATCTCCATTTAGTATGTTCTGGTTTAGTCAGGATCACAATTTTGGATTTTAAATTTCTTCTGGAGGAAGCTAAATTGGAAAATCCCCTCCAAGTGCTCATGAATACATGTCATTCCCTCTCTCTGAGAGTAGAGTCGAAAACAATGAGTGGCCTGAAGAGCATTGAGCCCTAGCAGGTGGAGACTTTCAATCTCAGAAACAGACAAACTCTGCTTCAAAGTAAATTCCTTCACCTACATCTGACAAAGATGTGGGAACCACAACAGCAAGTCTTTTGATCTACTGATCTTCTCCTGTCATGCCAAATTCTTTGCTAATGAGACATGTACACCGCATTAATTCAGAGTCAAGGTATTGACTAGCTATAAATCTGCATTTTAAGTAAAATCTTAGGTCACTAAGTACTAACTGAATAAAATATTTTGATCAAAGGTAGATGAGCTTGCTTCTATTCAAAAGCTTGACTGAGTTCCAGAAGAAATAGGATCTTCTGTGTGAGTTTTTCAGGGTTACAGCCTGAAAAGTATTTATCTCCTGTACATGCAGTTTGATATCCCTCTTGAAAGTGCTAGAAAATACTTCATCATCGTCTTAAAAACGTCTTTCTTGTGAAAACAGGAAAAAATTAGTTAAGCGCTCCTGTATGTGCATTATACACCATCTTCATAGAAATGGATCTATGCCAGTCATAAATTTCTCGTGCTTCTCTTTTTTACTTACCAGTTATCTTGGACTTGGTTATGATAAGTGTGGTATCCTGGTTGTTCTCCCTTTCCTTTCCGCCTTGTTTATTATTTTTAAAAGTTTTATTCCAAATGTTACCTTCATTTTGACACTGAATTTTGGTGTGTTTTCAGCTAAAATTGTCCTTTTTTATTTTGCACGTTGCATTGCAATATTCTGCTAAACCCCATGTTCTCTGTGCAGGATGAAAGTTAAATTCTGAATAGTTAAAAGCAAGGAATTATATTATTTTTTTTGCTTTCCTATTGAATTCTTATTTTTACCAGTCAGCACATAGAAAAAGTTGGATATATCATTTTTCTTTTTGTGAGTTTTTGCACTGGAAGGTGTTTGAACAATGTCTAAGCCTTTTAAAAAAATGTTCTTTTTCAGATGGTCCCTCCCTTGTGTTCAAAAAGGTGGACAAGAAACTGAAAATCTATCAAAAACTCACTGAATCTAGAAATTATTCTCATAATGAAAATCAATGCCCATAAGTGCATATTCTTGATATCTTGATGTAATTAAAGCTGCAAAACAGGTCTTGCATCAGCAGGAGTATTGCATGGCCTTGTCCCTCCCTACAGCTGATTCATCAGTCCAGAAGGCAACCAAAAATTTCAGCAGTAAAACATGAACAAAGTTTAAAGTAGAGGGGAACATAATTTGGGAGGGACAAACTGAGTGAGAGTGCTACACTGAGGTGATGACTGGCACCTGGCTGCTTAGTGTCCCCTACCCTGGCAGAAGACAACTCAAACAGTTTTTCCCTGAGCTGCCTCCAGCGTGTAGAAAATGAAGTAGTCAATGAAATCTCTCTCTGCATCAGCCTTCACAGTTTTGCCATGAGCCCAGTAAACTGAAGGAGAACACACATGCCAGCTCATTAATGTCTGTTGTCCATAGCAGATGTCACACACTTCAAACAGTGCAGCATCTTCTCTTGCAGATTAGCATGTGTGACAGGAAACATGAAGTGAACATCCATATTTTGAGGAGACAAGTATGATGCTTTATTTCTTAATACATATATATGATATAAATATTAATATATATATATAATACCTCTATATGCATGTCAGTGGTCTAAGGTATGAATTCAAGCTAGTGTTTTTAAAGCTGCTTATATTTTGACAGAGTAGCAACTGGAACAATAAGAAAAGAATCACTAGAATTCACAGCTGCATAATAGACAAACTCAAATCAAAGACAGGAAAAGACAAAATATCTATTGTTATTTGATAATCTTCAGATATATTCTCAGTAATCATCTAATCACTCACAATACAACTCTCTTCCAAAATCAAAGTTAAATGAACATTCATGCAATTTTTGTGAAGGGTCACCAAAGATTTTTATTAATCTAGAGTCAAATTTAACACTTAATACCTGAGAATACTTGAATGTAGTTTCAAAACAGCGTTGACTATCCACTTCAAGGGCTATTCTTGACCAAAATTCAAGCAGGAAGCTCCAGTTATGCCAGAGACTAACACTGCTAAATATTCAGATTATTAAAAATGTCAAGATGATGAAACTAAGCCCAAAGAAAATACTTAAGCTTTGAAAGTAGACAACTGAAAAGCATTAAGTCTAAATAGGTTAGTATAATAAATGCATATATTTTTTAGTGTTCACCTGACAGTGATTTTTGCAATTTTTTTTAGCCTAGCATAAATTTATTGAAATGGTAAATAAGATGAAATGGAGCAGGAAATGCAGGATTTAACACAATTTCTTCTAATTTATGTAGGTTTTCCTTGAGGGAGAACAGCATCATTTAATCAGATTTTTCCTGACATTACATTTTATAAGACTGGGGTTTTATGGAGATTCATGTAATGAATAACAAATGTGCTGGTTTGTACTTGTGTTTCCATGAAATGTGAAAAATCTTACATTAGAGCTTATATAATTCTGCCATTTTCAGCTACATTAGTATCATACCTAAAAACAATTTAAAGGGTAGTGTTTTATGAAGGATTTCTGTAATGAAGGAACCTTTTCCTTCTTGTGCCTGAGAGTTTATTACTTAAAAGAGTTGGAATGAGGGTTCAAAAGGATCTGAGAGCTTTTTTAGGTATCAAAAGGCAAAAAATGCAGGTGGGTTCAAGTGAGGTTTTTTAAAAGAGTGGTCCTAATCTGGGCACCAGTGAATTTTTCTGAAGGGTAATGGCAGCATGGCCTCATTGAAGACCCAGTTGTCTCATAGCCTAGGGTGTGATGGGCTGCAGGGCTGTGGAGCAAGGCAGAAAGGACCTGGAGCTGCCTCCCAACTCTCATCCCTTTTCTGCCAAAAGAGTTGCAGGTTCCAGCTCTCCATAAGCAAGGGTAGGTTTAGCAGAGTAGAGCTAAGCTGCTCAAGCTATATTCCTCCTCCCTCACTATGTCATCATCTCTCTCCTACTGCAGCACGGGTTCTGGCTCAGGTAGCAGGTTCTGCCCAAGCTCAGAGCTCTATGGTGCAGCTCTTCCACTGAAATGGTCTGCTAAATCCAACTACTAAATGTGTGCCCTGCTCATTTAGTAGAGGATTCAATAACCTCCACTGGCCTTGCCTGCTTGCAGTGTCTCTTGGCAGTAGCTCTTGCTACTGAGCCTTGTCCCTCACCCTTCCTCTTGTTTCTGCTCCTTGATCTTTGTCCTGGCTCCTCCAGGGGACAGGACAGCCAGGCCTTGCCTCTTGCCTTTCTGGACTCTGTACCAGGGCATCCCTCAGCATCTTCAATTGCCAGCTCTGGCTCGGGTTGCATTTGGCCCCTGGTTCCAGTTTCTGTGCCTGATGGTGCACGGGCTGGAAGAGACCCACGGACAAGCGGGGCAGCTCAAAGAGCAAACCTCCCTCGCAGGGCCCAGAGCAGTTGTGTTCTGCTGGTTTACACAGGATTTCTTTGTCTAATCTTTGGCATGTTCCTCTGATGCTCACAGCAGCATTTTGGCATTCTGGCAGAGTCAGTGGTCAAACAGATTGAGCCAGCCCTCTCTTTGTAACAGGCAGGATACAGGCATGTACATTGCAACAGAACAGGGACAGCTACTGCTTTATAACATGCTGACAAAGAGCAGGCAGTAATATGCTGAGAAGGGCCCACTTCATTACTGTAATATGTTCCTTTTAAACAGTTTTCAAATTATGCTTACTGTTTATATTAGATTCTGTTGTAGAAAGGCAAAGGAACTGAAATAAACTCCAGTTAAGAGCTCAATCCTTTTCCCCTAAAATACGAAATAGAGCATAGCTGGCAGAAACAAATACCAGGACATGTGGTGTAGTGCTATTTTGCCTACTCTAACACCCAGCATCAGAGATGAGACCTGAGGTTGCCCTTTACCAGTTTGATAGGCTTTGACAGTTGCTGATTTCACAGCAACAAAAAAAAAAATCGCTTTGTTGTCTTTTGCTTTTTGTTTCAAGGCTTTCTCTCTTACAAGCCAAACTGGACAGAATCAGCAGTGGAGGGGGATGCATCCCACAGGCTTGTGGGGTTTTAGCTCTTTGGGGGCACTGCTGAGCACTGTCAGCATCTACTGCCTGTTGCAGCTCAGCCTGCCTCTCAATCCTCTCCTCACAGTCCACATGTTTTTATAGACTGGATGCAGTCCAAAATCTGAGGATTAAGTTGCTTTCCACACATGACAGGTCAGCCAGAGGACACCAGCTTATATGGATCTTTATTTGTTTGATTTCCATATGTCTTAGTACTAAAGTCTTACTTTGGATATTCACTTAGTGAAGAAGTAAGGGAAATCCGTGGCTGTGAAAATAATCCCGGAAAAGATAAGTCACTGTGCAGGGTAAGAGATTTATTTTAAAGAGTATAGAAATCTTACAATTTCCCTCTTGTACAAATCTTTTTCTGTCTTTCTTGTGTTACGTGGATATCTCGCTATTTCTGAGAGCCATGAGGAAGGAGCTCACTAAATCCTGTTGTTCTCTCCTGAAAACCATTGGCAGCAGCAGCAGAGGCTGAGAAGCTGCTGCAATGTGGCTTTCAAGAGCTGGCCCTGTTCTTTCTGTACCTGAAAGCACCCAGGTGGGGGGAAGGCATCCTACCTTGTCAAATGCACGTACTCTGCCTTTGGGCATCACATTTAGTCCTTCATGTGTAACGCGGCAGCAGCAGGCGCTCAGAGCCTCTCGGATGCCAGGCTTGCTCATCTGAGCAGCTGCTGCAGTGTGTTTCCTCCTGCCTTAAAGGTCTCTCGCTTTTAACCTCCTCCAGTACCTTATCACTGTAAACTCTATCTGTAGGTCTCGTGGGCAAAGCTTCATCCCAATTATACTAATGGTAAAGGGAAAGAAATAGAGATAGGGAACTGTGTTTTTAAACCACATGGATTATGTTACTGTAGACAAAGAAACAGTAGCTGGATCTAATGAAGAGAGGAGGATATTCATTATAGATGAATCAGAAAGGAAAAGGCAGTGATGGAAAGTAAATATGATTTGGGAGTGACTGAGTTTGCCTGTCTTGACTGTCACCTACACTGTTTTAGTTCATTTCTAAGAAATCAGACAGGCAGCTGGTGATGGATGTGAAAACTGTGTTAAGTCTTATTTCTCTGTTTTATGAAGGAAATCAGTGGGCACAGAAAAAAAATTGATATACAGTGCAAATATGTAATTAACAGTATTTATACAAATTATTGCAGGGTATCAGTTTGAACAAAGGCATTATCTTAGCAGTAGTCAGAGAATCATTCATACTATGAAATCACTGAGTTTCAGAAAAAAGAAATCACATCCAATTGTGGCTTTTCATATGGGATGATCCTGTGCTTTCCATCTGTCTGCTTTTCTGAGTTCATGCAGGCTTCAGGGTCCTCAGGAGTGGCCAGGCAGGTGCAGCCCCTTGTACTGGGGTGGGCAGTGACTGCACTGCTGGTCCCCCGCTCGTGAATGCTAGTTCAGCCTCATCCAGTGCTACCACTGCTCATCCACACCCTGAGAGCCATACAAAACTTACAGCCTGCAGCTCTAACATCAGCATGGCAGAAGTCTCCCAAAGTGAGGGGAGTTACACCACCAGCCCTCCTAGCAGCCTTGGAAATACAGCAGCAGTCTCACCACGAGCTGAAGGCAAATGCTTTCCCCTCAGTGACTATAGCTAAATTTGTAGGGGTTTGGTTTTGATTGCCAAGGCGTTGTGTGCTGGGTTTCTAACAGGTGTGAAGCCACGAAGTTCCACTGACCTGCATGGATCTTTGCTGGACTTACAGCATTTCAGGAGTCTCTTCCCCAATAGGAATATTGGGTCAATACCTAGTTCCAAGGCAGCTTTGTCTGCTGCTTGTATTGCAAAGACTCTTTTTGAGTTGCTGAGAAAGTGAAGCACCATGAGCTCTGAAATTTGCTTAAATACCTTATTATTTTAAAAAAAACTTCTGCAATTCCACAAAATAGGTGGTTTTCATACCAAATATTTATCAGTGTCTGTAGCACTGTCAGTCAGACTTTTGCATTATTAAGTAGGGAGCATCTCTGTTGCTTCTTAGGATGCCATCATACAAGATGTAAGAGCTCATTTCTGCCAAAATTCAACAGTTAAGTTATTTTCCCAATAACCAGTAGTGGAGGTAATTCCATCCTAGGACAGGTTATAGCTCTGAACTTATGTTCCCCTGACCCAGTGGTGTTGTGTGTCTAGCATAAATTTAATTCTTTGTATAAAGATTTTAAACCTCTGTGGTACAAAGACTTGACCCTTGGTTTCCAGTGTCCCAGATGAATGCCTTGACTGTGCTGTTATAGAATGTGTTTCTTGCAATAGCATCTGTTGGAGCTATTCCATGTTTAAATAATTGAATAGTTACTAGGGCACAGCAAGAGATACTAAGTCTGTAATCTAGTAGTCAGGAATCCCAACTGAGCTGATAAAATAGAAATCTCTGGCAGAAACTGGGAGCTGAAGAAGGTTCATTGTCGGTTATCTTCCATTTTAGATGAAGATCCTAACTTATGGTATTCTGAGATTTGGGCTTTTACTAGAAAGGTCTTAGTTTCAATCCAGATGGAATGGGAAAAATGTAAAATCAAAAACTTTTAAAGAACTGAAAAAATATATATTCGACCATAGTCTAGGAATAAAGAATTCATGTTTTATTTGAAAGAAAGGGTTGCTTGGGACTAAAGTGTTTCAAAAATTCCGCTGTTAATCATCCACAAAGATCATGCATCACACACTCATCTGACCAGAACTGGCTGGTGGAGTGTTGTCAGTTACAGGATCAGGCCAAAAGTTTGTGAATTGCTGCCATTTTCCTGTTTCAGGATGGCCTTTTGGTGTACACAATACCTACAACTTAAGCAAGAGGTGAGATCTAGAGGTTCAAACACTGCCTTAGTTGTGGTAATGCTCCTGCAATCTGTCTCCAGTGCAATCTGTCCTCAGCTTTGGCACTCTGCTCTCATTCAGGTCCCCTCCTAGAAAATGGACAACAGAATGAGGAGCAGGGATTGTCAGCTCAGTGACAGAGTCTTCTTTAATAGAGCCAGTTCAATAACTCAATCAAAATATCATTCCTTTTCTTAACTTGGTGCTATCTGCTCGTAATTCCTCCATTAACTAGGAATGCAGAGTAATAGGCAATGTACTGCTCTGCATGTTAATAAGATTTCCAACTTCAGAAACTGTTTTCTAATGTTGTTTCAGAGGGTATCATCAGACTTTCCTCAGTTTCTCTCTTTAAAGTTAGCGAGACAACCTTGAACTCACCATGGTTGGTAATTGACAGGATTTAGCCCCAGAACTAATCATGATGGACAACTTTAAAATTAGTAGCTACGCAAAATGAAGGTAATAAGACTTCAGCTTGTCTGCAGTGACCACCAGCACCTGTGAAGAAGACAACTTCTTCAAACTCACTTAGAAGAACAACTATTCTGGCCAAGATTGGTCATGCTGTACACACAAAGCATAGTGATCAGAAATAAATCTTTAGTGCAGTAACTGTGAAGTACAAGAACTGAGAGATGAAGTTCTTGGAAATCAATAGAAAAATATTGATTTAGATTTATTGCAAAACCTGAAAGTACAATTTCAAACAAAGCAAACTTGAGGTTGTGGGGCTTTGCTTCTCTTTTACCGAATAAAATCCTGTAAACAGAGATGGGGATAAAAGGTGTCTCATACTGACTTCACATGGCTTGGAACTTGCCTTCAATCTTGTTTCTAAAATAATTATTTCTGTGTAAAACCTTAGATTTTAAAATAAATTAAATAGATTTTCCTGTTTTCAAGTATAATCAAAATTCCACCTGTGAGGAAGTTGCCATTTTCAGTGGAAAAAAGCCCAAGAAAACATAAATTTTAAGAAAACTGAATTAAAGTATTAGTTGTTTTAGCATCAGCAATTTATTATGGTGTTGGGGGGGAAAAAAAAGAAAAAAGCCTCTGCATTAGTGTCCTCCACATGACATCTAGTTCATAAGTACAGTCTGGTTATTGCTCCTGCGGCCAAAAGCATCAGCCGGCGTGAGGAAGGTAGCCAGAGCCTTGCCTCTGCTTGCACCACAGAGGACACGTCAAGAGAGATGCTTGCATAGCTCTGGGCTCTAACAGGCACCAGCTGGGTGGTCAGTGCTGGCAGGGTGAACTTTCCAGCTTTTGGGGAGCTACAGCTGAAGCTAAAAGCACAGTGCCACCAGCACCCTGGCAGGGACGCTTCACTGAGGCATAAAGACATCCAGACACACTGGTGTTACTACAGGTGTCCTTTACCCAGACTTTAAAAGTGTCCATTACAATTGTCAGAAGCAGGAATAGTGGAAGTTGTATGTCTGGATCAATCATGTAAGCTAGATAGGATTTGACAACTTTGGGAAAGATTAAATTTAGATATATCAAGTTAAAACATAAGACCACAACAAAATCAAGTAATTTCCAAATAATTTGCTTCTTCAGGTCCTCTGAAAATTTCCTGTGGAGAGGCTTTATTCATCTGGTCCCAGTTATTTTGGATATTTGCTGATCTTTTTTTGAAAAATTGCATGCCATGCTATTTAAACAGCAACCTTTAAGCTGTTTAAAGGAGGAGAGTGCAAAGCACTGGATTAATCTGCTTACAGCCCATATGGCCAGATGTTCCAAGGACTGTGGAGGAGCACAGGTCACAGTTAACCCTCATCCAAATGGCTTTCTCAGCAAGAGGGCTTTATTCCACTTGATGAATCAAACGGGATGGCATTTTTATCTTTGAAATTGAATTAAATATTCTGCTATCAAGAAGACAAATCAAGATGCAGCATGGTGTTCATGGGCACAGATTTGAGGTGCTGGGGAGTTGTGCAGTTAATTATTGCACTAATAAAAGCCAGGGGAATCTAGGCAAAAATGCATATTGTAATTAAAAGGTGAGGAGGAAAATAAATTTCTGCTTCTCTGTGGGAGAACAAGATATACAAAACTGAATTTTCTAATGTAATGAAAAGTGGCAGAAGGGTGATGACTGAGGAGGAGTGCTATTATAAATTAAAATGGGAGCCTTTACAAGCTGATAAATAGAGCATAATGAATAACAGTTTTAAGCATCAGCTAATTTATGAACACTGTTCAGCCTTCGCCCCAGCCAATTCTTGGGACTTCCTTTTCTTCCTAATGGATATGACCCATTCTGTATTGTTTTACAAAACCACCTTCTTGTCAAGTGGAATCTCTTTTTTCTCTGTAATTTCATTTGTGTTATTCTTCACAGGCCCAGTCAAAATATTGACTACAGTTTCTTTCCTTTTACAGAAGGGAACAGGCTTGCTCTTTCTGTGGTCTATTTTTTTATGTTAGTGATAGACATAGGCTATAAAAACTAGTATGTCATTAATTTAAAGATGGCATAACACTAATACTTCTGGTAGAGCCTTTTAAAAGGAGCAGAAAATCAATACAAAGCTGTAATTTCTCAACCAACTGGACTTCTCAGCATCCAGTACAAAAAAGATGAACATTTGAGTTTGCTGTTGCAGGAATGTGATGATTTCCAAGTCACCCAGGGGAGCAGAGATGACATTCTTGCTGCAGCCATAGCTCTCTGCCCAAGTTAGGAGATACAGGCTTTTTGTGTGCAAAATTGGTTTTGTGGCTCGGATTGTCTGCATTTGAAAAGAAACATTTCAAGTGTGGGGCAAAACCTCTGCGTGCATTGTTCATCATTACAAAGTCCATCATAAACGGCTCTGGTGTATTGTTACAAAGTTAGTGGGGTTTATGAGGACTGCTGATAATTACTGTGGTGGCTAATTGGGTTCAAAAGGTTTATGAGTAAGCAATCATCTGTGGCCACAGGGATGGACTGAGGTGAGAGCACATCTAGCAAACATTTTATCAATGCGTTAGCAATCGATACAGAGTTCATTCTCAGTTTCTTTTACATAACCAGTGTGGACACCCTACTGCTCATTTTAGGCTACTTGAGAAACTTTTATTCAAAATTTTAGACTCCTTGGATTTAGTTTTAGAGATTGAATGGGCATTTTCAAATTGCTGTCAAAGTGGCAATGAACTCTGGTGAAGTGTTTTTTAAGGAAAAACATGCTTGGGATAGAAGTGGTGAGAAATCCCAGCAAAGGCAACCGGTGACCACTAGATGCCCAGGTTATGTGAAAATAGAAAACCTAAGAAAACTTTTGGAAACCAGGATCAGTAAAGCCAAGACACAGTGAAGTATTGTAACCGTCTAATACAAGATGGGCGTTGTGATTATGTATCAAGACAAAGACATTTGCAAACTTTCAGATATTTTACTGGGAAAAATGCAATTAGGGTTTAATGTTTTCTCTTATTTTCTTCAATATACAAGGAAATGTAAAATAGTCACGCCATGCAAAATTGCCGTAGACAAAGAGTAATAGTTGCCACGTAGTTTTTGTGTAATCTATCTGCCACAGGAGCTCGTTAGGAAATTTGAAACAGAAATTTTTTCCATTGAAAAATACAGATTTAACAATAAAGAAAACCCAACTATAAATTGACTTTTTAACCTTGAAAAATTCTGAAAAAATATATATTTAAAAATATTTTTTTAAACTTTATGCCATAAATAAGAATTAGGAATGAAAACACAATGGCTTAAGTCTAAAAACAACATTTCAAATTATACTACTATATTAATCAGCATGCAGTTATGAAGTCACTATACACTAGCCAAAGGTATTTAGTATTTTGACCTTGTCGTTGCTGAAATTGATAGATTTTTACAATTGACTACATCAGCAAATGCTCTCTGAAAACACAGAATGCAAGCTATACAAACCACTGTGTATTCACGATGCACTCAGCATTTTCATCATGAAAGATGTAATGAATTACCTTACAATCACAATAAAATGCTTCTTATTTCCAAGTGAATCAGATATGGATCCCATTTCATCATAGTCAGGCTGTCACAATGTGTATAAAATTGACTGAACTAGTTAAAAATTTCTGTCACAGTGAGGCAACTCAAAATTTTACTTTTATTCTCCATATTTCTCTCTTATTAACCAAATTTCTATATATATGTCCTTTATCCCCTTCTGAATAAAATGTGCTAAATGTTCTTAGTTAGCTCTATAGAAAAAAATTGAAGGTCAAAAAAAAATCGACCATTTTGGTTTTTATATACATGCAATTGCTATTGTAACCTGGAATTAAATAGTTGCCTTTTATATTCATGGACAGGATAAAATGCTTAAGAAATTCTAGGCTCTTTTATAGCAGTTTGACTTTACATTGTTACCAAAATATCCCTTCTCACTGGATTTTGATATAAAACTTCTATTTCATGTGAGGTAATTACAACAGGCTTCAAGTATCTTCAAATCTCTTCTCTAATGGAGTTGCTGTAAGTGCAGGGAGTGAGTAGAGAGTGGTAAATTGTACCTAATGTGCCCTTTTCGTGATGTAAACAAAATTTACTGGGACATTTCTGAGACTGTACACAAAGTGAACTTAGTCATTAAAATCTCATTATCTTCATAATTTGCAGTACTTTGCATTGGGTGGAACAATATTTTATATTTGCATTTTGTTGCTAAGTGAGATCTACATGACATCATTCATTGTGACAGCTGACCCAGATGAATAATTGACCACAGTTTCAAAAAATATTATCTTTCCTCCTTTCTTCTTTTATTTTCTTTATGATCCTTCAGTCGTGAACCACAGTCTGAGTTAATATAATGAAACATTGAGCAAAACCTTTGGAACTAGTTAGAATAGTGGAAAACCTGATCGAATCTTGGCAACAGCAGGATAAATGTCAACACTTGCTTTGATTTTTAATGTTTCATTAAATGTTCATTCTTATTTTTTTATATTACAACATGATACATTAATAAATGATCTGTAGAATTAACTTTTGTATGGCCAAATGATAGTTAAATATCAAGAACCAGTGGTCATTCTTAGGCAAATGTTTTTTAGTTACAGGAGTTCTTAGAGGCTGAGAAGAAGATTATATCAAGTCACCAGAAAAAAACCCTACTTTTTCTCTCAGTAGCTTGTTCTTTTTTTTAACACTGTGCTGGTTGATCTAGCAAAAGATACCATCTCTCACTGCCAACCCTGTGCCATGTATCTTTAGACTGCCACAGCTACAGTGGCACCATTGCTCTCTTGTGTAATATATTAATGATTTCATGCCTGTAATACCCCAGAATAAACTGCTGCAAGGCAAAAAATGATTTAGTGGTGTGGAATTGTGTGGTGGTGCTCCTTTTTTTGCCAGGAATCTAGAGCATTTACTGGGCAGAAGACTGACTGGGCTTAACAGCTGGAGGTGCCACTCCTTCCTGAATTTTGTCTTCTCAGCGGTCAGAACTTCTTCCTTCCAAAGCCCACTGTGTGACACTTCAATTTTTTCTGTCTGAAAGAAATTATAAGAAAGTTACTGTTGCTAGAACCAAAAGGGAGGCTGAACTGGGAAATTTTGGTTTGGGATAAAATTGCGCAAACCCAAGAGATCTTTGGAGGAAGCAGGTGTTAAGTCTGTAGTTAAAGCCTGAATCTCCTTTTAGGAGCTGGAGCACACTGCAGCACACTGCCACTCTGCCCAATCTCCCCCAGTTTGTCCAGGCTTGCCTTCTGCTTTGCAGGGCAGTGGTTTTTTTGCCCATTTGATGGGGTAAGGGCACTGAATGCTCTCTAGGTGTAAGGTGTCTTTGCAGACATTAGAGAGATGTTTATCCAGCAAAAACTCATTCAGCCAGGGTTCCCATGCATTTCTGTGACACCAGGCTGATGCACTGATATCAAAGTGCTTCCTTCTAGCAAATGAAGAATATCTGGGTTTTGAGCAGGAGTATTAACAAATGCATTAATTGCATCCACAGACTACTTGTCATAGTTTAAAATAAGCTTCTAAGCTTATTCCACAAAATGTTTTCAGAGACCAATTCTAGGAAAAATCCCTGCCTTTGGGATATAGCAGGTTTTGCTGTATTTTCAATTGTGTAATCCGTGGAGATTTCATAGCAATCATGGACTGAACTTCCACAGGTTTTTATGAGACAAACTAAAGGAAACTACCTTTAGTAATTTTCTTTACTGGGCCTAAGACCATCAGAAACCATTCTTAGTCACCCATATGACCTGAAATAGAGGAAACAGATTATAGTTTCCTATTGGCACTGGCTAATGGCACCCACAGAGCAGTTCAGGTGCTGCGGTATAAAGTAATAGTCAAAAATTACAGCAAGAAAACACAGTGTGAAAATTGTTATGATTTTTTACAGGGGAAGAAGTAAAACCAACAAATTTGCTCAAACCAAATACAATAGAGATGGCACAGGTTCATAACTACCTTGTAGTAAGGATTAGTTACTGTTTTCTTGTTGTTGCTTAGACTAATATAAGAGGACTCCATTATTATCAGTTCAAAATTCACATTGCTGTCATCATTCCCATACCTCATTTTGCTGCTATTGCTAATAACATTTGAAGTAAATCACATTAAAAATGTAATCATATTGAAACTAAAACTGAAAAACAGCATTAGAAAAGTGAAGAATGGCAAAATCAACGATGTGTTAGATCAAAGTACAGAAGTGCTTATTCGTAATGGAATACCAAGTTCTTGTTTCACATGTTTGGGCTCCTTTTGATTATTTTAGATCCCCACAGCTGCTAAGACTTTGACAGGGACTCACATACAACAAGGCAATGAATATGGTAAAACTCAAGCCATTCACAAAGTGGTGGTTGGAGGCTGACTTTAAGCTGAATGTTTGTGCTTCGAGCTTCATTCCTGAATTAGGCAGTCATTGTCCCAAACCTCCTACTTTCTCCACCTTGCCTTATTTATCTGGAACATACTCTGTCAGGCACTTGCTTCCCACGCATTTTCTGCCTACAGACAAAACCTCCCTGTTTCTGAAGGTATGCTAGCCCTCATCTGGGAATGGACAGATTTTAATGTGAAATTGGAAATCTACTACGTTTCTAGACCCCGCATTAGACCTTGACTTCAGTCCACAGTTTATCTGTCAATTCCCATCACAGAAGTCCTTCAGGGACTAATTTCTATTTATCAAGTACTTTAGCCCATCAGTGACAAAAGAAGAAGAAAAAACAGTGTTTTTGAACTATAAAGGACACTTACGAGTGGTGTAGCTTGGACAACATTCCACACACTATGTTATTAGACAATTTAGATCCAACTGAGCTCCTATGTTTGTAATTGGGGCTTTGACTGATGTAGCACTATTATGTCCTGCAAAGTTCACATTATATTACTCAGATGGATATAGAGCACTGTATTCTGTATTTTATGGGGGGGGGGGTAATGATTATGATAAAAAAGGGTTTTGCATGCTAATGTAGCTCTGCTTAAACTGGCCTCTGTAACTGCAGGTAAATTTGTAGGAAAGAAGGAAGAAAAAGGTTTTTGCCACTTCTAATTGTTCTCTCTCTCTCAAAAAAAAAAAAAAAAAAAAAAAAAGAGAAGACTTTGAAATGAAAGGAGAATTTGTAATTAACTTCTTTTAATTTTGGTGATGAAAAATAGAAGTCCCTGTAACTTTTCTAATAACACAAAACAGTTCTAGATCAGGTTTTTGGGAAGTTTATATTTTTTCAGATTTGATAATTTTCAAAAGCTCAGCTTTATATTTGGTTTTGGTCACCCTAAAATAAAATTTCAGCTTGAACCATTCCTATTCAGAATTTAAAATGTTTTTGAAGCTTGTTGTTTAGGTTTTCTTACTTACAGGAAACCAAAGAAACAGATACATAGCACCCTTATCGAGGAAAGCTAATAATTAAGAGGTTAAATAGGGCAGTAGGTAAATATGGGCAAAGTAATCATAAAATTAATTGTTCCTGGTCTTGATTTTTTAATTATTTCTTTCTCTGATCTTTCTACTAGTAAAATGCTGGTATAGGATAAATATATTTTCTTTAACTGTATATGTAGTATATGTAAAAATCATAAAGAAAATAATAAACAAACTATGCAACAGGATAATCTATGGGACTTGTAGTAAGGTCACACTTCTGTGTCTATTATAATTACCCACAGACCCTGGGAGTCCTGGAGAGCAGCCAGAATACCAGGATGCACTCTTGTACACACACACACAGTAATAAACATATTCTTGGCACTAATTGCCTGTCCTTCCCCAGCAATTAAGGGACTGTTTTCTAGACTTTATCCATATGTTCACCAGCATAGCATTTGCTCTTGCTGTGCTCCTCTATCCTCTGTCCTAATGGTTTGTCAAACCACTGTTTGACCAAGCTGTAGGTCTGTGCTTTGCAGGCATCTCAGCTAACTCCCCTTGGCTATGGAGTGGAAGCCTGCCAACAGGAATCCCATACGTGGTTTATTGTCTGGAGAGCGTCCAGGCAACGCTGCTAATGCCTGCTGTTATTATTACCATAAATACTCCATGAAGCTGGGTCATATCCTTAAGAAAGAGGATATACTGGAATGGAGAATTGTCTTCTGCATGGAAGAAAGGAGAAAGAGGCCATGTGATGCCCCTGAGTTTGTTTTCAGCAGGACCCTGGAAGTGGTCAATGTTCCCTGCATATTGAGGAAATCCAAGGTAACTCTAAGCTGTGGTGCCTGTGTCCCTCCATGGGACTGAAGGGCCCTGTGCTACCCTTGGTTAGGAATAATGAGCAGCAGGTTGGAGGTGAGATTTGTTGGATTCATTTCTGTGGTACTGAAACAAACATCCAGGAGAGAGTGTTGCTTACGTAGAAGCAATCTGAGGTCAGGTTGTGGTCACCAACTCATTACTTCAGTAGTACATACCCTGTCAGAAGATTGCTGTCTCACCACCCTGCCACCAGATTACATGGAAGGAGAGCTAAATTTACCCAAAATTGATTAAATTCTTGAGTCTGGTTAAATTTAGGTCTTCCTTCTTAGCTCTAGACTTTCTCACTAAGATTGAGAAGTAAAGCTTCTCAATCCACAGACATGCTGTGTGTTCAGCAAACACATTCCTGTCACCTCTTTGGGAACAGCACATTATAATAGTAACAAAAAACCTGTTTATTCTTTTTTTCTTTTGGCTGGGCAATAGCCTTTACATAAGGCAGAGTTTCGGGCATCTTCCTTTTTCCCAGTTTTCATCATGGCAGAAATAGCATGTATATTCTCTCTATATATGTCTTCTTTGGAAAGCGAGACGTAATTTCTGGGGAATAAAAAATTTAAGCTAATAAGTGAAGCAATCCTCTTAATAATTAAAAAAAAATGTATTTAAAATGATTTCTCATTTTGGAACCTGCTGATCTCTGCTGTTTAATCACTTAAACATGTTTCAAGTTCCCTTTGTTATGGTTTGCCTATTAAATTATGTTTATTTCTTATTGTACTAGAAAGCTAATGATTCATAAATTTGAACTAATAGTGCTTTAGAGATTGCACTTGTTTTTCATTTTCATTTATTTTGTATTACAAAGGGGAACGCATAGCTGCTGCCTTTCCCCTGTAACATCTAACAACCCTTTCCCCTCATGGTATGCCACCATAAGAAAATACTGCAAAACTTCTTATCATAGCCATATCAAATACAGATTGTGAGTCTAAGCAGGCAGGTTGTAAACCATGAAAAGATTTGACAGGAAAGAATTTACATATATTAAATCCATGATTCACATTGCTCCCAGCAGAAAGTCCCATTCAGTACACCAGTCAGGAAAGGCTAATACCTCACACTGTCAGAGCCTCAGGAAGTTGCTATATTTAGATACCTAAATTATAGAATGCATCTATTAGCATGAACTTTATTATCATTATGATTAATGCTAAAAGTTAAAACTGCTGAAGAATTTAACTTACTCATCAGGAACAGTTTTCCCAGCTCCAGCAAGGGGATATATGAACAAACTTGCCTATAAAACATCCTGTGTCGTGACATGACATTTATAATATAATTATAATGCTAGAGCCTACACAGCAGTGAAGTAAGTTATTCCCCTCTCATGCTTACCGAAGGCACTTCTTACACCTCACTCATCAGGATGTAGAACAGGGATTAGGCTGTTCTTTGTGCTGCAAACTGCTTTTCTGACTGCAAAGTCTTTGAGCAGATGTGACTGTACTGCTACTTGCCCATAGCACCTCTCACCACAGGACCCAGTCCTGTCAGAGGCCCTGAGGTGTTTTCACAAAACAAAATGGCTCATCAGTCATGCCATTTATCAGGGCCTATATATCTATTTCTCTACTTCAGTTCTGTGTGTTCCTGGTATGATTTTCAAAATCAAACAGAAAATTTTGCAGTGTCGTGTAGGAGTCATAAGGAAATTAGCTTTATCCTTGTGGTGTGTGATTCCGGGCCAAAAATTAGTGATTTGACCTATTGTTATCATGACATTTGAAAAAAACTCTTTTTGAAAGTTTGCAGGGTCTGGCAGTTACCCTGCCAGAGATTTGTCCACATCATTATTGAATTGCCAGAAGCATAACAAAAAAATGTCTTTTCATTTAAGCAACATTTATCAGCTGGAGCTTGGTGACTGCCCCGGGCTCTAACAGCTATGAGAAATTCATGTTTAATCACAAGCATTATGCAGTATAAAAACAGATTGTATTTTTAAAGTTAACTGTATTCTGCTATGAGGAGTGGGCAGTGTCCTGTGAAAGCCTGTCCTGATGTGTTCCTACAGCCCTGATATTTGTATGCCACTGACAGAAAAACTTCTAGATGAGAAGTTTAAAGCTTTTATCATTTAAGTCCCTTAAATCTTAAAGACATCTAAGAGAAAGAGTGCCTTTAACCCAGAAACATCACCTACTGATCTGCAGAATCTCTGTTAGGAAAAAGTCACTCAGGCCAGTTTGTAGACTGCACTGGAAGAGAGAAACCTTTCCTGGGGATCCCCTGTCCACCAGAATTAGAATCCTTTTAGCACTGAATATCTGTAAGGAAGTATAGCCCCACTGCTCTTTACTGCCTGGAATACAGGAAGAGCAATGGAGGTCCTAAGCAGCATGAATGTGTCAGTGCTCTCAGCACAGAGCTCTTCTTGGAAATAAAAAATATTCTTTCATTCTAGTCTTCAAGGTTAACTGTTTTGATCATCGGAAGGGACACGGTATTGTTCTAGATTTACACCTTGGAAAATACTCAGACTTTGAATTCTGGAAAGCTTTCTGCTAAAATTAAATGCACAGGTGTATAAAAGCACAAGAAGTCTACAGAGAAAGGCTGTAGAAGGCAGGAAGGCTATTGGTGGATGCCATGGGGCAGCCTGTGCAGTCTAAGACACAGCCTGAGTCCTGATGGGCAGGGTCTTCTACAGGCAGATACAGTGGGTCTGCCCATCACAGGCATGGTGGACACACCTAATCTTGTTCTAAACGTCATCCAAGAATTATGAAGAGTCAATACACCAGAGAAAGCCACTGAGAGATACACCACATGTACACCTGGATGCCAGCCTCTGGAAAGTCATGTTCAAATCACATCTAGAGGATCCCCAACTCCACTGTTCTCCATTTGCCTCAATTTTGATTTCTTTATATAGGAACATTATGTAGCTTTAACCAAAGTTTTTGTGCTCTTCTCAGACCATGGATGCTCAAGGGGTTTTGTGAGAAAGTGACATTTATTTCCTGGCTGAGTCTGGATTAACAGTATGTAGCCTTGGTATTCCAGTGACATGATTGAAGTCATGATTATCCACTGGGACCATTGCATGTTAAACTATTTCCAGGACGTGGCATTCCCAAATAAATACCATACGAAGGTGTGGATTCCTTCTGCCTTAGTTTCAGTCATTAATAATAGTTCAGAGGTTCTCGTCAGGGCACCTCAAGCGCAGCGGGGCAGGCAGAGCCTGGCAGCTCATCACATGGCAGCCCAGCCAGGAGCAGGGAGTCACAGGGCACCTCCCCAGGCATTAGACAGGACAAGGCCATGCTGGGCTGTGGGACCACGGGTGGGCCTGGCTCAGCAGAGCCCATGGCAGCTGCTGGCCCCTGTGGGCTGACATGGGATCCCGTGTCCTGAGCAGAGTGGAGAGAGCCCTGACAGGTGCTCCCACCATGGACAGGGGCTTCTTGGGGTGTCATGAGCACATGACAGTGCCTCATGGCCTGGACAGCTTTGTTCAGACTCTCTGATAAGGAAGAAAGTATGAAACCAGCAGAATTGAAGTAAGCAGAGAAATTTTACTGTGAAACTTAAGATGCCAGGAGCCAAAAGAAATGTACTTCTTAAGCAGTCACAGAAGTTAAGAAATCTGTATCAAGTTGTACTTTGCACATATTCATGAATACTGAGCAGACACACCACTTGTTGTGTGCAAGAGAAAATATGGTGTCTGCATGCCCCTCTAGATCTGCCAAAGCCTGGCTCTGTATTGCTGCAGCAGTAAGAGACAGTTCAGATTTTTCTGTGAAAAAAATTGCCTGTCAAGAACCAGTTGATGAAATTGTAAGCAAGAAAACATGACATGTTGATGAACACATGAAAAATTAATGAAGCAAGCCACAGCTGCCCTGGGTACCATGATGGCATCTACACCTAGGGACACAGGATGTAAGATGCTTTAACAACAGGAGCTCCAGAAGCAGATTTCACTCTTTATTGGCACAGACAATGATTAAAGATTCAGGGCATTTATACTTTTGGACCATCTTTGTCTTGGCTGATATGAAGGCAAAGAGCTGGCAAGGAAAATCTCCTCGTTTCCTATAAAAAACTACACCTTAACGTATGGGCTTGTGCAGAACTCAGGAATGACAATAATTTTCAGAGGATTCACAGCAGAAAGTTTCCCACTTTGAAATCCATTTTATGGTCAGGGACTGGGTTTGTGAAAATATTTGACAAGAAATAAACAGAAAATTTTAATTCAATTTTATTTTTACCACCTTGTTATGACTCCAATCATACCTGTCCTTTTTGACTCATCATGCCCGTGTCTTAAATAGCCCATAGCATTTGGTATCACCCAAATGCTTTGCAGAGGAAATCACTGACACCTTAGTTTTACACACGAGGTACTGGAAAAGAAAAAGTGAGCCTTCCTGAGAGTTTTTAGTTTTGAAACAAAAGCCTGGGCTGTTTCATTTCAAAATCAGATCAAGCACTTTGATTCAGATTCTGGGTGGTATGAAGTGCCAGCGTCTCAGCTTGTCCCACAATATGCAGCTAACACTCTCATAATATCTTTATTCAGGAGAAGACCAGAAAAGCATAGTCCAGGCAATATTTATGTCCTTGTAGCAGCTAACTATCACCATGTCTGGGGATGGTTTGCAGTGAAAAATATCCCATGCTAAAGAAAGTCCTGAACCTGGGTCGTTTTCTCTCCAACAAATGGCAGAGCTGCCAAGCTTCCAGCCTGGGTTTATTTTATCAACATTTCCAATTTCCCTTTCAGTCAAAATAAGACTGTGGGACCATCTGAGCAGATAATTATGTAACTGTGAAAGTTCAGAGCATGCTGAACAAAACAAAATATGTTTTCCCTCATTTATGCAGACTAAACATATTGTCAAGGTTTTGAAGCAGTCAGTCCAAAATTTTCACAAAACACTGCAGTTTCCCAAGCAGCCTGTTAGTAAAAGAATTGCACCAAAATGTTATCCTTTCTATAAATGCTCATCTGAGGAAAGACTTAGCTGAATACTTCCAGTGCCTAATTAATTGCAGACATGTGAAAAATCAGTTTGCATACTCCAGTTGAATACTTGCCAGCTGAAGCATTCTGAAATCACTGGTGAGCTTCTCATAATTATAACAATTTAAAAATAATTATGGATCTGAGATATCAGCTTTGGATCCTTTTGCCTACATTCTTTTCTCACAGAGGACTGCATTCATTTGCCTAAATGTAGATAGCCAGTATCACTGGAGATGCCCTGGTGGGGTATCCAGGACATCTGCATGAGTCTTGCAGATGTGACATTAGAGCAACAGAAGACCCGTGCCCTTGTGGAGCAGCAGCTGGAGGCCAGTCAGGGTCCAGAAGGGCATCCTAAATGACACTGGATGCCTGTGTTTAGGTCAATGATCATGCTCTGACTGTCACATTTCCAAGCTGTTTGTTACAGTTGTGAAGGTTATAAGCCAGTGAAAGCTGACACTTGCATTTATTTGACTGGCATCAAAAGCTGCATCTCTACACCAAATATCCTGAGATGTTTGATAATTCCTGCTGCTCAAAGCAACTGTTTCAGGACTGATAGACCAAAAAGCTGACCTTTCTGGAAAGTTTTCTGTAACTATTCTTGTGATATATTTGTCACACGCTTGCATCTAAATCCTTAGTTTTAAATGAGAGAACAGTCTTACAGATGTATTTCTGAATCAGGAGTTAATGTAAATGGGTTTCAGATCCAATCCTACTGACTGATCTTTTCTGAACTGCATTATAAATGTTCATGTGCTGTATGTTTCATGGCCAAGACAAAATCCCCTCTTCTGAATTTCAGAACTGACAAGATCTCTTAACTGCAAGGGCAAGATGAGAGTGCTTGTACCTCTAAAAATATGTGTGTTTTATGGCGGACTGAGAAAAAGCTTTTACACTTTCAGGTTCTAATACACTATACTGTATGGTACTCCTGCCTTCATACTGTCAGCTTTTCAGATGACTCTTGGCTTTTAAAGTTTCCATTGAAATCTGTTTCAATCTAAAAGAACAGCAATATCCACAATAGGTTTAAAAACTCACTGACCTTCATCTGATATTAGCCCTCTGGCATTCTGCTGAAATGAGTATGGTGGGGATGAAGATATTCTGGGGATTTCCATTCACACTGAAAAGAAAAGAAAACTAGTTTTTGCTTGCAGCTTTTGCTAACAGCTGACTTTCAGCCCAAGAACATTTTGATATGTGGGGTGGACAGGAGAATCGTGAGAGGGATTCAGGATCCATTTCTAGATGTTTGTTCTGATAATTGCATCTAAACTGTGCTCATGCTTTTACCAAAACTGAAATGAGTGTTCAGTTGGTGACCAATTCTGTGCTGTACTTCTTTTCCTTGATGACTTCTATAATACTCTGAATGTTATGCTGTGCTAAGTGGCAGAATCCATCTCATGGCCACTAGTCAAGAGGCCAGTAAACTACCCTGAACTTCATTCACAGTTGGAGCATACTTCTCAGCTGAGTCACTTACAGAATTTTTGGTTTCAGCAAGTCCCATTCAGTGCACATACATCACACAAAAAGTTTTTCTTCCAAATTGCAGCCATCCAGACAGCCTCTGGCTCATAAGTTAAAAAAAAAAAAAAAAAAAGAAGTTAATTTAAAATCAAATTTTATTATATTGACATAGTTAGGCTCAGAGAACAGTAGACCTTGTTAATTCTATTTTTCCTTCTCAAGTAGCTAATATAAGGTGGCATAGTGTTATCCTCAATATAACTGATAATCATTATTCTTAATGCAGCAAAATTGGCCTCATTTTAAACACTCATGGGCTTTGCCTTCAATAAAGAAGTAAGATAATAGTGATATTCCTTAAAGGATGTTTAGGAAATTCAATTAATATGGGGGTAATCTTTTTAAGGGTAAAATGTACCACATATTCAGCTTAAGGCCTTCAGTCACAGGACTCTAATGAACTGACACTTCTCTAAGCAATACTCCCTTTTATCTGTCAGAAGAGGATATAGATTTGGCACAAAGCCAAGCAAGCAAGAAATGTAAATATCAATACAGTAACTGGGACATTTTGAATACTTATTTTTTTATTTAGTAACTATAGACTTTTCAATTTTGTATTTGAAATTATTAAAGTGAAAAACTTTAATAATTCATCTTGAATGAAAGAGAAGTTTTGTTCAGCTTGGAAAGATGTGCCTCATTGCATATTTTTTATTATTTTAAATTGCAGTTTCCAAATACCAAATCAAAGCATTTAATTAGAAATAAAGAAAATAGAAATAAAGGTTTCCAAGAAATGAAACCCTGTTTTTTTTATTAATTGAATTAATATTTGACAAGTCTTGTTGCTGTATTTCCTGGCAAATAAGAAAACTGGGGAAGGTATTTAGGCACAGAAGAGTGCAGATAAATGTTTTGTTATATTTTAACAAAAAGTGAACACATTATGTCTTCACCTTGGAATTGCACTTAAAATAGATATCTTTTATACTCAGAGATTCATCTGCTATTATCTGCTTCTTTGTGCATCTACACCCAGGTCACTTAGTCTACCCCAACTGTAAGATGAAGAAGCTTTTAAAAAAAAGAAAACAAATATTTGTTTTCACAATGGATTAGAGATAATCTGAGTATGAATCCCAGACTCTGAAGCGTTCAAGTTAACGAGGTCTTTTTGTTCCTGTAAACTAATGCATTATTCTCTTTATGCTCATTGTTCTAATGCATTATTCTCAGCAAATAATCAGGTACAGAGAAACACCTTTACCTTCGTATTTTACAAATCGTATTAAGCAGAGAAAAATATACTTAAGGTCAATCCTTGAGGATTTGGGCAATGCCTTCACCTTCGACTTGGCCAGCATTGGATGCTCCACAATGGGTTTGGGCTTCTTTTATTGTTGTCACTTGATTAGTGCAGACCTCCTAATCTCACAGTATTTTCTAAGAGAAAGAGGAGATTTAAAGCTTAAGGGTTTCAGTAGTTACCAAATGTAAGTAATGCTGGACATAAAACAAAACAGCCTACAGACCTCCATCTGCCTGCCCTTTCTATGGATCTGTTTACCAAGAGGATCTTACATATTTATTATTTTAAACACTGTGAATTATACCTCAGAACTAATGCCAAGCCATGATAATTCCCTTTAAATAACAAGTGACAAAAATGCTTGGGGTGAATCACTTATTTTTATCTAGAAATAGTCTCAGTAGCTGAGAAACATCAGGCAAAAATGTGTCTCTCTCCTAGTTTTTCCTCTCCAGAAGAATTTCACTTTAATACCATCACTAATACTAATTGCTTTTTACCTCTGTGCTTTTAAATGAATCATAATCTCTGTTAATAGGACAGACTGCCTGAATATATTTTGTTCCCCAGCAGCTGGTGTTAGCAATGATGCTTGGAGAATTTCTGGGGGACACTCACCAGGAGTGATCAGAGATGGAGCCAGCACAGCCCCCGGAGCAGGCTGTGCTGGGAGGAAACATGCCCAGGCAACATGGTGCAGCTGCTCCCTGGTGTTCCCATGGCTTTTTGGCCCTAACAACCCTCTGCAAAAAAAAAAAAAAAACAGCCAAAGAGCAGATGTGCCCAGATGAATGCCACTCTGAAACAAGTTCAATTATCTGAGGAAAAGTTACTGGCAGCTTGGTTTTGCTGACATTAATCGAAGAACCAGCTACTACAGTGGAAAGTATGTGCATGTGAAAATTGCAAGGGAGGCAAAAAAGAGATTTTATCATCAGAATGAATTATTTTCTGGCAAATCCATAGCTTATTCTTTTGCTTCACATAACTGTTACCCATGTTTTTCCAATACCTTAATATGTAAAAAGTGATACCTATGAAGTATTTCTACTGCTTTTTTTCTTCAGTTCTGCTGAGGAAAGTAGAACTTTTTGGAAAGCATTGGACTGAAAAGTTTGCTAAACCTGGTTAAAGTTAGCCTGAATGCAATGTGTGCTATAACTAGACTGTCATTTTGGCCATCCTGACAGTATAATGTAAGCTTATTCAAGTATGGGGAAAAAATTGTTTTCTGTCTTATATACTGTTGAATTTGAATTTCAAATGTGAGAATTAAAAATCAGAAGAGGCTGTTCTTCCATTAAAAATATCCTGTAAACTTTCACCTATAAGATTTTTATCACAATTTGATGGAAGTAAGCACTTGAAATAAAGATTTTACAGGATCCCTGTCACTTGACTGATTTAAACTCTGAAGAATCACAAGTTCATCCAAAGACTTTGCCTCACTGATCAGCATAATTTTCTCTCTTGCTGCATTCACTCTTCAGTAACTGTTGCTCTAAGGTGATAAATTCTTGTTGGGAAATATTCATCACTTTAGATTTCATCTGTCCAGGTTTCAGAGACACATTGTAATGCTGCAGATCTTCCCAAATAGTGAGATACTGGTCCCATTGTAAAAAATGTTGAGTACCTTTCTACACAGTCATATATAAGCAAATTAATGATCTACAATAAATCTTACATGCATTCACTGTCATTATCAGTAGTTTTAGAATCAGTTTCTAAGTCTGCACCGGGTGAAGCCAAAGATCACCTTATCTGCCATCATCACAAAGAGGGCCAAAGCACAGATGAGCAGGAACCAGGGCATGCTGTTGGATAGCCATGCAGAAGCTGGGATTTTGGGAGAAATTCCACCAGTATCTCAGAGGAGGGATAGTTTCTATTGCCTTAACTATCAAACCTGTTCCCCTTGTGAGTACCATGGAAAAGAGATGACTTGTTTTAGCAAACAATTTTTTGTTTGCTTGTAGTGTTAGACTAGCAATCTGCCTCGCCCTAGTAACAAAACAAATTCAAGGTTTAGATGGAATTGCTCACTCTTCAGAGCCATCCAGCCCTTTCTTTTAGAAAGTGGGTTATGTGTTATAAAAGGAAGCCATTTTCAACAGAACTGCCCAACCAGAGATGGCAAAAAACTACTTACTTGTTCTCGGTTACTGATACTGAAAAACAGAAGACAGACATGGGTGATTTCTGCATCTAGAATGGTTCGAGGACACGTCTCTTCATTCCTCCCATTCCATGTTGTACAAAGTCAAATGCTTCTTGTGTCAATTAAAAGGGCTATTGAATGTAGAAAGCAGGAAATCAGAGAAATACAAGGAAGATATTTAAAATGCTTTTGTCAATCCCTTGCTTCACACCTTTTTTTCTCTCCTTGTCCTTCTAATCCTCCATCCCAACAACTTTGAATGTTATTTTCTTCCAAGAGTTTTACATCTTAACCTCCTCTGTTTTTCATTGTAACTGAAATCAGTTATAGAATCACAGAATGGGTCAGGTTGGGAGGGACCACAGTTGTTCATCTGGTCCCACCCCACTGCTCAAGCAGGGACATCCCAGAGCACATGACACAGGATTGCAACCAAACAGTTCTAGAATATCTCTGGTGAGGGTGAGTCTACAACCTCTCTGGGCAGCCTGTTCCAGTGCCTGGTCACCTGCATAGTAAAGAAGTCCTTTTTTACATTGAGGTGGAACTCCCTGTGCATCAGTTTCTGCCCATTGCTTCATGTCCTATTGCTTGGCACCACCAAGGAGAGCCTGGCTCCAGCCTCTTGACACCCTCCCTCCAGGTATTTGTACACATTTATGAGAACCCCTCAAGGTTGTCTCTTCTCAAGGTTGAACAGGCCCAACTCTCTCAGCCTGTCCTTGTGAGAGAGATGCTCCTGTCCCTTATTCATCTTTTTAGCCCTCTGCTGGACCAGGAGTTCCATGTCTCTCTGGTACTGAGAAGCCCAGAATTCCATATGTACCTTATTATCTTGCTTAATCACTGTATCTAATTCCTGAGAGGCAGTTTGTTCTCCCACCCTTTCCCCAGATACAGAAGTGAGTTACTTGTGTGTTTGGCTTTGAAAATTCATATGCATTAACTAAGCAACATCATCAATACCCATGTAAGAAGACAAGGTAAAAGAAATGAGCTTTCTATTTCAGGTTGTAGGTGTCTGATACTCTTATTTAAATGTCAGATTGTGCAAGTCCTATCTTCTGTGAAGATAAGCTGTAGCCATATTATTCCATTCCGCCTGAGAAGAGTTGTCAGCTGTGTTCTGGATCCTTGTAAACTAAATATTTTGTTTCAGTGAGGAGATACCTTGAAGATGAAGGCTGGGACCTTCACTTGGTTCTGCATTGCACAGGGAACAATGTAAAGCACAGCAACCAAGCTTGACACACTTGCAGTGGCTGTGATGTTGAGAAATACATGCCTCTGCACCCTGCTTTAGCTGGCATCCTTCAGTGCTATAGTTTCCTGGGGAGGTATCAGGCATTTCCATAGTCAGAGCCTGTGAGGAATGAAGGCTTGAAAGCTGAAGGTGGACTGTTAATCATAGGAAAGGCTGTTAGGTCTGTCAAAAACATGCGTGGATTTAACTAAACAGCTTGTAGGATTAAGCCTGAAGCATATCAAGTACGTTTTTCCTCACAGGTTTTCACTGTTTCAGGTAAAGTGATTTTAATCGTAAATCTAAGCAGTGAAAGTTTGTTTCTACAGGAGACTGCATCTGCCATTGCATTAGCATATTCATTGTTTTTAAAATTCCCTCTGCTTTCAGCTCAAATATTTGATTTCCACATGGCATTTTGTATGTTCTTTCCTTGCCATATTCTTGTGCTGCATCACCACCAGACTGAATCCTGAGTATTCATTAGTTCTGAGAAAGCTATTACCCAGTCAATGACCCACGTATTTCTTTATCTAATGTACTGAAAAACAATTACATTTCTGATTTCCTTTATTTTTGCTGTTTTCAGTTAGAAAATAGAAATCAGATTTTAAAAGAGAAAATTAAATGGAAGTCTCATTCATCTCAGTTAAAGTTTTATGTTAGTCAAATTGCCATACTAAAAACTAAGTTCAGCATGTCAACATCATGAAAAGGCTGTAACCTCTCAACAAACTGTTTCTTTTCTTTATTGTTACATCAAATATCCCAGACAGATCCTTAAGGACTATACATCAGAGGAACAAAGGCCTGTCATACCCTTTGTTCTGTTTTGTTTGAAATTAAGTATTTCTTGTGCTTATTACCCTAGGCATAAAGCTCTAACCTTATTCAGAATTTCATCATTTATAAATCATATGTCCTCTCGTTTTCATGTTGTTTCATTTTATGTGAAGGGTTTGGATTAGCTCTATCAATCCTCATTGCAATGCTAAGTACAAAAATTAGGTACTACAAAATCACGTGCAATGAATATAAGCTCTCTTCCTCAATCTGTCAGTTGAAACTTAAATATTTGAATCTATTTACCATTCTGATCATACCATAACTTGCCCAGTTAAAATATATTATGGCAGCTTCATTGTGGGTATCTAGAGCAGTACAGTGTTGCTTTAGATGGCTCAGCTTCTCCATGGAAATGTTTTTTAAGAAGCCAAAAGAGCACCTTGCTCACTCCTTTGCTCTCAGTTGTAGGGTGGGTTGGTGGCTATTTATCTCAAGAAATTTCTTAAGCTTATCTTAAGATAAACCAGCCATTTAGATACAATAATATAGTATCTATGAATACTTAAATACCGAGTCGGTGTGTTTCTTCAATGCACAAAGCTGAGAAATAAACAGAAATTAGAAAGGGAAAAGAGTCTCAGGGTGCTGCTAGAACTGAACATGACAATTCTCTCTGACCCTTCTAGAATCTGTTGGCTTTTCCATTTAGATACATGGGTACATTTATCTTCCTAACAATAGGGCAAGAGTTGGAAATCTGAGATACTGTGAACCTCAAGGACTTTGCTCCTTCCTTCCCTTTCCACCTGTGTTGCTGCTAGTCTTAGGAAGAGGTGAGGGGGAGAAAGGATACAGAGTAAATACCCCAGGAAGAAAAGCTGCAGAAAACCTAGTTTGCATATTTTCAAGTAGCAGCATTTGGAAAGTAGCAGACTTAACAACTTTACCTTGTGTTATGCAGTGTGTGTCTAAACAGAGGGCTTTCAACTCAAGTGCCAATTTCCCCTTTGTACGTTTTGATTTGAGCTCTCAATAAGCATTTCTTTTTACTTCTAGGCAATAGTCTGTTACATATGGGATCACTTCTATTTTATTAATTTTTATTACTACATTAAGGTCATATGAAGAACTCTTCCGTTCAGTTCTATTGCAGTTTTAGGACTTTTTTTTTTTAAGTACTTTTATTAAAGCCCCATATTAAAGCATTTATTAAGGTGCTTTAAAGGTAATGAGTAACTAACTTTAGAAAGAAAATCAGAAGTGATGTCTTCTGGAAAATGTAAAAGGGATTAAAATGGTCCTTATAATGAATAGCTAAATAGAAAGGTCAAAAAACTTACAAAATCTGAACTGTTTATCGAAATGTATTTATTTTCAAGGAGGCAAAATGAGCTTTTCCAGTATTTGAATGGTTAAAAATTCTGGAGCAAATGCTTTTCCCTGTGGTTGAAACATTGTCACATTTACTTCAGCTCAGTTTTTCCTGTGGGGATTAATTTATTTGTAATGCAGAAAGTGTTCTTGGTAGAATAATTAGCTTTTCAGGGAACACAGCTTAGACCTCTTTGGAGCCTATGTAATTAGAACTCAGGAAATAGGTTCATCACTACTGCTGCTATTTCATTACTGAGTAATCATTTGTATCTAAACACACTACTCTTCGGAGAATGACTGTCTGTGGTCAGATATGCTAATACGCCCCTCATTTGCATTGCAGTGTGTTTAGCAGCATACTTTTTGAGATGGGCAAATAAGTATAGCTGGATTTTTGTTTCCATTGTGTTACTAAGACATTGATTTGGGTTACAAAGTCTGGGGTGTAATAAGCACCCCAAGCCATTTCGCCAGATTCTAAAAAAGAGACCCTTAATCACAGAAATCACAGGGACACATATTTTCTGCTTTATAGAGTTTGTATATCAGAGGAGTGACTTCGAAGTGGAAGGGAAAGTAGCAAAAGAGTTTAGGTCTCTCCATCCAAAATACCCTGAAGTTGGGTATTTTTAAAGTAATTTTGGACTTCAGTGACAAATGTCTACCTAAATCCCTTGGCAGCTGGGGCTTTTCTAGCTTTGGCCCTATGCTCTAAGTCACCACTAATATCCACTCTTAGAAATAAAAGACAAATAACACTTCCTGAGATAACTACAAACCTGAGGTTTATGCTCTTTCCTACAACTTTGGAGGATGTAAGTAGTTGAAAGAGACTGAAAGGGGAATTTGCACTTTGTTTAGAACCTTTTATTCATACACTGAGGTCTTTTACCTAAAGGATGTTCTTTCCTTTGCCTGTAATATTGTATGCCTGCTGTGACTCTGGTATTACATAAATAGAATTTAGTATCCATGATCCTTAGAACCCTTAATCTTGGGCAAAATAGCCAGCTTCACTGAACTAAAAAATTTAATTTTTTACTGAAAAATGCAGCACAAACATGGGAGGGTACTAGGAGTAAAAATTTTATTTCCATTGCAAGATGCATCATTTTGGAAAGGCTTGTTTTTTACTGTTTTTCAGTATAGTGCAAGATTTCAGATACCTTCTTCATAAAGTTGCTGATTCTCTTTTGAGAAAGACAGGAGCTAATCATGATCTTTTTAATATGTGGCTACTCAGCAATCTGTCCTATGGCAACTGTGGGGTCAACTTTCACCAGAACCTCTGCCACACCTGATTCAGATTCGTTCATCCCACTGAAAGTTTCCCATTTCTCTAGTGGTCCTCTCATAGTGCTTTCTCACCTCCAAGAATACCTGCCTGCCACAGAGCAAAAGGGCAGCTGATAACAGGAGGAAGAGACAAAGGAGTCAGTGACAAACACTTCTTTTAAAGAAACCAGCACAGCAGATTCTTTCCTATCTCAGGCCTGAAAGGAAAACAGCAAGCGTGTAATCTGGTCTAACAGAGGAGGAAGAGGCAGAGAACTGCGAGGTTAGAAACAAGGTTTCATGTATTTTTTTTTAAAGCTAACAGGATACCATGATTTAGCTAAAGAAGCAAATCTGATTACACAAAGTAGCTGAGAATCTGTTGCACCCACTAAGTAAATGAAAGCTGTGGTTTCTCACAATAGCAAATTTTCCACCACCTTCACTAAATAATCCCCAGGAATCAAAACTCATGTGCATAACTGGCCCAGAGCTTTGAATCACACTTTGGAAGTGAAGAGGAAGCTTGCTAATGAGCTGGCTCATGCAATCTTGCATTACTTGTGGTTTTTGTTTTTCAAGCAATTATCTCTGTTCTCCACTCTGCTGAAGAGTGGTACTTGCTGATGGAAAACTGAGGAGGTGGATATTAAGGCTGTTAAGAAACCTTAGTAAACAAGCAGATTAAAACTCTCAATTTCATTTTAGACACATGAACAGCAAAAGACTTCTAGATGAAAATGTTGGACACTGAGGATTTGATTCCTTGCTGAAGCAAGAGTAATCGAAGGCCAAAGAATTATTATTATAATCTGAGCTATAGAGAGCCTATTCTATTGAAAGAGACTGAAGGAGCTGCAGAGCTTCGAAAAGCCTTACTTAACCTTCCAAACTGAGGGCTATCTGTATGGAAATATCAGAAGTTAAGTATCAGTAGGTGTAGCAGGTGATCATGTTCTATGACTTCAGAGGTGTTTCAGTTCTGTAGTTGAGGTTCCTTCATCCCTGTGAAAGCCCATTCAAATCAGTCACCCCCTTCTCAATGACTTAAATGCTATCTGGATCAAATACTGAAGTTTGTTCTCCTCCTTCCTTCACTTCTATCTTACTAGCTTCTATTTTAGACAGAAATAAATGTGTGACAGTCATTCATAGAAACACATGAATGGCCACTCCTTTTCTTATTAACATAAAAGCTGGTCTTCACAATATTCCACTGCTTACAGGGAAAGTTGTGTCTAAAGCAATTTTCCCTGAGACTTTAGGTCAGCAAGTCTATAGAAATGCTGAGAGTCAGCAGTAAGTGTACTTCCTGCTGGTGCAAGAGGAGAATATGGTTTGGCTGGGGTGGTCTTCCTCAGCAGAGCTAGCCACAAAACTATTTACTTCTGCAAGTCAAAGCTCCCCATAATTTATTTTCACAAACAGAACTACAGATTAAATGGTTGATTTCCTCTGCATCTTGTAAAGACATAGAGGTCTTTTACTGCTGATGACTGGGAAGTACTTAAGCACTGTTAGGATGAAAGACAAAAGATGAAATAGAAAGGACTTTCTCTGCTAGAGTTGTCACCTGTAAAGCAGCAGTATTTAGCTTCATGAAATTGTTCTCATGCACTTCTAAGTACAGCCAGGAAGAAGGTAGCAGTGCTTTTCTGAATGCTTGAAACTGACTCTGGGATCCTGATCAATGGCCAGAAGCTATCCATAAACTGCATGAGCTCTGCCTTAAGATAAGGAATGGCAAAGACCAGATGTAGGAAGAGAGAACAGCCTAAACTTTCAAACTATATATACGTACAGAGAAATTTAATGTTAGTTTAGTCCTCTTCTGTGAAAAGCAATGATTCACCAGAAATCTACAGGTTATCAATTAGTATGGAAGTTGGCCCATTTTCAGTTGGGTAAGCACTGTAACTCCTGATTTAGAGCTAATGTCTTAGATTTAAGCTTGGCTGGGCCTGTATTTTATCACATAGCTTGATTTTTGAAAAGTATATTAAACAACCCCCCAAGTACCTAAATAGAATGCCTGCCTTTAGAAGGGAGACTAAAGAAATGCAACTTATTGGCAAAGATCACATGGCATGTTCTTAGCCATTAGGATAGAAAAATAACAGACTGGATGCCTGCCAGTCCTAGAAGTGTGGAAAATTAGATGCCATTTTGCACACAAATCAATACAGTAAGTGGGAGATCTTAGGTCTCCCAAACTGTCTGCAAATCTAGCTGCTAATTGACTCAATTAATCTCTGATCCTGTTTCCGCAAAATGATATGCTTAGAATAAGGAGAGACTGGCAGTGTTGTAGATGATTAGAGAATATTCCTTTAATGAGCCTTGCTCAGCCATGAGCAGTTAACTGACCATTAATCTTCAGAAGGAAAGAAACAGGCTCTGCACTGACAGCAACGGGAAGAAAAAACTTTGTCAACAAATAAGCCTTTTAAAGAACTGCTAAAAAAGTGATTAGATGCGCTGGTGATTATTATAATCATTATCCATCTGTGGCAGGTCCTTCACTAAAATCCACCTTCATTCCCTATGCAGGCCATGAATTCTGCACAGATTTGCTTCCTGAAGCTATTAATGCTGCCTGATTCTTTTCTGAATAATTTGTACTCCAAACACAAGATGTGGCAATGGAAGATACTCTGAGAAACAGTTTACTTCTCAAAATGTGAAAATAGGTACAGCATCAAGAACTGTTACTGCACATACAAACCGTGAAACAGAGGTGATGAGAATGAGGATACCACACATTTGCTTGGAAATTAACTATGCACTAAAAGTGGATCAGGATTGCCTCTTCTTTTTATATACACAGACAAACCCTGGCATCTTATTGTGTTTACTTACGGAGGTACAGAGGACACAGAGGAAACTACTACAGCAAGGCAAAGGACAGTTAAGGGTAATTGTAATAGGATTTCTATATATAGAAAGGATGTGAAGCCACTTTTAGCACTTACTCATTCTTTCCTGGTACAGGATGACAAACTGTCTGATGTTTCTTCAACAGTATTTTAGAGCAGAACCATTTTTAGGCTGTATTAGGTTATTAGTCTATTAAATGTCATGCATTAGGTACAGGACACTAAAACAAACAGATCATGGATGTGAGGATGAACTTCAAAATTTCAAGAAAAAGAGCCTAAAAGAACAGAGGTAGAGAGAGAGGTAAAACAATATTTCTGTACAGACTCTTTTTTTCTGTTAGATGGTTCTGGAAATTAAGTTATTTATGTATTTACTCTGAACTGCATAAAATGCATCCTTCCAGTAAACTTATCCAGGTTATAGCCTGATCATTGGCTGTTCACAGTGATTAATACCTAGGGGCAGGTTATGATTTTAGAAAATTTAGTATGGAGAGTTTCTGTGTGTACCAGCTAGGGACTAGGTGATGCAGCTAGGGATTAGGTGATTTTTATTTATCATTTGTATAGCTCCAGGAATATGCATGGAGTTTTCCATAACAAAGGAAAAGGTCAACTGCTGATATGAAGAGACTAAAATTGTAATGAGGCATAACACCCTAAAGCCATGATAAAGCACAGGAGAACAGAGCAGAGGAGGACAAGAGTTTCACTGGTGTCAGTGCACAGTAATATATAGCTTACAGACTGTGTTTTTACACAAAGACACAAAAATGCATTGGCTAATGTGCTTGTGAATACTTCTGAGCACTGGAGGGAACTGTCCAAGGGAATACTCAAAAGACCTGAAGGGTAGGAATTTGTCATTGTATTATACTATAGAGGATGCTGCTTCTGATTCTGGAAGATGTGAAAAACATAGTTTATCAGTTTGGCAACCAACCACTTGCTGCAGGTGTGCTTAGTGCAAACCTGGAGGAAACAAAGTCTGATCCAGCAAATGTACATGCTATTAAACAGCAAAGATACTCTGTGAAACTTAGTGTCTTACGTTAGCTGTGCTTGTCTGTCCTTCCCATGACACTATTTCAGGACTGTTAATATTACACTATTTATTTGAGCTTTTGAATAGCAAACCATGTGACACATCTTTGATTTGCATGGGCTGTCAAAATAGGATACACTTCTATCAATTACATGTAAATCATATGAAATATCTCTTTGGTGTGAGTAATGATGTGCCATTTCAGTTTCTCTCTCATGTCATCATGTTTGTAGCCAGTCAAGCTTTAGTTCCAGACCTTCACAGAAGCATTAAACACTACCTGCCACTCTGCAAATATTTTCTGGCAGAAAAAGAAGCTGCCATTGCAGGGATGGGAGCTGTGCATGTGCACGGAAATTACACATAGACGAGCCTGATCATCTGGCAGAAGCCTGAGGAAACATTCTCATTCAGGACTGCTCACTTTGGCTTGTAACTACAATAGACTATGAAAAAAAAAAATCAAATATTTATGGTCTGCTCGTTCCTGATCTCATCAGTAGTCTCTCAAAGTCACATGCTCACACACATATGCTGTCAATTACACCCTGTTCACAGGCTGCCTAATATCACTTTCTCCCCCTTCCCTTCCCTTCCCTTCCCTTCCCTTCCCTTCCCTTCCCTTCCCTTCCCTTCCCTTCCCTTCCCTTCCCTTCCCTTCCCTTCCCTTCCCTTCCCTTCCCTTCCCTTCCCGTGGAAAATATTAATGATGTGCTTCAAATAGCCATCTAAATAGCTATGAAGCCCATGAGAAGGCTTTCTGATGATTTAAAGAGTTTGTCATTAAACACAGAGAAGAAAACATCTCATAGGATTCATGGAACCCTTTCCTCTGCTTTCTTTCAGAGAATTCCTTGGGAAAAAAAGAAAAAAAACACAAAAAAAAAAACCCCAACAAAACCAACAAAAAATCCCCAACCAAACAAAAAAAAACCTGCATTGTCTCTCGTTAATTTACCACTTCCTTCCCATGGGGACTGACCTCTGCAGTGCTGCAGTGCATTGTCTCATGACAGCTGAATTTCATATCTGAAGTGTACAATGGGGCATGAAAGTATTAGATACCTTCTGGTTTTGAAAGAAGCAACCAAGAGAAGGGTGAGGGTGTTTCCACTGAAGGATAAGGGTGTTTTCTCCTGGTTATTTGAAACAGAGTCAAAACCAGGCAGGATAAATGACAACTGTGAAAAACCTTTCTTCAAAGGTTCTGATTGATTTGATGGGATTTCTCTACCACACACCCTTAGGAAGTCTGGAAATAGATGTGAGCATAATGACATAGATTTCAAAGTGAAGCACAGCATTATATTTTGTAAAGGTAATTTTTTCATGTTTTTGCCAAATTTTGTCACTAAGAATTTGCTTTTAAACTATCAAAAGAAACATACACGTACAATAATGACAAATTAAATCTACAGCTGAAGGTGGAAGGCTTTTTTCCTTTTGAAGCTGAATTTATTGCTTTGGGAAGGCATCAGATTGATGGATCCTGAAGAGCCCTATTCATTCATAGAACAAATTACAAGCTTCCCTTCATTGCGGCTTTCCTCATATTCTAAAAAAGAGCAGCCCCACAAATCTACTTACAGCAATGATAAATATTTAAGACACAAGGTCGGAAATATACTGTAATTCATCTGGTGACAGTGTTCTATTCCAGTAGCTTTATATCTTTCATAGAGATGATTAATGACCTTGGGGCTTTAGGTATGGGCTGTAGAGTGACAGTCCCACAATGTAAATACATCCAAAGGCTCAGACGATGAAGCGCTTGCTCCAGCCAATGGCAAGGAAGATAATTTCTAGGTCCATATGCTATGGGGAAATATCATATGGAACCAATGAGTGTTCAGAAATGTCAGTCATATATTTTGCTAACATGTAGTTGCTAAATGGAGCTGTTTAGTGGATGCAGCGGTAAGCAAGTAGCTTTTAGCCCTGCTTCAGAAACAGGGTACTTTAATCAAGCCCCCAATTTTTCTAACAAGTCCTTTGTTTGTATCGCAAAGAAAAATAGCATATTGGTCTAAAAGATGCTATCCTTCTGCCCCAGCATATTTCCTGCTTTTTTTTTCTCCCTTAAGCCTCAACTGTTCCTGGCTCAAACTGGTCTCTGCCCTTCAGCAAACGCAGTCAATCCCTCTGCTCATCCCAGGCCGCATTAGTAGCTGTTATCTGCTGGCATTAACTGCAGCTGCTGGACAGCAGGGCTGAAAGGGAAAAGCTTTCTGTGACTGTGCAGAAGCCTAGCAGCCCACTCCTTCCTTCTGTGCCTGTGCACTCAGTGAACCCCCCTGTGCAGGCACTGTCAGCACAGTTCCCCCACATCGCTGCCTCTGGAAATGTCTGCTTTCAGTTGGTTTCCTTGTGACTTTCCTTTTAAAAAAGAGTATCCTTTTAGATACAGCCTCTAAATCTTTTTGATGTTTGCCTATCAGTGATTTATTTCTACCATATCAATAAAACATAAAAATGAGCACACAAAAGTTTATTATGTTATGATAGGAGGTTTGTTCTCTTGTTTAAACTTAGAAAAGCTCTAAACAAATGGGAGGTATTTTCTGGCAAAGGAAGTTCCCCTTGTCTGATATAATATATTCTCCTTACAGTTTCCAGGTAACAACAGTGAGAGAAAGGTGTCTGTAAAAGAGAAAATTTGTTAGCAGTCAGGCTAGTACGGCATGGAAAAAACTACAAAAGAGTCTCAGAAATTCCTGAACCATAAGTATTTCCCAAGTATTCTTTTTTATTATAATTGTGTTTCATTCTTTTTTTCACTCTGGCCAGTCCAGGAAACCCTTTCAATTGTTACTCATTTGTTGAATTGTTTCATTCCAGTGTGTGTTTGAATTTATTTTCTATATTGCCACTTAACGCACACACAAAAAAAAAATGGTGGTCTTCAGATGCAATTTATAGTTATGATAATTTTGCTGTGGCTTTTTACTTTCTGGGCTAAGATCAATTTCTGCCATATTAAACAAGTCAGAATGTGTGACTTCCAGTACTTTTTGGTAACAAGATGTTCTTCTATATGGAACATAAAACTGGTCTTCAGAGTGGAAATTTTTCAGCAGTAAAATAAAACAAAAAAATTATGGCAACTGTTTCCATGGGTTATATTATTTATTTATGAGCCACTCTATGCCTTTTATCTGTTTATTGGGGGAATTCTGAAAAATAGTAGGAATTATAGTTGCACGTACAGAAATGGCTGGTTTTCATCTAGTTAGTTCAGGACCAGTAGCACTGAAGTAGGGGCATGTGATTATGTTCCCCAAAGGGTTATTCCTTCAAAGCTGCTGCATATCCTGAAGTTTCTAGTCTCACATCTTCACCACAGTGAATGGAGTTCTACATGCAAATCTCTGCTGGTAGGGAGTAATAAGGCTTTTCTGGCTAATGGCTGTTTAAAAAATGAGCCTAGAACTTAAATGTCAAGGAAAATTATTTCTAACCCATCCATTACTAGTGAAAGATTATACAATTCACATTAGCAGCATTGAAGCTGCAGCCTGAGCCAACACAGAGGGTCTTTACTGATAAGAACAACCATCAGCAGTACAAGATCCGCGAGAACCCTGGGAAGTTCTGGAAAAAGAAGAATTTACCCTCCGTGGAGTAGAATCAGATTAAGAAACATTTAAACAAGCTGGGGATCCACAAATTGATAGGACCTGACAGGATAAACCCACAAGTGATGAGGGGTCAGGTGATACCACCACAAGGCCACTCTCAGTTATCTTTGAAAAGTTGTGGTGATCAGGAGTGGCTCATGTGAACTGGACGAAAGCAAATGTCACTCATTTCTTCAAAAATGGCAAGGAGGAAATAACAGACTGGTCAGCCACAACTCAGTCCCTGGGAAGGTCATGGAACGAATCATCCTGGAAGCTGTTCCCAACTATATTAAAGACATGAAGGTGACTGAGAGATGGATTTACAAATGGGAAAATCATGCTTAACTAACCTGATACCTTTCTATAATAACATGGCTCTCTTGGTGGATGTGAGGGGATTAGTGAATGTTAATAAGGCTTTTGACTCTGTCCATCATAACATTCTCTCAGACAAATTGATTAAATACAAGTTAGGTAAGTGGGCAGTGAAGTGGTCTGAAAAGTGTCTGAACTGATGGGCTCAAAGGTTGTAAATAGCATTTTGGGAAGGAGGTAACAGTAGAATCCACTGCACATTCTAGCCTGAGGATGAATAATGCAGAATACCCCACTGAATAATATGGAATTCTCTTGCAGTTAAAAAAATGAACTTTACTCTTCCCATTCATATTACCATACATATTAGTCTGTATTGTATTGTATTATATTATATTACATACAGCTTATAGAAGGTTAATATGCTGTGCTTATTATTTAATCTTAATTTCATTACAGAATCATACACAAATTTCTGATTTAATGAAGTATCAGGGAATATCATGAACACCAGAATTCATTCCACCTAAACTTCACACCCTTAACTTTGATGAACTCATTTGAAAGTGCTGTCACAATATCATCCCACTAAAATCAGAGCAGAGGGAAGATGGGCACTCTTCCTTTTGTGCCTGAGCATGTGCAAGTGCCCCAGAAGGTGATGTTCTGCACATCCTGAGTCAGCCTTTTTTTCAAGTATTTGGGTATTTGCTATGCACTGGAACACATCACCATTGTGGTGGATCTGTTAAACACTTGTGCAGAGATTCACCTGCCTGAGACAAAACAGCAGTTTAATTGGGAAGGTAGAATGTGACCATTCCACATGTGACTCAGATGATAGTGGTGCAGTACCCCAGAAGTATTCTCATGTTTTGTCCAGACTCTTAAGGCTCAATTTGTAGTTTGCAATGGAGACAGTGTCAGAAATTTACTGCTTGAAATTTGTTTAGAAAAGCTTTTCCCTCTAAATAAAAATCTTCACATTTTCAATGGATATCTGACACATTTTGGTTTCTAAGCAAAATACTTTTACCATTGCAACTGGAGAAAAGGCATGGAGGAAATATTTATTCGTTTTCATTTCTTTCAAAATTTTCTTCAGTAAATCCTTGCCCATCTGTTCTAGTGATCAATATTTATGACACATAATGAACTTTAAATCACTGGTGAAGTATCTCCAGGATTCATTTAGTATTCTGCAGATACTCCTAATTTTGACATATTGATGTTATGTGGTTAACTATTCTAATATACAGGTCAGTCTAGAGATGCTTTCATTTTGCTTTTTTTTCCTGAAGAAAAGGTCTGGTATAAGGTCCGGTAACATTTTTATTCTTTTCTTCTTTCTCTTGAGTCTATTAATGCTTGACTTTGTTAAATGGATATAAATCACAGTACAACATTACATTAAAAACATATCTGTGTAACTGAATTTAGAACTGAACTGACTTTTAAGATGTTCTCCATTTCATCTTACTCACAAAGAGAACTGTTCAAATGAGATCAGGTTGGTGAAGGAAATCAGGAAATACTGTGAATTGATTAAAAAAAAAAAAAAAAAGGAAAGGAAAGAGCCCTGGAGAAAGGTGTTCCAGGTATTCCATCACATTGAATGAACAAAAATCACTTCGTATGCACTTGTTACACAAGTATCTACTTGAAATATTCAGAGCCCATGGAGTTTTACCATGGTGTGTAAGCATTTTCATTGTTATTTTTGAGCTTGCTTTCTTGCCACTCTCCATTGGTGCAATTCTTACAGAAATTGGTGGGAACTGAGAACAGATAAATGGAAAGTGAAAGTCTTGGACAGAGCAGTATGAACTAAAAAAAGAAAGGAACTCAAAATAACACAATGCAGAAAATATATGCAACAAATTGTCTTTTTCCATAGAGTACTTCCAGTCCAGTTCAAATGTCTCCTAACTGTATGCTCTTAATTACTTTAAAAAGCACTAGCAATCCAAATTAAGCTCCAGGAATATCATGTTTGATTCAGGCTTCCAGAGTGACATAAATTCATCAAATCTTCCACACAATCCGCTTTGTTACTTTTGGCATATCTACAATTTTTTGTGTAATAAAACATTGCATAAAGGGTTTAGTAAATTGAATTTAGCACTATGCCAGCAATGTAGCCTGCAACCCTAAATATTCCTAAATTAAGTGTTTGTCTTTCAGATTTGTTGCTATTTAAAAGGGATCTCTCCAGGTACGAGTGTACATATATATATATGTAGATTTGTGGGTGTGTAGGTCAACACATGTGTGTACATGTCTAACATATATGAATGCTGACAGGTGTTGCATTTGAAATATAAGTGAAGCTTTACTTCTTTGTCACTTCAAAAACCAACACAATGAAATGGAGAAAAAAACCCCAACTTCATAACCAATTTTCATCTTTTGGGAATAATGTTAGCATTGTGTTAGAAGGATACTTACGAGGAGAGCAAAAAGAATTCATGCCACTACATGGAACATAAATGAGTTAGAAATGTATTTTCACCATCTGCTGCTCTCATGAAATCTAGAGATTTGTAAATGGCAGTTTTGAGTAAGAGCAAATCTGAAATTTGGTGACTTTTCTTCAGAGTCTGTAATCTTGAGACAATGTTCTTCTGTCTGTTTTAGAAGCACATTTTGTACATTTTAGATTACCCAAAGCATCTAAAAGTCTGTGAGAGGTAAGTAGTCTGAGCAGGTATCTTTGGCCTTCTCATCTGTACAGTACATGAATATATGAACAGCTGTGGAGATCTGGAAGTGTTTCTTAGTAAGAGTTCAAATGGTAGTTGTAGGTAGTCACAGCCAATACTCCAGTCTCATGCTTGAGATTCAAATATTCCCTATCACTGCAAAATATTATCCTTTACAATCGTAAGCAGATGTCTTTTAAAATTAAGCTCGCACCAGTGGAATTATTTTACTCTGTTATGAGAGGCTACCACATAATCTACTATGTGAAGTGGCTCATTATAAATAAAGCTTCTGCTTCTATGCTGCACAGCCTCCTGCATGTGTCCCAGAGAGATGCTGCTCATTGTTCTGAACTGCATGGTTTTAACTGTTGCAAAATAGAAAGGGTTCCAGAATTCTCCAACTTTATTTTGCTCATGTACCATCTCTCTGGTAATGCTGGGAGCAACGACAGCAGTTCCCAGTCACATTGCTGCTCAGAAGGGAGCTATTGGCTTCCTAGGAATTATTTATGTGTCTTTCATGGCAGTAAAGTGTTACGCAGTTTAAGAATCCCTGGTCCAAGCAAAGGGATTTTACAACTATTCATAAACTAGACATACTACTTTTACTGTTGTTTTATTGTTGCATTGAGTTGTTGTTTCATTGCTGTATTCATAACCAAGCAGCTCATGTTTACATCCAAGAACCATTTTTAAAGTAGGATAATCAAACATAAAAATGTGCTAAAGGGAAACCAATACAAGTCTTGCTCCAAGTGAAAGATAACTTCAACACCTGTGGGGGATACAGAAAGAAGAAGGTTCTTGATGAAAACGCTCGAGGTGCAACCTTCCCTAGACCTTGAAGTAGCATATTTCATGGACTATAATGCAGTCCAGATAATTTGGGATTTTGTGACCGCTCCAGAGAGAAACTAGCAGAGAAAATCTGCTTAAGTGGCCATTAATATTTAATAAACTTTATGGCATCTGTCAGCCAGACGAGTTTCATGGACATCTGTTCCCGAGTTGGCATTAAGTTTGGTTTATCTATTCGAGGTATGGATCAGATACCAATACTATTGGTTCCCTCTTCACCACTATAAATAACCCTGCGTGCAAGCAATTGCTTAAGCTTTCAGCAGCAACATATGTGACCCTGTAAAGATTTGACCTCTTTTCTATCAGCACAGTATCAGCCGTTCTCATATGTTTCAACTCAGCATTCTGAAGATCAGCTGCAAAAGCCATTAATAGGGCATTTGTATTGAAAGGACTCAGAAGTTCCTTTCCTGATTGCATTAAGGTAATTAAGGTTTCTGCTTTTGCAGATGATGTAGTTAAGATAGATAACCACAGATACATGCACATACAGGTTATTTCTTCATATAAATTGCTGAAGTGGAAGCTTATAAATTGGTAAAGGGAATTGTAATGTACTTACAAAATATAGTGAGAAGGTGGTCCAGCGAAAATAACCAATAATGTCAGACTTCCAGCTTCACAGACTAGTGGAGAGCAAAGAAAAAGGAATTATTTTTTTCATTTCAAGTTTCCTAATAGGCTTTTCTTCAAATGGGATCCTTGCAACTTCTTTCTGGCATGGGAGATGTATGAAATAAATACTTTAGTCATGTTTTCATGGTTTTGGCAGAACTTCTGCAAACAAGTGTCTTTCAGGAGGGAAAAGAAGGGAAGGACAATGATTTGTTGGAAATATTATATGATATTTGTTAGAGATGTCGGAGAAAGTGAACAGAATTAATATAAGCGACTCCAAGCAAATAAGCTATAAAAACTCTGGGCCTCTAGACCAGTTTACTTATCTCATGCCCTTATCTTTGAGAATTGTATGTATTTCTCCATGAGGAAATGAAAATTATTATTAATGTGATAACACTATTCTCATTTAATCTAAGGGGTTTTTTTGCCTTTCTTACTGTTGCAAAAAGTCCTTACATATACAAATTGAATGCAAAACTAAATGATCATAGAAAATAAGAAATTGTATTTTTTAACCATCTAAAGAGCACTTGTTCCTGCATAATGCCCTGAACTCATAAAGGCCCCCATTCCCTGTAAAGACACTCATATAGAAAACATATAAAGTAAATAATATGTGATACCAAGCTTCAACGGGTAAAGACAGTGTCCCTGACTTCCCATCTTTCCATTTTATTTATTGTGTTCATTTAGTATCAGAATAATCTAGATGCAGATAAGAGTCTGCCAATTGTATGCAAAGAGCCCACTTCAAAGGGAACTGCATTCTTCCAGCAATGCAATGTGAACAGTAGTAAGTGATTACTTTTAAGGAAAACCAAGTTATCCAGGGCCCCAAAGTGATGTCATGCAAACGGGCACTCCGGAGAGGCAGCGCACTTGTGGTTAGTGCTGACTGTTGGTCCAGTGTGGTAACCATTTCCAGAATCATTTAAAAATTGATAATAAAAATATCAATGCAGGTCCTTAGACTATGGCCAGCAAACCCTGAGTGCCTGTGTGGCTGTACATGACGAACAATAATACACCCCATCTTTCATTCCTGTATAAGAAAGAGAGCCAGAAAGATGCTGTGATTTAAATGGGAACTGATCTCCGAAAGTTTATTGAATGCCAGACATAATTAATTGATCCTTGTAAGACCGATGTAAAGTTGGCAGCTACTATACAGTAGTTTTTATGCAGAAGTTTTATACAACACGGAATTTATAGCTAGGAAATGTGAGGCCATATGTGTGATATTCCACAGTCTTCCCCAGGAGCTCTTTGCCATTTCTCTTGAAAATTAAACAGCTCATATCTAGAAAGGCCACCTGGCTTTCAATTTCAGGACCTACCTGCAAGTTTTGATAACTCACAGGTCAAAGCTTAAGGTAATAATAATGCAGAACAACAAATTCCTTTCATAACTTTATTCCTGTAAAACTTCTGATATGCTTAATAAATACTAGAAATTCTTATATAAAGTATCTATGCCTATATATTTGATGCTTCTTTTCTTTTGCTGTGATGGCTAAATATTATTGGAAGAAAAAATGAATGATAACTGTTGAGCCAGATATCTCACTGAAAAAAAATCATTCAGTCACTACATTTGTGTTTAAAATTATACTGCTGCTTCTATAATTCTACCATGTCAATTTTTAAATATTTTAGTATGAAGCAATGAGGTTCTTACATCCAGGATTACTGTGGTGATCAGATTTTGAAGCATATCTTGAGGTATAAATTACTGATCAAAAATGTTTGCTGATAATATGCACAAACATGTTCCATGCAAAAGCCCCCAGTAATTGCTGCATAGAGTGCAGAAAAAGAAAACATAAGCTGAAGGCTCATTCATTTGAGCTGCTTTGAGATACATCAAATCGAGGTAGGATTTTAATTCCTCACTCCTGCTTTACATGGGTGTTTGGCTCCTGAAGTTGTGAGGATGTTCCAACTGAGTTCTGTGCGTCTCGTTAAGGATTTGTGCACTGCAGAAAATATGCTGGGCCAGCTATAGTGAATTCATTCACAGTAGACACAGCATGCTGCAGTTTAATCCCTTGTCACCAATGGGCCAATGTTTACATTGCTTAAGTGTTAATATGCTAATTCCAACTGCTGGTATCAAAAGGTGAATATGATGCCTCTGCTTTAGTAATTATTGCTTAAGACTGACTGGCACATTAATGGAAAATTGATGAAACTGTTTAGGAATTGTAACACCTTCATATCTTAAGTAAATCTGATAAGCAAATAATTTAAGTCATTTGTCAAAATCAAAAGCAATTGGAAACTCCAAAATAAATATTGCTTCTCTTTCCAACTACAAAGTTAGACACTAGATGAATTTCAATAAAAGCCCAATGCTTTGTAATGGAGAGGGGACTGCAGCTTTTCCTTTTGACAGGGTGTTTCAGAGGAAACATGTATTCCTTTGATGTAAAGATAAAAAACATAAGCCCTTTTCAGTCCACCTTCCAGATTCAGTGTGAAACTAGTGACCCTACTAACACTGCTGATGTTTAACATTTTCAATGCAACTTTATTTGCATGATTTGATGTTAGCAATGGTGTTCATCATATTGAAAGACTAACTGTGAGTGGAAGGATCAGACAATGAAAGTACATCTGTTCCTCACTTTCTTTACTGGCACCATTTTACTGTTTGGCTCTCTGATTTCCACCGAGAGAGATTTGGAAACTATTCCTCCTCTACGATTTCACATGCCTTCAGGGGAATCTCTTACCCAAATCATGCTGCTTTGAAACAAGCCTCCTGCAGATAAAAATCCATAGAAATTACTGTTTATCTTGAGTTACATATAGCAGGCTTCCCCCAACAGATGCATCAGATATGTACAATAACATCACACAGTTGCTATATGAGTGCTTTCTCCTGTAAATCAGATTCGGTGTCAGATTGTGGCTATAAAAGGTACATTTGAAAGTGTGCTGGTGAAAGGGATGAAAATGTCTCTTCTGGCTCAGTCCAAGCACATAGATAGGATACTTAGAGGTCCCTCCTATTCTGGAAGTGTCAGGAAGGGCACTTGTGTAGAGGTGGAGGTCATTGCAAATCTGGTCTCAACAGCCTTGTTCCTGCTTTTAGGCTTCACTGTTCTGTCCATGTTATTGTCCTGGAGTATATTATCAAGAATATTCATCTCACACAGAGGTGATTATGTGCCTCCAGAAAGAACCTGGAAGTGAACCAGGATGTGGAAATGAAGCAGGGAGCTAATTGTTTGAGCAGAAATGTATCCATAAATGGTGATGTTAGGGCTGATGGAGGATGGTGTATTTCCTTCAATCATTGTCAGTTAATATAGTCCCATATTTCTAAATCCTATTTCATGTCAAACTAGGTTCCCATTTTCTGTCTTAATGGAAATATTTCAAATGGATAAGGTTCTGTAATATAAACAGGAGCGCAAAGAAGAGGGGTATTTTCTTAGATGCTGAAAATGCAATTCAGAAGTCAAGATCCCCAATTTTGCAAAGCACGTCAAATATTCCTGTGCTTTCACTCCTTAATCTCCACATTACATCCATTTCTCCATTTTGTATGACAGTAAAAGCAGTATTGCCAGTTATTTCCTTTCAGGCTAACATTAACTTTTCTGCTATAATGTCAAATGTTTTGTACTGAAGGCAAATCACCTATCCCACTTCTTATCCTTCAAAGGAGCATGGGACAATGATAGGAGCAGGCATTTCGATGACTACTAAGATAAATCATTCTGAAAAAAAACAACCTCAGCCATGGCACCAGTGCTGTGTTTCTATTAATAGCAATGAAATATTTCACTGTCAGTGAGCTTCTAGGTATGGTAAGCCGGGTATTTTCCCATAAAAATGTGTTTCTCATGATACAGCTTGCAGAAAAATAACTGGACATAAAGGACCCAGAATAAAGCAGAAGCAGTTTTAATCTGCAAGATCAATAATTAATAATCCTTTTGAAAGAACATACCTGTATTTTTACATCTCAGAGAAAACATATATAACAGTATACAGTAACATTACATATATTCCTTACACACAGTGATTCCAGTTTATTCCAGGTAGTACCTGAATTATACTGTTGTCTTCCAGCACTGCCATTACTGTAATTACTACAAGCCACATGGTTTTGTCATATATATTGCACAGTAAGAGATTTTTTCAAAACTATTTACTTTGTTTTGATTAGCACTTCTGACTGAGTAATAACACAAACCTTTTTCTTCTCTAATTACTCATGCAGTTCTATCCCTTACCATACGGATCATACAAAATAAAGAATCACACTGCCCTTCCAGCAAATTTTTGAGTTTTTTGTGGTGAATGTGGGGGTTTTATGTAGCTTTCAGAAGTAAAAATATATGTAATCAGTGTGTAGATAGAAGCAATTGTAAATACCCCAAAGACTCTGTTCCAAGTCTTTATCGTAAATTGCCAGATGCTGGCAGTTAAAAGAAAAAAAATATATGTTTTATGAAATTGTTGGCTATGAAAGATACTTCCTGAAGCATAGCCAGAAGATAATGTATTTGTTCCATGCTCAAGGGTTCTTTGAAGATGAATTTTATTGTCCATAACCTTGCTGCAGATAGCTGCATTATAGCTGTTCAAAGCTGATAAATTTATTTCCAGGTTTATTTCCTGTCTTAGGCCTGATTGAGCTGTAGAAACTCTGCTATGTAACTGCAGTCATGGAAACCTATGGGGCTTCTGTGGCCTGGCTGTCAGTTTGACAACCAGGAAGATTTGACAGACAATTTGGTCCTTCTTTTGCAACTAGTCAACACTCATGTCCCCTTCTACAATCAAGTCCTCATTGTTCAGACATTTGGGGAAAAGCTGTATTTAATAATAAGCCATTTCAGGGTAAGGCCTGATATTTCTGCTACTTAGTGTTCTGCTTGGCTCCCAGAAATGGCCAGCAGTGGAAGCAGTGACACGGGACTGATGACTCAGACTGGCCATCTCTGCCTCTCATCACAGTGCATTTGGCACATAAATGTGGGCTAAAAAATAGCTCACCTATGGTTCCCCTTGACAGGAGAAGAAACAGCCAGAGTGTGTGGAAGTGTGAACACACAGAGGAAGTCTGTAACATGTATTTGTCCTTGAGGAGCATGCTCCATCCAGCTGGAAAAGTTCTGTTTTCAATGTTGACTTGGGTCTCAATGGCAAAAAAAAGCCCCAACATACTGCTTTTTCATATGGGAACAGCTGCCATCTAAAATAGGCAACATTTTTCTTCTCTAAGCTTATATGCTTTTTTACTTTAATAAGGATGTGGCACAACAAAAGATCCTAACAGTTTCTGTAGGGATTTCTACAAGAGAGCACCTGACCAGGATGGAGCAACCCACAAACAAAAATTCTGATGCAGTTCAGGGCTTAGTGTAGATCCAGTCTAGTGCTTTTTCTCTCTGATTACCTAATCCAGGACCTCAAATATAAAGATACCCAGGAAAACAGAGACAAAAAAATAGCTCCTAGGTTGGTCAGGGTATCCTGAGAGCATTAAGTCGGCATTTTTGCATTCACGTGTATTCATTCCATGGGAAACACATGGTTCTCTTACTAAACATGTGTTGTGACAACAGGAATAGCGTGTCCTTGTCAACAGCTGCATGATAAAACAGAGACATCTACTGGTTAAAATACGAAATTGGAAAAATACCAGAACTTAGGCAGAGTGTTAGACTAAGGATTGTCAGACTGCCCTCCTTTTCCTCCCCATACAGCTGACTAAAATATTCAAACTCCACTGGTGCATTCTGGTTAAAGGCAACAGCAACCCTCCCTTGGATTTCCTGAGGGAAAAAAAAAAAAAAAACAGGCCCTGTAACACAGACAGACCCTAATTATAATAGACCATAAGATAATAGACATTTATTTGTGACAGAACAAAACCAGTCTTCTGTAGAGCAGGCAGTATTCAGCCCTTCTTCTGTCCAATTCACAGTTTGGGATAAAACAGACATTCCTTGAACACCGTGTTCAGCACTTGCCTGAGGTATTTGTGCTAAAAGCTGGATCTGAATTACAGCCCTAAACTGGAACATTCCCATAATTTACAGGCATTTTCTCATATACTGTCCTGTTAGTCTGAGCTCACAGCAGCATGAGCAGTACCTTTTAATAGTATTTTAATAATAGATAATATATTTTGTGAATCAGGTCTGTATTCAATTACAATTTGACCTTCCTAAATGTGATGTGAGGACAATTACATATTTATTGAAGAGCATTGGTACTCTGTGTATGTGTTCCAGCATACATCACCCCTTAATAAGGGTTTGAAATGGCAGTATTACAGATGAAGTTTCAAAAGTAATCCTGGAGTGACATCTAACATAGGGAAATGACAGTTAAGATATGCAGACCTTTAATTACTGTATTGCAAAAAGGAAAACAGGCTGGATTCCTTTCCCAGCAATATCTCTGATTCCTCAAGTTTGGGAAATACTGGCATAACCTCTACATAAAACCATAGATTAATATAGATGTTTTATATAGAGAGGTAATTCTGAAATTTATATAGAAATTGACATGAAGCCAAGATAGAAAATTTATTTTAAAAGTGTTAATAAAGATTATGTCTAAATTTTGTGCCTGTCATAATTTCAAGTCTGAGTATCTGATAGGTAACATCTGCCTTCAGGAAGGCCATCCCACCTCATTGTATTACATGACTGAAAAACAGTCTTAGTCAATGGTAAAAAGAAGATAGAATGAGAATAGTTTAAACAAAAATCTTAATGTGTATGTCAGCAAATTAGACTCAAGTGTACAGTCCTGGTTAATAACCTGAGGTCCCAAGTGTAAGCAAATTCCATTAAAACTAAATGGCAAATAGAAACAGTGAGAACCAAGAAATTTGATTTCCAGTTTCTACTTTTTCAAAATCAGTTACATCCAGCTTTCTGCTTTAAGTTGCATGTTAATATCAAAATAGGTGGCATCAGAATAAATCTGTGTATCAGGTGTGCTGATTTCCCCCATTAAATCCATTCAACAGCCTGTGCTAAAACTCCTTAAAGCTAAGCAATTGGGGTTTGATTTTTCATTACTCCTGCTTGTTTATCTCTGCCGGGATTTGTTGGGTGTTAGTAATAACTAAATGGCAAGCGGTAAAAAGAAATACCTCACCTTTGGTGAGATTCCTGCCTCCTTAAATGGTATTTTTTCCAAGAAACAAATATTATACCAGAGCTATCCTTATTCTCCCAGACGTATCTTTTTAAAAAGTGTGATAGAAAGGCATACTTTGCATACCTTCATGTAAATAACATGACAGAGTACAAGGGGTTGTCCTGGGGTGACTCTATGATGTGTATCCCCTATCACAGCTCTATGCCAAAAAATTAATTTTGTGTCTTTAAACTGAGCTTGAGAGGGGAGAAAAAAAAACAAACCTAACGAACTTTTCAAAGCAAGGACACAGAAATAGAGACTCCTCTGCATTCTCCCCAGCTGTGGGAGCATGGAGGGAGCACCCTGCCTGTCTCTTCAGCCAGTTTTTCGGGGTTTTTTCCTTCCCTTTTTCTCCGGCGTGTTTCCTGGGACTTTGGTGGGGATTTTTTCCTTTTTGTCTTCTGGACTGTTTCAACAACATCAGAACACATCAGAACTTTTCTTTAGGCCCGAAGGGGGCCTAAGGCCACCCCCGACGCCAGCTCCAAGAAGGAGGGACCACACCTAAGAGAAGACTAATTTATTCCCAGGTTTTCTCGTTATAGTGGGGGGTTTTGCTATTTAGTATTATTACCCTTCTCCTGTGTGTTTTCTTAATAAATAGGTTTTATCTCTTTTACTTTCCTTCGAGGAATTTTTTTTTTCCCGAACCTGGTGGGGGGAAGGGTGGTTGTAACCTGGTTTTCTCCCAGAGGATACATTGCTAGATCTTGGCCAAAAGCGGCACAGGGGGTGTACAGTGAATGTGGGCGCGCCGCCTGTGCCGCATCCGCTCAGCCGCGGGCCCGCGTTCAGCACCGGGCCGGGGGACAGCTCCCGAGCCATTCCCGCTCCCGATCCATTCCCGCTCCCGAGCCATTCCCGCTCCCGAGCCACTCCCGCTCCCGATCCATTCCCGCTCCCGATCCATTCCCGCTCCCGAGCCATTCCCGCTCCCGATCCATTCCCGCTCCCGAGCCATTCCCGCTCCCGAGCCATTCCCGCTCCCGAGCCATTCCCGCTCCCGCCGCCTCCGGCACCCAGCCCCGCTGATGCTGGACACCACCTCCCTGTCGGGCTCTGGGCTCTTCTGCTGTGGTTTTCTTCGGCTTGTTTCTAAATGAAATTCCTGTAATGCAGCCAATGTTTTTGTGCATGCAAGCAGCGCGGAACAGATCTTGCATATGGTCTGCTAGGCAAAAGGCTTGGAAACTGCGAGCTCCTTGTCAGGACTTCAATGCAAATTTAGAAGAGTCTAGTACATTCATCTAAGTAATAATACTCAGCTTTCACTGCCCAAAAAATTAGACAGCTAGTACAAAACACAACCTCAATGTAAGAAATATGTCAGAGGTTTAGAACACTTCTGAAGGATGGCAGGCAGGAAATTTATTAAAGACATCTCATTCATTTTTGATTAATATAGGTGACTTTTCTTGCACACATGAGCAAATTGTTCCATTTAGAAATAATTCCTAGGAGGCCAAAAAGCTATATATAAATAAAGCCTTTAAGATGATTCTTTAACTTATTTTTTTGTGATCATCTGTAAGGGGGTTAAATCTCTCATGTTGTTACAGAGCAAAGAAAGCATTAGATAGATACAGTTTTTATTTTCACTATAAACTACCTTACATTAAATTATTTAATTGATTAAACTAGCCACACTATAATTTCAGGCAGATACTAGCACTATTTCTGTCAATAATATGACAGTCAAATTCATGGGCTTATCCTATTCCTAGTGAAAAGAAACAAAGCAATTCACCTACATTTACTCTGAATGTGCCATTTCTTCTACATTAATTCTTAGGGGACAGCTTGCTATTTATCATGAAATAATTGATTTCATGTCTCCAGCTGAAATAGCTTTTTGCTGTTCAACAACAGCAAAAAAAATATTAGAGCTGAATAGATATGGATCTTAATCTGTTAAAAAACTCTGTGCTATTAGCTCTGTGCTGATTCAGTATTCATGGTTGTCTCCACTGATGCTGAATTGAATACATATGTCTCTTCCCAAACTATGAAGACTGTCTTCATCTGTGGCTACCTAAGGTCTCACATCTTTGCCAGTTTAACAGATGCCCCCAGTATTAGCCTCAACTTTTGCCCAAAATGAAGCACAGCAGGTTTCATCAGGGCTATGCTAAAGATCGAGCTGATAGTCCCATTTGCAATCCATTTTCTATTACTTGTTCATATTGCAATTTTTCTGGTCTCCAAAATCACTTTTTGGTTGCAATATTTAGTAAATACATCCTGCAAATGTTTGCAGTGTTGTTCTTAGTTTTCTACTTTATGCCTAATGTGCCCCTAGAGTTCTAAGAGACTTTAATGGTTCCTGTGTTCAGATTCACAGAGACTCAGTCCATTCCCAGAGTTTTCATTTGCCAAATTACCCACTGAGTTGCCTTATACAAAAGTACCTCAATACTCAGCCATAATAAAATTCTCAAACCCATGTTCTGCTAAATTCTTATGCTGAAAATCTTGGTGGTACAAACCCCAAGGCCACCCTTCCCTAAAGTAATAATCAAGTCATTAAGTAAACACAGTTAGCTCAGCTCAGGATGCAGAGGGGTGTATTTTGTTATCCTAATAGCATAAATACAATAAACAGTAATCTACCTGCAACAGAATGCAGGACAGATGCATTTTATTGCTGTTACTTTAAACCACAAGGATACTTGCTAATCTCAAAGAACAAAATATCCTTTCCTAGGAAGATTTATTCCCTCTGAGATACTAGGTCTTCTAAGGCAAATATTCATCCATGGAATGGGAAGGTCAGCAGAAAGTAGTGGGAAGGCTTTGTGAAAAAATGGAATTTATGCAGTGCTCTCAAGCACAAAGTATATCAGCTTCAGAGAAAGACTTTATGTCTGAACTTCTGAAGTGAAGGTTTCGCCAAGAGAGAAGCAGTTTCTCTGGTCAGGTAAACCTACCTTAGCCAGTTCCAAAATGCATTGCTTGACTACAGCTGTGCTTGGAGAAGTTTGAGTTACCTAGTGGCAAAATCTCAGCTTTAACTACCTGTTATCACCCCTTCCACTAGAATTACTGTGATTATGATCCTGCTGATGATATCATCACTAGCCTGCCGAGAATACTGAAATTGACAGGCAGCAAACTCGCACCTGCCTTGAACCTCCTCAGACAGAGACTTGAGGGACACCACATTACAGAAATAAAGGTGGTCCCACATGTTGGCTCCCAGTCTGGGTGAGCTTGATAGGACAGCACATCCCTGGACATATGCGACTCCTTAGGTAAAGTCATCACAGAACTTCATTGAACCATGAATAAACATCTAGAAGCACTTGAGTTCACTGTCTTCATAGTCTGTCAAGCTAAACAGGAGACAGAGCTTTTTCATCTACAGATGAACTAGTAGACAAATCTCATATCTAAAAATAGATGAGTGTTTATGGGGCTAGTCATGAAATCTTTGGTGAAAACCTCCTAAATGAGTATTTCTAAAGCTTTTTAAGAGAGAGCCATCCCAGTACAAAGAGACCAAAAGAAAAGCCTGTGCATCACTTAGACACCAGATAAATACGACACTGAGAGCCTAACCTTCATATATGTGGTTAATGTGAGGCTTAATGAATATCCCTGAAAGAGCACTGAAGAACATTCAAATCAGGTTCTTAAAATATTAATAATAATACTTATCTAGGAAAAAGGGGAAAATCAAAGGTCAGAATTCTAAATAGTGTCATCAAGGAAGGAGATCAAGAGCAGCAGAGAGAAGCTGTTCAGTGCTTATGCATGCTGTCAGAGCTATTATCGGATGTGTTCCTGAAAGGGCAACAGTGATAGAGCTGTAAGCTGCACTAAATTTATGTTATTCTGTTAAATTATTCCCCTCTCTTCTTTTCCAAAAATTAAACTCTTCCAGTAACTGGAAATTAATTTTTCCATCACTTGAGAAAAGGAGCTTTAGCAAACAGATACTTCTATTCTTAGATAATTCTCAGTGTTGCAGGACTATTGAAATTGGTTAGATTTGGCATGCTTAAGGTTTGCCATAGCTCCATTGTGTTCCAGTTTGGAGTAAATCCAAGTAGGATTCGTTTCTATTTGTCTCCTTTTTCATGTCCCATGGCCAAGGGCCTTATGTTAAAAAAGAGAATTTGCCAGTTAAGGACTGTAGCAAAATGTCTTGCCTTTCATTGAACTTTTTCAGTGTGGTCTGTTGAAACCTTAGATTCAAAGAAATTTTAAGTCTGTCAGACTGTCCATGATGTGATCTATGACACACTGATACATGTTGGGAATGCAGAATTACAGGTGTGAGCTGAGTACAGTCCCCTCTGCAAAGCAGCATAATGTAGAATTGTGGGTCAGAAGCAAGAGGTGATGCTAGAAAATGGGAAGTCCCAGGGACACAATGGAGGGAGAAAATTGAGTGACCAGGGAGTGAGATGCTGTATCATGACCTTGTTCTTCTCCTTTGAGTCACAGAACATTATAATGGCCCCTTCTCCTAAGTGTCTACAGACTGATGTCCTGACTAATCTTAAAATTCCTCATGTGGTAATAGTTACAGTTGCAAGGTGCCTCAATTTGTAGTGTTGTCTTTCCTTCTCCAATGTGCATCTCATTTGGATAGTGCCAGTTGTCAAGAACAGAATGCACACAGATTCAGACAGATGTACAAGGCAGCACTCTTACTGAGCAAGACTGTTTGTCCATTCAGTTGCAAACTCAATATCACAATCTGAAGACACCTGACAGTAAAGGATGCTGCTGATGTAAACCAATTTCTATAAACTTCTCATCAAGCCTACCAGTATGTCTTCCACTTTCATGGGATTACTCCCTCAGAAAAATGAAAACGTCCATAATCTGACCTTCTGCTCCTGCCAGCATGTCTGTGAGTGTGTGGATTGTCTGGCTGGAGCTGGGAGCTCTGTGCTACAAGCTAAGGACACTCATGCAAGATGAAATGCATTCATGACCTGCAGGCTACAGCACTTGGTAGCTCTCAGGTTGATCTGAAGAACCTAGACCAACTCCAGATATCTATCTGCTCAAATCTAGATCAAGACACCTCCTTCCCAAGAGCCAGTGTTTCTGACAGTATATAGCTAAGTGCCCAAGAAAGTTGATACAGTTCTCCAGAAGCCTTTCCAAAGCTGAACAACTGCAATTTTTTCTGAGATTTTCTAAAGGCAGAGCTAAAGATACGGCCAGACAACTTTATATGAAGACAATATCATACATTTAAATGTAGAAAGAGAAGAATATGTGACAGCCTGATAATTTTCAGTGTCTGTGGAGGCTAGAAGTTTGAAAAGTATGAGACTATATTGCTGTTTATTATTTAAATGGTCTAGATACTACCATAGATCCCACTCCAGGAAAAAAAAAAAAGACTAAGGAAGCACCGTTTTTAATAGAGTCTTACCTGATTCCAGACTGCAACCTATATTAATTAAACATACCCTACTGTCTGATCTGGAGGGCTCAACTGAAATTCCCCTCAGCAGCTATATTTTAGTGTCAACCTGATGCGTACTTTTTCTCTGCTGTACATAAAAATTACACTGGCATGTCAGTTCTAGCAGAAGCCTTTTCACATATCATCATATCATATCATATCATATCATATCATTTCACATATCGTATCACTTGTTGCAGAATAGCAAGGAACGATTTGAAGGCCATTCCATTACACCTTTATTTTCTGCCTCAGTTGTATGCCCATTTTATGCAGAACCCCTCACACTGCTGACAGTAATAACCAATGAGATGGTGCACAGGAAAAATGCCACTTTTTAGGGGCAATTTAATACTGGGAAACAACTACATATTCAGGAGATTTCTACCAGTCTTGCCCCCCAAAAATTAGAAACAACAGCATCTGGGGAAGGCTGTTAAGATGGCATCATTAACTCAAGGAATGTTTTACTATTCATTGCATCATCAGATTCAAATGCCTCATATCCAGCCCATAAGAAAGAAACTTAAATCAGTCCATTCTTTTAGAAAAAATTGTCATTTATAAGGAATTTTTTAAAAAAGTTTAAGAGGATCTGGATTTTCATGTGCTTTTGTAGTACCATAGCTAAATGACATAACCTGCCAGAATCTGCCATTTAACAGAGATATTCTGAAATGCAGGTTAAAAATAGTATGTCAAGAACTGTGGTCATAGATTAATTACTTGGAGTTTGCAAATTTTCCACGCATTTCAGTCCAGAATACAGTTTCAGAAACAATATGTAATTGAACAGGAAGTTCTGCTGGGAAAGATTCAGTCTGTGGTGGTTTCTTTACTCTTTTGTATCAGCATAAACAGCCTAGCAGATTGCTACAGGTCTTCCTTATAAACTCTGTGCTTCTGTTAATACAATCTGTATCTCTTCTATGAGAATTTAACAGCATAGTACTATCTGCAAAGTGTTCTTTACGTAGACTCAGAATAGAGAGTTCTTCTTTTCTTCTTTTTTTTTTTCTCATAGTTGCTCTTGTTCTTCCGAGTTTTCCCCTGGCATTTTTTTGCCTAATGAGTTGTGAAATCTAATCAATTGCAATAATTAAAACATACTGTGTGTGGAATGATGCACTGTTTTAATTACACAAAAAGGTCCCAAACAAATGAAAGCTTGAGATTATTACATTCGAAGAAACCAAGCTACTTTACTTTGCTGTAAATGTTTTTCACCAAGAACAGACTCATGCTTATAGATGATACATATAAAACACTAAAACTTCCAGGCTTGCTATACTGCATATTTTATTAAAAAAGCTGGGAGAGTTCGGGCTTTTGTGTTACCAGCATATGAAACAATGGCTGGAACAAACAGATAGATGGTTGTTTTCAATAAAACACCCTGGGTGGCAACTCTGAACACCAAAGTTTTGTGTCCAAGACGTATAAAATACATGGAGTTTTAGCAATGTCACATGGTGTAAGAGGGGGTGCTATTCACTGACTCACCTCTTTTTTAGGATCTTTTGTATACTGGTGAGCATTTAGGCATAAAATAAATTCCTTATGGCAGACTGAAATGCCAGTGTTTCTTAATTAGAATCAGTTTGATGAAAGTTGGGCAGATACATTCTTACAGTTTTCTTTTTTTTTAAGAACAATGCATGTCAAGTAATTGGGTCCTGGTATTATACAGCTTTTTCCAATCCTGTTATTTACATTCTGATTCTGGCCCCAGTGAGGCTCCATCAGCTTGACAGAAACTGCAAGCTCAACAATTCAGACCTGTGCCTTGTTCATTTGTTCTGTAAATTCTCAAAGTATAATTATGTTATTGAGTATTTTAGACAACTCAAGCCTGCATTAGCTATTTCACAGTCATTTAGGTGAAGGGGATAACCTAGTACACCTTATTTAAGCTTCCAACTTTATTACAGTGAAATCTGATACAGGCGACTTTCACAGTTTGAAAGGTAGTTATTGGTCTCTTATAGTGTTGCCTTTTGTCTGCCTCAGTCATAGCTACAAATTTCATTAATCAGCCCTGCCTACGTATGCACTGTTATTGCCCTCATTCTCTAAGATTGGCTTCTTTTGCTGATGTTGGTAGCAGAAGTTTTAAAGGAATGTATAGCCCACCTAAATAGGATAGTTCATCCTGAGGATGTTTTTGGAATGGGCTGTAAGAAGGACAAAGATCATCCACAACTCACTTGGCAGGGGAAATGAATGGATCTTATTTCTCCAATAAATATAGTTACCAAAAAAAAAAAAAAAAAAAACCCAACAAAAAAAAACCACCAAACCAAACCAACCAACCAACCAACCAAAAAACCCCCCAGAAAAACCACCAGAAGCAGCACTGGTAGAGAAAAATTCAAATAAATATGTTTCAGTACTTTAGAATATGAAAGATGATAGCCGTATACCTGTTCTGTACTATTAGTAGTTGAAAAGGGCCAAAGATAGCACATGAAGTACAACATGATGCTAAATACATGCCTCACACCATGAGCAACTGCAGTTTGTGCTTAGAGAGGTGAGTATCTGCTGGATAACCCACAGATGAAACAAGTTTACTGCTATTTTTCTCAAAGCTACGGTGAGGTGGCCTTCCTATCTCTAGAGCCATTATCACCACTGTGACCAGTCTCTCTGCATCTGCTCTTCACACTTGCATTCTTCTTAGCTGCATTTAACTCTTCTTGGGTGTTCAGCAATTTTTTCAGACTAAGTGTGTCCTTGGAACATCACCAAAGGGATTTAACAGTACCATTTCTGAGAAATGAGAGTAAATGCTTTTATGAATAAGCTTAAACTGAGCTTTAAAACAGAAAACAACTTATTTTAGTATTTCTAATAAAAACCTGGATTTAATTAGGACTTCAAATGAAAACAATACATTTTTTCCAAGTGTTATAATAATTTTTGTATCATTTTAACACTTTGCTCACTGTCTCAAAGCTGCTCATATTCCTTAGAGTATAAATAACTAAACTTTCTGACAAAGCCATGAGGTTCTCTGATACTCACTTTTTCTCATAATATTGGTTCTGTGAAAGACAATGACCAGCTGTTCCAAGCAAAGTGAAAGGCTGTGAGGTGTGGAGATGCCTGAACTTTATCAAAATGGCTTTTTTTCCATCATAGGGCAGTTTATACAGAACCAGGCCTGCTGGAGACAGATGGGGTTCACCCATCTAAAAGGGGAAAAAGGATTCTAGGAGGGCTGATTCAGAGGGCTTTAAACTAGGTTTGAAGGGGGATGGGGATAAGACCAGGTTTGATAGAGATGAGCCTGAGGGCAGCATGCCAGTGTTGGGGGTGAAATCAGCAGCCCACCTGAAGTGCTTGTACACCACTGCACACAGTATGGGTAACAAACAGGAGGAGCTGGAAGCCATCGTGCAGCAGGAGAGCTATGATGTAGTTGCCATCATGGAAACATGGTGGGAACACTCACATGAATGGAGTGTGGCAGTGGATGGTTATAAGCTCTTCAGAAGGAGCAGGTAAGGAGGGAGAGGTGGTGGGGTGGCTCTGTACGTTAGGGAGGGTTTCAACTGTACAGAGCTCAAGAACAGACAACTGGAGGTTGGCCAATGTGATAGTCAAGTCTTGTGATGAGCAGCTGAGGGAGCTGGGGGTGTTTAGCCTGGACAAAAGGAGGCTCAGGAGAGACCTTATCACTCTCTACAACTGCCTGAAAGGAGGTTGTAGCCATGTGGAGGTCAGGCTGATCTCCCAGGAAACCAGTGGCAGGATGAGAGGATATGGCCTCAAGCTGTGCCATGGAAGGTTCAGGTTGAACATCAGGAAGAATTTCTTCACCCAAAGGGCTGTCAGGCATTTGAACAGGGTGCCTAAGGAGTCAGCAGGTCTTGAAGCGTTCAAGAAAAAACTGGTGTGGCACTTCATGCTGTGGTTTAGTTGGCATGGTGGTGTTCAGTGAAATATTGGACTTGATGTTCTTGGAGATCTCTTTCAACCTTAATGTTTCCATGATTCTGTGATTCTGTGTTTCTATGATCCTATGAAAAGGAGTGACAAAATATATTATAAAACGTATCTCCTTAGGCAGAAAGCAAAATTTTATTTCTTGGAAGTCTTTGTCTACTTACACATTTTAATAATTATGAGAAACTCGGTTCACCTTCATACTACTTACTTTTTAACATCTTGGCCTCAAACTAATTCAGGATCAATACCTTCAATTGCTGTAGCATCTGAAATTTGTCCAGATATGACAATTCAGCAGGACTAGTCTCCTGAACAATGCTGCCTGTTTATTCTTCTTAACTTTGACTTTCAGCTCATAAATTTATGCCTGTCTAGGAAAGTGTGCACTATGTAGTACTGAATTACCATCTTACACATGGTATTCCCCAATCAATTCTTCACACTGTGTAAAGTTTCATGTAATTACAATTAATGCAGAAAATTCATAATGTTCTGCACATTGGCAGGTACTATATATTCTTTACTTGGTGACTTGCAGTAATAAATATCACCTCCTATTGTATTTTAAAAATGGTAAGACCAGTCGTGGCTTCCTTTCTGAAATGAACTGGCTTTCTGCAGGCAGTAAAGCAATCACGTTTTGACCATGTCTAAGATGAGTCTAGTGTTTTCTCTGTGCAAAATTCAAATCAATGAAACAAAATAACGAATGCAGCAGCCAAAACAGCTTCCACCATTCTCTGTTTATTTAACACATGCACATTTTAAAGTATTTAATCAAACTCTGACAAGTACACTTGTATCAGTCTAACTAAAATATTGTTTATTTTGTTTTACAGATTTTGGCCATTGTGTCCATTCTGTTCATCGTCCTGTCCACTATTGCTTTGTCTCTTAACACACTGCCAGAACTTCAAGAAATAGATGAATTTGGGCAGCCAAATGACAACCCTCAGCTAGCACACGTTGAAGCTGTGTGTATTGCTTGGTTTACCATGGAGTATCTTTTGCGTTTTCTGTCCTCACCAAATAAGTGGAAGTTCTTCAAAGGCCCATTAAATGTCATTGACTTACTGGCTATCTTGCCGTACTATGTCACCATTTTCCTCACAGAGTCCAATAAAAGTGTCCTGCAGTTCCAAAACGTCAGACGTGTGGTTCAGATATTTCGAATTATGAGGATCCTAAGGATTCTTAAGCTCGCCAGACATTCAACAGGCCTTCAGTCTTTAGGCTTTACACTCAGGCGGAGTTACAATGAATTGGGCTTGTTAATACTATTTTTAGCCATGGGAATAATGATATTTTCAAGTCTTGTGTTCTTTGCTGAAAAGGATGAGGATGCTACAAAATTTACAAGTATTCCTGCGTCATTCTGGTGGGCAACAATCACTATGACTACTGTAGGATATGGTGACATTTATCCTAAGACCTTATTAGGTAAAATAGTTGGAGGACTTTGCTGTATCGCTGGAGTGCTGGTCATAGCCCTGCCCATACCAATTATTGTGAACAATTTCTCAGAGTTTTATAAGGAGCAGAAAAGACAGGAGAAGGCAATTAAGAGGAGAGAAGCACTTGAGCGAGCTAAAAGAAATGGCAGTATTGTCTCCATGAATCTAAAAGATGCCTTTGCTCGCAGTATGGAAATGATAGATGTAGCAGTAGATTCAGGAAAGCTTGGAGAACCACTCAATCCAAAGGAGACACCTGACAACAGCCACCTGTCCCCAAGCCGGTGGAAATGGGCCAGAAGGACAATGTCTGAAACAAGCTCAAACAAATCTTATGAAAACAAGTACCAAGAAGTTAGTCAACAAGACTCCCACGAGCAATTAAATAATGCTGCAGCATCCTCCAGCCCACAGCACCTCAGTGCCCAAAAACTGGAGATGTTGTATAATGAAATTACTAAAACTCAGTCTCAGCCTAATCTTAATGCTGGTTACCAAGACCAGTCAGCAAAGCCACCCATGTATGAAGAAGAAATAGAAATGGAAGAAGTTACAGGTCAGAGGGATCCGTTGCCAGCTGGGCCCACGGACATCGTAATGGACATGAGAAGCACATCCAGTATTGACAGTTTTGCCAGTTGTGCAACTGACTTCACGGAAACAGAGAGGTCTCCCCTCTGTCTGTTTCCTGGCTCTCACTTGCAAATGAGATTTCCAACTGATGCTGTTAACCTGGAAGAAAACCAAAGAGCAAGAAGTTCTCAGTTTATACCATTTGCAAAAGACAGAGGATTTTCTCCAACTGATGTCACCTTTGACTATAATCCAATCAACAGACCTGTTATCAGTGATGGCAGTGGGTCCCAAACTGTTTCACATGGTCACTTTCATTTTGACACTGCCATGGAAAGCCCCAAAAGTTCCCTGAAAGGTAGCAACCCATTAAAATCTAGATCCCTTAAAGTTAATTTTAAAGACAATAGAGGTGGCGCTCCACAAACTCCACCGAGCACTGCAAGGCCACTGCCAGTGACAGCAGGAGCAGACTTCACACAGGCTACCCCTCAGCACATCAGCACCATTCTCCTAGAAGAAAATTCCCCCCAAGGTGAACGACCTGTACTTGGTGCTGATGCATCTGCACTTTGTCAGGGACCTGCTAAAAAATCATCCCCTCTCTTTCCCAAACAAAAAATTTTCACTTTCCCTTCAAAAGAGAGGAGGAGCTTCACTGAAATAGACACTGGAGAAGAAGAAGAGTTTATGGAGTTACATGGTATGAAACATGAGAAAAAACAGGATATCAAGACAAATTGCTGTGGGGATAAACGCAGCGATGGCAACAATTTAACAGGGGAGCCACAGGTCACCTCTTCACCCAAAAGCATGAGCCACAACTGTACTCAAGACATTTACCATGCTGTGGGTGAGGTAAAGCCAGACAGTAACCAAGAAGGTCACAAAATGGAAAACCATTTATTTGCTCCAGAAATTCATTCAAGTCCAGGAGAAACTGGTTATTGTCCCACACGTGAAACTAGCATGTGACTAGTTACAGAAGCAATAAAAATACCTTTTCTTAAAACACAGTTAGTAATGCCTATGAACTAAAACATGGAAAGCCTCAACAAAAGTGCATAAAATGTTATTTTTGCATGGCATGAAGAGTTGTTTAGTTTAAATACTGTTTAATTAAAAAAAAAAAAAAAGACTGCTTTTTGTAACAAACTGAAAAAACAGGGAAAAAATTACTCAAGAATGGTGAATACAATAAAGAGAGCTCTTTTAGGAGCCAGTGGTCTGCAACATCTGACATTTTTGATCCTTTCATTTATGATTGTAGACAGGTTTTGAACTCTTAATTTTTTTTTCCCTCAGTTACAATGAATTTTAGAATTTGCACATGAAAGGATGAAATGTCAATGCATGCACTCATAAAGATCTGAAACAAGGTGCTTTGAGCTTGCAAAATGCATATACTTGTAAATAGTTTGGGGTTGGGGGGAAAAGCTACTGTTAACAAGGATTTATGGAAAAAGCATTTCCTGGGACACAGGTACTTCCTTCACAGCGTGCTGCCTGGAGGTTTTGTACAGACTTATGTTGCAAAATTGCAACTTCTACTTAAAGCATCTCACGTATCTTGCTTTCTGTTAAAAAGCTCATGAGTATATCTGTTAATTAAGGACTACAGTTTATCTTTAGTTTATCTGTGCTGTAAATCATGATGGGTTTTTTTTATTTGCAGAACTTCAGTTATTGCTTTTGTCAGCTTAATTCATGATCCTGTGAGGAAAAGAAAAGATTTAATGACCAGAACTTGAAGCATTTGATATTTTTATAGAAAACTGCCAACATTTCATAACTGAGAAAAAAAAAGTTCCATTTTAAAAATCATAGTTATTTCTGTGGCAATAAATAGTGCCAAATGGCTATACAGATATATCCAAAAGTGTTCAACCTCTTAGAATATAACTTGGTATTAAAAAAACATTTCTCACACTCTTATTTTTCATTTAACACTATTTGCTTCTACATGATTTTTGATCTCTTACCTTTTTTTCTCCATGCAGTGCTCATACTTCAGTAATGGCAATGTTGTTGAAGCTGTTATGGTGTAAGGACATAAGAGACAAGGTTTGTAGGGGAAAGTGGTACCTTTTGCTATCATAAATCATATAGCTCGAGGAAAAAGGGCTTCAAGTACATGTTATTTGCCTCAGGTCTTCCATACCCCAAAGCTTGTCTGTGTTTTTCAGTTCAATCATTTGGACTAACAGAAGATACAGCTTGACTCACCAAATTTGCTTCAACCCATCCTTCCATAGCTGTTCTGAAATGGAGTATAGGATTTCCACTATACTTAAAGGAAAACATCAATTATCCTTAAATACAATAATCATTAAAACAACAACTGCCAAAGCATCTTTCATTTCTCTGATTTCGCCAGCTTTGTAAAAGCAAGATGCTGAACCAAAGCCTTCATTACAAAGTAACCATCTAACCACTGTCTCGAGAAAGCTATTTTTTGGTTTATCCAGAATCCATAGCTTCCTATGCTATAACACATTAAAAAAAGCTTATAGATTGCTTTAACTCCCTAAATCATAGAAAGTTTATTCAATTCATAAATTCTAATCATAAGCAAATGTATGCAGTTACACAGATGTCCTACAAAATGTTCCCTTTTTTTAGGAAGACTTAAAAGTACTCTAGACCAACCAATGCATGGTTTAGAACAGCAGGCTCCTACTTATCATAGTGGACCTAGGTTAATTTTTACTCATGTCTTTTTCTATCACTTGAATAAGTAACAACCAGGCACCTAATGCATTTAGTGTAAAGGCACAAGCATTTTTGTTGCAACATTGCCCTTGGCTTGAAATGGCTGGGCTGATGCCACAGACCTCACTCAAGCTTGACATATAGAAAAGAGGAAAGTTTGAACAGCCCCAAAAAATTGATCCTGGTGACTGGGCCAAACAATGAGCACAGCATAATCATTTGGTTGTTTGGTTTTTTTTATTATTTTTCTATATTTCCCTAAGTTTTCTTGTTTCTGTAACAAGACAATACTGAGGTGTCTCTTCAGTCATTTGAATAACTGAGAATATGTCTTTTTTTTCAAATAATGTCTGGTCATTAATTCTCAAAATAAATTTTTTTTGTCTTTAATTGCGGTTCATTTCAACCTGTTGCTGCAATTTTATGTATTTATATGGTATTCTGCATAACAATTTTCACTCGTATTGTCTCTCACTGTCCCAAAACTTAGCTTTTTAATATTTTATAGTCATTAATCTTCTACATTTACTTTTTAGTTTCTAGATATCTTCGGTGACTAAAACTAAATGCCAGTCAATTTTTATATGCCTGAAGTGTTGGTTTGTATTTTCTATGTGCAGTTTTATGAAATCACATGGGCCTGTTTGATCTGCCTTTACATCCTAGTGAACTACTGAAGTCCAAATTAAGACCAAATGGGACCTGGTCCCACGCTCTGGATCCACAGAAAATTCCCATTCAAGACAATGATGTTGTTCTGGCAAGACTGAGGTCTGTGTCATGTTTTTTCTGTGTGCTTTTTCTCCCAGGTGACCCTTACTCTTTGGAAAAGCCCCCTCAGACCTATGCCACTTGATGGAAAGGGAGGAGCCCAGCCATAGGGGACATATTGCAGGAACAGAGATTTAATTCCTTAAGCTCTCCTGAGCTAAACTTCATGAAAAGCTGATTCTGGCCTATTAAAATCACTAAAAATTTAAAAGGGGTAAAGTCAAGGCCTCAATCCTTGCACAGATGAATTTCCCCTGAAACCAATGGGAGTCTGGTGGGAAAAGGGACTGGCTGAAATATAAATGAGAAGGACAGTAGTCTCTCCCTCTTGATGAAAACCAACAAGAGCTTTAACTATATAAATCCCATGAAAGACCAGGCCCTTATTTGCTGCTGTATTTTAAATGTTTTCAGAGAAGCACATTTATTTTGAAAGCAAAAGAAATGCAATTCACTTTATTAACAGATGCTTTATTTTTTTGAAATACTAGAAGCAAAATGATTAAGCTTTAGAAGTGATTTTGGTATAATTTTGTTATCTACTTTTGACTATGCTGAAAACTGTTTCCAGAAGTACAGGTTTGGACAAGTGTTTTTTCCAGTCTTGACTGCATACACAGGATCCACCTCTGAATACTTAACCTGTATAATTCCTGATTAAAACATCTACTTGAGCAGTTGCAGGACTGGATCTAGCTTTCTGTCGAGTACAGTAGGGGTAAGAAGTGCAGGCCAGGATCACTTCATTCATCATGAGTTGATATGCAGCAAATTGTGCAAAATTACACAAATATATTTTTCTGATTTTCTAAAACTTTGAAGCCATTTTGGACTTATTGCCCATTCACCACAGTAAGGGGAGAATGTGTCTGAGTTCTGGAGTCAGTCTCTAATGCCAGCTGTGCAATTTGAAACAACTTAAGGAGTCTTAAGAAGAAGTGACTCCTTTGTGCACCTGAAAGGGGTCTGACTCCTCGCATCACTGGAAAATGAAGAATGTTCAGGGAGATAGCTTTGCAATTGATCTATTTTTTATATTTTTTACTAACTGCAGAATCCTGAATCAGTTTTAATTCCTTTTCAATGATGAAAGCAAATGCACATATTTTAAAAAAAAAATCACAGAGTAATTAGAAGAGTTTTTGAGTAATAGTCACATTAATCCAAATCTGGGTAGGGGGGTGGGGGGGAATAATATATCGCACAAACTGCAAAGGAAGTTCCTACAGGAAAGCTGTTTACAGGGGAAGTATATGATGTAAAGAATGTAACATGGTGTAGGAAGTTTTTGCACTACCGAATTTATATAAAATACACTTTTTTAAATGAAAACACAAAAGGCCTTTTAATGCTACATTGTATAGAATATAGAAGCCTCTGTGCTAATGCAGCAATGTAATGCACTGTGTCCTCACTTCATAATTGGTCTCAAAATTCAAACATTAGTGATGTTAGAGAGGTGATATCTGATCTAACCCTAGAGCAACGGACATGAAGAGCCTTTTAGCACACTATTATGCAACCCAAAGTGTGTACAGACAGTTGTATTTTTGCCTATAACATTCGTAAATCAAAATAACAATTGGCTTGGGGAGTTGTTTCCTAACAGGTAATACTGGCAATGTATTCGTTCCTTGAAAAACAATGAGTTCTTTTAAAAGTAGACCTCTTCCCCTACATGTTGACTGAGCTTCTGTTTCCTTCAAGGTTTACCTTCAAATTAATTAAATAACTGCTTCAACCTCCTCTAAACCTCAGTCCAGTACAAAAGACAGTTGTCCTTCTGAAGCTCTATTGCAAATACAGTCAGTCTGGTAAAAATGCCCAGGGCTTAACTGATTGGCTTTTTCTTTCAAATAATTTTTGAATCACTTGGACAGAAAATAAATATTTTGATCATGTAAACATATTATAAAGCAAAAAATGCAACAAATACGCCTTTTTTGTTTCAAAGTAGCCAGCACAGATCAAGCAAGAAATGCAAACACAACAAAGGGGAAAGAAGGGCAGAAAACTGTAAGTAAACAAGGCATGTTTTACTGTACTATATGAAACGAGATATAATAAAACATATGTAAAAGAAGCCTTGTTCACACTAAATGAGGTAAAAATGCCAGTAGCAAAAGATTTAATTCCACTCCTACTCCATTGTAATTTTTAACCTCGAACCAGCAGGTTCAGTGATGCTATTACCCACTTGCCTGCCACATGAACATCTGATCTGTAATTGTTTTTTGGAAGACATTCCTGAAAAATAAGATACCACTGTTGCTGTCCTTATTAATCTTTGGATCTCTTCCCATTGCCCTCCAAATATCAACCTTCTCTTCTTGGGCACGGTCAGAAGGCAACCCACCCAACAAGATGATAAGTGTGTCTTGTTTGTCAAGAAAGTGCTTTTGGTAGGGGTGCAAATAGCCAGATGAACTCTGTTGCATTTGAACCAAGGAACAAGAACTGAGTGTCATTTCTCCCTATTTTCTAGTTGTAAAGTGCTCTGAATTCTCCAGTGTCCCCACAGTGTCCCCATCCTTTATGCAAGAGCTTTCAGTGTTCTTGCAAGAACTTTTTTAAAAGCAGTTAACTGGCAAATGCTATTAAGAGAGCCGTCAGGCTAAGTGTGAATATTTGTCTCTTGTCCAACCTGGTTTTATTAGTGGTACTCAGCTTTAACTCCTGCTGAAATGCTTTCTAAAACAGATCAGGTGTTCTGGGAGCCAAACCCTTTGCAGGTTCTCTGCCAGTTTCCTTAACAAAGAAAGGTTAGGTAACTGGCAGGCAAAACGAAACAAAAAATGTTGTTTGCATTGTGTGATGGTTTCTTGTTCAGTGATCATACACCATGGGACATCTGCAAGTGGGGTAATGTACTTGTCTCTGTATTTATTTTGTTCCAGGTTTAAACGGTATTTTTTTTTAAATGCTGAGTTATGATATTTAGGAAGTATTACCCTTTAGTAAAATGGAGATTTCTTCCAAAACAGCCGTGATACTTTATAGTCCTATATTATTATTGATTGATGTTTGGTTTTCTTTTATGACACCTAACGCAGATCCTGCTGAATACCACTGGGGAACAAGGAAGTAGCACACAAATATTACTGCTCTTTTTACTTAAAAGTAGATAAAACACATGGTATTAGCTAACATTTAATCCAAAAAAGATTATTATCCTAATTATAGCTATCAATTGAACAGAATGGTGACCTGTCATCACTGTAGACATTGACTGTAGTCCTGTGATTAACATAAACCATGAAGAGCAGTCTAAGAAACTAAGAGCAGTCTGTGTAATTAATTTCAGAAGGGTAATTTTTTAACTCAAGTAACTATTTAAATACATATTTAGCATCAGCAAGAATAATTTACACTTCTAAATCTGGAAGTCTATGGCTATGTTTACACTGGCATCTTAGAGGAAATCAGGAGAGCTCTCTTGACATGAATCTCTCAGCTACCCCCACTTCTCATGCTTTGGTTCACACAACTGAGCAATCCTGCACCATGTAAATTGGACTACTTTTAGATGAAGCTGAACCAGAAGACTTCTTCCATGAGGGCATCAGCTGTGCTGCAGGCATGACAAAGCATTCAGGCCCTGGTACCAGATGAGAGGTAGTCCAAAAATTGCACCCCAATACACAGTGCAAACTGTCAGCACAAGCTTTTCCTCAACAAATCTGCTGTATGGTACGACTTGCTAATGTGGACATAGATCTCTACCATGGCTACTGTCTTCAGCCCATGTAGCTCTTGGCTAAATCCCTTACTCAAGCACATTTTGCCATTTTCATCAGTGGTTTTGCATTAAAAAAGCAATATGTAGCCAAAGACTAAATTGTTCCCAGTGCATTCCCCAAGTTAACCCACATAAAATAATTTAAACAATAAAATCTTGATAACCTTTGGATAGCTGTGTTTTGTAGTTTGGACAGAACTCCATATACTGCATATTTCTACAGTCAATTAATGCTAAAGTTGGTGTTAGATTTGATGAAGACACTCCAGACAGCACTAGACTGACTTACTCCAAAATCAGTGGAATGATTAAACTGATTGCAAGCAGCTTTATTTCACTTAACAGCAACCCTTACTTTATACTGGTATGAATAAAAGCAAATTGCTGTGCTTTGATGGAGGATCAGAAGCCCAGCTTGAGTATTTTGTGCCGGTTTGCCATGTCCAGGTATCTTCCTATTTGGATCCCAGCTGAAATTTATTTAAATTGAGGAACTAGTAGGGTTTTGATTGTGTGCTTAGTTGCTCTGATGTCTGGGACAGACCTTGTACAGTAACGCAAGGAACAAAAGGCCTATTCCTTATCTTACTACTTTTAACCAGTTCAAGGTGGAGGACATAAGTCTTGTAGCGATATATTTGCTCTAAGTTTTGCTCAGATAGCACCCCTCTGTGGAGGTTCAGAATACAAAACATTGATGCCTGTTCTTGAAGTCCTTAAGCAGAACGCCAGTGGGAATTCTGCCTGTAAAAAACTGAAGGATGGAGCAATATATTATAGAGTTAGGCAAAAGGAACAGTTTCTAACACATTACAAAATAAATTTAAAAAAAAAATTAAAAACCTACTGTTGGGGACAATCACGGGTACTTCTGCTCAGATGCAGAGTTCTGGATTTATATGTCTAAATTATCAGAGTTCTGCAGAGTTTTACCTGTACAACTCTTTCAAAAATCGAAGGAGCCATGCTGATAAGCTGAAACATGGAGGGACTAGTGTACAAAGAAGCTGAGCATTGAATACATAGCCTATTGCTTTAAGATCACTGTAAATATCAAATTAAATATGTACTAATTCATGTTTATACATTATTACTGTGTTAGTTTCATAGATACAGTAGCATGACTATTATTAGTTTTATGGAGTTTAATGAACTTTACTTTGTATTCCTCTGTGAATGCTCTGAATGCTGCAAACAAAAAAAGCACAACAGTATTTTTTCAAGTTCTCTTGGGGCGATAGCAGTGTCTTCACTATTGTTCAGTTTTACAGATTTAGCAACATTTCATCATTCATTGCTCTATTAATAACGTATCTTTCTTTAAAAGTACTGTCACTAGGAGATAAAAACATATGTGATAAGTCTTGTCTAATCTCATTCATCTGCCTTTACAAAATGCCCCAGACATTTTGTGGGAGAATATGCTGCTTTTGCGTCATGCATTGTTTGTATTTGGGGGTGGGGCAGGGGAATAATAGGGCATTTTGCAATGGTAATTGCATCAAACATGCTTTTTTTCATTATTATTGTATTTGTTAGAAACATTTTGATTTAGTTTCTTTCTGTAGATAAAACTTTGACAATAGCTTTATTTTTTCAACTAACCATTTGATTTCATTAGACTAATAACTTCTCACATTTAGTGGTATTCGTATCAATGTTTCCATATCAGCTGCATTTTAACTTCATAAAAAAGGAAATGTGGTTATTATTTTTGTCATACTAGATTTTGCTGATCAACTAAGTATTTCTGCACCAATCTACATATTAATATGCATGTTGTAGTCTGTACAATTGTTCAACATCAAAATATCTGTTTAATTTATGTCAAATGTCTGTAAAATAAATGCATTGTTCTCCATTTCAGTCTGATAGAATAAGCAGGATAGTAAATAAATGTGTAAATCAATCATTTGTGTCTCATTTCAGTTCTCTTCATGAAACCACTTTACATTGAACATTGCATATATACCAGAAAAATAATTCATAGTGTCTTTAGATGTCATTACTTTAAAAAATTATACAGGAATCTCTGACAGTGTGTACAGAAATAAATCACTTGGCTATGCAAATAAAATCAGAATCCATTATTTTTTTAAAAAAATTAAATGTAGTGATTCTAAGCCTTTTTCTTCCCTCTCTGGTCAGAATTACTGCTAATTACTACTCACACTGTCATAGATACAAAGCCTCAAATGACCTTACAAGAGTGAGTAAACAGTATTGGCTGCAGGATGGAAAGCAGAAGCATGGAAAGATTTAGCAGCCTTTTCTTTTGGCAAGTCAAACCTAGGTACCTCAGCTTATTATTCAGGCATAGTGGATAAACCAATCTCTTGTCCAGTTTAAAAGTGTAATAAAAAATTTAGGTTATAGGGGAAATCATTTTACTCCTTTAACAGGGGTCAGGAAAATAACAGATTTTTATTTTTTACAAGCAAGGTTTTGCTGCAAATCCAGCTATAATAATAATATATAAGAGCATCTCTACCATTCAGAAAATAAGGATTATAATTCCCTCACCTTCAAATTAGAAAGCTATTTTTAATGTCAACATCTGAACAGCACTGCAATGAAATAAGAATGGAAGTCCAAGTGCGTCCCTTTGGTGACCATGTTGATTACAGTTTTTTATGAGAGAGCAAAGAGACAATTTAGTTTCACAACCTCACTGTGCTATAGGTCACTTAATAAATCATTCACTGCACTGTAGAACTTCTACCCTTTCAGCTTCTAATCTAAGGGTTCTCTCTGTGAATGTGCAGCACTGTATATAAATCTAAGTTTGTTCAATCTTTCTATCCTACCTCAAACACATTCCCAACTTCCTTTTTCCTTTAAAAAACAAACAAACAAACAAACAAACAAACACACACTTCCTTCTTATTGCTTGTCCAAATCTCTTCTTGGCATTCATCTAAATGATTGCATTTTAAGGAAAGGATTTGGGGAGTTATATATAATTCAATAACCAAGCAGTCTTCAGCCCACACATCTAATCATGGTAGCCAAGAGTATTTTAAAAACTTCAGTTTTACATGCACGTTCCAGCTGCCACATGGTTCCACCCTGCAGCAAGACCCTGGCCTCTTCAGCATTTGGTTATGCAGAAATGAGACTAAGTCACATAGGAGAAAAAAAAGTGTGACCATTTTCCAAAAACCGCTGGTTAGTCAAGGGGCCAAGATACACCACTGTAGTTCCTAGCTCAACACCTCTTCAATCATGCCATGAGCTTAGGAAATCTTTCTGTTCTAACCATTTCATCTTTTCCCATCTTCTCCTCTCCCGCTATTCTTTCTTGTGGAGCACATTTCAAAAAAATCCAGAACCCCAGCATCTCATCCCAGATCCAAAGCAGCCTATGAAGGGAACTGACTCGATGCTAGAGATAAAATAAAATACAGAAAATCTCCACTATTTTATTGGTGCAATCTGACCTATTGCTGAACATGCAGCTAGAAAGCAGGAAAAGTATTTTATATGATCCGTGGTTGGGATTAGGTCCTAAAGACAGAAATATTCTTGGTAGACCAGGAATAGAGCAGGTCAATAGAGATCATACTGGCAAAACACTGAGATAGCACTAGGTTAGCACAAAAAGTACCCTGCCATAATCTATTCAGAGAAAAAAAAATCCCTAGCATTTCTAGATATAAATATTAGGAAAGTAAACAACTTAAATATTGGGGCTATCATGTTAAACTTTAATTTACTGTACAGGCTAAAACCATGTTTCTGCTGACTCTCTGAATGCAAATTTTCATTGGGTGAAAAACAGACGCTATTAATCAGATGATAAGGAAAAACTATCTGCAATTTTGTTAGTTAACATCAGGGGGCCCCGAGGGAACAAGAGTTTACTCAACGGGGCTAAACAAGCATTTTTGGTCTTAAAAGTACTTAATAATCTTGAACTACCATAACTATAAAATACATCTTATTTGCAGAAAGTAAAGACATAGAAGCATACAGCACCACAAGGAATGATGCCATTCAATAACATTTTTACATTATTATAAATAAGTTTGATTTGTTATTTCTCACCTTTCATTCTCATGCATTCTACAGATTATCATCTGTTGCACACTGGAAATCAGCACTGCAACAATTTATTGTGAATCTGAATTTATTGTGAACTAATTGCCATTTAGGTATTCCTACTGTAAAACATTCAAGTTGAATTATGTTGTCATTCATTGCTATTGAAACTACTAATGAAACTATTGCTTTAGTTTGCAAGAGAAACCTATTTTTATGATTTGTTCTCTTACGTTGCAGTTTTCAAATGACAATTTTCCATTATTCTTCAAAATATCTTCCCATGACAATTTGTTTCTACTAGATGGCAAGGGGAGAGCTGTTGACTGTCAAGTATCAGTGCATTATTCATATCCATGCTATGAAAGTTTAAAAAGCTTCTTCAGATGTTTTTGCAGTTTAGTGCATTCATTATGGAAAAGAGCTCAAAGTGAGCTTTAGTCCAATTGGACTCTGGACAATCCACAGTTAAAAGAGCCACTATCAATGCCCCAACTTCAGGAAATTTTCCTAACTTATTAAACACTATGGCATTCAATGACAAAAACACAGATCCATAAAGAAGTAGAATTCATTTGCTCAGCCACTCAAGAAACTGTCTGTATTTACCACCTTTTCCATTTTAAGGAAAGGAGCTGGGTTTTCAGTTCTTCAATCCTTTAGCAGAATGGTAACAAACATCTTATACCTGTGACTCATCCTTCAGTGGCAAGTCTGCTGACCACTTGAGCAAGTGACTCTTCATGTATATATATAGATATATATACACACACACATAAAACACCCACACATGCACAGAGCACATATGGAATGTGGCACTGTCTTAGCACCACAGTCTGCAAACCAAAACTCTCCAATACTTTGCATTTGTGCTACGATATAGCTACAATCTAGAGAGATTTCTCAGTTCACCAAGGCACAGCAGAAAGTTCTCACAACTCCAATTCCTACTTGAAATAAAATAAATCACATACCCAGGACATCATTCTCCATGCATGCAGAAAAATGGAAGTGCTAACACCTGCACATTACTGGGACTGTTACAAGGCTTATATACCTGGCAGTAAATTAAAACGTACATGGACTGGAATAATTCCATTCTAGTATGAACAGTTACATCTCCAAAATTTCACTCTAGTATGAACAATTACATCTCCAAAGGAAGAAGTTTCTTTTAGCAGCAACATTACAACTACTGGTTTAATTAGCAGCCACTCCTGCTTGCCTGACCACCCTTCTCATCAGAGGCACATAAGCAAATCCTGTTTAGTAACTTCAAGCACGTTTCACATTTACCTTGTAAGATGCGAGAAGAGCTCCAACTCTTTTACTAAATATTTCAAAACTAAGTCAAAAGCTACTCACATTTCTTGGGGAGGAAAAAATAAGATTCCCAGTAATCAAAAGAAATAAAGGCCTTAGTACATACTGAAAGAAAATCAATTTTATAGTGTTAAAAAATAACAGAAAAGAGCAGCTACTGTTTTTCATGTCTGAGACCTCATTCTCACCCACAAAAACGAATAAAGAAGAAACAGATTTAAACAGGCACCACTGCATAAATATTCCACTACCTCTGCTTTCTGTGAGTAGTTTCACTTCAGTGTTTTCCCCTAGTTAACAATGAAATTGATTTTTGGATAATCAGCATTTTTTGTTTCCTTGGAATTTCTAGTCATGACATCTGCAGAATTAAAACTCAGGGACTGTCTGCAATGTATCCAGAGCTCAGAATGAATAAAATTGTAATTCCAGGAGTGTACTAATGTTGCAAATTAATTTAATATTCATTGTGATGAGTGATCAAGGCAAACTCCTTTTCTACTGTGCATGTGTTCAGAGATATTGTCTGTCACAATAGCTATTTACATAGCATTAGAAATCTAATCAAATCTACCAACCTCCCATTTTCAAACAACAGTAAATTATTTCCTTTTCATTTGGAAGCTTGGGTTAAAAACAGCACCAGATTAGGGTTTCACCCATTCAAATGAATCTCAGATTTTCTGGTATTCACTACAACTGATCTTCTCTGACAATTCTACAGATATACAATAATGTGTGTTTCTCTTTAATATTTTCACAGTATTTAACATTGTTGCAAGCTTATCCTCTTTCTTCCAGGTTGCTAAACACATTCAATGCTCAGCTAATCAGTAGAGCCAGAAAATCGTATTTCCAATACCTTATTTTCACACTGGGAACAGTTGCAAAGCTGTTAGTTCCTAATGTCTGGCACATTTAGCAAAAAAAAACCCAACATAAATAAATTATTACTTCTAAACAAGCGAAGTTTCTGAGAGGTTTCTAATGATCATTTCATAAAAAATATAGTTACGTAAGCTGCAGTTGTGTATCTCAGGTATAATTCTACAGAAAAAGGTACCAAATGTCAGTCATTACTCAGTATACCAGAGATAGCAGTACTTGGCCAGTAACTTAGGGACTCCTTCCGTGTATCTTTATCAGAAAATCTTCATTCACATAACAGGTAATGCCTAAGTCTAATTTAAATCCTTTAAAACATGTAAGTACTATGGATTTGTGTAATGTACTCTAAGTGCATTGATTGATCAGAGGGCTGGAGCACCTCTGCTATGACGACAGGCTGGGACAGTTGGGGTTTTTCAGCCTGGAGAAGAGAAGGCTCAAAGGACACCTTATAGAAGCCATCAAGTACCTAAAGGTGTCTACTGGAGACCTGGAGAGGGACTTTTCCCAAGGGCATCTAGTGATATGACAAGGGGGAAGGGTGATAAGCTGAAGGAGGGTAGGTTTAGACTAGACATTAGGAAGAAATTCTGTACTTTGAGATGTCATGAGGCACTGGAACAGGTTGCCCAGAGAAGCTGAGGACTCCCCATCCCTGGAATTGTTCAAGACCAAGGTGGATGGGGCCTTGAGCAACCTGGCCTAGTTGATCGTGTTGCTGCACATGACAGGGGGGTTGCAACCAGATGCTCTCTAAGGTCCCTTCCAATCCAAGCCATTCTATGATTCTATGATGTCAGCCAATAATTCCGTCCCTGCCCGGCTCCGTGGGGTCCCGCGTGCTCCCACAGACGCACGGGTGGCTTCAGTATTACAGTCAGTAGCAAAGAGTCGGGAAGGACATTTGCTTGCATTCCGCCAGGAGGATTTACTGCACCTTCACTGTCAGAGGTAGCAGGGGCAAATACAAACATCATCCTGAAGGTCACAGTTTTATCCAGGGGTGGGGAAAAGGAGGGACCAAGGAACAGAGACCAATGGGGGAGTGACAAGGAGTAGAGGCTAACAGCCAACCATGGAATTCAAACTTGGATAGATTAACATAATAGAACAAGGCATCCTGGGAAGAGCCTTTCTGGTCACCTTAAGGCAAGGGCATTCTTTTGGTTCTTGGGTCTTGTCTTATTGAGAGCTGTCTGTCCCCTGTAATGTGTTCACCGGCCTCCACAAGTGAAGAATTTGATATAACTTCATCAGGAGTTTTGCATAGGGGCTTTAAGATCATGTCCCTGGTTAAAACGAGACATTGAGTAAAGATAAAATGTGAGAAGTATTTGCTTCTGGTAGCAAGCAAGGTGGACTACAGTCAGTGCTACACAGCATTCCAACTTAGCATTCTTCTTTCATTCTGTATTTTACAGAATAAAACACCTTTTCTGTGTATGAATTAATCCCAGCAAAGGGGAGGAGACCCTGCTGAGTTCAAAATATTGAATACTGTAATACATTTGCCTCTAAAACTGCATTACATTAACTGAGAATAATGCAGCCTTTATTCTTTCATACATATATTAGCTTAATGAGCCATTAAAGTGTCTAGTATTTAAAACATACAAAGAGATCTATAGTTTAAGCTTCAGAAGTCATCCAAATATCTTACAAGTGCCAATAGTACTCTCAACAGGAGAAATTTAGCCTTTCATTTATTTTTAAATTGCTCTTTCCTTTTATTCCATAAAATGAATTTATTTACAAGAAGGCAGCCAAAGTCTTTAGTACTGAATCACGTAATCTGAGTTAGAAAAGGCAAAATGCCAACATATATTTTGGATAACACCCTGCTCCTAATCAGGTCCCAGGAAATTAGACTAATTTTCTCTTTTACTTTCTCTAGTTAATTAATCAGAAAATTCTTCCCTTCCCACTGATCAGAGTTTTATAAGGAAATCTGTCCCCTTGGAAGCAACAATATCCACAAAGGGGCCATGTGCTTTGGCAGAGACCTCCAGATCTCCCAAAGAGGCTGTTGAAATACAGAAATGTTGGGTTTAGACCTCACCATGGGAATTCCCCAGCACTCACATGGCCTGTGAATGTAACAAGGGAGTCATTGATTCAGCCTTGTCACTTTTGTAAAGTCCAAACTGTTTGAAACCACAGCAGATGCACGCCCAGAGGATCAAGGAAAGACAGAACATGGCTGCAGAGCTACAACTATTTTCTGTTGCAGACCAGCCTCACCCATGTATTTTTGCCTTCTCAGAAATTTACTGTATCTAATTGCTTCTGTATGATTGGCTCAGGAACAACACCCATAAATCTGTGAAATGTCTACATGGTATTATCCTTGCATAATCTTGGCATACTCGTAAGTAAAATCCTCCACCAAATGGAATTCAGTAATTTCTAGACAGATGTGATTCTCCAAAATCTGTTCTTTTAGTCAGTATTCTACCAGAAGTCTGCTCTGTCCTGGGTTTCTATATATGATGAATAATTTGAGTAATATTATTTTAAAAGAACTCTTGAGTTCTGTTACTTTGATTTTTCCATCATTCTATATCTCATAACTATTACCATTGACTAATATGAAAAGGTATATTATAGCAGAGCAGCATTTTAGCTGATTACATATATATCAAGAGTCTTAAACAATCTCCTCCACCTTTGTTCAAAAGCAACTGCACATAATACTATATAACCTCTATTATAACTAAATGTGTGTTTCATGGTTGTGGGAATTTTAATACATCTCATTCTAAAGTCTACTGGTTCAATTTGTCTGATGGCTCAGCACTGCTAGAAAGATTAAAAAAAATAAAAAGAATTTGTGCTGTAACACTTAGGAGGAATTAGAGTTTGTGAGCCAAGAAGCAGCTCTGTCATGCAACAAAAGACTGTAATACAACACACCTGAAAAAGCTCAGCTTTGAAAGTGTGCCTTTTAGGCAGAAAAGACAGCTAAAGGGCTAAACTGGACTAACACTGCAAAAACTTCATTAAGGGGCCTTGGAGTTTTCAATGCATGACTTCTTTTTTCCACCTTCTTAGCTTCTCTGGTAAGTATTTTTTAATGGGATTCTTGATTCTAACTGAGGCAAGATGAAAACAGAAGACCAATTCATGCAGAGATGTAAAAAGAAAGGAAGCCTTCAGAACAAGGAAGGGAAACCACTGCAATTTGAAGTGTTTGTGGGGAAAAAAAAAACAATGGAGAATGTCTGGGGGGACTGAAACTCCTGAGGTGCTAGAATGTATTCCAAAACACATTTGCAGTACCAGTGCAAAGTAGTGATTAAGTGAGGTAAACAGTAGTAGAAAATGACATTGGATCTCAGCATATTTTCCAAGATATATATAAAAAATTTACTTAATCTAGCATTGTTGCAGACCAAAAACTGTTTAATCTGTTATGCCTGCTAAAGAAGCTCTGCATTCCAGCAAGGAGGTCTGTCAGGCCCATTTAAAGTCAAGTTTAGACTACCCATATGCTATACTCATATCCTTCATTTCCCCTTACCTATTTCCTTTTAAAGTCCAGAAAAGAATTGTAAAAAAAGTGAGTTTATGCAATGTTAATAGTTAATACTCACTTGATAAGCATGCAAAAGCTTTATTCTCAGTAGGCAAATGCAGAGAGAGCACCTGTATATACCATATCTATACGTACATACTCACAGCTGGCCACACATTCCATGGAATGGTTTGGGTTGGAAAGGACCTTAAAGATCATCTACTTCCAACACCCCTGTGCTGGCAGCCTGCAAGGCAGTTGTGTGGCCCCATCCTGCCCACATCTGCACCAGCTGCTGTTGGTAAGGACTGCTGGGAGACAAGGATGGGGCAGGTGGGTGCTCCCCTCACCCCTGTGAGGTGACAGGACAGCCAGAGTCACAGGCAGGAGTGGCATCCTCTGCCAGCCTGGGCCAAAGCTGCGAGGCTGATCTCAGCCCTGGCCTCTCACAGAATCACAGAATATTCTGACTTGGAAGAGACTCACAAGGATCATCAAGTCCAACTCCTGGCCTTGCACAATACAGCCCCAAGAACCCCACCATGTGCCCGAGAGCATTGTCCAAACTCTTGTTGAACTCTGTCAGGCTTGGTGCTGTGACCATTTCCCTGGGAGCCTGTTCCAGTGCCCAGCTACCCTCTGAGTGAAGAACCTTTTTCTAATATCCAACCTAAACCTCCCCTGGCACAGCTTCAGACCATTCCCTCATGTCCTGTCACCGGTCACCACCGAGAAGAGACCAGTACCTGCCCCTCCTCTTCCCCTCACAAGGAAGTTGTAACTGCAGTGAGGTCTCCCCTCAGCCTCCTCTTCTCGAGGCTGAACAGACACAGTGACCTCAGCTGCTCCTCATACAGCTTCCCCTCAAAGCTCTTCACCATTTTTGTTGCTCTCCTTTGGACACCCTTTAATAGTTTAATGTCTTCCTTATACTGAGGAACCCAAAACTGCACACAGGCTCAGAGCAGAGCAGAGCAGAGCAGAGCAGAGCAGGACAATCCCCTCCTTTGCCCAGCTGGGGATGCTGTGCCTGATGCACCCCAGGACACAGGAGGCCATCCTGGCTGCCAGGGCACTGCTGACTCAGGTTCAACCATCAACCAGGAGCCCAGTTGCCTTTCTGTGGCACTGCTTTCCAGCATCTCATTCACCAGTCTGTACACACAAACAGGGTTGCTGCATCCAAGGTGCAGAACCCAGAACCTCCCAGCTCACTTCTCTTCACCAGAAATTAGAGGAAGAAGTTAAAGAAAAAAAAATCCATTCCCATGTCTTACAGTGACAAAAATGTTTGGAAGCTTTGTGACAATGTCAGGAGTCAGAATCAGTACCCTCTAGAAGAATTTCATGCTGTTTCCATGGAAAGAAAATACTGTTGTCTTGAAATGGGCTCTTTCACCCAGTGTGCAAGGCGATGATCCACAGACAGAGTAGAGGTTATGTTTAGTTTCCTTAATATGGTATTTTCCATTCTTTGTTGTATAATTGCTGCAATTACTGAGATGTTACACATAATTTTTCCATTTGGGAGCAGTACATCAACATTAGAATATACTGAAGTCCAGTATCACAGATAACTTAATGTTGCAATTTCTTTCTTCATTGCCTAATAAGAAAAAAAGAAAAATTAGAAGTCACAGTGTGAATGCAAGCTAGAGAACCCCATTTGCTTCTTCATCAAAAGAATCAAGAGTCTGTTCATACATACAATAGTTAGTAATATTTAGCCAATACATGTGCTACCATCATCACATCTTTCTAGACCCATTAGCTTCATTAGGCACCCAGAATACAGAGTAGGCTAGAGAGACTGGAGGAATCTGTATCATGGGACTATGGATCTTTATCAATGATGGTTTCAACATCGAGAAAAGAAGCAGTTCCCAAAAAGCCATAACTAAAAGCTGGAACTGTTCGTTCCTGCACTCTGATTAAGTACTTGTTAAAGTCTCTCTCTTCATACAGCAGAGGTTGCTCCTGACCAACTCACATGGGTACTTTGAAGAGGAAATATTTTTTGGTTAAGGTAGAAGTAGAAAACAAACAAAAAAAATCAAGTCTAGTCACAAAAGCTCACAAGCACTGAGATAACATAAACAGGTCCCTTTTCGTGTTAAACCACATCATTATGCTAGATGAGAGAAGAGTGCATTTTTCAGGAATGGCCTGCACAATTATAACAGAGTCTGTTCCAACTCTTTATCAGCTGTGGAAGAAGAGATTGAGATGACCAGGGCCAAAGACAAGAGGCTTGCTGGTTTTTTTTAAGGCAGACTGAGAGTCATGAAGAATTTTATCTCTTCTTAGGCACAAGCATCTGAAAGACAAATGGATTCAAGGATATTGAAGCTGAAGGATGAATATCCAGCCTACCTAAGTGAACTCAGTACTGGGAATGCCCAACTGGGACCATGAGTGCCTGTGCAAGATTTCTGCCCAGTTCTGACAACTAAGAAATCCTCTCTTAGAGGCAGAAATTAGTGAATTTGACTCATTAGCATTAAACTGTCAAAGGCAGAAAACTCCCCATTTGTCAAATTAAAGACGCTTGGGCCATGCTAGTTAAAAAGAAAGTCTGGTGAGACTAGAAAAAAGTCTCAAGTTCTTATGTTTCATACTTCATTTCTTTTCAAGAATGGAATGACTACTATACAAGCATTACCATGTGTGCCTGCCTGCAAGGGGAGAAAGAGGAAGTGACACACAGAGAAAAGCACCCTCCTTTCACAGCCTCCCACCCCTGAAAGGCTTCTGGAGAAGCCTTTATTGACAGGCTGAAGTTAACTGGGTTGAGAGGCCTGAGTGGGTGGACCCATTGTCTTCAAGCCTTTTCCTGCTGAAACTGCCAACAATTATGCCACATACAACAATGGTTTTGCAATATGGATAAATGTCTTCCAGATGGAAATGAAAGTCTTGTGAAACAGGCAACTAAGCAGTAAAGAGTGATGCCAAATAAGCATGATGTTCACAGTGCACACATACATATGCATAACACACACACAGATGTATAATAGAATGTGACAGAAAGGGCTACAAGACAAAAAAAATTACCTTCACTAATTCAGTTTTGTCATCATCTTGCCGATGTCGGTAAATGCACTGGCTAAGAAGAGCATATAGTCTTTCCATGCGAGATATACTGACATTCTCAGTTGCCACAGTGACCAAATCCAGCACTTGCTGAAGCAAAAAAATGGAAACTACAGTTTAGAATAGCACAAGAACATCCTACCTTCTTACATTGTTATATAAAAGTGGCACTTCAGAAAACTGATTCAATATCTGACAAAACTTAATTGGAGAAAGCAAATTAATATTCCATATGTCAGAGAAAAGGCTTACATTTCAGACAATTTTTTCTTATTCATCACTATATGACATCAGTGATCATAACTGCCAATCAACTGCTTCTAGAACAGCGGGGAATGACACAATCCACTTTGTCAAAGAGTAGCTGCCACAGGAATGTCATGGTTGCACTTCATTAGAAATGATATACAGGGCCCTGGAAAATGTGTTTTTGGAAACAAAGCTACAGATCTTCCATGGAGAGCTGTGGCAGATGGAAAGAAAAGCATCCTTAGGTGCTCACCTCTGCCCATTAACTGAATCTGTACTGTGACTAACATCAGTCAGCTCCTACCTTTCAACTCAAGAGTGGATGAACTGCCAGAGCACTCTGTAGGAAATTACCAATTTCTCACACAGTTCCTTCTGTTACCAAAGATGTGAATGTGGTAATCTCTGGGAAAGCAACCCTAACAAGCTAGCAGCAGCACTGCTGGGGCTGTTCAGTAGCTGTGTATTGTGGGAGGCTGTGAAGATGCAGCTCAAGAGAGCAGCCACACCAAACAAAAATATCACTGCCCCACAACTGCTTGCCATCAGACTCGACCTACCTCAGATCAGCTACCACAAGGTTTGAGTTCTATGCCTAATATCGAGCAAATAAGTGAACACACATACAAAAGAAACCCCCAAGAGAACAAACAAAAAAAATCAACCAAAAAAAACCCCATACAAAACCAAGCAGCTCCATTTTGCAGTGGCTCTCTGGTATAAGCAGTGAGTTCCTGTGACACCCATGTTAAGGAAACAAGTCTAAAAGATGTGTTTCATGACTGTAGCTGTCTCCCCACAGCTGAAACACATATGAGCAGAAACATTTTTAAGGGCTCTATCCTACCATTCCTCTAGTCAGTAGGCAGTAACTTCAGATTACATGCCAGAAGCACCCTGATTCTAGAAAAACCTATGTGGCTTCTTTAAATACACATGCAGACATGAACAACACAACCCCCTGAATTAGGAAGCCATCTTGGAAAGTTAATTTAACCTCTACAGTTGAGATCAACACTTAAAATGTGATAGAAATTGTGCTGGCAAGCCCCTTCACCAAAGGGGATTTCTCTCTGGTTACATTCTCCTCACACAAGAGAAACAACCAAGTAATACTCCCTTTCTCATCATGGCAGGTAAACAGCAGCTTTCTCTCCTTTGACCAACCTCCAGGACTTCAACTTAGCAATTTCCTGAATTTTTCTCATGGCTACATCCCCTGAAGGGCAGGTCCTTCTTCTGCCCTCTCCAGTTCATGCAAGGGAACCTCTTTTTCCCCCTGCAACCTAGGCCCATGTTTGATCCTTTCCCCAACTACACCCTAGGAAAACAACTTCTATCCTACAGGGGACTGGAAAAACCATGTAACACTGTAATTGTATGGATGCAAAATTCTAGCACTGAATTTTGAAAGCCTTTGAGCAAAGCAGGTATTAGTATTTTATCCAGGATGATCTTTAGGTAAACCTTCTAATTTCAGGTTTAAAGTTATCACTGCTAAAAATCAAGGTCCTTTTCCAGTTTGTAATTAATGAAAACGTGCAAACAGCAAACCAAAACACCCATCTCCCCATAAAAACTGCTAACCAACGGCAGTAGCAGGTTGCCAGTGACTTACTTTAAAATTTAACGAGCCCTTTTACACTGAAAATTAGGAAGAGAACACAGTCTCCTAAAATTCTTTTCAGCAAAAGCAGCCATCTACACCCCACGCTGTAGAAACAACGGTCATTACAGGTTGAATTATTTCACAAGCTATGTATCCCTCTCATGAATTGTTTGAATTGGCAGTGGTTGAAAACTGACTTAATTTACAACCACACAGGTGGCAAGAAAACGTCCTACTTCAGTATTAACAAATTTGAAATTAGACTTACTCTGAGCTCAGAGTAATCCACAGACACTCCCTGTGTGCGAATTTTCTTTGCTTTCCCATCACGTACTTCGGGTTGCTCATCCACCTGAGGATGTCCCACACAAGTTGTGTGATGTACTTGTGAATCTGGAATTACATACATTTAAGTCATGATTTCTTTATCTGGACTATAGTATCAGTGAAGCATCCTGTACCTGGAAAACAGTAGCCCTCTGCAATAACAGAGACAAAACTGTTACCAATTTTTTTACTGAGAAATGCTTGACTTCTATCTTTCTAGTGCTGCTCCATAAAAACTAGAAACTCAGACATGAAAAAAAGCCCAAGACAAAAAAGGCAAGGTAAAACTAAGAAAAAATATTCATGCTGCCACTACAGGACAGCACAGTAAACCTGAAGTTAAAAAAACCAAACAGGGTGAAAACAAAAAGTACTTTAGGTTTGGAAACACATCTACACATCTTATATCTCAAACATTAGGACACAATTCTTCTATTCCACAGGGGTCTCTGGGTCCACACTGCTTAAAGTACAGCAGTACAGTTTACACTTAGGCTGCTTATTACTGGGAAGATACTTGTACAATTAGGTACCAATTGAAAAACAAACTGCAGAATCAAAAAAACCCAGCCACTACAGAAAACGACAACTTTAGCCAGCATAACTAGAGGAGCAGCATCATTATGCAAGGAACACTGTATGTTGATTTGAGAGAGACACAAAAGAGGTAAGAGAATGAAATTCAGTAAGGCTGAAACCTAATAAATAGTGTAACCCTGTTCAAGAACAAAAAGGAGGTAAATTACCTGTTTGACCTTTCACTTACCATTTGAACCTCCATCTTCAGAAGTTCTGCCTATTTGGCAATCCAGCATTCCACTCTCCTCTCTGAGGTCTGAACATTCAGGAAGCATGACACTCTTTATTTCAGTAGGGGATTCAGCCAAAAGGGTCACTCTCTCACTTTCATTTTCTGTCCCATTTTTCTGTTGTCCTTGAAGTACATTTTCATGTTCTTCCATAGGACTGTCCTGGGACGACGCAAACTGAACATTCTCCCTCTGTGCTGCAATACTTGAAGAGTATTCCTTCCTTTTGCATTTTCTTTTTGACTTATCTACAAAAAGATACAAAAAAACCATAATCCAAAACATTCCCAAAACAGTTCTTTCTTCAAAACGCAGCGGCAGCACCTTGCAAGGAAAATAACCACAGGAGCTTCAGTACCATCTCCGTACATGTGTCTAGAGAAAAGGCTGCAAGTTAATGAGATCAGTTCTCTATTAGATATATTATAGGCAGGGAAGGGGAAAACACTGTTTCATGTAACTAAAAACTAGCTGGATATTTAAAAGAGCCACAGACAATGTTTTGGACTTCAAGAGGCAGGTGCCATTAAATGTCAGTTGTGCCATGAAGGCCAGGCTCTTAAAATGTCAAGCAGCCACTGCACTTCAACTTCATAATCCCACTGAATGAATGACCTCAGGATTTACCCCACATTTTGAAGCAGCATAATGAAACATTTAATGCCTCTGGAATGAAGAACCAAGCATCACAGGAACCTGCTGTTAGGCCACAGGAACAGAGAAGGTAGCAGTGACTTTGGCACCTTCTCCAAGAAAATCTGAATAAAATGAAACTTGCTATTAGAGCAGGGGGTACTGGCATCCACAGGCGCTGTGGGCATCTTCCATTTTTCCTTACACTTTGGGTGTGCTTTCTTACACCCTGCAGAGCAAAGAATTGTGTCTTGCGTGGTTGGTTACAAAGCATGAGATAAGTCTTAAAATCCTCAGCATCAAAAAACATACCTCTTTCCTTACGAGATTCTTTAATTTTTTGACAGCGTTGCTCAAAGTCTTCATTCATTTCATGCCTCACTATGGAATATGCAGTATCACTCAAAGTACAAGCTTTGTGCCTCAGAAGGTGATCTGAAATTTTACAGTCAATTTTACAGCTGAGAATTTTCTACCAGTCAATGAAACTCTTTATTTTGATTACTTAGAATGATTTTTCTTTTTTCATAGGCAGGTTCTGAAAGGTTACCCCAGTCAGTATTTTCAGCATAAAAACAGAAAAGTTAATTATTTAAGAGAAAGTACTAGTTACCAATCAACACATCTCTCACAATTCCATACCCAAACAATATATCTAATGCTAAAACATTTACACCCTGGCAAGAAATCCTCTCAGTGGTTGTTTAAAATTACCTAATGGGGTTGTTTAAAATTATCTGATCCCACATCTACTGTGGGATTACTAAATTTCCACAGACAAAATTTATCAATTTACACATCTGAATTTTTTCCAAATTAGGGATAAAAAATACACCCTTACCTCCAGGCCCTTTATTTGGGTTGTACTTTAAAGCATTGCTACGGATTAGATCGATGTCCTTTAGAAAATCTCTTGCAGTTAGGTACTGGCGCATGTCAATCTTGGACAGAACTGTTGAGAGGTCCATGGGCTGCTTAATAGTGTCCCTGTAACTGGGTGCCTACAAATTAAATATACATACTCAGAGATTTAAGCTACAAAAATTAATTATTTTCATAAAGTCAAATGAAGGACTTCTTAAGAGCCCCAGATATTTATAACACACTCAGAGATGCAGAAAATAACCAGATAGTTTCTTGAAAATTGGAAAGGTATTTCAGGTGTCTTTGAAGAGACAGACCAGGAGAGGGGGGAAAAAAGAAGCAGGGTGGTCAGAAGCATGTGTGGAGCAGAGAAGGGAACGGGCAGCATTCATTTCACTTCCTTTCACAAAATCACTGCAGAGAAACCTTTCCCAGTAAAGTCACCTGAGATTCTTTGTTGTTAGCAGCAAGAAAAAATCTGCAGGATTTGCACCTTTAAAGCACCTGTCCAAAGCATCTACTCTAGAATGAGATAACTGGACATAGAGATGCCAATTTCTTTATTCAAAGCATAAAAGGAGCCTAATAACTAGTTTAGATACGGACATCTATGTGTTTATAGGTCATTCACGTCTAGCAAACTACAAGGAAAGAAAAAGACAAGTCAGTGGATGCTTAAGGGAATGGGACTTTGCTGAAATGCAAAGCTCTCTTAAAACCACAGCTGACTTTGTAGTACATGCACCTGGCTTAGACTTATTGAATAACTTTAATGGCAAGTGTATGGGAGCAAGAAAAAAACATGCAGCTCTTATGGTTGATTATGTACTGAGGAAAGCCCCAGATGAAACTGAGAATAGCATCTGAAAATTCATTTGACAAACTGCTGCTTCTACTCCTGTTCTCACAGAAACTATTGACAGTAAATCAAAGAGCTTCAGACTTAATTAGAACAGCCCTACAGGTTACTGTTTATAAATACAGAGAAAGTGATCTCTGCTTTTTAGTGGTGTAACACGCCTATTTCTCCAAACCTTCTCATGGGCAAATCATGTTGGCATTTGGTGTAACTGGTACTTGGACTAGATAACCCTTGTACATCCCTTCTAACTGAAATACTCTAAAGGTTTAAAGACATTTTAGAAAGAACATAGGGCTTTCAGTGAATACTCAAATAATAAGCATCTGAGACCCTTGAGGAATCAAGTAAAAGCAAAATTCAGTTCCTTCTTGGAAAATCAGAATAGTGCAGTCCTAACACCAAAGATGAACCTTCCTAGAAAGAGCACACAAACACCAAGAAACATAAAACCAGAGGAATTATGAATGCACACAGTTATAATAGTATTATAAGTCAATACTAACCTCCAATGGGTCAATGGGCTTTTTAAATGCTTTGAAACGTTTGTCAGTGACAAGTCTTTGAGCCACATCTCTTAAGTAAATCCTAAGTTCACGCAATGTATCCTCTTCCTGCTCTTCCACCTGTCTTATTTCTTCCTCTGTCAGCTTTCGAGGCTTGGGTGGTGGAGCTACAGGCAGCACTTCCAAACGCTGGCGAGCTTAAATGAATCAGAAAATTGTAGTTAATTGATGGAACTCATATACAAGCACATGAAAAATGATTGATAGAAAATTATCACCACAGTGAATACTACATTAGCTGTTAACCTAGAGTTAGCAAAGTTTTTTATGTAGAACATCCTCCTCACTTGTGTTGTTTCTTAATGCAGGAGGTTGAGCAGCTTGCTTCATGACTAAGTCCTCAAAAAAAAGTCTTCTTTCAGCACAGGTGGGACGCGGGATTCTGAAAACTTCTTCGTATTCATTATTAAACAATGTTTTTATCTAAAGCATGAAGAGAAAAGATACTTCAGTTGTACAAGGCCACGCAAACTTCTTGTATTCTGTTCCAAAAAAGATGAGTACCTCTCTGAATTAAACTGAATACTTATCTGGATAAGACTATCAATGAAAAGGTATCTTCTTGGTCTTAAAAGACTACGTTTTTATAGCATGGCAATATAAAATGCCTTCTCCAAGGATCACCTTCTACATTTTAAGCTCCGGGAAGAAACTGTATGATAAACAACTGAGAAAGGGGTGATCGGGGATTCACCATCCTCAAGGCTGCTTATTTTGCATCTACATGCCTTGCTGGCCTGTGGCTTGAATCATCATGGCATCTACAGAGGGAAAACAGCAAGGCTCAGAGGACAAGTCCTGGCTTTTTAGTAAGGTGTTTGGGCTTTCTCTAATTTTATTTTTAATTCATTTAAATGAGGTGTCTCAATTTGAATACTTCCAAGCTGTATTCCATTTTTCTATTTCTACTACCAAAAGGTATGGAAGGGATTTCAATTCGTATTTTAGAAGGCACTTATTAACTGAGACAAAATAATCAGAGCAGCACATTCACATTTTGAACACCTTCCTTTAACGCACAGTCTCACGTGTCTACAAAGCTCAGCATGTCCTCTTGAAGAATTTTGTTAAAGAATGCACCTAAAAATTTATTTCCAAGTTGCTTAAACAGAAACTGGAACTTAACTTTCTAATTTGTTGAGTTTCCACCCAGATGAAGTAAGTAATTGAAATTTTTAAAAAGTAATTTAAATTTGTTATTACATTCCATCAATAACAGTGTGACCTTTGTACTTTTTCAGCAAAAATATCTCTGACTTTTCAGTAAAAATGTTTTCAGAAAAACAGTCATTTTCCTAGCTACCTTTCAAGCACCACAGTCTTCACTAAGGACCCACCTAACCATCTTTAAGCCACCAAAACCATTGTCTGAAGTAAGTCCATACGTCTGTCTAATAAGCTTGAGTATGTGAGAGGGGATAAAGAGTTGGATCAAAGTCAATCTCTACTCAGAAGACACTTTAGGCAAATGCTTCCAGCATTGTTTTGTCTAAGCAAGTTTTAAGGGACTGGGTTTGGATGCCTGAGTAATTAATATGAATTTGCTTAGGAGCGGCACGTAATTCTAATGCTTCAGGGAGTTATAAATTAACAAGAAATTGAGTAACAAAGGAAGAAAAATATCAACTGAAATACCTCTTCTGGGAGATCTCTCAGTTGTACATTCGATGTTGCGAGAAGTAAAACTGGAGTAAACCTTGGGATGCTCTGCAGTAGTGTTGTAAAAACAGATCTCACTGTAGGTCCAACAGTGTCCCACCATGAAGGGATTTGTGGGATATAAATGATACTTGGTGCTGTTCTTTGAGCTTCTCGCATCAGCTGGTAAAATGAAAGCTTGGGTAAGAAAACTGCATCATGTAGAACAGGCTACTAAATAACTACGTATCAGTCAAACTATCTTATGAAATAAGAGGCACAAAGGCAAGACATCAAGACAAAGTGATAAATGACTCCTTAACAATCACGTAAAATTTTCACTTTGACTCAAATATAGGCATTTCTATGCAGACAGAAACAGACCTGAATCTCTGCCTGATTTCAAATCTACTCAGGTATATGATAACTCCCAAAGAGCCTAAGAACTCAGCCAGTGTAGTGGTGTGCCTGAAAAAAACCCAAAGCTAACACTTCAGCAAGATGTATTTGTCTGGATAAATCCCCACACAAATGCAGCTACACCATTTTCAGTTCAGAGCCGGGGGACACCCTATTCAGACTGAAGCACAGTCTGAACAAACAAAGGCCTGTGTGAAAAGACAAGGGCTAACACAGCACAAGAAGCCTGGCTATAATTCATAACTTCACTCACAGCCTCTCCTTACCAAAGGACCCATCAGACCGGATGGCTTTGGAAAATCACAAGCCACTGCCTGCAGATGGCACCTCAATCACAGAATACAACGTGCATCTACCGGATGAGGGAAGTGGGACAGTCCTTTTGCAAATTTCTCCATGCACCATTTCAGATTAGCAATCTGCAAAGGATTTGCTCCTCCTATGTGACAAATGAGCATTCAGTCACATGATGTGTCTGTCCTAACTTGTACAGATCTCAAATGCTGCTCCTAGAGATCAAAATATTTTAATACGGTGATGCCAAAAAACAAAGTGGACTTACTGCCCAAAAGTAAAAAAGCAAAAATGCACAAAGCTGCTTATAATTCCTTTTCCTAGTTAACGAAAACTCAACACTGTACAAATCTAAGTATTCCATTAATTTTAATGCTTTTTCTGCGTGTACTGCAGCAGTAAAAGATGTATATGTATATGTAAAAAAAAGCCAAACAAAAAAATAATTTTTCTTAAAACCTTGGCTGCCCTACAAATATAATTGAAAAAAAGGCTATAGAATGTGCATTGACATGCCGTCAGGTTGGTGCAGAGCCATCTACTGGTAGCACAGAGTCTTAAGAAGCAACAAAAACAACTTTCTAAATCCCACATAAGACCGGCAGGAGTTTTTGCCACAAAGAGGGGTTTATAAGCAGCACTTCCCATCTTCCTGAGCTGCTAGGAACATTCTCCCTGTTACATTTCAAATGGAAACCATCACTATGTATAAAATCCTTACTTGGTATCATTCCATCAGAAAAGTGAATTTTCAGACAGAAGTAAACAAAACAGGACATTTAAATCAGACCACATATATTGACAATTAATTTTGCTTACTTCACTAGTTTATACACTAATCCTACGAGACTAACAAGGAAAAAAGCTACCTGTACACAAGTTTCATCTGGTGATGTGCTAGCAAACAAAGTTGGTGTGTCCAGTGTATAAATTGGAAACTTTTCCAGGGAATGTATTACTGCAGCTGCCAAATCAGAAGCTTGCCCAGATCCTGGCTCTTCAATTAGTAAGAACCGTGGCCTGTAAGATGTTGGCTGGTCACGAGGATTTCTACAGCAATAAGAAGAAAAGTTTAAAAATGAGTGATGAATATGAAAACAGACATTGAAGTTCTTTCCTATGCTTTTCTTTTTTTTTTTTTTTTTGTAAATATTCTCCCTGTTCCATAAAATAATAAGCTGGTCTGTGAACAGGAAGACTATTGAAGCCCACTTTCTCACAAACTGGTACTCGCCTCTGCTAAGAAATCCTGCCAGTCCCCAGCATGTCTGCTACTCTTTTGGCTGGGTTAAGTAACAGCTCTTAAATGCCACAGAGGGACTGTCCAGCCAAATACCCACACACCGGTTCAGTTTGATGGGTCAGGGCAGTGTACTCAGTTAGAGCAGTAGTAACCAGTTGTAGCTTCACACTTACATCTGGCAAATACTGATCACCCCACACACACACTCTCAACTCCTTCATCTAGCATCCGTCACACCAAAAGAGTTTACAGACCCAGCTGTCTTACAAATAGAACCATAGCAGGGACAAATATACCTGCTAAAAGTGCAAAATTCTGCCTTTTTGCAATCAGGTATTTTATGAGTTGGCTTCTCTTCAGAGATTGATGGTGATTCCTCATCACTGCTAATCACATAATTTCCTAAAATAGAATTTAAAGAGCAGAGAGGTTTGTTAACTGTCTTGTATAGTCCATATCTCTCTCTTGCATTAATACACCTTCAAAACTGGTGCTGGAAAACACTTCTCTTGTATTTCATCATTTGAATGCTATTTTCTGAAGAGTTCATTTTACCACAAATCGAAGGAGATTGCACAAGTCTCTACAAAGCTGTCCTATGTCCCATGCCCCATGCTTTGCATTGGGTATTATCTCTCTGTTAACAAAAACTTGTGGGTTTTTCTCCTTAGAATGAAGACGGTTAGAAACAACTTACATAGTTCCCAGACACCTGAAAAATTTCTCCTGCTTTAAGCATTTATGTGAAAAGAGGTGCTGATAATTTAATACTTAGATTCCTCTCTGCAAGTGATCAATGTGATTGTTAGCTACTGTCAGTAACTGTGAGTACTGTCAGTAACTGGGTGCTCCAGCAAAGAATTACATAGATCTCAACTGCTTTTGCAAGTCACTCACAGTTCCCACCGTGCACTGTGCACACACAAAGTACAAAATTGTGCTGCCAGTACAGCTGAGAGGTTTGTGTATGTTGATTGCACAAATCACAAGCTTTTGCTTTGGCAGATTTTTAAACAAGTGGATGTAGATGTCATACCTTGCTGTTGGTCCTTGTTCAGTGCAAGCTCGGCATGGGGGAATACTCTCTGCAAGGTTTGTAAAATCATTTCCAATGTGTTTTTTAACAGTGGCTTTGAAATAGCTGATAGCGCTCGCCCAGGGGAAGGCACAACCCTCTGTGAAGCTGGAACAGTCTTCTGCATGGCCATGGAAAAATCATTTGCTTTTATTTTAATTGAATCCATGTTTATCTGCAGTCTCTCTCTGCTTTCATACAGCTGAGGATAGCGATGCCGCAAAGCACAGAGACCAGTTTCAGCACATAAGGCTTTAATATCGGCACCACAGTATCCTAATAAACAAAACAAAAATCAAATGTTATGTCAGTCTCAGACAAAACAGAACGCAAGGGCAATATTTCTAAACTGAAAGACTTTGTATGCAGCCAAAAATTACCGGGCTAAGAGACAATTTAAAGAGTTACTGCGCTGCAGAAAAGTTCCATTACGTGGCTCACAGCCTGATATCCTGCACTTAGGCAGCAGCCTGCTGGTCAAAACTTTGTTCCTCAGAAAGATGGCCCAAACCCATTCGACACGTTTTGTGCCATAAATCAACTTCTCTTAATGGGAAAAAAATCTCAGAGTCCTTGCTAGAAATTCACTAGATGGACGGGACAGACCAGCATTCAGTCTCTTCTTCTTCCAAGAGTTGGTTATTAAGTTCTTATCAGCTACAAGGTTACAAGGAACGTCGCGAGAGTAGAGAAATGCTGCAAGTGACCTGGTATCAAGATTTCACAGCCCTTTTAAGGGCATTTTACCCAACAGAAGTTTGAAATGACAGATATTTTTACTTTTCCACCAATGTCCAGTAAATCACCTTGTAACGCAGACAGGAACTGTGGCAAATTCTACCCAATCATGCTAAGCTACTTCTACTGCAGAAAATGGAGGTCTTGAAGAAGGAGCACGATGTCTAAAATGATGCAAACATCCATCATTTTGGAAACCTCACTATTTATCTATTTACTACATACACAAACCCAAAACCTCTAAATTCTTCACCCTGTGACATTCTTACATAATATTCTACTATGTAGTTCACATTGGTGTAGATTTTAATTCTTCCCAGAGTGTAGGCAGTTTTCTCCATGGGTAAAGGTCAAAACCAGCATTGTTCAGGGGGATTAACTTCTTTAAAACAGGCAGAGGAATATTCTCTGCACTCTGGATTCCCACACCCATTCAGTGTTCCGAGAGACAAAAACAAAATTGAAAGCAGCACCTAACTTTGCTCCCAAGGCATGCCAACAGCCTCCTCACTGCCTCTCTCTGCAGCAAGGTATGAGAGCTCGAGTACTGCCTGATACAAGCTCAGGTTCCCTAGGGCTCAAGTCACATGTTGTAACCCACACTGTTTTCAAACTCACCAACACATTCTTCAGCCAGCTCTTCAAGTAAGTTGTCTGATGGCTTCGGGTTCCACTCTTGTGTATGAATTTTGAAAATTTCTTTTCTTGCCTGAAAACAGTTGCATTTCAGTTTGCCCTAAGTTTTCTCTTACAAGAACAATAAATAAAACCCACAAAACCCCTTATACCAATAAAAATACTTTTCTTATCGGCTAAACCTTTTAGTATTTTAAAGGTCAGTTATTAATATGCTGTCTGCTTCTTCAAGCAGAAATTTAATAATTCTAAACTTGTTACATTAAACTCTTGCTGGGGGCTGCAGCCAAGTAAAAGGCATTTACATCTTCCATAAAAGTCAGTTTTCACAAGTGTGTGACCTAATGATTCTGAAGAAAAAATCATGGTAAAATTCTTATCTACAAATGGAGACTTTTCGTCAAAGAAAATTCTCTCAAATTTAGCAAAATTTCATTAAGTATTTCTTGGTACACAGATTAATTATGGCAGATTTCTGGAATTCTACCACTGTAGGGAATCATGTAGTAGATCTTTTTAAAGGTACCTCATCTCCTGTTCCTGAGAGCAGATGAAAGCTGGAGAAAAATATTTGTGCTTTTAAATGCATTGTTTAGTGCACTTTTACAAGCTTTCAACTCAGTAAGCCTTTTATCCTTTTTCCAAGAAGGGCTAAGAAATATCAGAGATAGCCAGAGAGAAAATACAAAAAGAGGTCTCCAGTTTTGCATTCAGTCTCCCCCCTTCAATATTTTTTGGTTGCTATATACCTATTTTTATACTGCTTAACTATTGCCATTGAGCTATATGCTTCCCAAGCCCTGCACCTGTGCAGTTTCCTTCACAACTTTGTCCAAGTCCCTGTCAATAACTTCCAGTGAGATCCCAACATACTTCATTTGCACCAGCACCAGCCTTGATCAAAGCTTTTGCTACCAAGGAGGAATTCTCTCACCCTTTGTTTCACTTTCAAGATGCTGTAGGAGTAGTTTATAACTAATTAATACACTCATTCTTTCTTTGACATTTCAGTCACTATCAGCATCCCCTTTGCTCCACCAGTCACAGAGAAACCAAAACTAACTAGAGAACTAACTACTTGTTGAAATCACCCTAATCATACATATCCAGTGCCAGGTCTGCCCTGCACAGTACATTGCAGTGTCTCCAGATATCCCTCTTGTGTCCAAGCTGTACACTATGGATGGAGGCTTGCACTGCTGCACAATGCTGCCTTATTCCAGGGGTTTGTTATAAAGATGGACTTTGCCACGTAAGCACTAAGGTTGAGTGGAAGTTCTGACCTCTTTGTTTGGCAAACTGAAGCGGAATTCCCGTTCAAAGCGCCCAGGTCTTCGTAAAGCAGGATCTATAGAATCCAGTCTGTTGGTGGCTCCTATTACCACAACCTCTCCTCTGCTGGCTAAGCCATCCATAAGTGCCAGAAGTGTCCCCACCACAGAGCTAACAGAAAAATATGATTTTCATTCACCAGCTTAGTAAATTTTCTTCAGTTACACATAACTTTGTCCAATGATCACCCAAAAAGGACCAGTTTTTATTGATGAGATGCTGTTTAGCAAGACTCATTTTAAGTCATAACAAAATACAGATAAGGTAGCACAGGCCTTGTGCTGATATCAAGCTCGGCAAATTGTTTTCAGTTACTGTCTAAAAATCATCTGAGATTAATTTGCACAGAATTACTAATTTTCAGGAAAAATGAATGTGTCACTTGAAGTTAAATAAGTTGCCATATTTTTTTCACAAAGATCAAGCAGCTTCTATGTAGACACAAAACATGGCCTACCTATGAATTTGGTCTTGTTTATTGGACCGTACAGGAGCAAGAGCATCAATCTCATCAAAGAAAATAATTGAAGGTCGCATGTGGTAGGCCTACAATGAAAACACAGGAATACTGATATCAGGAAAACAGCCCTATTTGAAAGAGCAAATGCATGAAAAACATTATGGTTGGAAAGGCATGAACTAGATTTTTCAGGCTCTGCTAATTGAGCTGACAGAGTAAAGTGGCACAAGTAACCAAAGACAGCAGCCTATGTCCACCCAAGGAGACTGGGTGACAAGAAACAAACCATACCAATAGTTTTTACATCTTTCTGGCAACCACAAGAACAGAGACAGGACTTAACTCAGTTACAGGTTCTGGAAGCAGCCCTCTGTTACCAATTTAAATGACCATGCTTTCAGCCTACATCTCTCTTCCCTGTGATCTTAAGCCACCACCTCTTGCTTCTTGAAACATTTTTTGTGACTTTTTGGGAGGTTGTTGTGTTTGTTGTTTTGGGGGAGAGAGGGATGGTAGTGGTGGTGCTTTGCAGGATTTTCTTATTTCCTTTACTAATCTTTCCCAATACATCTCAAGATTTCAAGCCCCTAAAACTCAACTGAAAAAGGAAACAGTGGCAATCCTGTTTCAGTGGAAGGAGCTGACAAAACAAGAAAAGAGTGAGTTCTTGTTGACCACAGAAAATTGTTTCCAACTCAAACAGAACACATGGCACATTTTAACCTTACCTGCTCAAATAATAAACGAAGCTGTCGTTCAGATTCTCCTATCCATTTGCTCAGGCACTCAGCACCTTTTCTCATAAAAAAGGTTACTCTCATGTCACCTTGACTGCATTCATTAGCAAGTGCACGAGCAAGCAGTGTCTTTCCAGTCCCTGGTGGGCCATAGAATAGACAGCCTCTGCAATTAAAAAAAAAAAAATTAAAAAAAAACTCACGTAAGAAAAAAACATCATGGAAAAGCACCTATTACAAACCCCATCCTTAAAACACACAACTCTGCTCTCCTAAACAAAACACCTCATGGATAAGATAGCAGTAACAGCTGAAGTGTGAGAAAAGTCAGAAGAGTTCCTACACAGTTCTACAAGGCAGCAAAAAAAACAGTAAAGAGGATAATGCAGAAATACAAAACCTTGATAAAAGCGTGCAGCATCCCAAAAGGACACTTTCAAAACTTCTGACAATCCAGCAGGCATGACTAGAGCCATACAAGAACAAACTTTCAAATCAGAATCTAAGACCAGGCTAACTTAGGAATCACCAATTCATTTTTCAATGATGCACACATATTCATTCTTGTTTTCACATAAGGCAAGGTTTTATAGTAAAACATTTAATTCTCCCTTTAAAAGTTTTGAGTTAAGAGAATTGGCTTCCCTTTGCTGGTGATAAAGGAAGGAGTATTCTAAAGCTGGAAAGATATTCTGCATTTCTGCACTTATATCAACTAGAAAAGCCAATACACTACTGCTTCAAAAAAGAATTTCAGTGAATAAAGAAGCAAAGCACAGAAATATTTTCTTTCTATTTTGTAGTACTTTTAAAGTTACTGAAAGCAAAGAATTTTAGATCCTATTCAATATGCCATGACTGAGTTTCATTGACCAAGAATATGTAAAGCTAATAATTACATCACTGATTTTTTTGTAACAGAGAAGCCACTTAGCTGTGTAAAAAGAGGATGGATTCTTATTTTAGCTCAAGCACAACAAACACTGCAAGTTTCTAGTTGCATGTCCTATCAGTTGTAAAACTGATACTTGAGAACTTGAAAAAAAAAAGTTGGTGGCAGAGACAAGTGGATTTTTGCTAAACAAATATTTGACTACCAGAAGAAAGTACTTCCTGCTTACAAACTAATCAAGTCCACTTACATATAGAGCTTTAAAGAAAAAATCCCCAACTCCACCTTTGAAAGGCAAGACACTTTGAAAGGATAGTCTCACCACACAGTAAATCTTTGGACCTACATATATACTAGATTCTATCAATTATTTTTTTAAATTCAATTTTATTACTGTTAAAAAAAATCAACACTGCTGAGAATTTTGAAGCACCAAAACATATTGATGACCCAGTTGAATTGTCCTGACAATAGGTAAATTAGAAGAGTTTTAAACAGTCTCTGTTACCTTGGAGGTTCAATTTTCAGTCTCTCAAAGATTTCAGGATAAAGCAATGGAAAAATGACCATCTCCTTTAAAGATGAAATGTGGTCAGAAAGACCACCCACGCCATCAAATTTTACCTGAAGATGAAGCCAAAAGAACACATTTTATATGTTAAAGAAAGCTGCAACCTCAATAAGGTTCCATGAGAAGCTGGATTGCTTGAGAGAAAACTGTAAACCAAGGGAGCTGTAGATGGCCCATTACTGGAAGCTTTCATAAATACTGTGAATGTCTCACTGCCACAATGAAACAAGAACACTTACTGAACCATCTATTTGCATTTGCTCCACACCAGCCAAACTTCCTCCCATTTTCATGGTATCTTTGTCAACTCCTGTTAAGGCATCTTTCTGAAAGCTGACCAGAAGAGATCTGATTTGAATTAAGGAGGAAAAAAAGGTGCTTTCTAACTTACAATGCAGATAGAAGATTTTTGATTTTCTAATGATAGCAAGTGAACGCAGAAGACCTTATAAATCAGCATGAACTTCCTGAATAGTTAAATATTCATTCATTCCAACTTTTTACATTTAATGGCTATGAGTAGATAAAGGAAAATGGCTACTCCAGACATTAAACTGAGTTAATTATTTTAACAACTCTTAGCACTTATGAATATCCATGCCAGTCAACACAGCACATATAGGAATGCAAGCTTAGAAAAATTATTCCATATGTGGAGACCATGGACTAACCTTGATTGATATGATGGAAGAATTCCTCCCCTTCCCAAACACACTGACATATTTCAAATGGTTTTAGGTTTTACCTTCAAAAAGTTACAGCCCAGGAGAATACATTTCAGTGGGGATTAACATCATAAAGGCTGCCCAACACTCCTGGACTTTCCTGAGGACTTTGGAATGTGTGTGCCAGAAAATATACATCTGAAAGACGTCAGGCTGAAAGCTCATTTGTTAGACTGTTAATAAATTAATATTTCTAGAGCATTTGTTAAGTAAGAAAACCTATTTCCCCAACTTACAACATTTTCTCTCATGGTGGTTTTCTTTCTGAAAAAACAACTGTAAAGCACAGAAGCAGTAAACTTTTACATCAAGAAAATACATCAAAGTGTGTATATGTACCTTTCCTCCCATTCCCAACTAGAAACCAAATTTCTTGTTAAAAGTCAATTCTAAAAATCCAGTTTTAGAGACTCCATTTACAGTTGTCAATACCAACAGATATGATTAAATATTGCCACAATTTAGAAAGGGTACAAGATGAAGATGGCAACATTTCACAGTTAGGCATATGCAAAGTGTTCCCAGGCAGACTACTCCCTCCCCTATTCTCCAATTTCATTAACCTCCTTAAATTTCTTTTCTTCCTCTGCATTTCAAAATCCTCATCATCGTCATCAGAAGAGGAAAGGGAATCACTGCTGAAGTCTCCATATCTCTGTCTGCAAACATTCAAACAAGTAAAAAATTAAAATGCACCCTAAGTAATACCAAAATTTAAGTTAACACTATGTCAGAGTTTACTTTGAAATCTAATAAGTTTTCAGATCATTGGACTTTCCACCAGATTTCAAAGTACATTATGTGATTTTCCTTGTGACAGCAGTATTTGATTTTTCTTAGGAAGGTAAAATGTTTCACTAGTGTGCAAAGAAATTTCTTAATTAAGTTCCTCCTTTTGTCCAGTCTCTCTCTCTCTCAGACACATAAATCAAGTTTCATTCACCATTATGTAGCCATTCTGTGAAACATCAACATTTTACACCTATTTAAAAATTTGACTTCAAAACCCCTTCCTTCCATAATTGTCTGCTTTCAAGGATGCAAAACAAAGTGTTCTTATCTAGCAAGGGATTCTATCTCCATGCTCTGTTTACATGATCTGACACCCCTTTGTCATTACTGTTGCAATTCATAAATTAGATTTTCATTTAACATTTTTCTTGTTTAAGGATAGTTTCATACAGAAACATGAACTGATTCCAAAGAGACATCAGAATCAGTGTTTGAGTGATTTAAAAAAAACCCATTCAAACTTCCATACAGGCTCTCCTTCTAATTAAACTGCTTTTGGTTTTAGGAAAATAATTTTCATCTCTTGAGATTAAATAGTCTAAGGTGTTCAGAGGGAGATTCTGGTTTCAGTTCCAGAACAAATAAATTGCAGTTACACAATCTCAGCCACAACCCTCATCATCACCTTATCAATGACCATAAATACTGCATTTTCAAATAAAATCTGATGGCTAGTAAAAAGAATGGCCTCCCCCTGCCAGTTTTCTTTATATTCTCAGACTACCACAATAATAATCATACTATTTATCTGTAGTTGCTACCAGTCCAAAACCCCTTGAAAGCAATATTGAGTCATGTGACAGCACTATTGAGAAAGAAGAACTATCACTTAACCATACACAAACCTTTTACTCCCCTGGCATGAATCTCTCTCTGAGACAGATGAAGATGGCACTGAAGAATCTGTCTCATATTTTCTAGGTTCTGTTGAAAGCAAAGGATTTAGAATAATGTCACAAACAAGTTTAAGATAAAGTGGGATAGTCAAAGAGGCAGAAAACAGGATCATCCTGTTTTCAGTATCACCCATCTCTAAGTTCAGGGGAATTTTCAAGGCAGGTGGGGGTTGATCAGTGCACAGTAGAAGTGAAAAAACACACACCTGATTTTTAAGGGGAGCTGTAAAACACATGAGTAAGATTATAAAGTCTCATTAATTACTACTCTTTCAAGGCTAGATAGGTAATTTTTTTTTCCTGGAAAACAGTAAGGATTCTCAAATTGGAAAAAGAATGTGCATGGGGTACAGACATTTAAGAATGGCAGAATGAAGGTAAGAAATTTAAAGTTGTTTGCATGTATTTCTATTTAAAAAATGTTGCTTACATGCAAGAAATTAGCTCTTAAGAAAAACTCTGCCTATAACCTACTTTCCAGTGTATCTTGATAGCACTCAACAAAGCAAAGCTTTTTTCCTTTTGCCTTGCTTCCTTATGATGAAATTACTGCACAGAACATTAAACTCTCTAAGTACTGTTGCAAATAATGATATATTCAAAGTGCACTATATGACAGGTATTCCCTCCTCTCCACAGCCTTTTATCATGCACATGTTTTGCAAAAACACTGGGGTTTGGGACTTTTTTGTCTGAATGCCTATGAGCTCTTTACCAGTACAGCCCTAGAATCTGTGGCTATGGCTTGTAATGTCAAGAGCAACGCAGATTTTTTAACAGATGAAAAATACCCAGTAGTTCAGTCCATTTCAATTGCTTAAGAAAAAGCTTTTGGCTAGGGCATAGTCAAGGAAATTTAAAACAGAACTAGCCTACAATGCTACCTGGATTTTCAGTTGTTTCTTCACCAGTTGTTTCCATATCTAGACTTTCCTAATTAAAAGAAACAGGAAAAGTCAGACACAAACATGCAGAAATCCTGTGGGCATATCTGGTGCCTTTATAGTATCATTTTCAAGGCACTTCACATATGCGAAATATTAAATTAACCCAAGGGGGAAGGAATAGGAACACCACTCTGGAACCCAGGATTAATAGCAAGAATTTCTACTCTAAAATAGGGTTTAGTAAATGTGAAAGTCAAACAGTTGGCCAGATACAAAACCGAGTGTATCAATCAGTCACAGATTAATTATCCAAGAGTGTGGTAGGACCCACTGTGGTGTAGGACAAACCAATTCCTAGCAGAAAAAAAACCAAAACAAAACATGCTAGCATTTGAAAGATGATTTATGAAGTACTATGGCCAATTATGGTTGAAACAAACCACAAAGGATTTACCTCTGACTGAAAACAACTGTGAAAGCAGGCTATGGATATGTTTAAAAAACAAAGTGCCTGACATTCAAGAGGACAGTGGAGTAACTTGATTTAATAAAGCAAAACCAAGACAGAGGAAATATGATTGATTAGTGTCTATCATTTTAACATGAGTTCCCCTTGGGACAGGGGACTACTTGAGCTCACAGGCAAGGCTGGCACAAGAACAAACACAGATAAAGCAGGTATCAGTGAATTCAGTTTTTAGTATGATTTGAATAAAAACCCAAGCCCTGAGACAGCTATTTGTAAGAAGCTGGGGGTTTTATTTTTGTCCATTCAAAAATCATAAGGCAATTCAGCAAGCATAGTATATGATGTGTTTCAGCATATCACTGCTCTTTCATGTCTTCAGAAGATATTTCCTCCACCTTAGAACGTAGCTGTGGCATGACTGTAATAGTAAGATGTTAAATTATAATTAGAGAGCAAGAATAAAATATTAGTTTATATGACACTATGCTTTGGAAAAAAGTTCTTTCAGCTAAATTAAAATTATAACTAAATAATTTATTTACATGAAATGCTATTCACGTAGAAAAGCAGTAAATTAAATTAGTATCTACTTCTGTGCAGTGGAACACTCCATGGTCTCCCATTCTTTGCTGTCTAGGCATCTTTTCTGTGTCACCCCTTTTTTTTGCAAGAACACTTCTGCAGTACTAAGATACAAAGTTGACATGTAAGAGCAAAGATAGGCGAGTACAAAAATATCCCATTGAAAACAACACACATAGTCAGCATGATATTTTAGTATAGCGTGCACAAAGCAAGAGTCACTGACACTTAGCCAAGTTTTTCAACACTACCTAAAAATTAGGTCAAATATTTACTTTTTCTATAGAGAGATTTAAAAAACAAGCGTTTGAGGACTTGCAAACAACATTGCTTTCAGGTAATTTTCCCCTTTTGCTGAACACAGTACAAAAAGAATCTCATTTAGTAGGAAAAAAAGAATTCTGAAGATCATAGGAAGATAAAAAGAAATTATGGCAGTGTTTCATAGCACTTAAGTTGCTCTGCGTGATAGCATTAAGTCATTTTTAGTTCACAGCCATCCTCAGACAAGAGGTTGCTTAGTCTTCTCTAAACTGGAATTAAGGTCTCATGCTGATTTTCCATGACTATATGTGCTAGAAAAAAAAAAAATCTCCCTGCTGATACTCTTTGAAAACCTTTCAGAAAACAATGTCAGTTTGGGCTTCACGAAGAGAATTAAGTCACAGACACACAAGCAGAAATACCACGACTGCTTCACTTTGCCTGTGTCCAACTTTCTGCCATTTCTTAAGTCAACAGGACATTATAAAATTATTTTCAAGCATGAAAGAAAAGTTAATTAAACATGAAGGCACTCCTGGTGCCAAGATCAATTTAGAGAGCAAGTTAAATCTACTGAAAGTCACAAAATGAAGTGATCATTTCGGTTCACAAGAACCAGCCCACACATAAAAGATGCTCTGGCATGAAGAACTCTCTACAGCTGGCAATCCCAAAATAAAGACACCAGTGTCCAAAATATTTACACATGAAGCACCTGACAAACACATCCTCCTGCGCAGTCTTTGAATTGTGTATCTTAAGCCACAAGCAGGAGATGTTACCTGACCAACTGCAGTGGAACGTTTATGGAATGTTTGCCAGGTTGCTTGGCAGTGTCCCCACAAACTTCCAAGCTTGATCATGCCCAACCCCCAAGTCCCTGGTGGGACTCTGCTGTGGAGGGCACCTGATACCCAACACTCGATCATCACAGAATCACAGAACAGCTCGGCTTAGAAGGGCCCTTTAGCAACCACCTAGTTCAACACCTCTGCCATGGACAGGGACACCTTTTCACTGGGCCAGGACCATTCAGCCTGGCCTTAACACTTCCACAGGTGGGGCATCCACAGGCTCTCTGGAAAACTTTATCACCCTCTCAATAAGGACTTACTGTATACGTAGTGGCATGTAGGGCTGGTACGTCTCAGCCCAACCATTGCATGCACTTACCACTTGCTGCCAGGAACAACATTATCTTCTGCTGTCAAAAGAGAGTCCCTAGGCAATGTTATGCCATAGAACAAAGGCTTGCTAATAAGGCTCATTCTAGTAGCTCTGCATGATGGAAAAAATCCCAGCTTACTTTGTTCCAAGATTGCAAAACAAAATTTATTTGATTTGTAGTAGTGTAAAACTTTGTTGAAGTCTACAGCTTCGACAGACCTCTAAATCCCAATTTTCTTCATCCTTTAAGCAACCAGTATTACAGAAAACACAATGTGAAGATGGTTTGATAGGATTGCATAGTGGGTTGACCTTGGCTGGATGCCAGGTGCCCACCAAGCTACTACATCATTCTAAGGGTGACAGGGGAGAGAAAATAAGCTGGGAAACAACAAGTAGCTTGAGACAAGGCAGTTTACTAAAGCAAAAGAAGACAAGTGAAAGTTTGTGCAGCTCAGCAGTAGCCAAAGCACCGGTGTGTTATCAGTACCTTTCTAGCTACCAACAGAAAGCACAGCACTGTGAGGGCTGCTGTGGGAAAATGAACTCTATCTCAGCCAGACCCAATACAGATTACTTTCCATAAACACAGATGAATTTGCATTAATTCTGCCATTCACATTTCATATTAGCTGTTCCATTATTTTTCCAAGGATTTTCTTTTCATTTCTTCTGTACAGTGGCTGGGTTTTGCCTATGATTTTTTTTTTTTTTGTAAAGCAGTCAACACACATGGAGTTATTAGCATGATGTATAACTACAAGTAATTTTTAAAAATAGGACTGATAATTATTTCTTTTTTTAAGCTGTGTTTTCAAGAAGATAAAGCACAAAAGAAAGGTAATGCAGACATACATACAAATACTGTGATAGGAACCAAGAAAAACAGCTAGGGAGGTTACATGTCACTCTGGGCCAGTACAGTATTGAAAGAAGAGATCCACATTTTATCTTTATTTGTTGTGCAGTTGAACTTATGAAATATGCAAGTAGGAATTTAAAGAATTATTAAGTCAAAGGTAAAAAAATGAACTAAAAATTTAAATTAATGTCTGATGTATTCTAACACTAAAACAGTCACTCTCCTGTATAGTATTTTCTGGGTATGCTCAAGTAGGAAAGGAGCTGAGATCCCCCAGTGTCCCTGAAACAAGCTATAATATTAAAATAATGAATTGTCCTTGGCTGGAGTAATTAACACTAGTTATAATATTGAATTCCATTCTTTAAGTGTTTGAAAATCTGGAATGATCCAGAAACAATAAGAAATCTTTGTAAATTTAATTCTGTATTTGCTTCCTTGTGATTTCACATCCAAAAAAAATCATGCAAACGAAAGGCTGCATTAAGAGAACATGAGTGACTCATTCAGGAGATCAGAAATATCTGAGATTGCCTTTATAATGTTAATTCAGCTCAGCTGTATGAATACCTTTTCAGGTCATTTAATGAGAGGGTTTTTTTTCAGAAGATCCCCATCTCACTTGGATCTGGGAATATATGAAGAGTTTGTGTTGGAGAAGATGCTAAATGTGAGGTAGCCAATCCCTCATTTGCTGTAGAAGAGTAATCTGATACAGTGAATGAGGTAGCACTTGCAAAAGGGGTGCTACATGAAGGAATTTGAGTATTGCCCAGAAAAATTCAAACTTCACTCTCTCTATAAAATCCATGACCATACTGGAATAATTTAAATAATAATTTTTAAAAATTGTCATTAATTCTGCTTTCCTCATTTTCTATACCCTATTTTAAATCCTCCCAGCTTGGATTTTCTTAAAATCTCATTGTTGTAATGTAACATTTCATAGACTTTAGATCTTAAAGGAACTGCAGCTATCCACAGTTAGTCAGAAGTTGAGTTTTAGGATACCTGCTCTTCATCTAAACCAAAGTGACTGAGATAACTCGTCCTTCTTTCCTCTGTTAGTATTCTTTGAACTTAATTCTTAGAGGACTATTGGCAGTCTAAACTTATGAATTACTATGAAATACCAGGTCCAAGATACTTCATCTTAGGCATCCAAAGTCAGTGAATAATTCTGGTGATACTTTGCTTCCATCTAAAATACGGCATGAAGGGATACACGGATGCACTTTATTTCATATTACATTTTATTGGGACTTTCTTGTTCCCTAATATGTTGAAACTGCTAAACCTCTAATTTGAAGTTTGTATCCTTAACAGATACATGCTCCAGTTACCCAAACATACCCTGACATATGTATTCACTAGGTACCCAACAGCTTATGGAATTAGTGTATAAACAAGCTCAAGTAGATACAAGAAATTACATATCCAACTGAGCAACTTCCCCCTGATGCTTGCTTTTTCTAACCATCTGGTCTACAGCACAGTATTATTGTCACACACACTATTTTCTCCTTATGATTTCCACTTTTATTTAAATATTAAAATATGGGTTTAAATGAACCACTAGATAAAGATCAGCTGAAAATCTGTGTCACTGCCAGGCACCACACCTGCATTTACAAATCCCTGGTTGGTGCTTTGGTCACAGTAAAATCCTTCCTTCCTTTTATTACTCAGTAGAATTCAATCCTTAAAATATTACTTCTGTAAAACTTCATTGAGTCTTGTGATTTTTTAAATTTAAATAGCGAGAGAAATTATTTTTCCAATAGCAATATTGAATTAAATTACAGATTGATTTTTCTCTTGCTTTCAACGGGATCCAATCTCCAGCTCAGCTTCTCACTTGCACAGATTTTACTCCCTACAGCGTTTTAAATGGTCTAAATTTTACTTTAAATATTCATTCTGTGTGTGTCACTGCCTGTGAGAAAAGGCACTTTCTTCATGTACTTGTTTTCATTTCTGCAAAGTCAGATCTCCTTAAACGTTCAGCTGAACGTTCAGTTTGTTCCCAGCTTTATGGAAGGGTACCCTATACTTTGGGCAGCTATGAATAAAGTCTTTATCCATTATTCTGATCCCTAATTTTTGATATATAAGTGCATTGAATATCCTAGCAAGAACTGTTTCACCAATCCAACCTCCAGCCAACCAGAGCACCACAGTGTGAGGGAGATGTTAGGCTGGGGCCATCTACTGGTTGTGTTGCTGAGCTTCCATCGAATTGGAAAAACTGCTTTACACATGGGATTCTATTGCAGTTATAAAAGTAACAGCATATATTACTAGATTAATCACCTAAGTATGTGATGTTTCTTGTGTAATGGTTCTTTGCTGTTAATAAATATTCCATGAACTTAATATGGTCCAATTATCAAAAGAAAAAAGACTTTATCTTGCTTTCATTAAAAAAATTAAAATGGGGTGGGAGGGGGGAGGGGGCCTCTTACTTCCCAATAACACCAAAAAGAAAATGTGGAATAAAGTAACATTAATGCCAAGATTTAAACAATTTAGTAAAGTAATCCACATATTTTTAATCATATTGCTGTGATGAAGAGGGTAAGTAATTATTATTGCCTTATTTGATGCTGTGTAGTATTTCATCCTGAATTTGTATGTGTTGTTCTGAAACAGCTAAAATGCTTAAAATGCTTAAAATGCTTAAAATGCACAGTTGTTGGGGGATTAAAAAAGATTTGTCAAGGGGGAGAGATAGGCAGCACCTGAAATCCATTTGCCCACATATCATGGGCTCCTCAAAGACACTCAGGGCTGGTTGCTGTGCTGGTTTTGGTTGGACCAGAGTTAATTGTCTTCACAGTGGCTGGTGTGGAGCTGTGTGTTGGATTTGTGCTGAACACAGGGACAATAACAGAGATGGTTTTGCTATTACTGAGCAGAGCTTACACTCAGCAACCTGGTCCTGCTGTTGCTTATTATAGCAATTTCAAGCTCTGATCCACCTTCCTGTCAGTTTCTACTAGAAAACTCTCAAAATGCCTGCTCAATTAAACATTAATGCATAATAATCTCATTTTTTATGTCTATCTGGCTCATGTCAAACACTGAGAATTTTGATTCCTGAGATTATTAGCAGCATGATGAAGCTGGGACAGTTTCAGGCTTGCCATTATCCTGAAGTACTACCTAGCACTGTGGCAAATGTGAGCAATTTGTCCAGTCAGAAGAACTCATGTCCTTGAAGTTGTTATTGTAGGTACACATACAAAAACACATCTGAGAGCTTACTACAACACAAGCTTATAATTATTGCCAAATAGTAAGTCTCTTTCAAAGTGCAAACATCAGTCTTGCATTTTATTAATACAGCTGTCCAAATAGAAGATTCTTTTATGTTAAATTACGCGTTTTCTTGTCTCTTTGACATCAATTTATTTATGCCACAGCAAGATTCCTGTGGGTGCAGTTTAGCATGAGCACAGGAGTCAGAGGCAGCGAAGGCCCATCAGCTCATTCATCCACATTGTTCTTCCCTGGAGTGAAGCTCAAATTAAATCCTTTCACCAGATCTACTATAACATTGCTTGACAGTCCATCACATCTCTGAGAGGAAAACTCTTCTGCCCTTCAGCATTTGCCTTAAATTTAGCCCTCTGTACACAACCTTCGTCTTTCTTGGGTTTTACATTTTAATATGTACAAAGGGTTACCCACTCAGCTAGACACAGTCCAGCTAACACTGTCCTTCTTCTCATTCCATCCTGGGCTTCGCTGTTGAGTTGAAACTTCCACTTTTCAGTTTTTCCAGGCTCTGAAACACTGTTAAATCCTCCCCCCCTCCAGCAGCCTCCAGAACCCACAGGAAGGCGCGCTTAGAGAAGCCCTCCGTATCACACATGCAAGAACACACCCACGTTTCGCCTTTGACTCTGCCAGGACGCGTGGGACAGGGCAGCTCTCAGAGCCACCGCCCCTTGTGGGACATTCACCCCCTCAGCTTCCCGCCCTCACCAGAGGCCATTTGCAGATTGAAACCAGCGCGCGGTGACGGCGGCCCGGCCCGGGCGGGGCGCCCGCGCTGATTGGCTGCAGGGCGGAGCTGGGCGGGGAGACTGCGCTGATTGGCTGCGTTCGGGCGAGAGGGGCGGGGCCGGGCGGGAAGGCTGCGCTGATTGGCTGCAGCCCCGCGAGCGCGGGCCATGTCGGGCGGGGCGGCTGCGCTGATTGGCTGCAGGGCGGAGCTGGGCGGGGGGGGCTGCGCTGATTGGCTGCGGCGCCGCGAGCGCGGGCCAGGTCGGGTGTGGCAGCCGTTGGCGCGTGGTTTGAAGATGGCGGCAGCGGCCGGAGCGGCGCCGGGAGCGATGGACGGCGGTGACGGCGGCAGCAGCAGCTCCGTCAGCAGCTCCGTCAGCTTGGCCCCGCCGGCGGCGGTGGAGGCCGTGGCTGCGGAGTGGATGCTGGAGTTCGCCTGCTCCTGCCTGTGCCGGCACCTGGCGGAGCAGAGCGGGGCGGAGTTCCGGCGCTGGAGGGACGTGGCGCAGGGTGAGGGCGGCGGCGGTCCGGGCTCTGAGGCGGCGCTCGGGGCTCTCGCACGGCCGCTCCCGGGGCTGCGAGCCCGGCGGGGCCGAGCGGCAGCTGCCTCCAGCACGCCGCAGGGTGGGAGGGCTAAAGCGGTCGCAGCCCGCCGACCACCGAGCTCAGCAGCCTCGGGGGCTTCTCGGCGCGTTCGGGGCTTCGGGAGACCCCCGGGCTACCGGGGAGCCTGGTGAGGGCCTGAGTGGCATCGGCAGCGCACGCTGGCGGTGGCAGTGCAGCAGCGCTAGAAATAGTTCAGAGAGCTATAATCTGGCAGACAGAGATGGGATGAAATGAAGTCTGGTGACTGCATTTTGAATGGGAAAATACATTTTTAAAATGAGATACAAACTTTAGAGTGAGAGTAGTTGGCAACTAGAAGTACACGTCTAAGTCTCAGATAAATTTGATGGACTTATGATGCTTTCTTCTGTAAGAAGCAGTTTTCCTGAGGATACTAGGTTAGAGCATTGGGGGATATTTTCTCTGTGTGTATATTCTTGACTCAAGTGAATGTAGTAGTATGACTCGTTTAAATTTCTACAAAGAATGGAATGCAGAGTGATTACTGTGTAAATTGATATGGGATGTGGTAAGAGGTAAGAAATCTAAAGATAACTTCATAAAGTACTTAGAATGGGGGTCTGCTGGATTAAATTATTTATGTTGCTTCTTGAGAATTATGTTTGGCCTTGGGACTGCCAACTCAGCAGGAGAATTGTACTGAAGTTTTGTGAAGGTGGGAAGCAGAGACACTGTCAATGCAGAAGCAGATTGGAATTATCTCCTGAGAAGACCTGGGAAGAATCAGGACTGGATTAGTAGAAACAATTCATTAAATTGTACAGAATGCAAGGTCATATGGTAATCAGAAGTAATAGAAAATTATGAACTAGTTCCTACTCTGTTTAGCAACAGAGGAGACAGTTTGGCATGCTATTATAAAGTCAGTATTGTAAAAGTCTTTGGGAAAAGCTAAGCACAGTCATAAGATTGCATTAGAAAAGTGTGTGTGTTTTTTTCATAGAGACACAGAACTATTACTCTTGCATGTGTCAAAGGGAGACCCTACAGAAATAATGATTGGCTGTCAATTCAAACTGAAGCAAGTGCAGAAAGCTCGGAAGGCAGTGGTTCCAGATGATATCCAGAGGCTCCTTTGACCCCCAACTATTCTGTGATGCACTTTTCATTTTGAATGTTTCTGTATTATGCTGTGAAGATGAATTACTATATCCAGCACATTAGCATAAGAAATTCACAGTAACCCACATCACGAGAATTAACTCATGATAGCTCCCATGTTAAAATATGTAATAACCCTTGTGACCTTCCAACCTTGCAAGGAGGATTTCCCTTGTAAATTTACATTTCTGAGTAAGCTTTCCATGTAGCTTTTACTGCTTTAGTTCTGTAAGTTGCTCCATCAACATGTGTTACCAGTCTGCCTGTGGCTTACGGTTTGTGGCCATTCCATGGAAGTATTTTTTGTAGTAACCTACTTACCAAAACAAAACCTAAATTTGATACTATGCTCTTTGAATTGGATTAATATAAGTCTGTGATTAATTCTGCTGCTTCTTCAGAAAAGGATATTTTCTTCTGGTCAAGCTCTTAAATATTGATTTGTTTTAACATCGAAGAATACTAATTATAATATACTATATATACTATATACTTCATTGGTTTCTTAAGGAATTAGAAATTTGGTGAAATCTGATAGCACAGTGTCTAGTACATGTCTAGCCACACTGTGGCAGTGCTGGAGCAAGTCTGACTTAACTTTTCTCTTCTTTTCTAGCTCTTATTAATGGCCTCTCCCAAATACCTCCACATCTGAAAAAAACAGTATACCTCTGTCAGCTTTTGATCAGAATTGCAGAAGGGAAAAACCTTGGTAAGTACTCTTTTTTCCGCTTGCTTAAAAATATTTGCATGAACTTGTACAGAGGTATATTAGATATGCTTTCACATAGCCTTTACTGTGCATATCTACATATATTTTTATATATAGATATAACTATATATCAGTAAATTGAATAAATTCCACTTTTTGGACTATCTTTATTCCATATGTGACTGAGCTATCTGCATGACTGGTGTCACTCTGTGCTGATTAGCTGCATGGAGTTTGAATGACCATGTACTTCTTAAATTACCAGTCTTTTTTTGTCAGGGTAATATCAACAAAAGAAATATACTGGAAAGGACTGTCTCGGTCTTAGTGAGCAACACTTGCAGGTTTAAAGCTCAGGATATGTATTCCTTTCTGCACATTTAACTCTAGAGGTTAAAGTAGGACAGACAGCAGGAGTATGGAGGAAAAGGATGACTGCCCATGTTTCCTACAGAAGATTGTAAGACTTCTAGCTGGCAGCAAGTCCTTGGGGCTCTTCTTCACTAACCTATCTTCTGTTTGGCTGCATTCGCAACTTGTTGGTTTAGCCAAGATGATTTTGTTTGAGTTTCTGGAAGACTTTAACTTTTTTTTTTTCCCCCCCCCACTGTTTGATAAAACTAATTGGAATTTAAAGACTTCAGAAGCAGTCTTGAAAGCATAAGCATGGAAGAAAAAAGTGTATTCTAGCCTAGCAATGCCACAAAATCTTGTTTTATACAATTAAATTTCCTATGTTGTTTGTCAGGTATTATGTCACCTTGATTTAGTTTAGCTGGAGAATCAAATTCTAATATTTAAAATAGTTCATCGTATACAAATTATGAAATTTTTGTGATAATGCTCTAATTTATATTATTATATATAACACTCGAGAATATGACTTCACTGTGTGTTTTTATCTTATCAGTGTAGAGAATGATCTGTGTGGTGAGGAAGATTGCATGAGTGTAGTAGGTATTACATCAGGTGTAGCTGCACAGTGTACATGGACAGTTAATATATAGCAGCTTTCCTATTTTTTTCTAGTTCTTAGAATGTTTGATCTGTGCTGATCACACAGAGTAGGCTGTTTCAGATGTCACCTATCTGAGAGCTAAATACTTTGGGTTTACACTATTAAAATAAACAATATGAAGTGTCATGTTACTTGATTGAGACAATAAAGAAGCACGTGGGGTTTTTTCAGTTATGTGTATATATGCACATAATACTGTTTGAAATGTCACTGATGTATTGTAGTGGGTATAAAATAATTTTTCTCTCTTCAGTGTTATGTAAATTGTTTACCTTCTGTCTGGAAAATACTTAGTGAAAGGAGTAAGTTATTGAGAGACATTCTGCTGATACCATAAAATGAAGGCACAAGTGAGGCTGTAGAACATCTTGAGCTAAGCTGGCAGTGCCTTGGGAGAAAAGCACTTGTGCACCTGCCAGCCCCTCCTGCATGTGTTAGATTGGCACACTCACTTGTGCAGGTGGGCAATGACCAGACTGGGAAACTGCTTGAGAGTGTTGAGGGGATGATTATTTGGCTAGGCTACGTTTCTGCCAGAGCCTATCACTGATCCTTTGCTGGGAGTTTGCACAAACCTTGGTGTTGGTGCAGCAGTACTCTGGCATGGAAGGTTGCTTCTGCTTCTTCAGTGACACTCCTGTGTAGACTTGTTTGAATTTCCCTCTCGGTTTAAGCACTTCAAATACAACAAAAAGTTAAGACATGGAAATAGTGACAGACTCAGGGAATAAAACAACTACTTAGCATGGTGATTACATTACAAAACTAATTGCATCAATATCAAATGTTGTGATATCTGATGCTAAGTTTAATGCATTACTAATGCCAGCCCAAATACCTAATGCTGAACTTAGCACTATTGCAAGTGGCATTTTGAGTGAACAATAATTAGCTGACAGATAATATCCCCTGAAAATGTAACAGCAATGTCATTAGCAAGGGTAGAAAGAACCAGTCTCTCTGAAAAGAAGACAGTTGCTTCAGGTTTCTTGAATGCACCTAAAAATTGAGGGAAAAGGATTTGAAACTGTATAATACATATTACTTAATTGCATATAAATAATGTAATCTATTTAAATTTATCTTTTAATTTTTATAAGTGCTTCGGTTTTTTCCCCCTCTAAGGATTACGTTTTGAAAATGACCAAAGAATTTCACCTTTGGAATCTGCTCTGTCTTTCTGGACTTTACTTGAAAAGGAAGAAATTAAACTGGAAAAGCTTCATGAAGATATTCGTCTCTTGATTCAAATTCAGGTCTGTATGACTTACTCATAAGCCTTCAGGATGCTACCTACTCATTGGGAATGAGTAGATGGAAAGCTGCCTGGCAGGAAAGGAGCTGGGGGTGCTGCAACAGCAGCTGAACATGAGCCAGCTGTGCCCAGGTGGCCAAGAAGGCCAATGGCACCTGGCCTGTGTCAGCAATGGTGTGGCCAGCAGGACCAGGGCAGGGATTGTCCCCCTGTGCTCAGCACTGGTGAGGCCACACCTCAAGGAACTGTGTCCAGTTCTGTCCCCTCAGGACAAGAAAGACTTTGAGGTGCTGGAGTGAGTCCAGAGAAGGGCAGTGGAGCTGGTGAAGGGTCTGAAGCACAAGCCTTACAAGGAGCAGCTGAGGAACCTGGGAGTGTTTAGTCTGGAGAAAGGGAAGCTCAGGGGGGGCCTTATCACTCTCTACAACTGCCTGAAAGGAGGTTGTAGCCAGGTGGGGGTTGGTCTCTTCTTCCAGGTGACTAGTGACAAGTTGTGCCAGAGGAGGTTTAGATTGGTATTAGAAAAAGTTTTCACACAAAGGGTTGCACAACATTGGAACAGACTGCCCAGGGAAGTGGTGGAGATGCAACCCCTGGAAGTGTTTTTAAAAACGTGGATATGGCACTTGAGGACATGGTTTAATGGTGAACATGGTGGTGGGTGCTAGGTTGATGGTTGAACTTAATGACCTTAAAGGTCTTTTCCAACCGTAAAGATTCTATGATTATACCCTGCTAAAACAGAGCTCCTTCAAAAAGCTTGGGCTATGAGCAGACTGAACTGAATTTTCAGTTTTAGTGCAGATTAAATAGATCTGTGCAGGGGACCTTTTTCTATCTCATGTCATTCCTGTTTGTACCAGTTCAATTGTTTCAAAAGCTGCCAATCTGAAAAAAAACTATACCAACTGAAATAAATTTCAAAACTAATTTCAGAACTAACTTAGAAGTAGGTAAATGTTGGTAACCCCTAAATATATAATCATCTGAATTTTGGGAGCCTTAGAAAACTAGAATTGTGACTTCTGTTTTTTCAGGTGGAAAGTATTTCATCATATCTTGTAATTATATTTCTTGTAGATTGTAGCAGTGCATATGGAAAACAGATATTTCAGGGAAGCTGCTGAAGTTCTTGAAAGGCTGTTTACAGACTCTGAATCAGATAAGGTAGTAACTTGCCTAATTTGCATTAAAAGCTCTTGATTTTCAGAAGAGGGGAGTGGGTTTCCAAAGCTAGCAAATCCTACCTGCATAGTTTCAATCTCATTATTGTCTGTGCAGTCACTTTTACACCTGTGGCACTTCAAAATACAAAAGGAAATTTGTGGCTAGGAGATTGATGGAAATACTGGATGATTTGTGGGAGTAAAATGCTTCTAGCAGCAGTTGTTCTTCATCCCCTCTCCCACTTCATATGAGGAGTGAGACGGCACTACAAATTCTGGGAATTTGATACTGCTGGTCTCTCAAAGACAGTGTAAACATGCTGGTAGAGACATCATAACTCCTAACAGCCAGTTTGATGAGTTCTATTGCAATGGACTCTTTTTCTCACCTCTGATAATTAGTGTTCTATGTACCAAAGCATCCCAGGGCAGGAAAACTCATTAGCTTCCATAGTACAGACTGAACACTATTATGCCTCTGTCTGGAAAAGACAACATACATGAGTTAGTCCACCCCCTGCTTTGAAGTTGACTTCATCATTCAGCAAGTTGCAAGTTTGGGTGAATGTCTCTTTAATATAATAGTTAGTGCACACATCTGAGTTTGCTGGAGTGGAGAAAAGAGCAATAGAAGGACTGCAGGCAAAAAGAAAAGAAGTTAAAAATGCTGCCTATATTTTCAACTAGTATATTAGGACATGTTCTGTGTAAGTGGTAGCCTGTGTATAACTCACTCTTTGGATGGATATACTTTCATTCAGAGGATTTGGATGTTTGGAAAGTGTAGACTGTGATAATAGTACTCAAATTAATAAATAAAAATGCAGCCTATACACAGAAGATAATTCTCCTGGCTATATTGGCTTCTCTAAAATTCAGAGTGATTGGTAGACAAAATGTGAATTTCTGATTATCAGTATTGATTTATCCTTAATGCTGCTATACTATGTAGTCCTTTTCCTGAACACTGTACACCCCTTTCAATGGCAGCCTTTTTGAGGCAGCAAATGAGAAGAGAGAACTGAGTAACAGGTGGCTTTTTATGGGTGTTTTTCCTCCACTGACAACCCTGCTTTCAGTGTTAGTCATAAAGGAAATGAAAATGTGGATCTCTGGTGAGTTACACGTTACCATTACTGAACACAGAACGTAAATAAATGCCTGGTGTTATGTCTAGTTGACTTTAGAAGCCTTTCAAACTGCAGCATGAAGTTGTATAGGAATATTCAGGAAACTATATAATCATTTTTAGCTTTCTTTATTTCCTGTTTAGCATAGATACCAAGTTTACTGCAGGATTTATGTTGTATAAAGTTGTGCTTTTCTTAGCCTTTAAGGGTGAAGCTGACAACCGTAATTAAAAACAAGGATCCAGATGTTCCTCTTCTCCGAAGCTTCAGTTACAGTCGTTTGATAAGTAAAATCAAGTCTTACATTGAACTTGTCATGAAAGAAAATGAAACTAACTTCTTAATGCAGGTATGTTGAATGTATTTTTGGAACTTTTGAAAAAAGTTACCTGATTCAATTAAATATATTTATTCTTTCAAGGAAGTTGTTTAGGCAATGTTCAGTTATTGTATTAGATGAAAAGGAAACTTTACCTTCCTTTGAATTGTCTTATATTGAACCTTTTTGTTTTAATTAATACGTCTTGTAGAAAGTTAGTAGGAACTAGACTCCTCTAAAATATCTTCTCTGAATGTTTTTCCCTCAACTGTTTTGATTAGAAAAATAGTTAGGAAAAAAGCGTAATTAAAACAAGATCTGTTTAAGAGAAGCAGTTCTGATATGGGACTCCTTAAAAAAGTAGCTTTATGTTTAATGTTTATTTTATTTAAGCCTACATGACTTCTCATACTAAAAATAAAAAATCAAGACCTGTTAATTTGGCTGAAAGCTCTAGGAATGTCAGAGGAGTTAGCAGATAGAAAACTATTATTGTGGTTTTCCTGTAAATATAAATGTTCCTTACAAACAGTCTTGCTCAAAAGTGATTTGAAATTGGCAAGAACAACATTCCTTCTTCAGTTCATCTTCAGGAGGATTCTAAAGAATTTCTCTTATGTTTACTTCGTATAAAAGAATATTGAATTATTCAATTACAAAAGCACAGACGTCTAAAGGTAATAAGAAGCAAATTTTAAATAAACAATCCTGAAGTTCCTCTGTGTTTTTCATTTTCTTACCAGAGAGACTAGACAACTTATTAAATACATTCAAAGTATAATACAACGAATACTTTTTAATGATTTCACTTGACTGTCAGTTTTCAAGTGTGTTTTTCAAGGCTATTTCTTTGAGTCTAAGAGGAGGTGGAGGCTTGGAGGTGTCAGAGAAGGCTCAGAACTCCATACTAGCATGCCTAAGGCCCTCACTGCCTCACTCACCCCCACTTCCTGCACATTTATCCTACTGTCTGCACCCACATTGCAAATCTTTGAACGGAGTTATTCTGGCACATGGAGGAGACAGCTTTGTGAAGAATTCCCACTTCTGTACAGCACACAGTGATTTCCCAGCAGTATACCTTGTGTTCTCTATAGAAGAACAGTCTAGCTTTAACTGTTAATCTCTCTTCTCTTTCTTCTAGTGCCAAATGTAGAAGTATAATCATAGAATAGCTTGGATTGGAAGGAACATTTAAATATCATTTAGTCCAACCCCCTTGCAATAAGCAGGGACATCTTCAATTGGATCAGGTTGCTTAGAGCCCCATTCAACCTGGCCTTGAAAGTTTTCAGGGATCTGGCATCAACCACCTTGCTGGGCAGCCCATTTCATGTTTTGGCACTCTCATCATAAAGAAAACAAAATTATTCCTTATATCTAGTCCAAATCTACCCTCTTTTAGTTTAAAAACGTTAACCCTTGTCCTACCACTACAGGCCCTGCTAAGAAATTTGTCCCATTTTTATTCAGTGTAGTAGGCCCCTTTTAGGTGCTCTATAAAGACTAACGAATTACTACTTCTTTCCCTTGGCAATGGAGGAGAAACAATCTTAGTTTGTGGCTAAAAGTTTGAGCAGGATGTTAGAAATGTTTTTTGCCAGTGCAAAAAATGTTGTATTACAAGCCTGAGGTCTGCTTAGACAGGGCTTTTGACAGTGTTATGTGTATGCTGTATCCTGCCATGGGCTACAGAACTAGATAAACTTGAGACCTGTCAGTTTTTGTTTCTAATCTAGTTACAAAAAACAGACTTTGGAGTACTTTGCTAGTATTTGCAGTCTTAGTTAAGCTCTGCAATTTACTTCATACATTTATAAGTTCAGTCATTACGCAAGTATTCATCGTATTTCTTTGTGTACATATAGAAATCAGTTGCAGCTATGACTAAAATTTCTCCAAGTTATTAGTTGATAAAGATCTCTATGGATTTCAACTTAACATGCTAAAGTTGTTTTGAAACTACTTAGTTTAATGTTATTAACTCTGAAATGTCTGTGAAATAAGCACTGCTAGTCCTAATAAAAAGTATATATATTAATCTTAGTGCAAACTCCTATCTAGGTACTGTCTGGTTTTAATTTTAAGATATCAATTCCATTTCTCACAGGAAGCCACAAAACAGGTGGTGTCTAAAGGGTTGGAAGCAGCAGCATGGCCTCTGGAAGTCAATGAAAATGACAAAAGTGACTTGGAAACGAAGCAAAGGTTTGTATTAAGTATTATACTGGTAAGGGATGTGCTTGGACAGTAACATGAAATTTGTAAAACAAAGAGTAGGTAGAAAGATGAATGTTAAATTCCAAACTGCTGTCCAATTGAAAATTAGCTACAAGCACATTCCCTATTTTTTTTTAATTTGTGCTCTTCTGTGGTTGTTACTTTTGGCATTTACATCAAATAGCTTGTAATTAAGTTTAATTATTTGTGATGTTGCACAATATGCAATTTAAACAGCTGTCAGTCTATAATAACAAAAGCATTAAAAACACTTCTCTTTTTTAATGCTTGATTCAGCTCCTTTTAGTTCTAATTTCAGGCTTCAGATCATCTCAAGAAGAAAAAGAATAAGGAAATGGAATCAGTCTGTTACATTTTCCTTACAGCTGACCCCTTAATTACAGTATTGTGAAGGGAAATAGTTATGTTGCTTCATGATCCTGACAGTGCAAACCTTCAGAACAATTACATGATTATTTTGGAAAATGCTAATATTCTAGGTTTATCACCACTTGTTTTTCAGGGAGAATCAGCTGCAGTCTTTAGCTGGGATAGAGTCTGTATTTCATTTTGTACTTGACATCATTTAGTTAAGAAAATTGGCTATGCAGACAGTATCAAGGAAGACAAGTCATAAGATTTTTTAATTTGTTTTTTTAGAAGGGCAACTCCTGACACAATTACATCTGAGAGATATGATGAAAGACTTGTTCAAAAAACCTATGGAAACAATGGATGTATGAAAAAAATAGATGTATGAAATGCCTCATATCTTCAACTTAAATGTGTAATGTCTTGGGAACAGGCTACCCAAGGAAGTGGTCGCAGCACCAAACCTCACAAGACTTCAAGAAGCATTTGCACAATGGTCTCAGGCACATGGTGTGACTCCTGGGGATGTCTGTGCAGGGCTTGGTGATCCTTGTGGTTCCCTTCCAACTCAGCAGATTCTGTGGGTTTGTGTTTCTCCTCCAGGTATAAGGAGGCAAAGTTAAGAGGGTGAATGCATTGATGCAGTTACTGATTGTATGCCACTGCTTCTGTAAAGAAGTTTTTCATTTAAATATTGTTGAATCATATAAATGGCAAGTTGCTGCCTAGGAAATAGTATTTTTGTCTTTTTTTTAAGATTGGTTAAAGAGGAACAGAGTATCACAAGTCAGTCATCTGGAGACATAAAAAACCCCATACTAAGGTAAAAAATGTTGTTACTCTTGGTCATAGACTTTTCATCAAGTTCTTTGTATTTTTACTTCAGATCTGTGTTCTTTGCAGGAGACATTTGGGACAGAAACCCAGAGACAGCAGAGTTCTTCAGAGTGAGTATTACTTTCAAAACAGTCATGTCAAACACTTATTTCTAACTGCTATCCAGTGTGAGTGGATTAATGCAAAAATGGTTGTGGTGGATAAAAACACTCCAAGTTGTGTGTGGTTTCTGTACAAATGCAGGTTTGGTGGTTGCCATATTTAGAAAGCTGAGAAGTGGCTTAAGGTTCCCTAGCAATTTTGCAAAATCATTCACTATTTTCTGGTTTGCTTGGTTGGTTTATGGGACTTTAAGTATTTTGTGCAAAAGAAGGCTGCTGGAGGAGTACTGAAACCCATTTCTTTCTGAACTCTGTGCTAGATAACTTGATTGGGAAGGAACTAAAGAAGTTAGCTGTTTGTGCACTTTACAGTACAATTTGTTTTTCCAAAGTTAGGGTGTTTGTGCATTTTCCTAGTATTACTTCTTAAAAACCTAACAAGGCAGATAATATAATACTTATAAGAAAGCTCTTAAGACAAATAGCACCCTCTTACCACAGAGATGATCTAGTTCCTACATGTGGCCATGTTGTACATGGAAGGACAAACTCTTCAGGTGCCTTGAATGCTTGCCACAGTTAAAACCTTATACATGTACTTGGAAATGAAGGATTTGTGTACAGAGAATCATAGCTCTGGCTGGTTGTTACTTCCCATTCTCTCTACGTAAAATGAGAGTAGTGCATATAGTAAAAATGTTTTTACCAAAATGAAATGTTTTGTTATTATGTACCAATTTTTACCTAAGTGTTTAAAATATAATTCTTCCGTGAGCTCAATTGTATAGAAAATACAGTGGGTTTTTTAATAGCCTATTTTTTGAATCCCTTGGACTATGGCAAGATTCATGTGTATTCATATATAAAAGTATATTTATATGTTAACAGACACTGAAATTTTCCCAGTCGGTCAAAGCATCTCAAAACATTCTTGTCATGTGTAAATGGTAGAATGCAAAACTGCTGCCTTGATGTTGACCTCCTCATTGTTCTGGATGTATATTAACTGTCTTCTAGGTCTTAACAACATTCAAAATGTGGAAAAAAAAGGAGATTCTTTGGCTTGTAGCCGAAAAAGACAGGTTTGTACCTATTTCTCTCTTCTAAACTGAGGTAAAATTAATCTGCACTGCACAGAATTTTTTTTCTCAGCTTTATTTAATCTAACTTTTAAATCTAGTGCTTAGATTTAAGATTCTGTAGATAACTCAAGTGCTACAGTTCCTGAAATGGTTACAGTACTTTTATTTTTAAAGGCAGGAAATAAAACACATTTTTGCTGTCTCAAATATTGATGCTAATGCTTCCAAGCCTTTTATATTTGTTGAAATACACTGTTACCAAAGCTTAGTTTGAAATAAAAAATTCTTTCCACAGTTTGGATTAAAGAATTCAGGATGTCATTTGCCTGTGAGAATTTTGGGCAAATATCAGAGGCAACTTGTTTTCCAGTTTAGAAGGTTAAAGATTTAGCAATTTTATAATTCAATGCTTTGTTTATGTGCTGTAAAAACATACTTACTTGAGAAGCTACTCTAGTTTTTATAAACCAAATGGTATGGTCTTCTTATAATGCTACATTTCAAATGGTCCTTTGTGTTCTCTTCATGGGTAAGCCTACTTCATTGAATTACTTTAAAATAACCCTACTGTGTTCACTAATGCTAGAATTCCCTATTGGTGGGAAGTACAGAAGTGTATGCCTTGATAGAATGCAATTTGAAGTTGATTTGATATTGGGGTCTTTCAAGCTAATTTTTGTTTATAGCCAATTTTTCCTTCACAAGTGTTCAGCCATTTTACCATGATAACTGAAGAAATTGACGTTAAATAAATGTACTGCCATTGTCGGATTCCTCTTATAGTATTTCTTAGGAAGCAATGTGGAGTCTTTCTGTTTAGATAATAGTGCAAGTTATCATTGTATATACGTTTTGACGTGAGCTGTTTCATTTTTCTGGTGTTCATTTTGATATTTCATTTTCCATATAACAGGGAAGACCAAATCTGCTTCTGGGTTTGGTTTTTTTTCTAGAGAAGAATTGTACTTACTCCTAATTTTTTAAGTATTTTTACTGTAGTTGAAGTACTGGTTAAATCTTCAGTTACATGCTGTCCTCAAACTGATTTGGGGTCCTAATGAGACCTCATTTATCCTTGTAGTTCAAGCCCCTATAAAGAGTTTCTCACTTTCTCACAAATCTCAGGAATAGTTAAATCACTGACAACCTCTTCAAACCTGCAGATACAACCAGTTCCCTTAAAAAAAAAAAAAAACCAGCAGGACTTACTGGATTTGCTTTTTGCCTTTAAAGATATAATTACTTCATTCCAGCATATACTTGAGATAGGTACCTTGTTAGCCAGTTGCTGGTAAGCATGAACACTTCCATCAAGCTTGTTTTCAACATTATTTGGACCACAATGACACAGAGCTAATGAAAGCTTTGTATTCACATATTTTTATGCTGAGCTAGTCTGTTATGGGGTCACCTACAAGCACTGTGTCTAGGTCTAGGGCTTACACACACATCTTGTTAAAAAAAAATAGAAGTTGTTTGCTTAATTATGTTGTTAAAGTTCAACCTTAATTGAAATATAAAGACTAAAATTGTAGAGAACTGCATCTGACAGTGGCATTGAAAATTTTAAAAGAACTTAAATGAAACTTAAGATTCAGAACTGTGTTTCTTTCAACACTTAAAAAAGTTGTAGGCATTTGCTCCATCTGTAATATTTAGGCCTTACTCCCTGCCACTGAAACCTCATAAATGTTTTATAGAAAGCAAAGATAATTGGCCTTTTAAACAATAAATCTTCTCCTCTGCTTAATCATCTGGGTTATAAAATTGTCCACATGCATGAAAGAATGCAATGAATGTCAGAGCTGTTGACTTCTAGAACTTCCTTTTCCATGTCGTCCCTCATTCAATGTTGGCATTGTTTCTCTTGTTTTGTACATGGCATTTCATTGCAATGGTTCAGTGCCCATTTTCAGCCTTTCATTGCAGTGTTTTCAGTTAGCTGCATAGAACAATCTGCAGTGCTATTGAATGGACATGTACTTTTTCTCATTCCTAAATTAGGGGATGCATGTGTTACAGAATTTAGGGAACTATTTGTACTCAATTTTATGTCCAGTAGGTATATGGCAAGTCCTCTGAGTTGTCTAAAATCTGGATGACAATTTATTTAAATTAAACAATGTGTCTGAAAATCTGGGTGTTACGAATTTAGTCAGACTTGTATGGAAAAAAGCCCCATATATTTAAAGCTGAAGGAGAAAACTCTAGAGCAGAGTCCCATAATGCATAAAGGAAGACAGGTTACTAAAGCAGAACTGGCTGTAAGGAATAACAAGATCTTTAGGTATGTGAGGGAATGTCTCCACATTCTGCCTGGCAAACTCATCTTGCTCTGCTGCTGTTCTGAGCTGGCCAGATGTCACATTGCTGTGCACCAGGCACTGTGCTGATGTGAGCTCAAGCGTAATGCTGCATTATGGCCAGGCTTTCAACCAGTCCTGTAACAATGCAAAGCTGGAGTCTACATAAATTCTGTCCTAGAGGGGACAGAGCTTGTCAGCAAGTGGGGCAGGGGGCAAGTTACTGCTCTGTGCAGTTCCTCAGTGAAAAGAAAGAGTCAGTCCCTGATTTACCTGTAAAGCAGGCCCCTTATTTAAAAAATTTATTTTTTAAAAAAGCTCAATATAAGCAATTCAGAATCAAAACCAGCTAACACCAACCCTTTTAACAGCAAATATCATTAATCATTGCAAGTAACAAGGGTTGTGATTGTCTCTGTTGATGGAAGTATTTGAATTATCTGGTGCTGTAGGTCAAGCATAACTGTTACTTGTATAAAGATTTTATTTAGGAAAGTTTTCTGGCATGCTCTGAAATGAGATGAACTACATGATTCCAATGGAATCTCTGGCCTTTTAATAATAGTAAAAAAAAATAGTAAAAAAAAAAGCTATTCACTGCTAATGTTGCAAAAGATCTGTGGAACAGGAAGAATTGGGAAAACGAAGTATTTTTGATAAAGGGTAGGCTACTTCAGAGAAGTTTTAAGTTCCTAACTGTTTAGAAATACAGTTGAACTAGTATTACTTGTAATTCCTTCACTGCTTAGTGAGGTTTGTCAGTCATCAGAGTTTACTGAAGAGGCCCTGATATTTGCATTTAGCTGGAATAAATCTAGCTGAGATATGAAGTTTGGTCTTTACACACCTCAGCTTGGACTTTGCGTAGATGCCACATTTTCCCTTTATGGAGGGAGAATAACCACGATACAGTTTTGATCTGACTCAGTTTTGAGGCTGAATGTTGTCTAAGCTCATTCCCCCTCAGAGACACCCCCTTTCATGTCTGAGTGCTGCTGCAACTTCTAGAAGTTTAAATTCAACAGAAGGGTGGAGCCATGCAGAATAGCACTCAAAATTGTCACCTGGCCCATTCCCAGAGACTGAATTGATGTTGCTTACAAGAGGAGAATCTTTTAAAGATCCTAGAAGGATTCCCTGTCATTAAGAAATAAATGTATTTTTTTCCTCCTATTTCCATGGATGTGGCATTTAACACATGGACTTTTTGTGCCACTGACAGTCGTACTGGCTGGGTATTCCTGCTCATCCTCCCTTGCGCACAAGCAGGAGGGTATGCACTTGTGTAGTGACAGCATCCATAAGATTTACATCTCCACTGGGTACATTATTTTCAGAGTTAAGGTGATGTTTGTTCCCCTGTTATTCACACTTCCTTGCACTTATCAGATCTACTAGTTGGCTTTGAGGCTATTCCTTTGCACCTGCATTTCCCTTTCTGCCCAGTTCTTCGCAATTTTGAAGGTTTCAGTTGTAAAGGTGAGTCATAACATGAATTCTCTAATGTTCCCTTCTGCTTTATAGCCAACACCATTTATCCATTTGGTAGTTGGAAGTGATCTGTTATTTATTAGGAGGAGGTTTTATACATACTCTAGGAAACCAACCTTTCTTTTATTCCACCAAGCTACAAATTTTAGGCCTTCAGATTCAGCCATTTACAGTTGTTATGGCTCTTGTAATGTTCTATAAACATTTTTTACTTCTGATACAGTTATTCCAAGTAACCCAAGGCTTTATTAACACAGGTCCCCTTTGGGAGCCCTCATAAAGCTCTACAGGTCCAGTTACAAATTTATGATTTATCTCTCATTTCAAGATATGGTGCTCAAAAAAAACCCTCTCACATCTGTACTCTGTAATAACTGGGGAACTGTTTGAAAACTTGCTTTTATATTTGCTATAAGGTTAGCTCTTGCATTAATACCTTCCTCTGTTCATATATCGAGTTTTTTCTCTGTTCTTGCCCTAGCGATGGACTGAGCAAGAAGACTTGGAGCTGAAATCAGGAGTGAGGGAGTTTGGAGTAGGTAACTGGGCTAAAATTTTGGTCCATGGTAACTTCAACAACCGAACAAGTGTCATGTTGAAAGACCGCTGGAGAACACTGAGCAGGATTGGACAAGACTGATTTGGATTCCTTGACCTTTCCCTACATAAGGACCTACTCTAGCTTTTGAGAATAACATCTTATTTTAGTCTCAGCGTGGACAGCAGTGTTGCTGTCCTAAAACATAAAGCAGAATAGTAGTAGGTATAAAACATTCATGTAAGCTCAGTTGCTCTGGTAATGATGACTTAAGTGTGAAGTCTGGCCTCTTAGCTACATGCAGTAATAGATGACCTAGATTCTGAAATGGGACAACGTTTGCAGTGATTTAAGAAAGGTCTGTTATATAAATAGGGGTATTAGATCTGACTGGCAACATCTTTAGCTTGATAGAGGCTAATACAAAGTCAAGTGTTCTGTATTTCTAAAAGGCTGTATCTCTTTCTAGATTGACATTTTCATAATTTTACTTCCTGCCATATAATCCATTCTAATTTGTTTTGCTTACTTCGAAATTTTGGTCAGACTTGAACATCTCTGTTGTACCAAAAAGTATTGTATGTGTTAGTATTGTTAATGTTATGAGCTGATAGTCTGTTGGTGTTTTTTCTGCTGTTAAAAATGTGTAAATTCATATAACGTTGTATTTGCAAGTAACAGTTACTAGTTTGTTCGTTTGTTTGTTTGGGGTTTTTTCACATGGATAGGAACAGGCTTATACTAGCATTTAGCATTTCTTGGTTATCTTGTGCCACCTACCTTGTTGTGACAAGTGACTTCTTCCAGACCAGCAGGAAAGGGAAAGCTCAAAAACACATGGCTGAAGTGGGGCTCCATAACGAGCCTACACTGTCACTGGTAACACAGCTCATGGGGCACATCTCATGTGTGGGCTCCACTGTCCCTGTCTGCAATGACAGCAAGCAAAGATACACTTTGTGGCTGCTATCAAGGTATCTGCTGGCCACTGCAACTGTCTTGCTCATGGGAGAGTGGAACAGATGGATGATGGCATTGTCCTGTCTCTGGATTCAGATAATTTGGAAGAGATTCCACAATCTCAGAAAACTCATGCTTTCCACTGTTACACTGGCGTGAAGCTAGTGATTTGAACTAACATAATACAGCGTTCTTTTAAAAATTAAATCCCTTTAATTCAGATGTTTTCTTTCTTCTTGGCTAAGGTTTTTACTTTCCAAGAACCTTACAAGAAAAAGCACCTATCTGAATTAGTCATAATAAAACAAAGCCCTCCAAGATAATTTTCCCCATTACAAAGGAAAACATATATTCTTGAAGGTTGAAATGTTCAGAAGTATTAAGATAAGATAATCTCTGCTTTCTGTTTTGGAGGCCTGCTTTCATTAAGATAAAATGGTTAAATACAGTTCAAAGTTTGTTTCACAACACACTTACTGTGGAGAGGACACCTCAACCAGATTACCTTCCTCATCCTTGACAAGAGACACTATGGTTTCTTCAGCAGCTGCTAGCTGCAGTGGCAAACAGTCTTTATGTGGCATGGAGATGCTGCGTGTCTTAACAGGAAATTTTCTCAACCTGCATAGCAGTCTTGCCAGTGCTCAGATGTTGCAGGTTTCCATGTTAATCATTGTAGATGAGCATTTTTAACTAGTAATTTTTTTTTTACCCTTAGCCAAGGCCTTAGTCACCAAGTCTTGTTTAAGTTCATCTGCCAGGAAAGTCACAGTGTATTAGTGACATAAACTTTTGAGTTAACAATGCTGACTAGGTACATGTCTTCATGAAGGTGGCTAGATGATACTGGAGAGGAACAAAGGACCTAAACTGAAATCAATTTCAGCTCTCAAAAATCCCATTTTTATTCACCCTTGCTATTAAATGTTGACCGTAACTATTCTCAGACTTGAGAGCGTTTGGCTGGCTCAGTACTGAGTAGGAGCAGTGCCTGTAGACAGGGCTGTGGCCAGTAAAGATGGAGAACTCCAGGAAAAGCAACTACTGTGGTTAGAAACATTAGTGCTTTAATTACAAAAGAGAAACATGGAAACATGCTTCTAGAGTTCTAATACAGAGATCAGTCTTAGCATTTTGTATTAAGGCAAGAGAGAGTTTCCTGAAATGCTTGTGCCAAAGTTCCGACTCGTTTAAAATTTATTAAGGCTCCAGAAAAAGCAGAAGAAAGATGTAGGTTTCTTTGCATTGGTATTTTCTTATTCTTTTTGTTGCCATTTTAAAGGTCTTTTTTATGTAAAAATAAAACTATGCACCAGGGGACAGGAACAGTGTTCCAGTTGCCGGATCTTCTTCCAGGTTCCTTGGCACTGAGAGTTGCCAATTGCTTCCCAGTGTAAGATCTTATCTCTGAAATGTGACAACAAATGAAACGTTAGAAGATTAAAAGCTGTGTATTTTGTGTTACTGGATTGTGTTGTATAAAATGTCAGAAGATTGGATTTGTTTAATCATATAAGACTTTAACTAACTCATCTAACTCTTAAAATTCTTTCTGGAGCAGACATTATATTCTTAAATATAGTGTCCAGGATGGTGGGTTGAGTAGCTGGTTGTACAGGTATTAAGTAGTATGCATATTAATAAATGTTTGGAGCAAATAAAAATCAGTTCTGAATAATAAAGGTCTACTTTCACAATTACTTTTCTAAAAACCAGGTTTGAGGGGAGTACCAATCCACCACTGTTAAACCTGCAATCAGATTTGGACTATGGCAGGAAATACCCTTTTTAAGTAAAAGTGCCCATAGCTGTAAAAGGTCCTCTTCCACTACAGAAGTTCCATCATCTCTTCACCATAGTGAATAAACCAAAGCTTTGAACTCTTATATTGAAATTACTTCCCAATTTTATCTAGGTTTTTAAAAATTGATTTTTGTGAGGACTGAAAGAGTAAAACCTGAGCTCTACAAACTATATGAGCTGTTCCATGTTCTAGGTGTAAGACAATGCAGCTTTGAATGAGACTGTGAGACGCTTAAACTCCTGTAGTGGGCTGTGGCTCCGCTCACCCGTGGGCGTTGTGCCCGTCTCCGGAGCAGCGGCGCGTGGCCGCGCTCATGGCCGGGGGCTGGCAGGCGACGCACACGGTGTGGCCCTCGCGCAGGTAGCGCATCCAGCGCGCGTACGGACGCGTCTCCAAGGCACACTGCTGCGAGAGCCATTCCGTCCTGAACTCCACACAGTATCTGCTCAGGAGGAAAAGCACCCACTTATCAGAGATAACAGCATCAGCTAAGCACACACTTTGAATGCACTTACATATCATAAGGGTGGTGTCTCTGAAGTGCAAGTTAGACATCACCACTGCTAACAAATCTCTTTCTGACCCTAACCTAATCAGTGGTGTGGGAATCAAGAGTGCAGAGAATATTCCTCTGCCTGTTTTAAAGAAGTTAATCCCCCTGAACAATGCTGGTTTTGACCTTTACCCATGGAGAAAACTGCCTACACTCTGGGAAGAATTAAAATCTACACCAATGTGAACTACATAGTAGAATATTATGTAAGAATGTCACAGGGTGAAGAATTTAGAGGTTTTGGGTTTGTGTATGTAGTAAATAGATAAATAGTGAGGTTTCCAAAATGGTGGATGTTTGCATCATTTTAGACATCGTGCTCCTTCTTCAAGACCTCCATTTTCTGCAGTAGAAGTAGCTTAGCATGATTGGGTAGAATTTGCCACAGTTCCTGTCTGCGTTACAAGGTGATTTACTGGACATTGGTGGAAAAGTAAAAATACCTGTCATTTCAAACTCCTATTGGGTAAAATGCCTTTAAAAGGGCTGCAAAATCTTGATAGGAGGTCACTTGCAGCATCTCTCTACTCTCCCTACGTTCCTTGTAACCTTGTAGCTGATAAGAACTTAATAACCAACTCTTGGAAGAAGAAGAGACTGAATGCTGGTCTGTCCCGTCCATCTAGGGAATTTCTAGCAAGGACTGTGAGATTTTCTCCCATCAGGACAAGTTGATTTATGGCACAAAACGTGTCAAGTGGATTCTTAAAAACATTATGTAAACTATTTCTCATTCTATGCCCCAGTCCAGTGCTGTATGTATAATCTCACTTTCTCGTAGTGTTCTGTACTCTTAAATTATTTTGAAAAATATCTCCATAACCCATAGTTTTTCTTCTATGCTGCTGGAAGCAAATGGAAAAGAGACTAAGAATATCGCTAAGTTTATTGTTCTAGGGAAAATAGCACAGGACAAAGCATTATGAGCATTACAGACCCAGTAATAGCCTAATTTAAACTTCATGACCATCTCTACTGGTAACTAAAAATTTTTTACTGCTTGTGTCAAATAGTTAAAAAAAAAGGTCTCTTGAGACCAATCACATTCAGCCCACTTTGTTCAGAGACACCTAATTTCTCAGATTTATACTTAGGATACATTCAGCTTTGTTTTAGCATTGTTTACTGTTGATTTTCAAAAGCAGCATCACCAGATTTGCCATGATCCCAATGTCTAATTCAGGACAATTAGCAAGTAATAAAAAACATCTAGAACATGCAAATAAACTGCAGGAGAGAAAACCAGTACAAGCTATAGCTTATCGTTTAATTACTGCAAATTTAATTACATTTTTCTCTGCAGCCAGCTGTTTTCTATTGAAGAAGATGACCCACATGCATATGATAAATACATTACCCTGCTGCTTCTTTGTCTGAAGGCCAGAGAGAAGATGCTGCTCGTCTCTTTCTTTCTTTACCGTATTCAGAGGTAGTTATGAAAGCAGGAACTGAGGAAGAAAACAGTTATGGTAAAACAGCAAGGCACAGCTGAGTCATATTTCAGTTACTGTAACAGTGGGTGAATGAATGAGGAGCTTGTGCACGGTGATGCTGGCTCACTTTATAGAAAAAGTGATAAAATCTTGGCAACATTGGACCTCAGCCCCATTCCCTAAAGCTAAGCTCTCTCTTTACTCAGAAGAAAAATACCAAAAATACGTGCAATCTAGTCTGTTAGGAAACAGGATGTGCTGGAATCCCACAAGGAGTACTGTTTCCTGTTTCATACTGAATTTGTGTTCTAGCTTTGCACAGAGATAATTTGATACTTATATCCAACTGAAGGAATACATGCAGCTTAGTTGTTTGCTTAATAGAAATTATGAAAAGCCAGAGTAGGAAAACAAATTATTGAATAAAAAGCAGTATCACAGTAGAAAGTAAAGTTCTAAATTGTATTTTTAACCAGCTAACTGCAGATAGATGCTTGCTTTTTTTTTTTTTTTTTTTGCAGTTCATTGACATCAGTAAAATTTATGTTGGCTGTGTGAGACACAATGTACAGCAGAGAGATCAATGAGAGAATACCATGCTCATGGCCACAGTCCTCCCCCTGGTAAGTCAGGTATTCCAGGCAGCCAGCCTTCTCCTCCAGAGCTGGACATGGTTCCCCACCGTTTTTAGGTTCCTGCTGTACATAGCGCCTACGTATCCGCAGCCCAGGATGACATTGTTCTGCACAGCCACTCCAATGACTCCACTCCCCCACAACACAGGGAATAGCTGCAAAGCAGTATTAAAACATTATCAGTAGTTAACACATCTGTTTTATCCTAATTGCTCTCAAAAGCTTGAGATAATAAGATTATATTAAAGGGGGTTTTATTCGGTTTGGGTTTTTTCACTTTCTCTTTTCTAATTTTATTTATATGGGTTTAAACACTCTTCCAGGAGTTTGCTTATTCAAACTGAAAATTCAAACCTGCCTGCAGTGGCTGGCTCCCAATTCCATCCCTTGTCCACAAAGAAATAGCCCCTTACCAAAACCTTTCACTACAGCTGTGGGATTCCTCTGTACTCTCTTCTGAAGCATAAAGCATTAGCCTCAAAGGAGACCAGCTCATGGATTATCTACACCAGACTGGTCTGACCTTCCTTGGCAGTTCCTACACCACCAGATTTTGTTTGTAAAGGCTGGAACATTAAGTAGCAGCATGCTTGATTCCCCTCAGATCAATTTCTAACTCCTTTTTCCTCAACACTGAAATATATCCGCTGCCACAGCTTTGTTTCCCTGTTTTAACACAGGTCCTGCTCATTTCCAACTATAGAACAGCCCATAGGATATTTGAATTTCAGTTCTCATGGATCACAAACTGCCTCTGAACTTCATCAAAAATGTTGGCGAAAGTACCATTTATTTTTAAAGTAAACTTTGAATCATAAGAAACTGCATTTCCCTCAGGCAGAGGAAGAAAAGGTTTTGCAGCGTCCTTCCTAGAATACAAAAACAGGTGATAGATACATTATTCCTGAGTGAGAAGCTACATAACACAGAAGTCTTCACTTTATTTGTCCATTAAAACACTATGCAACTGTAAAAAACATAGCCATTTCACATCTCCATGAAACTGCTTTCCTCAGCCTCATCTCTGGGAACACCAAGTCCCTGGTTTTAAAAACTGTATGGCCTAACAATTTTCCCTTTAGCAGGTAGAATGAATACTACAGCTTTTTAAAACTGTACTGCAGGCTGAGCCCTGAGGGGCTGGAGGAGGATGATCTCTGGGTGCTCACTGATGGATCAAAGACAACCGCTCCACCTGGCAACTTCAAATCTGCACAGCCTTGGCAGGCAGAGCAGTGAAAGAGCAGACAAGAAAAATGTGTCACAAATGGGCATCCATCAAGTGGAAGAATTCTCTGGGGATAAGCAATCATTTCCCTACACGAGTCATCCTCAACCTTTGGCCTACAAGGACATTTAATCTGAGTGGTGGTCCACTCCCTGTAGCCTCTTTTCCTGGAGGCCACCTGGTAGGTGCTCCAGGTTAGAGAATGGTACAAAATACACATTATCATCAATGGCTGGGCTATCTTAAATTGGTTCTGGACTGTTTTGGGTCATGCTTCTCATTATCTAGCTAAATAAAACTTTTTCCCTTCCCATGTGTACTATTTCTCATTCGTCTGTAATGGAACATATCACATGCTTTCGATTTTTTTTTTCCATATTTCCAGATTACAATTTAAATCCCCAAGAACCTTTACAGCTTAACCACTAGTTACATACTTGTATCAGTATTGCAGAAAAGTAATGGGACCAAACTAGTCTTTCAGGAAAATATTTTATGCCCTCTGGGATTCTGCCAGTACAAGACACTGGGAAGAAAGAGTACTATGTGATAACCTCCCTGGGATTTGTGACTCTTCTCATAAAACATAAAAATTGCAGTGTTTGCTCTGTCACTACATCTCTAATTTCTTGGACCACTACCAATATCATAAAGCAGATGAAACCTCTGAAAAAGGCTACTTGGCAGATGTCCTTACCACTCTACTAAAATTCCTTTCCTCTGTTCTCACTGTGCACCAGCTGTTCTGACCAAACTCGCCCACTTTTGAGTGTCCTGACAGCACCAGGTGTATCGTGGCTGACGATGCTGCATCCCACGCCCTAAGGAACTCCACTTAAACCACAGAGCTGCCCTGGGTATTGAGCCACCAGTTGTCCATTCTGCTCAACAATTAGCATTCTCTGGTGCTTTCCTCTACTTACCAATAAGCACCTTCCCAGACAGCCCCTGGGTATGATTTGTAGAACAGTGCTGGAAAATAACAGGAAAAGCTCCCTGTGCCACATGCAGACACCTGACACTGCACCACCAGGCACTGTCCTCAGACACATCCAGGCACCCCAAGGTAAATGACACAACCTCTGTTGCTGTGAAGGTACCACGCTGACATGTTGCAGTACAGCCCTCAGACTGTTTGCTCCAAGAATTGAGAACTAGAAGAGAAAACCAGTGATAGTGAAAATGTTTTGGACCCCAACATGGGATAGCCAGGACAAGTGCTAAATGCAGGATGGACCTCACAGTCTTTGCCACCTGTCTGCAGGGTCCAAAAACAGTCCTTGACCCCACTTTATTTAATGGTACAAGCACGGACTTCAATACCTGATCACACATCCTAGTTCTACCCAAGTACCCAAAGGACAGTGCCTATCAAGCCTGTTTCCTTATCTATTGACTCTCTTCCAAGCTGGCTGTATGAATGATCTGCATAAGTAAGAATTTTCACAGAACTTTACTCCTATATTAGCTCCTTGATATGCGCCTGATAACATCAAGTCTAACATCATATTTTCCACAAAGAAAACCCCAAAGGGACTGAGTAACTGCATAACAAATAAAGCGATGACTTCATGTCTCGCTGGAATTAAACCAAGCTGACAGTTAAATATTGGTCATCTGCAGCAATACATGGTAATTTTATGGTCATCAAGACTTAGAACAAGAAGGATTAATTGCACTAGTCATGTGGAAAAATAAGAATGATGGGTTTCTAGAATGGAATTTAGGCAGTGGGATAATAATGTCGCTCTTGCAGTCAGTACCCAACAACTATTAAGGGACAGTAGATCAATTTTGTGCCTTGTTGGAAAGATGTCAAATTCCCCAGCATGACAGAGAATGGGTCCCAGAGCTGACATGAAAGGAATGGTGCCATCTCTTGAAACACAAAAAGAAGTATCAGGGACCCATAGCTACATCTTTATGGATCCCTCTCTGTATTGCTATTTGTTCAGCTTAGTTAACGCAACAATGTTAAATGATGATTCACTGAAACAACGAGGAGGATGCAAGCCAAAGGAAAAGGAAGGAAGGGATTTGTTCTCAGGTACCTATCAAAATGTGGAAACTAATGAGACACTTGGAATTTCAAAAATACACAGAAAAATTACAGTGTTATCTTATGAAAGCTTGAGTAGTCCGAACTTTGTTTTTGTCTTCCATTTGCAGCACTATGAAACACAGATTCTTGTTTCTGAGTCAAACTCTATTTAATTTTTTCCCATCTCTGGAAAAACAGAAGATTGTAGTATGTTCATTGTACAACATATATCGTAATGTGTAAGGATCTCTGGATTTTCTCAGAGTAACCACTTTCATTCAAATGGTGAGCTGATTCCTTTCTCAGGCTTTCTCACTGGACAGTAGTTCCTATTTAAAATGCTCTCTATGTACAAAAATATTCTTTCTTCAAAAACATTCTTCATTTATTCAAGAATATTCTTCAGTGTTAGAACTATAAGGAAATTTATTTAAAAACTCTTGGACTTGGGTTCAGCATTCCATGGACTTCTGCTGAGCCATCTATTTACAAAGTACCAGACCTACAACGATTTTTAGGCATGACAGAATTTAAACCTGCCGCTGGCAGCTTTAGGATGCTCATTCTTCCAGTGGTTTCTTTTATTTTGTATTATTCCTAATGCATCTCTTGATTACTTACACTTGAGGCACTTTACACTTTCCCCAAAGGATGAAATGTCATTTCTTCAGGTGCTGAAATCATGAGTTGTGAGCAGGTTGACAAAGAAGCTGCAGCACGAGAACCAGAGACCACCGTTCTTCACATTTCTATTTTAGAGTATTGAACTCTACATTCAAAACAGTGAACTGTGCCAGTTAACATCCATGGTGTCATTAAATACTTAGACAGATTTTAGCAAGACTCAGTGGGGAGACCTCAACATCCAATAGGAACAAAAAAGACTTTAAAATTTTCATCCATACTTGTGTAAATGGATAAAAACTTCCACTGGAACTATTTAGAATTTCTGTTTATACAGAATCCAACTTAATGACTGCTTGCCATAGAGCATATATATGATCACTTGCCTTTAAAAGAATGACTTCTTGTAAATTTAGTTTCTGGATGCGTGAGTTTTAGGACCACCTCACCAGGGTGCCAAAATTCTGTCCTCCCATGCTACACCCACCAATGCAAAATGTGCTGTTCCTTCTGTTTGTGTTTGCATTGGTGCTCACACAACTGGGCAGCGAGGCTGTGCAGGGAGTCAAACCAGGCAGAAACAGGCAATAGAGAAAACAGAAATAGTTCCCTGTGTGTTTAGCTCTCTGAACTGGGGCACCAAAGACTGGCAAACTCCATCTCTGGTACAGGAGAGGCAGCGAGACAGGGAAGCTCCACCAAGAGTCCACCTTCCTGACTGGATCTAGGGCACCCACTGGCCACAGAGGGTACAAGTGTGGTGTGCTTGTACAAACACATAATGCCTTTCGAGGCAATCACCACTGTGCCTGAGACAAAAAATACCATCTTGATAACAGCAAGGCATCATCAGGTGCCAGAAGTCATGGTAAAGAAAGTGTTTAAACTAGAACTTTTCAAGCACAATCCTGAGCTTCTTTCTGAAGGATTGCAGCTCTGTTTTAATGCTAACAGTGTGCATGTTTTTCAGCTCTCTCCTTTTATGCTTGAATATTAAAAATCGTTTGATTTACTGAAAAGATTCAATACGTTGTGGCTGTAAGACAAGCATCTTGCCAGTTCTCCCTCTACTGACTATCCTGAATGAAAGAACAATGTATTCTTAAAATGCTAATTTTAAAAATGCTACCTTCTGTCAAACTTCGTGGTGCATTTTTTTTCCTTTCTGTTACTCTGAGGACGTTATTTAGCTGTGGGAGAGCTGACCATGTTTCTTCCAGAGACCTGGGGTCATAGTTCTGCTCTGCCGAGTTCTTCTGTGCAGCTTTACAACGCTTAGGATGGGTCTACACCATCTGAGAGTTGTACTCCCCCTTCCCAATCTGGGCAGATGTAAGCCAGCTTGGGTCCCAAAGCTATGTGGCTATGTCAGCATGGCACTGAGCCTGCTAAATACACCCTAATTAGCACGACTGTGCAGCAGAGGCTCATGACTTTTTGGCTGGAGCCTGGCATGTGTCCAGCCAGCTGGGAAGAGACATTAGGCTGACCAAGCACTAGTACTGCACCTGCAAAGCAAGGTCTGTGTCCTGCATCCCAGGCACAGGGAGGTGGGTCAAACTGTGAAGACTGAAAAGGGTAGAAATCCCACAGAAAGAGGCACTGTGGATACCTACAAAGCAGATACTCAGCTTGGTAGAACTGGGCTACTTTCCCCTCCTTGCCACTGCTCACTGGGAGGCACGGCCATACCCCTGGGGGCTGCCCTCTCACTCATGCTCCTACGCTTATTTTAAAGCCTTTGCCTTCACACTAAATTCTTGCGGATTCATGCTCCTAGACAAAACCTCACCGTGGGGTCTTCCCCAATTATTTCACTGATACGTGTTTGTCAGGATGTGAGTAATCAGCTGAGAGACACAAGCGGTGCTAAATTAATCTCCCTGCTGTCTCTGTAATCGGACATCCCCACTGCAATCAATTTCTGTTTGGGACTTGCCTAAGTGAAAAGTAAGTAACATAGTATTTTAGAGGTAAAGTAACTTCAGACTGTCACTGTACTACAGCTAATCCGGAAACCTTTTCTCTCTAGTGAGAGAAAAGTCTCTGTCCCCCTTCCTGAGCCTGGCGCTGCCCCAGCCTGGTGCCCGCTCATGCCCTCGCCCCGGGGCTGAGGAGGGAGGAACCTGCCGCTCTCGCAGTCCTGAGCCCCAGCTCGGAACCCCGGCAAAGGCTCCATGCGGCGGAGCGCCGGCGGGCAGCCAGCTCCCGGCACCCGCAGAGAGGGCCCTCCGCCCGCGCCCCCCTGCCAGGGCCGGGGCGGCCGCACCTACCCGGGCACGCCTGGCCGTGGTCGTGGCAGCAGTCCCCGGCTCGCCGGCAGCCTCCGTCGCAGTAGCAGGTCCCGTAGCCACCTCCCTCCCTCCATCCCTGGCCGACGCAGGCGGCATCCCGGCCCTGGCAGCACTTTCCCTGGCAGCTGCCCCCGGCCCCGCTGCCGGCCCACAGCAGCCCCAGCCACAGCGCTCCCGACAGCGCCGTGCCGCCCATCGCCGCCGCGCCGCCCCGACGAGCGGGCCCCGGCACCGCTGCGCGCTGCGGCCGCCGCCGGCCCCCGGGGGAGCGGAGCGGGGCGGGCTGGGCGGGCGGCGGGGGCGGGGGGCGGCCGGCGCTGCCCTGCCTGGCCCTGCCCGGCCCTGCCCCGCCCGGTCGGGCACCGGCCGCCCCCGCGCCCAGCCCCGAGGGCTCCGGGCAGCGGCACAGCTGCCGCGGAAAAGCCTCGGTGTGCGGGGCAGCGGCAGCTGGGGCGGGTAGGTGTCCCTGAGGGCGGCCTGCCAGGTGGGATCCGCGTGGCAGGACCCACCCGGCGATGTCCCACACAGGGATGTCCCGCACACCATGACACACACTGCCATGTCCCACACTGCAGGGACTCTCACAGTGATGACCTTCAATGTCCTCCCGTGGCAGTGTCTCCCTCATGGTGATGACCCCTACAGCAGTGTCCCACACTCAGTGACCTCTAACCCAACACCCACACCAACCCCCTCATGGTGGTGTCCCTTACAGCAGTGTCCCACACTCAGTGACCTCCCACGTAGTGATGACCCTTAGAGCAGTGTCCCACACTCAGTGACCTCCCTCATGGTGGTGTCCCTTACAGCAGTGTCCCACACTCAGTGACCCCCCACAGCAATGTCTCACACCGTGATGTCCCTCCGCAGAGCCATGTCCTGCGCAGCAGTGTCCCATGCCATGGTGAGCCACAAAGCAATGTCCCTCACAGTGGTGTCACACAGCCTTGTCCTGCACAGGGCTGATCTGGACGGACACGTCCCAGTCAGCAGGGTCCTGCACAACTGGGAACAGCCCAGCCTTATCCTGTAGAGTGGTGACTCGCATCACAGAGACCCACAAATGTGTCCCAGAGCATCCCCAGCCATCTCCACACAGCCCAGTGGGTGGGAATGACCTGGTGCCTCCAGCCATTGTTTATTGGTACAGGCACTTTCTTACTTCAGGGCATGTTCTACACAGCATTTGTATGTGTTACATTTTTTATTTCATTTTCTTCCTTTTTTTAAAATCTGTTTCCAGCACAAACAAAAGAAGCTGTACTTGCAGATGCACAAGAAAAGCGATGTGGATGCCCAAATAACTTCCTAGTAACAAAGGTTTGGATTCTGGTTTTCAGTTCACTTCAGTGCTAGGAGGTTTTCAGGATTAATGGAACCTGATAATTTTAGCCAAAAGTTAAATCCCAAAAGTAAGTAGTGAGGTGACTGCAAAAATATGCTGGCTTTGCACACTTCACTTTGCAGATAGCTACTAAAGCAAGAGACAGCTGGTCTCCCAAAGCTGCCTGTGAGGGGAGGTAACAGTTTATTATATTATCTGCTACACGTGGGTACTTGGACCCCATGAGACAGCTCAGGCCAGACAGTTTAATTTCTTCTAGCCATCAAACATTACTGTTAAAATGTTGCCTAAATCCCTGAGGATTGGGTCTGCACTATTATCCAGTGTGCCACTAATGAACTTACTGGCATTTTGCCAGCCTAAAACTTGAACCCCCGAATAGCAAATGTTGGGGGAGTTCCTGGGGTGGATGAGAGGAGAACAAGACTTGCAGCCCACCTTGGTAAAAGCAGTGTGAGAGAAGGAATGCCTCTTTATGTTTTCCTTTATTGTATTCCTCTGCTTCACCTGAAAGGCAAAATATTAGCAAATAGTAGTCGAAACTACCTTTGTAGGTGGATAAATCATGTGTAGATGACTTATGCTGAAAGGGTAAGTCAATAAAACTTGGCTGAGTCCAGAACAGCTCAAAGAGGGGCTTTCTCTTAGTGGATATGTTTACAGAAAAAAACAAGAAAATATTTATGCAATAGTCTAGTAAAAGAAAACAAAATACAAATGAAAAATGTTATAATTTCTACTAGACATAATAAAGCAGATTCTTCAGAGCAATCAGGAAAGAAAGAATCTTAATTAAAGGAGAGAACAAGCTCACCCAGTTTGTTCCAGCAAATACTTTGGCTTTTTTCTTTCAATTTAGTTCCTTTCTGTTAGGAGGTAACTAAGAAGGACAAAGGAACACAGTGATGTGTTCTCAGGCAGTGACTCAGCATTGAAACCCTTACAGGCAATTCCAGCAAAACAGTCAGAGATTTCTTTCCAGTCTGACATGAGATGGTCCACAGAAAGTGAGTGTTGCTCAGTACCCTGCTGTTGGTTATCTTTTTGTCATGCAAATAACTTTACAAGAAAAGCAGAGATTTAAAATGCATGTGTAGGTAAGCTTAGGAAACTGCGGAGTCCTTGCTCTTGTAAGCCACAGAGAAGCATTGCATGGAGCAGAGGTCATCAGGCATCTGTTCCACATGTGCACTTCATGCCAAAATACTTCTTAATCCCAGAGGTGAGGAGAAATCTAAGGACTGTATTGTAGTCCTCTCAAAAACAGGTGTTGCTGTTGGCTCTGAGATTTTGAAAACCATGATTGAGTTCAAAGTTGTCAGCCATTTTTTTCTCAATTTCTACCCTATTTTAGCTTTGGAAACTCTAAACTCAGATTCCCAAACTAAAACATGTAACTGCAGTATTATATGGTAAGAGGGGAAAAGAAACCAAGACTGTGAAAAATTTTTTTCAACTAATTTTTGAAACATTTATACGGTTCCAATGAGTCTTGTTCCATTGTTTTATTTCCAACCCAAGTGTCCCCATTGCCTTACTTGGAGTTCTCCCTGGTTTAAAATACCGCAAAGACAAAACTGAGCCGAGTATGTTCCAACAATAAATTAGAATGAGAACTGGTCTCTGTTATTTACCATGCTTACCAGCATTATTATTTTCCATGGTTGCTTACGCTTTCTCTATATAAAGAATGTAAAGCAGAGCCAAGCTTTTACTCTTTGTCCATTCCTGTGGCACACATCTACCCATAATACTAGGTAGAAGACTGAAAGCACCTGCAAGTGGGAAAAGCTTCAGACTGGGTACAGAATATATGTTTGATAGTAAAATACCTTTCTTATTTTTTCAAGTTGAACTTACAGCTGCAGTGATTCTGAGTACCTGATGTAAAGTCTATTCAACTCAACTTCAAAGTCTTTTTCCCTCTATATTATCTGTCAGCCAGCAACATTCCACATGCCCACACCTCCTCATGAGCAAACTCTCTGCAAGGTCCAAACTTGCACAAATAGAGCTAATTTTTCTTCACTGCTAGGAGGTTAATCCAATGGCATCAAACTGAGAAGACTTCAAAAATCCCGCAGGGTATTTCTTTTTCTTTCAGACTCATGTTTGCACACAGCTTAATTTATTTGAGAGAAATACCCTTCCAAAAGCGACCTGCTTGCATTTTATATTGAGACAACATGGTGACTGATGTGACTACAAAGGCTACAGGCTGTCTCTATCCTGCTACACAGGGCCATGCTTCCCAAGAGCCCCACAGTTAGCTACAGCTTGATTTGTCATATGAGACTCTTGTTCCCATTGTTCTGAAAAAGTAGACTTTCTCCTGATAAGAAATAATCCCTGCTAAGGTGAATAACCAAATCATGGTGTTTGCTAGTGTAGCTTAAAGTAATAGCAACATTTTGTATGTAACAGAAATGAGTATTTTGTCTTCGCTAATGATCAACCAGTATAAAAACATGGTGGAGGATACATAAAAGAGGGTTTCTATGGTTTCATGACCCATGATGTCATACAGAAAGCATGATGCTGTTTCAATGACTAGCTTGAACTATTCTGCTTTGAATCACTCATAGGAGAGCAGGCTGAATACCTGGCTGTATTTGAGGGAGGTCATTTGGTGTACATCCACTTTTCCTTGGCAGTCCTGTCAGGCACAAGCCTGTCATGGGTCATGGGAGATGCACTGGCTCGCTGCGGCTCAATTACAACCATTGATTTTGGTTGGGGTTGGTAATGATGCACAAAATTGCTTGAATTGGAGAGGTTAATGGAAATATAGAAGAACTATCTATCAGGATATTTTTAGCTGATTTTTAAAGGCCTTCATCCTCCCTGTAAGTTATTGGAGAAATGTCTGAGTAGTGCGATGAACACAGAGCTGCTGTCGAGCTTCCATGCAGAAATAGTCAGGCAAATCTGTATGTCCAGCCTAAGCATATAAGGACTGGAAGACATCCTTATCCTGCCTTTTCCCCTGAATTTCTCATTTTCAGATTCAGGGAGCCGAAATGAAATGGAGCATCTGAGCCAGCATGAGGAAGGGGAGGTAACCCAGGGCAGAATGGGCAAAAGGCTGCAGGACTGTCTCCACCAGCAGCAGTTAAAGATGACACTGTCTCAGCTGGTGCACATGGTAGAACATTCCCCTTGCTCTATTAGGCTACAACTACATCTCCTGTCTGAATTAACAGCTTCTGGCTTATGAAATATTAGTATTGCATTAATAAGTACAATTTCTCATGTTAGTTTTTATTTTACCTTAATTCTAAATGCTATATAATCTATAAGTGTTACTGATGTTGTTCCAATTTTCATTTGTCTTAGTAATGCTGAGAACAATATTCCCCCAGGGGTCACTCGCAAGGGAACATGCTGTGTACCTGGCTGTATTTGAGGAACCAGTGGTGTGTTTTTTAACTTCTGGTCCTGGAAAGTCAGCCTGTTATTCAGGCAATCTGTTCTGGTTCTTCAGGCCAAATAGGACACTCCTGCTTTCAAAAGCCTTGCTGAGATGTGAAGGCATCTATTCATTATGTGTGAGGAACACAGTCCACTTGACTCCTGTTTGTTAGCTATCTTCCTGCAGGGTTTACCAGGTAGTTTTACGTTTTAAAGGCACATGATCAGCCAGAGTAAGAGAGGGTGGCAGTTTAACACTTTCCAAAACAGAACTGCCTCTTACAAAATAAGCATCCCAGGATGTTATTCCACATACTTTCCTGTTTCCCCTGCTTTGGGGTTATTTTCTTTAGTATTTACAGACCTCCTGTTTTCTGCAATCATGACTGAACCAATTACTTTCCTTCTCGATGTAGGTATCATTATTAACATTTTAAAGATAGGATAAAACAATACTGAGAGATTAGGGCACCTATCCAGCAAAACACTTAAGCACTTGCATAACGCAAGGCACATAATAACCCCACCATAGGACTGTTCACTTGTTCCAAGTTGTGCAATCTTGAAGGATTTACTGAGCCGGGGCCTCCCGGTGTGCTGGAGGGCCCCGAGGCTCTGCTCCCTGACTCTGCACGCTGCAGCCACCAGCCCCTCTATGCACTACCTCTGAGCAGCCACCTTATTCTGCCAGATCTGGAGCAAACATTAGCCCTGATTTGGGCCCAGTCAGCTCCTCTTTCATCAGCATATAAAGCCAAAGAGATGAATAGCTCATCCTCAAATTCACTATTTAAATTCATGCAAAAAGTGGCTAAGACTGTTTATTTCTCATTAAATCCAGGTCAGATTTTCCCTGCTGTTTTAAACTATAATCAGTACTAGCATAGTCCAAAACTCAATCAGTTTCTTTCTTTCTCAGTTACCAGTAGCAAAGATTCCACATCTTGGAGTTATTGGATGATTTTGATGATGGTGCATTTTGCAGAGAAGAATGCAGCCTCCCCCTCCTACAGCTGATGAACATGCTCTGCTAGCAGGAATAAACACAAGTTTCTGTCAATGAAGAAAGCAGGAAGGCCTATGAGTTTATGAAATTAGGGCAGTGAACTGTTGAGAGAAAGAGTAATTTTTTCTTATCATAATCCCACTTTTGAAAACCTCTGCCAATCTTTCCACTGGACTGATGAAAAGATGGATTCTGCTGACTTGAATAATTTGAAAGTAAATGATGATTCTGGTGTACACTGGCTGGCAGAGGGAACTGTTTATATAATTCTGGGCTTGCTAATAACCCTCTTCATAGCTCGAAATGGTGCCAGGAAAGCTGCTGGCTATGTAAAAATGCTCTCCCATTTCCTTGCCTTAATTGTTTTCTGTCACAGCTTGTTTTTTTTTAATGAGTACATGAACTATTTTTAGTGTCTGGAGACAAAAACGTTTTGTTCAGTCTAAAATGAGGCCAGGTACCATGAAAATATTTTCAGGGAAAAATATTTGGAGCCAGTTTATCTTTGGCTGTGTGCAGTGAAAGTTTGCCTGCTTAGTCCAATTAGTTACAGCCATGTCACTTCACGTAACTGAATGTAGTTGTGCCAGTGCACAGTGCAGATGTTGGCTCTCATGCTGCAGAGGAATACTGTAAAGCACACTAGCTAGAATCTGTAGCATCTAGAGTACTCTGAATTATTTTTTCCATACAAATTCCATGCATATCTTTTTGAGCGAATAAAACTTTTCAGTCGGATGATGACTTAGGCAAATATGACTTTTGATAAGGCACCTCTTTGTAACTCATCTAATCAGTTTTAAGAGATCTTAAAGTCCCTGCACTGTAGACAGACTAGCTGCACTGAGTTCTACCCATGTGTGTACACACACCTGTGTGCACCATGCAGGCAAAGGTGCAGCGAGATTTTGTGACCCACTAATTCAGCCTGGGAGAAATAGAAAAAACTCTTCCAATATGCAACAGTCTCAGCTGAGAGGCAAGATGTGAAGCCTGGCCATATCAGTTCCCTGCAGAATTTCAAATCAAGCTCAGTCTTGACCGTTTTCTTCATGGTTGCCCAAAGCCGAGTCCCACACTAGTCTACTGAATTCCTCTAATGCAATGAGGGCTCCATTACCAGGAGAGAGCTTATCTGTGTGGAAGTATTATCCATAATGGGAACTTGAGGAGAAATCCACAGAAAATTAAGAGTTCTTCCAAAGAACCAAGTGCCTCCTATGCTCCAAATACTACTGCATTATTTGATTTTGCCTAATTAAAAAGAAGCATATGTATTTACCAAGAAGACCCACAAAATCTACCAAAATAAGTCACTCCAATGTACACACTTACACTTTTAAAAAAGACAGCTATCACTCATGTTGTTAAACACAGCTGTGAAAGTTTATCCAGCACTAGGGTGACCAGAAAAGCAAGACATGTCAAATTTAGAATCCGTCCTCGCTGTATATATGAAATGGGTCCTGATAGTATTTTCATTTAAAGAAACCAAGTATTTCAGAAAGAAAGAAAAAAAAAAATGTTATCTCTAGTCATCTATCATCAGTGCAGTGCAGGCTTTTAACACTTCACCAGATAATTCCCTTGCAGAGGCAGATGACTTGCAGTTAAAGTAGCTCTACTTTAAAAGTAGCAGGCATTTTCAACTTTTTCTTGCTTTATAAGTCCCTAAAAAATTCCATTATATGGACTGACCTCTGCAGAAAGAGCTTTAGTTTAGTGACCAGAAATAATGGAGAAGTCACCAGATCCTAAAATAATTCCAATAGTTGTGTTTTCATATGTGTCCAACTGTGTTTTCAGCCTCCCATCCTTGGATACTGTCAGCAGCATAACTACCAAACCTGCTGTAATACACTGGTGACCTTCAGCCAAAATGGGACATGGCTGCATAGAGAGAGAAGAGAGGGTGAGGGGATGAGCCTCAGAGCTTGGCCTGGCTGGAGGATCTGCCATGGCCCATTCTGGTCTTTCAATACCACAGGATTGGGGTATCCTTTCCTGCCTGAAAGTACCAGGGCCAGGACCTGCAGGTCCTCAGGGGATGGGTAGGTGCCTCAGCAGGAGAGAGAAGCTCAGAAATAATGCAGTCAGTCCAATTCTTACCACTTTTTTCCTATTGTTCAAACCTGTCTTGATAGCAATAGTCTTTGACTAATCTGCCACAGAACTACCATATGTGCATGTGGTAAAAAATGAGCCTTATCAGCCAAAAATCCAGTTAACCTTGCAGACTTGCATCAAGAGGAGGATCTAGTCTAGGAAGACCCCTCCATTACCACCAATACCTTCAAGGCTTCTTTCAGGAGTTTCCCTGCAGGTGTCCTTGGGTCTGCATCACCTACGAAACTCCCTCCTACCACCTTCTCCACCTGGCTGCTTCTGTATGCAGCGTGTCCAGGCACTGCCTCAACAGCCATGGGCACTCACTGCCCTTGCAGCACCTGATGGGTTTGTGACATGTGGGCAGTTCAGCTGGAGGCAGCCAGCTGGATTGGGAAAAACTTTCAGAGACCCTGAATGACTTTTCAGCTGCTACACTCCCATCTCCTTCTTTGAAGGCTGTCCTTGTGGAGGTAAGTGGCTTCTCCTGGACTCACAGGGGAGTGCACGTGAAGGGCCTGGGAGTGGGTTAGTGTTTTCTTAGCACTTACCTCACTGAGAGGACTATTATGTGCTTCCTTCTTTTGGGCTACGTCCTTATTTATAGAAATACTAACTTGGAGTACAGGCAGGGGCAGTGATCACAGGATCAAAAGCCCCTCCTGCTGCAATGTAAATATTCTTAAGTGCTTTACAGTCCCACTTACAAAACCGTGTGCATTGTTTTAAAGACAAATAATATAAGATTTAAATAAGAGGTCAATCCCAAGTCCCAGCTGGCATCACTCCATGTAATTTACATGGAAATATGTTATTTTACAAGGAGCTCTGCCTTTTCGTGTTTTGCCTAATTCATGTGCTCAGAAATTTTTGGGGTGCTCTGCGCTTCATAAAATAGTGTTAGATTAATCTGGTTCTTCCTGATGTGTAATACCTGCATGTCCTCTCCCTTTTTCAAAAGGCTTTTTCAAATTAAAGTTATTTGGAGGAGCCTTCTTCCCAAATGGCAGCAGGAAGAGGTGAGGGAGTGGAAGTGCCAACTCGGGACAAAGAGTGAGAAATAATCTTTTTCTACCAAGGTGTTGAATTTGGCTCCAATTCAAACTCTTAACTCAGGATGGGCTAGTGTATTTTCACTCTTACTTCGGTAGTAACAGCACCAAGCCTGGCCTGGTGATGATGCAGCCTGGGTACATCTTTGTCATCTAAAACGGAGGTTACCCAGAGTGTGCAGAAGGTTCATGATATATTGAATGGTGCTAAAAAGCACAAACAGTTTATGCAGCCTGAGCCAAATTCTCCCCAAGACAAATTTACTCTTGTGCCATTTTTTAAACTTTTATTCTTTATATCCCACACCAGCAGGTTGCAATTTGGATGCAAATGTATGATAATTCATTTCCTTCAAGGATACTTTGGATGGATTCTAAGATGTAACTGACTCCTAGACTCTGCCTGCTTATGAAGAGAGTCTAGGAGTTAGTTACTACCACTGCTTAGTTGGAAGAAGACAGAGCTGATAAATGTGGCTCGGCTTTACGTTCTGTTGGGGTGAATGTGTGTTAAGGGCAGACAGAGCACTGAACTCAAGAGGAGACAGCTCAGCTTTGCCTGTAGCAGATGAAGCAGAGCAGCCATCTCACCAGCCAGTGCCTACAAGTGTGAGGGCTTTTCCCAGGTGGGAAACCCACTTATCCATGGCTGTGAATTTATCTCAGAATCCCTGAGTTTAAATGTACATATTATATGTGTAACTGAAAAATATATAAAAATATCATTGTTTTTAGGGCTGCATTGTATCTTGATTTGTTTGTATCTTTCTCTTAAATGTCTAATTTTGCTGTCTGGCGTGAATATGTGAGTACTTCAGTTGTATTTCTATTTCTCTCTGTATTCCAATATTGGCTTACCTACAAAGCAGAGGTCTCCAGGGTAGAGGATGCCTGCAGTTAGGCCTCTCTGTCTGAAACATGTTTATCAATTCTTTGTACAATTATCTGCGCATTAATTTGATTGTAGACCAGCAGAGCATGTTTACAAATTTGATGTTTGTCTTGGTTTGAGACAACTTAGGAAGAAACGTCTTGAGATGAGCGTGTCCAGAAGAAGAAGAAGAAGAAGAGGAGGAAGTTCTGGAGGATTTCAGTATGCCAGTATGGGAAAATTCCTTGCGTCAGCTAACAGGCTGGCTAAAAGCAGGAAGGTGCTCCCTCGGCTCTGCAGTGGTGAGAACGCAGGGAATGTGTGAGTCCTTGAATACAAACCACGCTGAAGAATTCTCCCGGCATCTCTCCCCCCTCTCCTGGACCCAGCTTAAAGCTATGGGACGCATTTCTGGGTAATAAGCAGATGATAGGGGAATACAGTATATCATAAAATCACCCCAAGACAATGTTGAAATTTTTTACATCAGTTTTGTGTTCAGCTAGAGATATATCCATGGAGAGCAAAACTAGATATACTGCACTTGTTGCACAGAGAAGCTTATATCTCAGAAAGGAGAACCATTCCTTTTTTCATGGGATCACATTCTGGCTTTATCCACCATTCATGAAACTCACAGAACTGTCCTCCTGCTGACAGAATGTATATCAATGCAGAATGGGCCACCAGCAATCTGGTTGTGAATTTAAATTAAATTGAAGAATTTAAATTTGTACACTTTTATACACTTAAACTTCATTAGCTCCAATGAGAATATAGTGTAGATACTCCTAGGTGTGACTTTTGAAGATCCTGAACACCTACATTAACCCATTCATAACTCTTCTTTCTGGCAGAGAACTTCAGTCTCGGAGAGATCTTTCTGTTCATCCAAAGCAATCAAAAGTACTGCAATCACTCATATGGAAAAAAAAGAAAGCCCTACACCCATTTTGAATGCCTCCAGATTTACAGCATTAGGAAAATGTTTGACAGCACCAAGGGTTTAATCTACAAAGGGATTATAGCTATATTCACAGCATGCACACATCATTAATGTTAGTGGGAACTGCACCTCCAAGACTCACCCTAAAATTCTGGCTGTAAATTGCATCCCAGTAGGATAATTAAAAGTCTGGTAGAAATACAGCAAGTTCCAACAAACATTTTCTCCCAGGGTAAGTGATCAGAGTATTTGGAATTGAAAAATATTATCATCAGTTTGCCCGAGAAAGGCAGTGCATCGGTTTTACAAACAAGCTCACACACAACGGCTTTTTCCAACTTGGGTATAATTTTAGTTGGTAAATTTTGTTCTATGTTTCTTAGCCTACTTGTTTTTTCCTTCATTTCTTTAATCCTACTTGACCTGAAGTTCAACACTAGGCTGTGTTTGCAATCATTATTGTATCAGGATTGCCAATTCTCATTTCTACTTCTCCCATGCTAACTACTGGGAAAGATTATCAAATCTGTTAGCAGAATTACATCTTTTTTTCCTCTCTTATTTATTTTGGCTCAGGCTTAACAGAAAAACATGTTTCATGACTGGATGTAATTTCTGGCATAGAGCATGTCTTCTGCCAAAATTAACTATCTTCTAAAATTATTGGGGCATCAGCTGATAAGTACAAAACTGATCTGTCTCATTTTCTTATTCTGCAAAGATTGATGATGAAGGTAAAGCTAGGAATGAAATCAAAATAATCATCTAATGCCCCATGAGGTTGAAATTACACTGTCAGAAGGAAATAGCCTAGAGCTTCTAGACTGCTGGTAATGTCCCATATGTTATCCAATTTTGAGATGACAGTGTTTGCCCATAGGGACAAGTAAGCTGTGGGAATGGTTTTCCTAATCCACAGAGGTTTTAATGATTCTAGGAAACATTATAGGTCTTGACATATTTTCAGTTGATCTGAGATGTTCACACAGAGGCTCAGAGCTTATCCAGTAATCTTTGAATCTCCATCACTGACATCAAGAGACTTCAGACTTAGTCTCCACCATTGCCTTTTCTTTGCCTCAGAGAAAAAAATCTCCCAGCACATTCCTGTGTGTACATGTTTAAAAGTGTCCATGAGATGAGTGCTTTAGCACAGGATATAAAATACTTCAAACAAAATGGGACTTGATTGTTTATGGGGAAAAAAAAACTTTGGAACTTTGGAAGTTATGCCGCAGGAAGCATCTGTTTGTACTGCAAAACACAAGGCCTTAAGCAAATTTTGCTGCAGTTTTTCTAGAGATAAAAACCCAATTTCTTAAAGTGGATACTTTCAGCAAGCATTTCTGCAAACTTTTAAAGGAAAAAAAAGAACATTTCTTTGTTGTGTTACTTGGTTTCTTGACCTCCTTACAAATCAATTCACATTCTCTTTGGAACTTTCTTGATAAAACAAGTGGTGAGCACTTTCCTGAAACAGATGTTTATTTCTTTACAGAATAGGACTTTACACAAAAAGCAGATTAATCACTTGTACTCTATTGAAATCATCAGGCACTCAGTGAGGAACTGAATCCAAAAAAAATTACAAAAATGGTGTTCAAGTTCTTTTTACATCATCAGATTAAAAAGCGTAAGTCCAATACTGCCCTGCACCGCTCAGTTAAAGCAGCGGGAATAAACTGATCCCCTGAATGAGGAATATATGGCTCTGTGGAGGACACAGAGAAAACATAGCACAAGGCAATCCCAACTTCTGGTTGTGCCCTAAGGCAAGGAGACAGAGTGTTTGTTAATAGGACTGAATTATTATTGGTGGTAAAAATGAAGCTGCCAACCAGCAGAGGATATCAGGTCTGTAGTGCTGCTGCTGCAGTACAGTGCCAGGGATAGATTTCTGCAGCAGTTGATGCAGTGTTGGAGACTCTGAAGAGCCTGAAATCTGACTGAAAAGGAACCAATGCAGCTCCCTGGAGCGATTTGTCATCACATTTTGGGTGGCTCTACAGGATTTCTGTGCTAGAGAGAATACTGTAAATGACCTTTTTCTGTCAGTCAGTCCAAGTTTACAGGGGGTTTTATAAATGTTGTCTCTGTCTATGCAAATGCTTTACGCAGGCTTCATGTTGATGTGAGCTATAGAAATGCCTGCTTAACATTCTGACTTCAAGACGAACTGACCTCAAACAGAGGATCTTCGCCTTCAAAAGAATACAAGCAAAAACTAACAGCATTTTTCTCTTACTCACAGACCCAGACATCACCCTCCAGTTCTGCACAGCACTAATGTTCCCACTGCTACCACCCAGCAAGTGACCCAAATGACCTCACAGCCCTGGGAGCCGTCTTCTCCATGTCTCTGGTGCCACCTGTCCCTCCAGCATTCTGCCCAGCACACGTGCTGCCCCTCTTCTTCGACCCTAATGCTTCATGCAAGCCCCTCTTTTTCTGGACTGAATCTCTGGGGAAGAACAGACACATTCTTTACAGTTAGAGTGGTGAAACACTGGAAGTGATCGTCTAAAGAGGCTGTGGTGTCACCACCTTCTTTGGAGACACACAAAATTAGTTTGGACAAGACCTCAGACAACCTGATGTATCTTTGAAGTTGGCCATTCTTTGGGCTAGATGATCTCTAGATGTCCTGCTGTGTCGCCCTGGTTTTCACAGTGCTCCATGTTTTTACTATTGTAGTACAAGTTCTCATGCACTTTCTATAAACATAGCTCTTGTTTTCCTAACCGGCCAAGAATTTTACAGAACTTTCTGATAGTGTTCATTCTTTCTCCAAGGCGGAGAAAGGTGATAGACTGTATTCCTATCCTGTAAAATGCTAGAGGTGTTAACCTCATCCACCAATGTATGATTGTCTTAGAAAGGGTATAAAAGTGGATAATAAAGGAAGGCAGGGCCCCCTTTCGCTCTGCCCGGTGATGTGACCTGCTGCCTAGCCTGCTGAGTCCGCATGTTCGTGTCCGAAACTGCGACACTGCTGGACACAGCTCTCTTCTTTATCAAATCAATGCAATAGGTCTGTAGAGATAGGAATTGAGGAGTATCCCTTTCACAGCTTGTGAAGCATCTAGTGACCTTGACTGTATTCTCTCTTTCAGAGTCACCAGAATCAGTCAAAAGAATGGTGTTAACATGTTGCTTGGCCTTGCACAGTACACACCAAGGGTTTACAGAGAGTAAATGGAGATATTTAGACTTCACCCACGTTGCTCCTTTGGACTGCACACTGTATGAAGAGAAACAGGCAAAGCAGGGAGACAGGAGCCTGCTATACAGTGAAAAAGGACAGAAACTACAGATACACCATATTTCTTTTCCATGGTCTCTAGGTAACTAATAGGTTAGCAATGATTTGTCTTAGAAGAGCTTTTAATTGCTCAGTTGTTATCAAGTGTATCATTGCTTTCCGATGAGAAAAAAACAGTTGTTTTCCCCTCTAGTATTACTGAACTGCTGTGTATTTTTGATTGCTCACATCAAAGAGTTGTATATCTGGACTTGACAAGTCACTTACAGTATACAGTTAATTTTGACTTCACTGCACCCATTTTGTTCCTTTACAGTGGCATAGTAAAAGACACAGCACTACTCATTAGGCATTTGCTTGCACTAATAGATCAATGCCATTGTGTGTGTTCCACCAAAGAGTGTCATGTTATATTGTAGAATTTTCTTCATCCTTAGTTTTTCAAGCGCTCATTTTTTTTGTTTGGTCTTAAGCAACACGGTGGGGAATTTTCTGTGGGACATGGAAACTGTTAAAATAATGGCTTAAGATTTTCAGTGAAGTGTATTCAACTCCCTGCTACAGTGACTAATAAAACAATGTGTTGGTAGCTATTTCAGCCTATTACTTTGATTCCTAATAGAAATCATGTCTTTAGCATGAAATTAATTTGATTTAGGCAGGGGGAAATAAAGCAAAGAGTTAATGATCGCCTAAAATATCATAAATATAAATGAAAATTTGAAGTTCTGCATTCTGGTTGTATGCAAACAACTTTTTATTATGATTACATTAATTTTTACTACAATAGTACAAAATAGCCATAAGGAATAAAAATTATTCCAACCCTTGGGCTGTCTGCTTAGCATGTGGCAGAGTGATTTACATCTGCAGAAAGCAGAGAGAACTCACTACCAGTGGAGAAATACCAGTTCAGCTGTCCTGGTTTTGAAGCCCAGTTTGCACAGTTTGGAAAGGTTTCCTAATGTGCAAGGTGGTGAAAAGGCAGGACAGTTAGAATGAGACACACCTTGTTACCCTGAACAAACTCATAATGTAGAGGTCCAATTTAAAGAATAGCTTGGGATTTTTCCAAGACCATGCTTCTGTGGAAAGGGTAGTCCTGCCTTTCCAGTGCCACTGCTGTCCCCATGTCTGCTATTTGGGATGAGCAGAGAGCCAAGTCAGCTTACCGATTCAGCTAAATGTTAACTTCTTTTTTTTTTTGCGTGGATGTTTTCAGGCAGCTGTGCAAGCAGATCCAACAGGTCTGAGATTGCCTAAGAGCCAGGGCTAGTGAGAAAGACGTGGTAGGCACAGAACTGAAGCACAGAGGATTGCACAGGCATTTTTGATGGCAACATGGCCTTGAACTGGATTAACAAACTACCATTAAAAAGCATGTTTTGATGCTGAATATTACTTGTCACTAGCATTGCCATAAAGTTTTAAAGATAATGAGTACACAGCTTTATATGCTATTCATCATGGTGACATATTTACCCTTAAACTTCCACTATTATATCCCTTACCCAAGGAACTCACTTCAACTTCTATTAAACATTTAACTTAGCTGGATAAATCCAGATTCTGTTAAAAATAAACAGAAGCACAATATTCAGTATAAGTTTTCAATATTTCACAGCAAAGCCAGTAGCAGAAATTCATATTAGTAAGGAGGAAATAAAAAAATATCTGTCTCTGTCTGACAGCTTCTCAAGAGCTACAGGCTTATCAAGCCAAAGAATATCCCAGTTTCAATTTGTTAGCAGAGTACCTTCTCTTCCCTTGAAGAACTCCTTAAGTGAGCAAACTATTTTAACACTGGAGTCAGTGAGAGCTGATTTTGCAATTTGACTTCACTGGAACTCTGTGCAGACCTTTTACAAGATGCTCGTCTTTCATTTCAGGGAAAAAGCTGACTGGGCAAGACTATTTCCTGCTGGTTTATCACTTTTTGCACCAGAAGTATGGTTTTGGCATTTTTCCTTTCAGCTTCAATGGAAATGAAGAACAAGCTTGACTGAGGTGTTGCCAGCTCTCACAATTTCATCACAAGCCTCACTACTTATGTGTTTTCTTAAAGCCTCAAGATTCTGGCTGAAAGAAAACTAAAACTTTTCTATTTCATGGGACTCTTCCCTTGCATTCAAAGCAAAGCTTCTGTCTTTTTCACTTGCAGACAAAATTTGAAGAATGTGAGACAATTACAGTTTCGGGGCTGAAAAGTCCCAAGTCAGCTATGAATAACCCGCTTTTCTTTTTCTTCTTCATGACTTTTACACCATTTAAAGGCTGTGGGAATTATATTCTTGTTTTCTTTAAGTTTGCAGTTGGCAGCACTGCAAAGGTAGCAGGGAAAACATGAGCATTTTTTATCAGTTTTCAGTGTGATCTATCAAATTGAAAAAAGTAGGACTGGGACTTACAGCGCTGACTCCAAGCTAATAAAAATGAAAGGAAATGGTGTAGATGAATGAAATTGCTTTTCTGTCAAGGGAAACATGATGTTTAAGTAATACCCAAGTTGTTGATATTTTTAGTTTATTTCAGTTCAATATTCTTTTTACCCTAGGTCATCAAGGTTGGTAATCTGTAAATACTACAAAGAAGTTTTTTGAACTGCTAGCTTTCCAAAAATTAAATGTTGCTGTTTGATCTGTCAAAGATACTTCATATGATAGTAAGATTTCCATATTCAGTGAATCATCTGGGAATATCATATGTAACAATGTAAATACATAAAAGAGAATCCTATCCTACCTGTGGCAAACTTAGTCACTGAAATACTAATACTGGAGGGAAATACTCAGAAATTTTATTTTTTTTATTATTTTAGATTTATTTATTATGTTCTCAAAGACAATGTACACAGGCTCCTCAGCATTTGGGTTTTAACAACTGAATCATGCACAAAACAGGAATAAGCACAAGCCAAAAGTGAAAAAGGAATATTATAAACATTCTCCATTGTTATTTCTTCCCTCAGTTTCACCTGTTTATAGAGTGACCCACAACCTAGAAAAGAATAAAGGTTTCCTGTCTTTTAAGTATTCCCCATAACTTATGCAGCACAAAAATCCAAGGAGCAATTTGTTCATCCAGTAAATGGATAAACTGTTGTTGGAGCATTTTACATGGCTGTCATGAGACAGTTTTTTGTTGCCACTTAATTTATACTAAATTAACTCGAAGAGAAGTTAATGACAAAATTATGCAATCAAGTTAAAACTTTTTAATCAAATGCAAATTTTTTTTAAAATTCTATGAAGTAAAAATTGCTACAAGAAGTAGTACATGTTCATGGTTCTGCATTATTTGTTTAGTTCAGGGTCTTTAACTCCATCATAAATATGAAACTTAGCACACATAGTATCAGCCCCAAAGCAAATTGGTTTATGAAACTGAAGATGTCCATTTAAATGAAAACCTGACAATTGTGATTCTGTTGTGATTTCAGATTTTAGCCTTTAAAAATCAAGAATTTAAACTATGGATCACTCAGGCTTGACTCCACCTGCTTTGTTGTGTCATGGTTTAGATCTATAAAAAAAGGCTTTCCAGGGCAACAAAATGGCCTAGTTCTCTCAAACAGAAAATGGCACAAGCCACACCAGAGGGAGGCAGTTCTGCTCTCTCCATGGTCCCAGCATCTGCTTTTGCTTCCTGAATTGTCCCCACCTCTGCACCACCCCAAAATGTCTTGAAATTACAGTAACAAGGCCTGATCCCACTGCCCAAGCCCATTGATAACAACCCACATGCATTGGTCATCCACCATGTTGAAAGGACCATTTCCACTCAAAGCCAGGGGTTATGGAAATCTTGGTCCAGAAGTTTTGAGAAATTTGTTAATTTATAAATAAAACACAGTCAGTCACAAATGAAGTCTGGTGCAGCAGGGGTGGAGACGAGCAGTGATAGGAAAGCTTCAACCAGCTCTCCATTCGTCCCACCGGGGGCTTCTTCAGGGCCCGAGCTGAAATCCTGGAAAGACTCTCAAGCAACAAGGCCAGCCATTTCTCCCTGACTGCAGAGGCACTGCCCCCCTCAGCCCTAGCCAGCCCATCCCCAGCTGCCAAAAAGCCTCCTCCTCTGCCTCTTCCTCCTCCAGCTGCTTTTGTGCTCTGTAGCAGCACAGTGAGGACATCCCCCCGGGGCTCTCCTGATGGCTCACTGGCCCAGCCAGATTTCTGTCCCTCTCTTGACAAGGGACCTCTCTCTCTCTACCCTACCTTTCACCCTCTTCCACCCTTTTCCTTTGGCCACACATGCCCCATAAGTGGAGAGGTACAGGAGGCTGACTGGGTATTTTTTGTGGGAGAAAGACTTCTTGGGAAGGTGGGAGATGAAGAAAGAAACCTTGTTCCTGTAGTTTCTCAAGAAATATTTTCTCAGTTACCAGGCCTGAAACCTCTTCTTCTCTCTATGCCCACTAAAGCTTGATCAGGTCCACCAGTCCCAGAAAAAGCATGGATCTGCTTCAGCATTCCAGCTCCACCTTCCTCCCTCAACACAGTGTTTCAGAACATGTTCCATTCCCTTTGGCTTTTTATAGCTTTCTTAGAGGCAATAAACTGAATTTGATTTCCTCCTACAGGACAATCAATCAAACCTGCATTTTTAATCACTCTGGAGCCTGCAGAACTGGAACATGTGGAACAAAATATGTCTTGCTTTCCTGGAAGGTCAATATCTCTTGTTTCTGCAGGCTGGACACATCTCTGAGATGAACAGGATTTGTGCCCTGTCCTGCTGGGTGTGCAGTATCATTCGGCCCAACACAGCCCGTACTTTATTGAAGATCAGAATGGGATTAATATAAATAAACTATATTTCATTTAACCTTCTTGGAACAGGTGCTCATGAAAGAGTAGAGGTTTTCATAACATTTACTCAAAATATTTATTTAAACTTTGGAGGCCTTCAGCACATACAGTTTTACTGTTAACATTTCACAGACATTATCTGTAGATCAACTATGTTAATTTTATCAATTCATATCATATGTGGTATGATACTGGGGCTTTTCCAGGCTGTTGCCCATTTTTATGTATTTTTCTCACCAGTAAAGTCAAGTCATTTTAGTTGTATGGTCGCCTCCACTAAAAAATCTGGTTTTTTATTAATTGTTTTGTCCATACAAGGAAATGTTGAAGGCTTTAACTCTGAGACCAAAAACAGAGGGAAAGAAAAAGGGTGCCAACGTTGTGACCCACTTTTTCCTTCACTCCTTTTATATTGCTATTCCCTTAAATGCAAGAGAAAAGCTATGCAGCTCTTTTGATTAAGCTGCATAAACCAGATTCAGAAGTCTATGGAGTTAAATCTAGACTTCCATTAGTATAAAATAATTTGGGGTTGAGAGCTCATGTTGTATTTAACATACCCCCTTCACATGAAGAAAAAATCCAGCATGATCCCTGCTCAAATAGGCTGCAAATGAGATTCCAGACCACCTCTTGAAATACATTTTCATGTGCCGATAATGTTGCTATTTCTCTGCTGGATAGCAATTAACATCTTTTTTCCAGCCTTATTCTGGCATAATCTTTTTGTGCCAAAGTGTCCTGGACCTGGTTGATATGCATGAATGCTCTTAGCCCAGAGGCAAATACCTTCCAGCAACAGTGAATAATTCCTGCAAGGATTAGAAATGGGCAAAACATTCCCACTGTGTTTGATTCTAGTGGAGCAGCAGACCTTTGGAAAGAAGTGCTCAGTCCAGCTAAGAGTGGACCTCACAACAGCCCGCTTTCTTCCCAGAAATGTTCTGGCATGTTTTCCGTAGCCCTGGTCCTTCCTGGGGCATCACTTCCTCCTCAAAATACGTCCATTTCTGTATTGCTCTACCACCAGCAGAAGGCTTCCCCAGTATCTTGAAAATCAGTTTGGAAAGCTTAAAAGAAAACTGGCAAAACACACTTCTTAATGTTTGAAAATGACAAGGAAACACAGAGGGTTTCCCAGCTGCAGTGCTAAAGTCACTTTAATGGGGCAGTCCTCCTGGACTTTGGCCAGGCTGAAGCTGATGGCCAAATCACAAAACTATGGCCAAAGAATTAGCAATTTTGTTGCCATAAATTCTTCAATATCTTGCATTGACACTGCATTTAATTTTAATTACACTTTCATTGAGCAGTAGGAATATATTTCTGCCAATTCAGATTTGAAAATAAAAAATGGGGAGAAGTCTTCCAAATGTTTCAGACAGAGGTGTTAAATATTGAAATGTGTTCTTCCAGCATTATACAGTAACACAAATAACTGAGGAGAACATTTATGACAACTTCAAGGTGTATTTTGGTAAGACAGTTTGACAAAGAGATGGAGATTTTTCAGATATTTGAAAAACTGAAAGTATGTTTTAAGAGAGAGAGAAAGCTTCAATACATTTAGTACCTGTAAGCTCTGGGAAAAACAGAAGATGAATAGAAAGACCAAAATAAACCCCCTAACAAGGTGGGAGGTTTTAACATAGTTGTGTTCTACTCTGGTGCAGCCTCCATTTGATCAATGCACTCTGCTACTTCTTGTTCAGTTAAAGCAGATAACAAAGGACCTGATTATACTGCAGTGAGGAGAGGAGACTGAGAGAATGAAGACATATAACATGCAAATCTATAGGAAACTAAGCTTTGTTTGTTCAGCTACACATAAAATAATTTTTTGTTTGCAGTATGTTAGGGTTATTGCTTGCATAGGTAGGTTTAATGATTCCTTTCTAATTTACTTGCTGAAGTGTGTTGAGGGGCTCATTCAGTGCTAATAAAAACATTGCAATGCAGCATTAACTGCCAAAATGCTTATGTGAAAAGGATCTTCCAGTTGCTTTCAGGTAGAATATGCATCAGCAAAGATAAGGATTTAGCTATTACTCAGTAAAGTGGTGCTTGAAAGTTTTCCTGAAATGCAGTATTGAAACGTGTTTGAATTTTCAATTATGCTGTTACTGTTCGAATAAACCTTTTTGAATGCATTCAAACAATTTTATGTCTTGCATTTAAAATTGCCTACAATTAAGGAAAAGTCATACTGACTTCAGGTAGAGAAAGAGTTGGTCTAGTTCACTGACAGACTTATACTTCTCTGTGTGGAACACTGCGAGCAGTGAAATATCCTTCCTGCAGGAAGAAGTAGGAGGTTACAGTGGTGTGTTTAGAGGAGGTTAAGTGCTGCTGAACTGGGGCACTTTTATTCTATGGTGTCTAATTTGTATTAAATGGGAATTCCTTGCTGTTCAGCATGCAGCCACTGGGTCACATTACATGAATCACAGAATCTCAGAATATTCTGATTTGGACAGGACCCGCAAAGATAAAGTCCTTATTACTTTAAGCTCCTTAGTGAATGGCCCATACAGGGATTGAACTCACAACCTGGGCATTTTTAGCACCAGGCTCTGACCAACTGATCTGATCTCAAAGGATGGAAACATGATTTGACAAAGTCATATGAGATGAACAAGATATCAGAATAGCATAATTTGTGAGAAATGTTACCTTAAAAGGGACTTGGTTCAGATCTGGAAGTACCAGGGGGGATAAGATTAGCCCTTAAGATCTACAAATTTGTTCCTGTATCAAACAGTGTTCATTATTCTCCTTTTTTCTTGGGCTTAGAGACATACAACAGAAAGAATATCTGCACAAAGCTCTGAGAATGGACATGAGCTCACACTACATACTGAACAAGAATTATGTGGCCGCGCTAAATGCATCTCTAAGCCATCACTGAAATATCCTGTCTGTCAGCTGGGGTTCAGTGCTACAGTAACATAGCCATGAGATTTATACCAGGAGAGAGGACAGGGAGAAAGAGCCCATGTTTATTTCCAAAATACTTTTAAACAGTGGTAGCTATAGGTAGATATTATCACAGTAAGAAACGCAAACTATAATTTTTGACATCCTTTCTCTGCATTTCCTTACAAGGGGAAGAGGAGGGGATTGATCAGACACTGATCTCTTCTCTCTGGCCACCAGTGACAGAACCCAAGGGAATGGCCTGAAGTTGTGTCAGGGGCAGGGTTTAGGTTGGATATTAGAAAAAGTTTCTTCACCTGGAGGGTGTTTGGGCACTAGAAGAAGACCCTCAGACAAGTGGTCACAGCATCAACACTGACAGAGTTCAAGAAGAGTTTGGACAATACTCTCAAACACATGGGGTGATTCTTGTGATTCTGGGCAGGGCCAGGAGTTGGACTTTCATGATCCTTGTGGGTCCCTTCCAACTCAGGGTATTCTATGATTCTATGAATATAACCCAATATATTTATAATAATATTCCAGTCAGATCGCAAAATGCATGTGTGTCAAATAGTGCATTGTCTTTTAGTGAAATGATTGTGGTTAGCATTTAGCAAAAATGAAACACTCAGGCTGTAATTTTTGCAGTTGCATAGGCAAAAGTTCGGAAAGTAACTGTGATGAAAGGGGTTTGACCATGAAGAAGAGAGATGCATGCATAATGCCAAGATACAACATTAGCTTTGCATGCAATTATTTGTGCCAACAGTTCTTAACATTAGTAGGTATTGTATCCTAAATAAGCAAGATCGTTACATGGGGAAGAGCCTCTTTATAGCTAAAACTACTTGCAGGAGCAAATGTATGGTCAGTTGATCTCTACAGTTTACCAGTCTCCGCAGCCCATCATGCTGTCTGGTGGCTAACCAAGTCACGGGGGAGTGGAGCCAGACTGCTGTTCTGAGCACTTGGATGCTCTCTTCTTTGTCATGTGGAGAACATCCACAAGTGTCCTTTATCTTTCAGATTGCTGTCACTGGTCTTTGAAGGATTTTCCATCTTTTACTTCAGTGGCATTGCTATTTCTTGGTTTTGTGAATGACATCACTTTTTCTTAATCCTGTTAACAACATCAATCCCATGTGAGCCAGCTCTCCTGCAGCTCTTTCTCTTACATTGTGCTGAGGGTTGGACCACCTGTACCTTCACAAGGCCATTGCTCTTCAGCTGGATCATACAGGCTCCATATAAGTGCTCCTTATAACCGTGCACAAACATTCTCCCTGCATTCTGTAGGCACACTGCTCATACATTGTTATTAACCTTACAGTGGTTCTAACAGGCCAAACAATTTACAGGGAGCCACAGCATTGCTTGGGCAAGAAATAATGATTGAGTAGACAGGGAAGTTTCTGTGCTAGCATAGTATTTCTCTGTTTAGAAGCTCTTTGGAATTTTCCCTTTATAACCATGAGTAGTCACAACTTTATTAAATCATTCTATCCTATTTGAAGTTATCTGATTGCATGTTATATAAACTGGGGAGTGGGAATAGCTTCTTTAAAGCCAAAAATATATTAACACAATCCTGATGCTTTTGTGGCTTTGTTTCATTCCAGAACAGGAGGTGAGCTGGTCCTTAAGACATAGAATCATCTGTAGTTTTGAATATTTCTCTACAGGCAGCTGACTTTAAGTAAATTCTTTGTGTATTTTCACTGGTTCTCTTTCTTTAGTTACTTCATTTGTGGGTTTGGTAGATACTGACAGCAGTTCCCGAGTTCCTCTGAGGTTGTATATCCCAGCTGGGTGGAGCTACAGAGGATAACTTTTAATAGGATTACATAGCATTTTTTTATTAGAATATACTTTTTTATAAGATAATATAGTCCAGTCAAAGGATTCTTGTGGCTGAGTGATTTAAACAGAAAAGCTTAGGGAAACAATCCTTCCTTCTGCAAAGTATTTCCAGTAAGCCCTCTGTATCCTCAGGAAATGTGAATCAACATGGTACTGCAGAATTCTGTAAGGTAACATACCAGCTGAGAATCTGTCTTGTAGTCTTTAAGTGCTGTTTGTGGTATAGAAAAAAAGTCTTAGAATGTATCTCTGCTGCTTATTAAACAATGCAGAAGAAGCAGTAAACATGAAAGTACAGATACCCTGAGATCACCACAGTCCTTGAGCACTGGGAGGCAGGAACTACAGCCAAAGGGCTCTGGTCCCTGAGAGTGTGATTACCTTATGATAATGGTAAGGTCAGTCTTTCTTTTACAGGGAGACCATTTGCACTTTGATAGTGAAAAATAAATACTGGTGTTGACGTTTTAGAGTGGTTTAAAGTTAATCCTTTGTTTGGAGTCAGCATTTCATACAGTAATCTTAATACCCATTCAAGATACCACTCAAGAGCTTAATATCCATTCCAGCCCCTCAGAAGGCTCCCTCTGTTCAGACATACAGTTTTGCATAGAAGAAGCCGTGATGCTTCTGACAGCTAGAGTTCTGTGGCAGGCACCAGATGGGTATGCATCCATCACACTTTGGAGTCACCTGGCAAGAAGGGCCGAGGAATTTAGGCAGGTCCTCACTGAAAGGTAGAGCAGAGGCAGTCTTTGCAGGACTAAGCTCCCCCTACAGTTTCAGGGACAGACACTATAAAATACTAACCTGCCAAACACATTAATATTTGACAATTTTCCTAGCTTGAGCCAATTCTAAAATCCTCTCTGGCTTTATTGCTGCAGTGACTTAATTTTCTATGAAGCTGATCCTGATCCAAGACGCTCCTTGGAAACTTGACTTCCAGAAAAGTAAGAAAACAAGGATGTTCATGATGAAACACCTGTTAGTTGTTAATTTAGTAAGGACCTTTGGATCCTTAGTCTGTCATGATTCTGTCTTTCTGGTTCTCCTTAAAGACAAAAGTAAGTAATGTAGCTAAAAGTAATTTTTTGAGTGCCTTTCATCTCTCCCTTTTGAATCTAGCTCTAGTGCAAAACTAAGCCTTTCATTCTGAGATTTTTGTCATGTGGGACATAAGCCAGACACTAATAATAATGCAAAGAGAAGTTTTACATCCAGGATTTTTGGTGTTTCTACCCAGGGCTGAGCCAATTCAAAGATCTAAGTGGACAGAAACTTTCTAAAAACTAGGGCTAAAGACATTATTTTGAGGTAATTATTTATTCCACAAATTTCATCTCTTCTTTCTGAATGTGGAATCTTACAAGCAGCTGCTTTGTTTTCTTATTATTTTAATTGCAAGTAATTAATTTTACATCTGTAATTTGGAATAGAAATTATGACAACTGAACTGTAGCCTTTAAATATCAGTATCACAGATCAGATACATGCTCAAATACTGCTCAGATTTCTCAGCTTGTGAGTTTTAAATGCTACTGCAGTCAATGTCCATGGAAAATGTTTTAGGTATTGGAAGACTATAAATGGTACTAGTACAGGCAAAGCCCAGCCTATGCTTTAATGGCTTCTGATTGCCTTACAGTTCTTCCAAAAGAAGCAGGCAAATTTCTATCTGAATACACCATTAAAGGATAGATGGGAAAAAATATTCTTGTGTGGAGTAAACTCTCCTAGAAGAGGGATTTTTAGTTGGTATCTGCATGAATTTTTGCCCTGCAAAAATCCTAGGGGGAAAAAACCTCCTGATTAAATGTAATTCAGCACTTTTTCTTTCTAAAGAGAAGGAAGGAAGACTATTCCCAAAAGAAAATAGCTTATACTCCCTATTTTTACATCACACCAAACATGGAAGAAAATGTGCATCACTGGAGGTATCCATTCCAGCCAAGGACCCTTACTAGGGTGCCAAAAAAGAGTCAGAACTTCCACCTGAGTCAGGAAGAGGTACAGACCCTGTGAGGAGCAATCCAAAGCCATGCAGGTCCATTGGGCAAAGAAAGAGTGTAATGAAATTAGCCACCTAAAGCTTTGGGAGTCATATGCTCCCTGGGCTTCTTATTCATTCCAGTGATGGTCTTTTTTCTGACCCTTGGTCTGTATAAGACTGTGTTATGATAGGACAAGGTTTCCATAGCTAGTCTAATCCTCACTACAATTCATGTTGCTATTCCATATCACAGATGTCTGTTTTGGTGGAGTGGACAATCCTGGGTGGGTTTTTTCAGGCTACACCTCTAGTTTCTGCATGCTGTGATGGAGAAACATTATCACTGTAAATGCTACTGTCATTGCATTATCTTTAACTATTCAAAAATGCAGTATAAAGGAGCATTCACAACAGGCCAAATATTACACAAACTGGATAAGATAATGACCATAATCTGTACAAGGACTCATCTTCTTTGTATGTACAAAAAGGGCTCTGCACCTTACAAATTCCAAAAAGTATGAGAATTAAAATGATGTTCAACAAGTTTAGAAAGTTAAGATTTGATCACAGGCAACAAATGGATTCCAGTTACTTCCCTCTCCTGCAATAATAAGTGCTCATAATACTGTACTTCAGAGTCCCTGTGCACAAGGAAAACATTCCCCAGCCAAGGACTTGTAATGAAGTGCAGTCCTAGTTCGTCACACAGGTAAAAAATCAAAATGTAAAACACACGAGGTAAATAATAAGGTATTTAAGACTTATTCCTCAGAGACAGGCATTATCAGTGATACTTTTAATGGTGTTCTGGTTCACCAGGAAGGCTCTGAAGACACATACCATTGGATTACCTCCTCTTGTAACAGAATGGCACATGCTCAGCTATGTTGTATCACATTTGGATCAGTTACAGTCCAAATAGCACCTAAAAGCCAGATGCCAAATGCCTAAATGAGAGGTTGGACTCACACCTTAGGATCAAAACTTCACTCCAAACTTCTGCATTTGGGCCAAGCACAAGCTACAAAAATTGCATTTTCCAGATTTTTTTCAGATCAAGCCCAAGGAAGTAGAAACTGCACAAGACCTGAAAAATTAGCAGGTTTTTTCACAATTTGTATGCAAAAAGTTAATCCATCAAAAGTTAATCCTGGATTCACTGTGGATTTGAATTTTGAAAGATGACCAAACACAGCTGGACTGTACTTATGTTGCACCACTTTCCACGCTTCAACAGGCAATGAACACCATTTAAATCCCCAAAACTTTGAGTCAATTGCTCTTCCTTGTGTCAGGATCTGAATTTTTCATCTAAACTCCTGAAAGCAAACCTAAGCTTAGCCACAAGTCTGCTGGGTTGATGTGAAAGCCACAGTCACATCTAGTTTTCCCTCAGTCAAGGCTCACTTCTCTCTCCACTGAAACTGAGGTGAAGCTTCACCAAGCAGTGGCTGAGCCCTGGACAAGGCTAGAAAAGGCCAGCTGGAAACTTTCCATCTGATGATGATTCAAGTCCAGGCTGGATGGGGCTTTGAGCAACTTTGTATAGTGGCGGGGGGGTTGGAACTAGACGATCTTTAAGGTGCCTTCCAACCCAAACTATGCTACTAAGCCACGATTCTATGAATTATTTCCGTGCACCATCTGGTGGTTCTTTGCAGTCGGTGCAGCAGCACTTCCCAGTGTTCCGGCGGTGGTTGCAGCCCTCCCAGCTGACCTTGCAAATGATCTTGGGTTAATGCGGGAGATAGCACCTGTCACCAGACGAGTTAAAAATGTAAAATAACACAAATCCCCCTGGTATGGCAGAAATCCTGGTTTTTTCTTCAGGTGGCTATTCCGTCATCCTGATCACAGACCTCTTCACAAAAGCACATGGAGAGTAAAAAATGAAATCTGACAAAACTCTATAAAGGGAAAAAATATTCAGTCAAGGTTTAACAAGTGCTTTAATCAGGATATTCTATAAAGCCCACCAGAGGTATGTGCCAACTAATAGCAACTTTTGACCCTGATTTTTGGCTTCATTGACTCTTGGCACTCAAACAACGTGCTGGCTCAGCAGTCTGACAAAGCTGACCAATTGGACTGGATTGTATTTAAATGGTTTTGGAGGAGGGCAGTCATCATCATTAGGTGATTAAAAAATCTCAGGCTCAGGAGTCGTGCAACAAATGTATGTCGAGCTATTTGACTATGGAGCACAGGTCATAGGATAGCTTAAGGAAATAAAGAAAAAACCCAGAAAGACGCATACTTCTCTATGGGAATGCATGACATTGTAGAACAAGTGATGTCTTCACTTCCTATTTATGGAACCTGAATCTGGTGACTCTGGTGAAATGGTTTAAGGTCTCAATTGTTGGAAACAGCAAATAAGAATGGATCTGATTAGACAAGTTCTGCAAACCTTGCCAGATGCTGAACACTGCTCAGTTAAAACTGGACTAACTCCGCCACAGCCAGTAGAGAAATTAGGAGCTAACAGATTTCCTTCAGCCCAGAGTCATGTCCTTCTTGTACTTTATGTTATATTCAAAGAGCAAGATTCCATGTCTTCCTGTTTTGGATAACTTTCTTTTTCTAAGTCATGTAATTCTTGCACATTCTGATGGTCTCTGGAGATGTGAAAATGGGCCATAATACCAGTGGGACCTGTCTCTGGAGAATATTCCCTGCCCAAAAGGAACAGCTCTCAGAATGGTGGCCTATGCCTGCTGTCCCTGATACAAGAGCTGTCTCAGGGAAAGGGACAGGTGGGACTGGTGAAGCTGTGAGATTGCTCTGACAATGATTGGGATAACAGTACCCCACAGACACACACAGCCCAAAGCTGCAGGGAATTCAGAACGGGCTGAATCCTCCACTTCTTCTTGTCCTCTGCTCTCAGCCCACATCCACACACCCACAGTCAGTAAAAACTTGTTCTCTTTCCCTCCCAGATCAAATAAATTTTTGACCAGAGGCAAAACAATATTTAAACTTTCCAGCATGGAAGGAAAAATCTCCATCTCCCAGTTTTGCTGGGTCATATCATTCCGGTATTAACTGCCAAGCCTATTCCCCACCTGGCCATCTGTGAGAAGGACCTCACACAATCAGGTTGTTCTCTCATATGAAAGATTTTCCGGCCAGGCACACCCTTTTTGAAATACATTGGATACAGTAAAAGTTCTCCAGAAAACATTTCCTCTTTCTCTGCTTCTGAACTTGGATAGCTGTAATTTCATTGACTTGCCAGCCACTGAGGCCTGTTCTAAGGAAAATACCGTACAGATATAGCAAATTGAAAGAAATAATCGAGCTGTTAAAAAACCCCAGCAAGACACAGACTGAAAACCAGGTTTGTTTTTAACCTCAGTGGTTTTGACCTCAGTGCTAATGGGTCTCTGACCTGTCATATCTCTCTATTCAGTACTGATATTCTTCCCAAAGAAAAATTCCCATGAATTCACTTTCATGAAAAATGCAGAATACCCCACTATTCCTAAATAATAGGGAGTTCTTCTGGGTTTTTGAACCTTATATAGACTGTATTTTTTTAGCCTTACTTTTTTAAAGTTGATCCAGCACACAGATGCAGGACATTATATGCCACAAACTCATATTTGAAACACCTTTGCTGAAATTTATATTTGTAAGCAGTCATCTTTAAAAACAGATTCATTTATCAAGCTTGCATCTACATCTGAATTCAGGGTAAGGATTTGGCTCTGATAAGAGCACAGTTTCTGCTATAACAGTCCTGCCTCCTCTGGGAAGGACTTTCTTTGATCTGTTATAAACTGATCAAGACTTAATAGTCATGTGAGAAAGTCTTGGTTCATAACTCATTTTTACAGCTATCTGATTTCTTTTCTGTTTTGGGTTTATCTTGGATATGAGGCCCCTGAAACAAATTTAAACTTCTCCACAAAACTATGAATATAAAATCTCCTGTGAAGCAATCCAGTTTATCTGTTATCATGATTAATCAGACTATGACTCTCCAGTAAGGCTGTCACAAGGCCAGAGCAATTAAGAAATTTACATCCTTTTGTGGTTCCTGTTTTGTATTTATTTTTATATATTCTCAGTAACTACCTAGTCATTTCAGTTTAATTGCTGTAGTTCTGTACCCCTACCTCCACCACAAAAAAAGGAGTTCTTCATGAGCTTTTTGTCCCCAAGCACTAATCTGTTTTCGTGACCTGAACAGTATTTATCCCTTGGTTATAAATGAAATCTGTATTTCATCACATTCATCACTCTTTTTCATGCTACAGCCAAATAGCTGCACTCCTACAGCTTCAAATGATGGCACAGAAGAGAATTGTTAGATATGCACATTCCAGCTATCCCACATCTGCCAGGTCTGTTGTGGGCAAAAATGAGGAAACCAGAGCCAAAAAAACAACCCTGCTTTGTGTGTATGTTTTATTTTAAACCATTCTGAAGCCAAGAATGTGAAGATCAACCAAATGCTGACATGCTAGTAATATTTTGTTTTACACAGATCTATAAATATACTTATCACTGTTTAAAGTAGGACTGAATATACTATAGTCATAAGAAACACACATGTTCTAGAGGACAGATAGAAATAATTATATGAAACAAAGGCTGGAAACACTTTCTTTTTCTGGGTGGGGTTAGACTTCCTATAAAACTTCATTGGGGATAATCTTCCATTCCTTGTGCAGGTGAACTAATGGGAGCTTTCTCTAGGATTGGGCCCAAACACAAATATGATTTTTGTGCTTTGGTTTTCAAGTTTTCTGCAAACTTCTTTCATTCTGGACCCACTTCTAAGCCATCTAGAGCTATATAAGGCAAAACTACTATCAGTAACTCTGAACACACCATATAGGACCACCTCCACTGGGAAAAAAAAAAAGGTAGGGTCCCATAAATAATAAAAAAAATGTTCAAAAGAAACATGGAATTGCCTCATGTAGGAATCAGCCATGATTAATGTAGTTCACCCTGCTGTCTCTGACAAAGACCAGCACCAGACACAGGGCTAGAAAACTGGTATGAAAGGATGTAGCAGGATTGGGAAGAAAAGGGTGAAAAAAGGTAGTGAAAAAGTACTGCTATATGGACAGAATGCACATACTGACTTTCTGGAATTTCCTTATACTGAAGCTCAAGGAGAAGGAAGGGACAGACTTCACAGACCGTCTTTGGTGTAGACAAAGGAGAAAAAAGAAAAATAATAATGTTATTAAATGGTTGTAAGCAAGAAGGAGAGAGACTTCTGCTACTTCTGTACGGACTGGACAGGGCAGGCAGGAGTGGAGGTAATGTAGCAGGAAGTGCAGCATCTTTGGATCAGTTCCACTGGATCTACGCCTACACAGGAACAAAAATGCACACACCTGTGTGCCTCTGGGGAAGGGAGTAGAGTAGGTCACTGACAGACTAACAGATAAGAACAACCCCACTGGTAAAGGGAAAGGTGTTAGAAGGCAACCAGATCTTGAAAAAGAGGAATTAAAGGTATCAGATGAGATTTGTCAAAGTTTAAAGGACTGCCTGTCTCTTTAGCAGGGACTGAGGAGCACTTCTGTTTCAGAAAAAGAAAACACAGTTTCCCAAGTCAGTGCCTGAGTTGGCTGAGCATTTCTAGATTGAATAGATCTGAATTCAATAGTACCAAGTACTGTACAACCCCCTGGGTTTGAAGACACCTCTGGGAGTCACTCAGTAACTCCTGGCTCTGAAGCCAGACCTGCATTCACATGCAGCAGGAGATGCACTTCAAAGCACATCCCCCTCTTCATTCATGGAGCCCAACACATACTCACAAGCACAACAAGAGGCAGCTTAAGTGAAGGAACCAAAAATCTCTCCTCTTCTTGCTCTTCAGAGGAGGCAGTGGACCAGAGGGAAGCACCCAGTTACCCAAATCTGACTTGTACGCTGGCAGCTGGGCCACCCTGGTTTTGCATATGGTATATAAAATGAAAAAACATAAAAATGGGTATTGATGAAGTGTGATCCCACCCTAAAGTGCAGCTGAATTTGCTGCATCAGTCCAGGCAAGTGCCAAAAATGTGACCTCAGAGCACAAATGTAAGATTGCCCATCAAGCATGAGAGTATAAGTAAAATTCAGAGATAAATCCTGCAGGAATTGCAACAAATGGGATACATAAACAAATTTCAGGCCTGTGCAAAAACTATTCTCCCAACCACTTAATGGCAGTAGGAGGGGAGTATTGAGTTCTGCAGGTCATACATATCCATGGGTAAGCTAATGACCAACCTGTGTGCTTATTTTCTGCACGTTTACACTGCTCAGTCCTTGAAAATTTGCATTCTTTGTATGGTTCTATTTACTCACTTGGCCCTAGGAAAAAAAAGCTGGTTAGGAAGGAATGAGTAATTTTTATTTAACTTGCTTCTTTTTCCCAAGAAAGGAGCAGAATAATCTCTTTTTTTTCCCTTTGTTTTATGCCAGCATGCTGAAAGATGGGCATATTATCAGACTGATAAATTTTCCAAAGAATTCTAAAGGGTTGATCTGAACCAAATGTAAATACTAAGCAGTGCAACTCTTGTCTTTTTTTTTTTTTTGTTCAGCGTGGTTACAGAAATCATTAAGTTGAGTAGAGCTTGGACTGAGATCTGTAATACTTTTTTCCATGTTCATTGGAGACCACTAAGTTGAAAAATGTTCTTTTGTATCTTAGTAAACAAAAACAAAAAATTAAGACCAACTTTTTCCTCTATGTCATTCCAAAGTGAAACATTTTAACTTCCTTTGTGGTTTGTTCTTCCCTTGAAAGATGTATTAGAGTTTAAAATATACCATCAGACTGACAGACTGGCATGTCAAAACTGGTTGGGTTAATACTGATGCTTTATGCTCTCTGAAGCATGACTGCCACAGTTATTTGGTTCTCAGTTAAATGTTCGTGTGGGTAATTCCACTGCAGTTTTCCAAGGAGAAGTTCAAAAACTTCAGGATTTATGCTACTTCTGATCCCTGAAATGTGATCTGTACACATTGTTTGTAAAACACCTGAAGTTTATTAAATGCTTGGCGCTCCTGGGCATCTTTTCCACCTAAAAGCATCCACCTACTATTTACTGAAATCTACGTGGGTCTAAACATATTAAGCCTGGGACTGTATCATCATGACAGCAGCCAGAGAGGAGTTAACTAAAACACGCAAGCTAAGTCTCAATTTATAATTAATAATTAACGTTTATAAGATTGCAAATCCTTTACTCCCACTGTCAAGCTGTTACCTATCAAAACGTTTTCAGTGAAGTCAATGAGAGGTGTGCAACTGCTGAAAAACATGAAAATGAGTCTGCAAGTCTTCAATACTTGGGGTACACTGCTGAGCCTTAAGCAAAATCTTGCCGTCACTAAATCAGGACAAACTAGATCCATTATATAGCTGTTGCTACTTTGAAAACTCGTCTCTTTTTTATATATTTCCATTTTTTTTGGCATTCTGGCAGGTTTTTAGGAAGGTTCCTAAAAGGTTTGGAGTAGCTCAAGCATGTCTACAACATGTGTGGCTAGCAATTGGGCAGCATATGTCAGTAAGTCAGGCCAGCGTGGAACTGGCAGGGTAAACCCCCCTGTTTTCTGTGGAAATAAATCTGCAGCAACTCCCTTTGATGTCTCGAACTACCCGTGCACAAAAATTGTGCCAGAAATCTGACCTGATGTGTAACAACACACATATCCTGACACTGGATAACGCTGGCTACATCCTTAGTTACCATAAGAGGTTGAATTTCTTCCACAGCCAGCTTCCTTCACCTCATGTGTCAGTCCCTTTGCTTGATAATTTGCATTAACTGAACTACTGACAACTAAAAGAAAATTGAAACAGAATGTGAGCATCTCCTTCTCATGGAAGTCACAGCAAAAGAGACACCGTGATTGCTCTCCCTCTTACCAGACTTGTAACAAGACAAAGAGAGGCTGGCCTGTGACAGTTGCTTTTGTTTGCACCCTTTTCTTACAAAGTTCTTATACTTTACCATATACTTTGGAGTATCTTTCATAGACCATATGTGTGAAAGTGTTTCACCCATAATTGATTCCCCACAACCCAACCAGCTATCCATGCTCTTCTGGGAAACACAGCACTGTAAGAAAACTGGTATTGGCTGTGACTCAGTTGAGGCTTGCATGTGATATATGATTTGGGAAAAACTGAGAATAAAATGCACACTGGAACAGAAACACCAAAGTAGCCACCTGCTTACATTTTCATCACTCTTCAACCTGAAAAATTACTGTGGTTTCTAGAACTACATGTTTAACTTAACATCTCATGCATGTAAACTCCCCATGTGTACCCTATTTCTTTCCACTCATCTCAGTTATACAAAGGAACTAAAACCTTAATTTTAGCTGCTGCACATTGATAGATTGACATGAACCACATTAAGTTAACATTAAGTTGTGAACCCAGACACAGATGCTTTATTAGCATTTAAATCGATGGTGGGTGATCACAGGACATAATATGAGAATCATATTCTTTGACATCAGCATTAGAATCCTTGTGGCACGGAAGACATCAATGTTCACTAAAAATTTCAAACTTCTCAAGCATCTAGAAATGTGTCTTATCCTGCCAAGTACTGAACATCCATCTTTTGTAAAAAGCTGTTCAGTGCATTTCTGAAAGCTGAAAAAAGACATGCCACCTCCACCCTTAAGCCACTGGGAGTGAGAGCAAGTTGTCAGTGTGTTACATCTCAGATGACTGAAGGTTCAATTCTGGTTCCTTACAGTTTTGGTAACAAAGACATCTATATTTACTAATGAAGTTGTTGTTCTTCACCTCCCACATGCTATTGCTTCTGTTTCCTACAAATAAAACAATTGGACTGGATTTTAAAATATACTAAGCAATTAATGCTCATGCTGACTTAATGGAGGACTCTTAACTTCTCAGTACATCAGGTCCTCACTCATTAGTCCCCTACTTCATTTTCCCAGTAACACAGGCCTACATTCACTTTCCATGAGATTTTTATGCTCTTTAATGCCTCACACTGAAGACTCTTTTTTCCTTCGATTGAATACTACTAACATACAGCTTCTGAAGGCATTCTTTATTTCAGCAGTTAGATACCAGTTATTAGCTATTCACCTGAAAGGGGGATGATGGGTATTATTATCCCTAGTTTTAATAAAGAAAGCCTGTGACCTGTGGGCAAGTGGGAAAATGTTCCTCCTTCTTATAAATCTTTCCATGAAATCTCATTCTTCCTACTGATGACTACATAAGGTTCCTCTTAAAATTGGAACTAGATCTTTATAACTGAAATTAGTTGCTAAATGAAGAAGCAGTGGAAGATTACAGTGATATTGATGAGAAGACTACTGGAACTGACTAGAGAAGCTAGTAATTAGTGAGAATTAGTCTCAAAAATAACAGTGGGAGAAATAAATCTAAGGGTCTTGCAGGTTTAAGGCACACTGCAAACTGGAAACTGACATTAAAATCCTCTAAACCTGTTATTTCCTTGAATTTAAATAGATTTCCTAGAAATTCTTAGAGGATCTTTGGGAAGAAATTATTTTCCTGCAATTTTTTGTGCCTAGTGCTTTTTCCAACCTTCTTGTGAAGTCTGACTGACAAAACCATGGGGGCCCACCCACATTTGTTTCAGTACATAATGTAAGTGATACTGCTTACCTAGTACTGTTTGTACAGTGAGACTGCAATTGGTGAGAAGAATGGCATAAAGGCTGCTGAACAAGCTTTTTATTTATGGAAAAAAACTCTTAGAAGACTTTTCTCAAGGAGAATAAACCTACCTTTTATTCAGACTTTCATACAACACCTATTTCTTCATGTATTCAGCATTTTTCTTACACACTAGTATTCTGGATAGCTATCCTGTTTGACTGCATAGGCCTCCCAGGGATAGCCTTGGATGGCTGAATATGAATATCTGGGCAGTATCTCCAACAATTTTGCTTCTCTGTTTCATGAGACAGAATCCAGCTTTATTAGATTTTTTTTTCCCCCGATATAATGTACTGGATATGTGCATGGTTTGATGTGCAGTGTAATGCTTGTTTGGCTTTATTTCCCCTCTGTGACATATAAAATCTAATAAGCAAGACTTTTTCTTTTGTTGCTATGGCAAGAAGATTCTTGAAACACTTAATGACAGAAAATAATTTATATTTAAAAAAACCAAAAAAAACCAAAACAACAGAGGGGCATCTCACTTCTATTTTTGGCAAGTTTGTTCACATCTGTTTACAAAGCCAGAACTCTGAAATGCTCTAAGCTAAAAGTTCCACAGTGAAACCAAGCCAACCTCATAAAGTTCAGTAACTTCAGAGTCTGAATTCCTATACTAAATGTATTATTGTTCAAAAGGAACTTGTGAGGATCATTTACATGGGAAGGCAGGCCTTCCTAATAATTTCCAAATAAAGAACTACCTGGTTGCCACAATATGGCAACACATAGAGTCTGTGCTTTACATTCCATAATTTCATCCATGCAGTTGTTCAGTATTCCAGAACCCCATTTATAACCTTTTCAAGAGATTTGCTTGCCCAGATCTATCTGAAGTTCAGATGTTTTTTCCAAGTGTAACTGTTACAAAAATTTCTAGCAAAATTAATAGTGTTTATTGGTTTTAGGTTTCAGGAGGTGCATAATCAGACTGTGGTATAAAATTAATAATGCAGAGAATTATAAGATGATGCTTCTGTAAAAATCTGGTGAGGAATGGTACCGCTTCAGTGGGATCCCCTTGTTGTATGGTGTTTTAACTTGGGTGATTAATTGTGGTTTGAAATCACATTTGATAACTATGTGGAGGAAGAGGCGAAAGCTTAAAACTTACCAAGCATTCAATGTTTTTATTTATTCCCCTATATATACACAATGTTTCCCTTCCATCTTCCTGCTTATTTTTTCTCATTTCCCATCTTATCCTGTACCCCCCAGAAACTCTCCTGCATAATCTGTTCTACCATGTGTGATCCAGCCTAACATCACAGAAAGCTATAGCCATGCTTTCCCACTGCCCCCAGAATGCACTCACACACCACAGGACCCCTTTGCATCTGAAAATGTCAAGAGGGAGCAGGGGTGCAAGGGAATGTAGTGAGGGTGCAGGGAAAAGCTGTAACAGGAGCAAGTTATCGTGTTGTAGTGGGGCCTTTCTGCTCTCCCTGTACTTTCTGTACACTTGTTTCCTTCAGGACACTTCCTGAGCTCTCCAGTTAAAGCAAAAAAAACCAAAAAAACAAAAAAACAATAAAGCATGTGGAACCTTATCACAGTCACATTAAGCTGATGTTACCTTTCCACAGAGGAAAGTGTTCACCTCGTTTAACTGTAGGTATCAAATTTATACTCACCCTGCAGGCTCAGTGGCTTCCACAAGCCAGATAACTCAATTAGATACTCAATGTTGCAAGCAGCACCAAGGCAGTCATGTAACTCTCCCTTCTTGTCACATTCATATTTTTGTAGGGCTTTTTCCTCTTTAGGAGATTGCCAGGGGATTTGCTAAGTGTTTGAACAACTCATCCTTGATGTATGTGCAATCAACAGAATTAACAGCTTCTCGGGCACAAGCACAATTGTGTGGCAGAAATTTTCTTAAGTGTCTACCTTAAGTCAGTAAGGTGTGGCTGCCTGGGCAAAAAACATAGCAGAGAGCCAATGGGGTCTTGGCTGACTCAATTTTAAAGAAACAAGATGAGCTTACAATTCTGTTAAAAGTGAGTTTTAACCAATTCGTTTTTTCATGGTGATGTCATACACAGGTAGGTATGAGTCTGTTGTTTTCTTGCAATATTGGAGTCACGTAAGAGTTTTTTACATGGACAAGATCTTGCAGCAAACAACTTCAGAGGCTAGGACTCAAGAAAGGAACAAGGAGAACCTGGTACCTCTTCCAAAGGGCCCTAGGAATTGCTGGTGCCAGGAAAAATTAACATCCTGTTTAATGTAAAAACATTTTTCATGAGTCAGAGGCATAACACTGATAGAATAAAAAAAAAATATGTGAAAACAAGGAATTTACTATATTTTGTTGAAATATAATCTGAGGAAATGATGTAATTACATTTTATAATGAGAACCTGCTTTTGATTATTTCTCTCAAATTCTTCTCAATGTCCCAAGTGCAAGTAATGTTGCTGCTATAGCATGCATAGCAAGTTAAAAACTAAGGTCAGATAACCATACACAAACTCCAACATGTTTTACTAGGTTATGAATTAAGAGATAGTAGCTGGAATTTCAGATCTCGTTGTGCAATAGGTGGGAGTGGGAGCATCACTTCATCTATAAGATGCTACAAATCTCTTTTATATTTGAACATGGGGAAAATAATGAAAAAAATCAGATTATGGGCCTGTTAACAATTGTATAAACCATTCCAATATTTTTTTCTCAGCAGATCTCATCAGCCTGACAACACTCAACCTTCACTTAGATACCTTTACTCCAGATCCAGTTTCATCCCAGCATCCCACAACAGTTCTTGATATTGGCTTGCAGCTTTTGAAAAAGGAGAGTAAGAAAGTTCCATCAGGATGAAACCCTTCAGGGACTGTCCCCAAGGCATGCTCAGACCCAAAGTGGTAATTCATGAGGGCCATCAGGTCAGCATAATGGCTCATAAAAGACCAAGCTTTGGGGTGGCATGAGGGAGGACGCTAGATACAGAAAGAATTCTGGGTTAAGCGTGAAGGCCAGGCAGATAGCTCAAAACAAATAAACAAAACAAGGTTTAGGAAATTCAGTGGTGGTCTTTCTTCATGTGAGAGGTACTACAGCTGCCTGGCAGCACCTCGCCACCTAGAATGAGGCCTGGAACACTGTAATGACAGGGCAAAGTAAGAGTGACTGGAAATCCAGCCCATTACAGGGCTGTGAGGCTTGGCCATGGCGTGGAGCACACTGCACCACAGAGACCACATCAAGCAAGGAATGCCATCTTTGCAAATGGGAACATGGGACATTTGGGAAAGAAATCAGTATGTATACACAGGAGGCAGGATCTTCAGGAAAATGAACCCTAAAACTGTTGACTGAGTACAGTTGATGAGTTCACTTTAAAAGCTAACCAACATTTAAATTGTTTGAAATATCATTAAGGATAATGTTTTCTTCTTATATTTAAAGGTAGCTTTCTAAATTTTGTCTTTATAGCCTTTTGCATTTCAGAATCATATACAAAACAAATTATCCCCCAGGATGCTAAATTTTCTTCTGAAAGGTAAGTTCTTTATTATGGTGTGTAGTGTAAACAACTTGACTCTTCCCCACAAAATAAATGGATTTTTTAAAAGCCAAAGAGCATCTTCTCTTCTAACTAGTTTCCACTTGTGTCAGTCTGGCCCTCTCTGCAGTACTGCTGGTTTGAGTGCATACAGGGATGGAGGCTGTGTTGTGCCACAGCCAGGTACCACTGTTTTCTGAGTTTGTCAGGCCACACAGCACTGCAGGGAGGGAGGCAGCTCTGTATCACGAGTGAGGGGAGGGCTGGGTGGGCACTGTCGCTGTTCTGTGCTGTGATTCAGCACTACTGCCATGTCCCACCCCACATGTGATAGGAGGATTGTCCCAGCTTCATGTGCCAGTGCTCTCTAGCTCAGGGGAATACAGAAGTGGGTTGTTTGCTTATTACTCCCTCCAGGTTCTCTCTTCTTCACACGATCTTCTTTTTAAAAAGCTGTGATACAGTTCTAGAAATTTAAAGAGACTTTTATTGCACTACTGCAATTTTTCTGCACTGTGTCCCTCAGGCAGAGGTTTCATGTTGCAGTGAAATGAGGGAGCAGTGAGCTGCTGCCAAAAGGAGCAGGCTCACTCTTTGCCACCCCTCTGCAGACCCTTGCTCGGGCTGTAGCAGTCAGTTCCCCCTATTTCATTTCCGTCCAGAATAGTGATTGTGCTGTTTTAGAATTAGTCTGGTTATGTGGCCCATGACGCAGGGAACTATTCTGTATCTTTTCTCCCAAGCAAGGGTTTCTCTTGTATCAGTTCATTCATGGCTGCACCTCTTCTAGATTTAAAGCATAGTAATGTTGAGGGGCTTTTTTGGTTTTTTCTCTTTTTTTTTTTCTTTCAAATACAATTATAAAGTTGAATTAGTAAGGAGACAGAACCTTTGTTTTTGGCGCACCTACCATGTGTCTAGTTACCCATTTTCAGTGATATTCTCACATGTTAGAGTAAATCACAAATAATATTTGTTCTGTTGAGACATTTTTCAACACTAAACAAGTGGAGAGCACGATTCATATTAAAACCTTGAGGAAGGTGCTGCCTGTGTTGCTGTCACCACTTCTTGTCTCCTCTGTCAAGTTTTTAACCCTCAAGAAAATAATGACAGAACTTTTCAAAGAATATGATGAAACACATGTCCCATTAAAAGAATTGAGAATGCTCATTGATTTGGGTATACCTCAGAAATCTTCATTGCTTTCCTTTGCTTTGGGGATCCCTTGGTGTTGCAATTAGTGCAGACAGATGTGAAACGTGCAATGAGAGACCGTCCAGCCCTAATTGATCTGACTCACCTCTGGCTGCAAGGGTTCTGTGTCACTGTGCATGTGGGCCAGAGGCAAGTTGCTGTAACATAGGCAGTGTGATTAAAAATGCCAGGCTCCTTTCTATCAAAAGCAGCATGGCCACTGCAGAGGGATAGAGCTGATCCCGGTGGTACCTGCAGTTCAAGCAGGCACATGCTGACAAAGATACCTGACTTCTTCAAGGGTCCACCTCACAAATACAAGATGTCATGATAGCCTTGGTAATGGAGACCAGATCTCTTTATAGCTGACAGAAACATTTGTTTGCATTCCACCAGATGATTCTGTTTCCCATCACTAAGAGCTTAAAGAATTTCTTGACATTATGAGTTTTTTAATAGCTTTTCTTTTTATTAACTTAAACAATTTTCCATTAACATGCCAGTGTTCTAACTATTTGTTTAATGTCTGTGGGTGATGTAAAATCACCTTAATGGCTGGTATATCACCATTTTCTGTGCTGGTCTATTCTTTCCCCAATATGTAACTTGAGTAATCCTGTCTTTAAGAATCCAACTCTGGAACAGTATGTTGCCATTATAGTAAAAACAGTATAAAGCCCCATCAGCCTCAGACAAGTTCTGACTCATAAAGAAACGAAATTCATATCCAGAATATTTCAGGATGTGTGGCAGTGTAAAAGATTTTTTTCTTTTTCTTTTTATGAAAAATTGGGGGCTTTTATATTAACCAGTTTTGACAGGTTTTTAATGTTCTGTGCTAAAACCACAAAAACCATTCTTTGCAAACTCACATTTTATTCTGGATTATTGCACCAGCGTACTACTATTCTGAATATTTTCTTGAATGCCTTTAATGACAATCTGTACTGACGGGAGAAAACACTTTATCATTACAGAAAGTTTTCATGGGAAGGATTGTGGGGGTTCTGAATCAATGCAGATCATTCATACCCATGGTGTATTCATAGCAATTATATACTCAGCCATGCTTCATTTGTGCATTTGTGGCACAAAAATGACTTATCCAGAGAGTACAGAGGTAAACAGAAAATTTTCAGCTGTAGAAGGAAAACTTTATAGATAAGTTCAATTTTATTTTTATTTAAAATATGTCAAATACCCGCCTTGCTTCAGCAGTCAATACACATAAATCAATTTTTATGTTTAAAAATACAAAATTATATCACCCATCAATGTCAGTCTTGTGTAACTGCTATCCACAAATCATCTGACTACTGAGAAAATTTATGACATTAGACATTGGGAAAAAACATTAGCTGGATGACAAGCAAAGTAAACAAACATAGGAATTTGGAAGAACCTATCTGGGTGCCTGGTAGGGGCTGACATGCTTCCCTTGGTGTGTTGTGAAACAGTTTCTGTCTGTCTACTGCATTTATTGGCACTATCACATATCATCTTTGGAGCAGATACACATATCCAGTCTTTTATTTCTAGAGACTAGGAAGCAAGTAAATAATGATTTTCTAGGTGTGAATTTGAGGAAGAACAGTTGATTCTTTGCATACTTCCCACACTTTTTCATTCGCTTTAGATGTTACTGATATATGTTGGTTTGACAAAGAAACCTCAACACACTTAAAAGTAATCTGAGAAGGACTGGATTTTGAGAAGCCCTAGCCCAACATGTCTGCACAAAGGAGAAATATGATAGGTTCTTTTGGAAAAAAAAAAAAAAAAAAAGCCAGGAAATTTAAGTAGTTATGCACATCTATTCTACTTTTTTTCATTTCATATTTGAAAAAGATAATTTTCCTCTTGAGCCTCTTAGGAACAAAAATCAGGTTTTATTTCTGGTCATAGATATCTGACTGATAAGATTGCATCAAGAAGATCATTTGTGTGCTTTCATTTCAAAGGAGCTGGAGCAGTGCTGTGTTAAAGCCACAGAGGATGAAACAAGGTAAATGGCTAAACTTGTCCTTTTATGAACTGCAGTGTGCGTCAGTTTTAAGAAACTTCTCACAGTCTAAAACTCCCTCAAAGGAGGCAATGGAGGAGAGATGCTGATCTTCTCTCTCCAGTGGCACATGGAATTGGAATGAAGATGCATCAAGGGAAGGTCAGATGGAAGAGTTCTTCACTGAGAGGGGATTGGTCGTGGCACCAAACCTGTCAGAGTTCAAGGAGCATCTGATCAATGCTTTTTGTGATATGGTTTAATTTTTGGTAGTTCTCTGAGGAGCAGGGATTTGAACTCGATGGTCCTTATGGATCCCTTTCAACTTCTTATATTGCATAATTCTGTGACTCCACCAGAGAACTTGGTGGTGAGAACCAAGTGCTGTGTTTTTCTGAGTCCATTTCTCCACGTTAAGTAATTTGTCCTTAGAAAGTAATCAGGATTTGTGTGGGCTGGTTAATTACCCACCTTGAATTGCAGTGTCACTGCCTCCTCTGCTGAAGGTTGCCACAATATGCCACCCAATTTCTTATTTTAGCACTCCCTGATCACTGCCTGGATGATCAAAACCAGTCAGTTTAGCAGAAACCTGCCGTTTTGTATTAACTTTGTTAATTTTTTAATGAAATTAAGGTGGGAAGTGATCACAGCAACTCTGGTCAGAGGGACAGTGTGCTTGGCATGAAATTAATGGCAGAAGGCTCAGTAGTCCCAGGACATTTTAGAACTCCAACAAATTAATTCAGAGGAGTGTTATTTTAGATTATTTATACATCTTGCATTTCCTGCTATTTTTAAAGTTTTCACATTACTATATTAACATTGCCAGCATTACGTGAATGCTTTTTTCTCAAAAAAAAAACCCTCTGATTTTAAATTTATAATAAGAGTTTAATAGAAATTAGTTGGTTAAACTGTTTATTATATCAAATATCTTAGTCATGATCAGATTCTAATATTCCGTATGTCTGTTAACACTCATTCTAAGCAGAATATACTTCAGCCTTTCACATGAGACAAAATGAAGAAAGTGTTGCTACACCTAATTTTGCAGAGACTCTAGAGCTGTCGAGTCATCCCATCTCATGTACTTCAGAGGAAAAAAATATTTGGTGTTTTGCTGCCCTTTCCGACATGGCATACAATATATTCCTTTGACTAGTTGGGATCCTACTACAAAGAGAGGGTTTTGGGTTTAATTTGCTGTCCTTTCTGCCACTTGGCAGTAATGTTTTTAGCTTTTTAAAAACAGATTGGATGCATTCATGTGACCCCACGTGTTCCAAGGAGCAGTGAAATAACTTCTCCAGTACCATCGGTACCATCATTCACTGTCTGAAGAGATTCAGTCCCTTCCTTTCAGTGCTTACAGTAACAGGGAGCCACTGTTGTGCTCATAACATTTACCCAACAAAATCCAAAGAGTTGAGCTTAGCCCTTCTCACCCTTTGTGCTGCTTCTACCAGGAGTGTTCAGGGTGTAGATAACCTACAGGCAAACAACCATTCAGCTGTCTATTTATTATATTTCTTTCAAGGCTGAGTTTGCTGTTACCTGTTCCTTTGAAACAGGACACACTGGCTTGCTATCCCTTTATACATTCCTTCCCCTATGCGTCTTTCAGGTCTGGGGCAAATGTTAGTCTTTCTTAAGGTCTTCATAAAACCTCTTCTTTTTATGTGCTCGTTTAGCACATTAGGTAATCTAATATTGACTTCGTCTTTGGTGTCTCCGTTTCCACCCACTGAAACAATAGAAGAGTTTACACTTCAAAGCTGCTCTTTGTAACAACTGACAAGTGTGTGCCCATACAAGTCATCCATTCTGGTTTTGGTAGAAAGGGAATAATGGTGAAAAAGAGAATGCCCATATGTTTTCTTCATAATAGCAATCAAAATAAAAACCTGGTCCTCTCATACCACTTTTTCAGAGAGACTGTTCTCTGTAGGGGAGCTGTGTCTGTGATAGATCTGCAGGTGGGGGTGAAAAAGTCCTTGAAGCTGGGCATTAGGAGGGCTGCAGGAATGCATGGGTGAAGGGAAAATCGAAAACCAAAGGTGCCTAATTTGTTGCACATATGGGAGAATAAACATTTTGTTGTATAAGAAGGGAATATTAATTATTAGGCTACTTCAGGAAAGTGAGGACTTCCAGAGAGAAATAACAACTGGCTCGTGTTTATTTCTCCAGAGTCTCACTGAGGTCAGAGAAGTGCCAGTCCATCTCTCTTTTGCTGTGCTGTGTGTTTGCATCCTAAGGATTGGAAAAAAATTTGGAAAGGGTGAGGTGAGAAAAGAATGTGTATAAAACACAATAAAATTGCTGTGAGGAAAGATGAGTTCCTACAAAAATAGTTTTTGTTATTGCCATGGTGGTGCATTCTTTGATAATACAAAACATACCATAGAAAATCCTGTCATCTTTGATTTGCCTTTAACACTGTTTAGCAATACAGAAATCACTGCAGTCTACTGTAGTGTAATTTCCCACTCTGGAATTTGACTAGGAAATTGGTTGTAACTTTATATAGGCAAGGAGCCACACTGACCACCATGCAAAATCCTTCATCTCCTACATGCTCCACCAGAAAAATAAAGGAAGTTAAGTTTATTGCAACTGCCGAAGTTGAAGCAACTATTTCTCCCTTGTGGCATGGGCACATGTTTATGGCATGTCCAAAAATTCTGGGGACGTTTCTTAAACAATAGTAATTTATTTGGCACCATGTTTAAGACTAGCTTACAGTTTCAGCACGTACCTGGGAGACAGAGGAGTACAGGAGTGAGATCCCTTCACTAGACAGGAAGGAAATCAGGAACTCCTTCGTTTGCCAAGGGCACTGGAGGAAGCAGTGTAGCTACACCCAAAGAGGCTGACAACTTTGTATTTTATGTTCAAGTATGATGCTATTACACAGCACATTCATTTCAGGACTTTTTGTTTTAATGCAACTTAAGGTGCAAGAAAAATAAATCCACAAAATTACTAGATTGTACTTACTTTCAGAAGAAACCTGCCACAAACTTGATAAGAAAGGTACATATAGTATTTATGTTTTCAATAGTCTTTCTTACTTTAATTCTGTTTAAAACAGAATTCTGTAATAATTGCAATGACCATCATTTGTGGTACAATCTTTTACACCTTTTCTTCCTTTTTCCTGTTAGTTTCCCTGATTGCAACAATGTGTGTATTCATTTAAGGGATATTTTTACTATACTATGAACATACACATTTTTATGTGACTTTAAACATATTAGAGAGTCGATACTGTGAAATTCACTTTGAATGCAATTTAATATGGAGAAGACTCAAACGTATAAATGCAAATTTATTATGAACACCTTTCCTGCTACCAATACTAGCACAGCATTATGAGAGCTTCTATGTAGTAAATCAACAACATCTCAGCCAGAACCAATACAGCGACACATGAATGAAAAAAAATATCTCCAAATAAAATGGAAACTCTTGGAGGGTTTCTTACCACTTTGGCAAAGCAGACTTTCTCAAAGTGACCATAAGTGCCTACAAAGCAATAGAGACAGGGCAAAATAAAATACAGAAGCTTCAAACTTCATTCTCTTTATTTTGTCTGTAGAAAATATTTTAACTACATTTTCATACTTTTTCAAAGCCATTGCTTGTCCTCTCTCTTTACCTCAAGGTTCTAGGGAGTTACTCTGTTAAGATCATGTTAGGTAGGCTCTTTCAATCTGTCAGCTTTGCTGTAAATTCATTGTCAAATATTAAGGTTTAATTTGAAACCATAATACCAAATTTCAGCATTAGATTAATCACCCACTAAAGGAACAAAAGAAAGTCCCAGATCATACTAAAGAGAAATAATGATTTTGTAAAGTACTAGATTATATATAATGGAATAAATAGTTCCTGGTTTGGGGCTTTTCCTTAACTACCATTACACAGATCCTTTAAATGAAGCTCCACCTGAGTATCTTTGAAGATTTTCTGAAATAGATTTATTAGGATGTAGAAAAGTGTATGAGGAAAGAGACAAAACAATTACATAAGAAAAATAAGAGAGGCTTGTGGGCAAACTAGTAGGAAAGAATAAAATTGTTCAGTGTTACTCTGAGAACTAAGAGTTTCTGACCACTGAAATCCAAAAATTACCTTTCTGTGCAGTATGGCACTCAATAATTTTTCCTTAAAACTCTACCAATGTAAACAATTCATAAATACAGTAATTTGATATTATGGAAATTTGTATTTATGTATATTGTGTGGCTTTACATCAATATTTATATTTATGTAAAATATATTTTATAACACTATTTGTATCAATATTTCTTACTTGTATAGACTGTTCTTTTTAGCAAATATTGGGTATTTCTGGCAGTTCTGGATGTGCCTGTGTCTCTCTGGCTCTAGACTTGCCCTAAACATGTTCGTTCTGTGTTGTGCAATGAATAGGCTTACTCAGTCCTCTCTCTCTCTCCCCTCCCTGGTCACACACACAGAAATTTATTTTCCTTGGAAGAGAAACTCCAGGGTAATGGAGATGCTGCACCATATTCCAACAGGTCTGCTCTGGCAGACAGAACTGCAATCAAAGGTCTGGTCAGATGTCTTTAGGAAGTCCTAATTAATATGATTGTTTTTTGTCTGGTGCCAATTAAATCAGCTGTGATTATCAAAGTAGTTTCCTCATATAATTTTGCTATCTTTTGATGGTAAATTGTTTAGCTAAATAAATGTATTGATTTCATTTCTTAATTTGAAATACCAAGGAAATCTTTTTCCTCCAGTTCTCTCTCAGCATTTTTTGTTCTACAATTTTAAACTTCCACTGGGTGGCATCGTTTCTCCCATAAAAATGTCTAGTATATGTGATTCTGCAGCAAACTTGGAGCTTTGAGCTTCCCTGCCACAACTATGGCTAACACACTGATGGCATAAATGGTAAGAAAATGCTCCCCATGAAGTATGTGCCTTCCATCTATTTATGGCTGTGTGCAGATGGTCTCTGCCTTGAGTATTTTAAGACCACTGTGCTGAGAAGAATTGCTAGGTAGGTTTGTTTCGTTTTCTCCTTTTACACCCAACATATCTGGGGAAAGAAGCACAACTCAACATAATTTATTTGTATAGGACAGATTGTATTTATGAAGTTTTCTCTGGAGATGACAGTATTACTGAAAATGGAAACAAAGAAAAAATGTAAGAACTGTGCTGTTCAAGGACCAAACAATAGGCTTTTGACACTCTTTCTAATAGATTTACAGATCACAGCTGGTTGAAAAATGCAATAAAAAAGAGTATTCACCCCCCCCAAAAAAAAAAAAAATTAAGGGAGTAACAAGGGTCTTCTGCCTTGAATTGTTTGTAGAACTTGAAACTAAATTGTGAAAATGTGTCTGTCTTTTCATCAGTTAGAGCAAGCAACATTCTGTGCCTAAATCTAGTTTTTGTGAATATTCTTAACTTGAATACTAAGAGTTGATTCTGACGAGATGCCTACTTTTCTGCAAAGTAACAATACAATATTTTTGACATGAAGTTCCTACTTGACGAGAGGGAACCGAAATTTTTAAGTTCACTGTTGGCATGTTCCAGGGCAGCATGCTGGCATGAAATATGTACTGTTCTAGACCTCTTTAAAAGCCAGCAATTGCCTGAAAGTTATTTGAGTGTCAAATGTACCTCTAAATTTGTCAGTGAAACCTGGTGAAGTGCTCCTTGACATTGTGCACAACCAGAAATTTGGTATTTCCTGGTTTGCTTCCTGGCCTTGGGATAGCTCACGAGACATTTTGAGCAGACAAAAAGACAATTTCTGGTGTGTAGTTTTGAGTGGCATCCATCATCTCATTTCTAATTATTAAGGATAATTTCTTTCTCCATACTTTGCAATTACTGATGGCATGGTCCGTCCCCATTCGCCCCTCTTCCTCCCCGTTCCCAGTGTTTTATCCAAATCTATTGTAAGGGCAACAGCAGTCCAGTTCTCCAAAGCTAGAGATGAAAATGTTCAGACAATTGGAAACAAAACAAGCAAACAAAACCTCTTGTGAATTTTCTTAATCATGTGTAGCACCACGCAGTCTGAAAATCTGGAGAAACTGAGTTTTAATTGCATATGTACTTTACCACTGATACACCCATTCGATTGTAGCTGTTTGTGGTTCAGGATGGTGTTTCAGATGAGATGGGTAGAAAAGCAGTGAGTGAATACCATTGTTAAATGTTCCCTATCTGTGGATGGCTGCTCAGAAACTAAATTCGTCCGTAAATGTAGCACACTAATGCCAGATAACTGTTTTATTGCCAAGAAATTGGCATCTTTAATCTGAAAACTTGGTAAGAAATATTCTCTTTAATGACTTACTTCTTTATCTCCTTCAATTCGTAGAAGACTTTAATGGATTTGCAGAAAAATGTCACGATATGGAAATCAACTCTGAAACTTGACAAAATGTGATAGTTGTCTTGAAATCCATTCAGACCTTTTAAGAACTGTCAAAGATTTCACCCTAAATTTAGGTGGTTTAGGACGATAATGCTACTATCTCCTTTAACATGTAGTGCCAAGTTGTGGGGAAACAAATATGCCATGTTTCTCTGCATGGATATCAGTCTTTGGAGGAAAAAATGAAGCTTTCTTCTGATTTCTGAAGAAGTCTGTAGGAGCTGCAGGTGCTGTACATTTTTAAAATTCAGACAAGTTTACATAACAATCAGAGGAAGATAAACCTGCTAAGCATTTTTACTGAATGAATTTGAAATATGGTCGTATTTCTGAAGAAATGAAACAATTGTTATATTATAGAACCTAGGAAGCAACATAGATGTGATACATAGAGAATATGAAAAGAATAGTAAATTAGTAAATTAGATCTTCATACAGGTAAATATTACCACGGTGAAAGGTTAGAAGAAGGGATCAGTCCACACAATACCCAGATTATTTTTAATACATTAGTACAAAATTAAATGCCTGATTTGTGGAACAGAGATCAGAAGGACATCCCAAATTTAGGCACAGGGTGAATTTTTAAAGTGACTAGATAACGTGCAGACTAAAAAGGCCTATAGTTAGGTAATTTATTGTTGGGGAGATAAATTTTTCCTTCTTTGCTGCTGCTAGATGTCAACTGCTATCAAAAGAACAAATTATGATGACTGAATCCTTAGGTCTTGTCCAGTGTGGAAGTTACATTTTGCTTCCTAAATAGTTTTTTTAAGTCAGAAAGTACATTTATTCCACTTCAGGTCAGCATCTATGGGTCATGGAAATGAAGGAAACAGGTAAAAAAACATGTAAATTAAGCTGATCTTACATAAATGATTCTGTGATACCTTGCCAACTGCTATATAAATATCCATGCAATCTGTTCTTTGTGTCTCATTATTGCACAGAAGTGTGTTCAGGAATCAGGCTATAAACCTTCTATCCTTCTCTGAGAGAGTATCCTCATGACTAAGCTGTTAAAGCTGTGGGGTTTTGTTTTTTTTGTTTGGTTGGTTGGTTTTGGTTTGTTTTGTTTTTTTTTTTTTTACTTTTTATGTATTTTTCTTTCCTCTTGCAGTGTAGCTAAATGGAATACTTATGGATGATTTTCAAAACTACCCTTAGGACATTTTGCCAATAAAGGGAATTGACTGGCTAACCAGGCCTGGATTTTATAATTTGAAAAATCTGTATTGTATTGTTTTAATTTTTTGTCAACTGCCTCATGTACCTCAAGGTTTTCATGTACTTTCATCTGGCTCTGTTTCAAAGAGGGTGAATCTTCCAAGTGGATATGATCATTCTCTAACATGTTGAAGGTTACTCGTATCAGTCTTTGACAAGATTTTCTTTCTACTTGCCTAGATTGCAACAAGTTTTCATGACATTTTAGTTTTGATGTCCTGCAAATATGGTGTATGCTTAATGAACTCCATTCTGTTTTCTTAGAGTATTTCCTCAATACCTAATTTTTCTGTTCAGTTAAAATAAAATGAGAAAACCACTAGTTTTGTGACGGTTCATTGTGACTTTATATGGTCAGGTCTCTGTTTTCAGAGGCCTTACCAAAAATTCTGTTAGCTTGTACAAATCTAGTTGAAGAAGGTGTCTGTCTGGATCCAAGTACTTGGATAGGGTTGCTGAACTGGGACTCAGAACTGGTGCTTAAAATTGAAAGACGTATTTGTCACCCTTTCTTGCATTTAAATTAATTTAACTAATTCTCTCTGACAGCTAAAATCCAAATCACCAGCTGAAATGTAGATAGCTGCATTAGGCCATGCTGCAGTCCTAGTCAAATATATTTTGTTTAATGTTTTCCACTTACGGGTTTTTTTTTTTTGATTTGGGTATACAACTTTGCAGAGTGAACCTCCACAGGTTCAGAAAACTCTTGAATATGTAACCAATAGTTGAACATATGGCCCATGATATCATTCTGTTGCTGCAATAAAAGTATGTTCCTTCTCATATATTTCATTCGGAGTGGTAGAACTGCTGTTTCCTGTGGCTGAATTATTCATAAATTTTCTCTGGCTTTTCCAAATTTCAGGTATTTATCTAGTCATATTCCCTCTCATCATGTTGGTCAACTGCAGTATCCTGGAGTCTCCTAAGAAATCTGAACCACGATCATGTCATCTTACAGATCCTGAGGACATTCTCCTTCCTGAGAAACTTTCTTTCCATTTGACATGATCGTCTTTATCAAAGAGTGCAGAAATCATTTATCCTTAATGCTGCTCCTGATCCTGTGTGGCTAAAGCTTAATGTGAATTGAGGCAATCATCCAGGAAGTCAGTGCTGCCCCTCTCCTGCACTCCCTTCAGCCCCTCGCACTGTTTTCTGTACTCCATGTCTTCACTTTGTTTGAAGTATCAGTCCAGCAGTTCCGATGCCTGTGGCAGAGCTCCCTGAACCAGGGATTGCAGCTGGTTGCACTTAACATCCTGCCCTGCACTGGGCTCTTTGGCTGTTCCCTATGACAGAAAACTTTTTTTCTAGGAATTCTTCCTAGAATTTCTAGGATACAAATATCTGAGCACTATTGTATAATTATCCCTAAACTATTTTTAAAATCCTGAATACCCAGGAAAATACTTATCTCTTTAGCATGTTAGCTGAGATAAGGTGGAAAGCTTTTCCTTGGCCCCATGGCTGAAAGATCCAAAGCCTTTACCAAGGCCTGAACACCTAGATCTTTTCCTTGGTTGTTTCAGCAGAACCAATTTATTTCATTCTTGTAAAAGCCTATTCTGTAATTACTTGGATAAGTCTTTGTAGAGTTTGGTTTCAATTTATAGATCAAGTTTGATTCATAAAATGGTATTTTTAATGCTGCCGATTGAGTGGTTTGGCATTATTAAAATCTGGTGTTTTTTTAACTTACATAGCTGCTATTCTGTAATCGTAATAGACAACACAGGAAAAAAAATCCAACAAAATAAAACAACATAATTTTGTTCCTAACTTTCTTGCTGGAATCTGGAAAATTGTGGACTCTAATTCAGAACAGCTGGTTCCAAATATGTCAAGTTTTGATTGATTGCATTACCATTGAATAATATTAAAATAAATGGCTTATCTCAAAAGAAACAAAGCAATCTGGTACCTTATTTGGTAAACAGTCTTATGTCTCTGAAGGCTAGAATTAGATTCAGCCTTAAAATAAATATTTAAGATCCCAACAACATTTTTAATGATTTTAGTTTTAGAACATGCTCAGAGCTCTCATGCTGATTCTTTTGTTTAAAGAGCACTAGCTCTAGTTTCATCCATGAGTGCTGTGGCATGCCTCTTCTGGTTTTTGCTAAACAAGGATAATAAAGAATTGATAGACACTACATTAATATCCAAAAATAACTTTTTCTTGTCATTACATGGGCTTTTGCATTGACCTTTATTAGACAATATTTTTTTATGTTTAAAAAGCTCAATAAGTTTTAACTGATAAAAATCAGATCAAGTTCAGCCTATTGGTTTTCCTGAATCTGTGCCAGCTGTATGAGCTGAATCATTCTGGTTTGAGTTATTCACAAATAAATAACTGGCAACAGCATTTAGATTTAGTTGGATGACTAAAACAGTGAAAGTGCTTTAGAAAGACACCAGTACACTGTTCTTCAAAGCTCTGTTTAAGGCTTGTGAATTAGGTCCCATGTGTGAAAGGAGGAAAGTTAGAAAAAAAAGAAACTTCGAATTTTTCAGTCCCAGGTTCAGAATAGGAGGGAGGGGATACTCAAGATGGAGGAGCTTTAGGGAAAGTGTATTTTAGATGATGATCTCATGACAAACCATCCTGAACTGCTTTGGTTTGTCTTTGTGGGGAAGGGCATCAGCTTTTGCATCCCTGATAGGGGTGTTTTGTTAAAGATTAGAGCTGTGCAGGTTTCCTTTCAATAAAAATTATTTAATTGGAAAAAGGTTTTAATTTTAATTTTTTTAAGAACTGTTCATCTTCCATTTCATCAAACACTACTTGAAATATTTTTGAATCCTATAGGTAAAAGACTTAAAACATGTTAGGCTTCTTTCTTATTGCTTCACACGCTCTTCTTTCCCACCTTTAAAAAAAATTAAATTAAAAAAATGCCTCTATGTTGTCATACTGTTGCCTGTCTTTCTTCCATCATAAATGTTTTCTGTCAGGGTAATTTTTTTTCCCTCCTTCTACTGATATGTGTTGTTCTTATAGATTAGCTAGGTAAAGTCTGTATTTATAAGCTCTTTTTGAAAGGAACTCCTTGCAAAGAACAGTATGGAGCAATAGCAGGGTATTTTTGTGAGTGTCGGGAGCTCCAGGGATTAACCTGGTTTCCATTTGAGAACCTGCCCTAGCAGCAGTGCAACCATGCTAGTACAGTCCTGTCTGAAGTTAATAAATCCTGGCAGTTTCAACCAATCTGACACTTGTCTATGGTATCCCCACTCTCCAGCCCAGAGACACCACTCAAGGATAATTCAGAGGTGGCTTGACATTAGATGCAATCTTTCTTGCCACATCTGTATGAAGCTTTCTTCTCTGTGTCTTGCTCTGACAGATAACGCTTTGCTAGTCTCTTGCTTCTGCAGGTGACTCTTGCTGGTCTCTCCTAGAGAGTTATTTTGGCTTTGCAAATTTCAGATCCATGAACTTCAGTGAAACATGAGTAATATTTTAAAACTCATCATAAAAATATGGAATAGTCATCACTGAACTCAGCCTTTGGTTATCAAGTTTATTTGTGGTACGGATTTTAACCATGTCCCAGATGCAGAGCTGGTGTCCCAGCCTGTTTCTAGCTGTACTTTCCAGTGAAGTTGTTTGGATTTCAGCACCGTTGTGGTTACAGCTTTAGCCTGGCTGTTCCGTGAGCTGGTTCCATTCTCATCCAGAGAAAGACACTGCAGAGGTTGGCTTTGCCAGTGCAGAAAGGTTCTGCATGGGTTCAGCTTGGTTGCATGGGGCTCTAGCAGGTCAGTCTTGGCATCAGCCCTGCTGGACATTCAGATGAGACTCGTTCTGCAAGAGACCTCTGTGCTCATGTCCCTTGGTGTTTAGGTTCCCAGGAGGCTTATTTACTCATGACCTCCATTGTGTGAATGTCTCAGCCAGCCCTAGTCTGAGATTCTGCACAAACTAATAAATACTGCCTTGAATACCAGGCAGCATGAAGAAGAGCCACAAGGACTTCTCTACAACACTTATTTCCAAGCAGCAATGTTTAGCCAGCGCTAACACCAAAATAATCAGCTCAGCTTAAACCACTTCCATGTAAGAGTTACTCTGAGGCACCCATGTCATGCTATCCATAACCTTCCTTTTAGACACCATGTTTTCAAAGCTTTTCTCTTCATAATTTGAGTAATGGAACCCTTATTACTCTAGATAATAAGAGGTCATTGCTTGTCTCAATACAGACACAAAAATAAAATATTTGCCGTTTTAGGAAGGATTTTGTAAATATCAAACATTTCCTGTGCAAGGCAATGCAGTTTTTAAAAGAAAACACTGAACAAGCAAAAAGAGTAAACCTGATTCCACTGAGGGAGAATCTGTCTGTGAGAAATCTCTACAGCAGACTGAAATCTAGCTGCTGTTAGTTTATTTGTTGGAAGAAAACCAGACCATCATTTTGCCCACTTCCCAGAAGAGAGTGTCTGTGGGTGTTCTCTTTTCTTTCTCACCAGTAACAGATGAGATCTTGCAATAAGACCTGACTGCTAGAGAGACTACCTCAAGAAGCTATTGTCATGGAAAACAATGACATCAGTCCAAGATCTGTGCTGTTGCTCTTGCACTCTTCCTGTGGTGCAACATCAGTAAAGAATAGTTATTTGTTTCTTGGAACAAGAAATAAGCAGAATTTCTAACGCTTTGCTGGATTGTTTTGCTTCCCTAAAGCCTTCTTTACCCTAACCTCTAATTATGTTTCTCCTGTGTAAACATGGATAGGAGAAAAAAAAATTATTACAAATATTGAGTTCTCCAGAAATATGTGGTATGAAGATGATGTAAAGTGACTTCTCCTACTTGTATGTGTGTATCCCAAAATAAAGTATTCCTCTATTTTGGACAGAGGTATGTAAATTTATGATTTAATATAATATAATATGAATCTTTTATCCCATGCGACAGGGAGCCAGCACTGTGATTTTGACTGCTAAAGGAAACCTGGATTCATGAGTCTTTGTAGCACTCCTTATAATAGCTGAATACCTGACATGAGCAGGTAAATTCATTCAGTTCCTGTCTTGGGTCAATTATGAATCCGTTAAATAAAAACACACAATCTAAACTGGGTTTCTATTCCTGATGTAGTATATTCTGCTTCCTCCCGGTAAAAAAAGGTGGCTTCAATGGATCATTGCTATTAATCCTCAGGAAGCTGGCCACTTTCTGCTCTAGTGGTACTGTCCTTAGTTGGTTATCACTGCCCACCACCTGGAGGTTACAACCTCTACAGGTTCCTGCAAGAGTATGTGCAAGGGTGCTCCTTTCTCCCTTGGTAGTCAAGTAGGTTATCTGAAACCACCTTTGCTGGTGGATTAAACTGAACTGGCCCACTTTGCCAGAAGTGAAAAACGATAACTTATGTCCTTGTATCAGCAGACTTAGGAGGCTGGTGACAAATACTAGCATAACACTACTTCTTGTACCCCGATGTCACAAAGCAGTTATCCTTCTGGGTACTTTGATACAACCTTACCCCTCTCTCTGTGGAGCCTGTGATCCTAGAAAGTGCAGTTATTAGCAAGTCAGCAGAGAGTAAAGCAGTTTTTACCATAAGAAAGAATGTAATAGAATGAAAATGCGTATAGTGACTTAAGTACAATTTAAATACATAAGGACAATGGATATGGTGTGGAAGGTGAAGAGTCAGATGCAGGCTCATCCGCCGGAGGAGGACATGCTGGCTTTTTGGTGGCCAAGATTTTCAGTGGCTGTCACAGCTTGCTAACTGTCATCATTGCCTCCTTTTTCCATCTTTCATCCTTGATAGATAACTCAAATTCACTCAAATTAGAAAAAGGTGATGACTATGATGAAAATGTAACCATTCAAAAGTAGGCAGCAAGGCAGAAAATATTAGTTCAGGCTTTCAGCCTCACAAAAGTGACCAAGTTTGACAGACACAAAGTCACAAATTCTAGCCCCCAGAAAGCCAGCATCTCCTCCAGCTGACAAACCTGATGATCTTACTGGCTTCTTTTCAGTAGCTATGTTCTTGTCACTGTCATCATCTTCCTGAGATCAATTAAGGTCATTCATGCATGAAGGATGGAAAAATTAGAGGGTAAATGGTGGTGGGCAGAGAAGGCTGTTAAACAATTAGTGATGTAACTCTGAAAAGCAGCAGTGAAGAGTGTTGTTGTGCTTTATATTGAGGAAGTGGTATAAAACATTCTGGGGTTGGTCTGCATTCAGCAAAAAAGGCAAAGTCTTTCCTATGGCAACTGTGGTGGGAAGGCTACGCCTATCATAAGCTCTCCATAATGTACTAATACCAGATTTTTTACCACGAAAGTCATGTTCTTCCTTCACTGACCCTTAGAATAAGCTGTAGTGTCATTATATAGCCACAGGCTTTTCATCCAGCAGCACTCCTGCTTCCTTTGGTGCATCGGATGAACGATGCTCACTTAATGAACAATAATCCAGTACTGTTCTCCCTTTGATACTCAGTGTGTGGCCCTCCAAATGATTTAATACATATTGTTTTGAAGACGGAGCTATGAATTCTCTTAGGAGTTTTTCTCACTACAGTGCATGCATGTGTTCCACCAAGTGAATTATTTCACCGTTGTTGTAGAGGAGGGGCTGTTCCACACAAAGGGTACATTTCAAAATACCTGCTGATTTTGGTTGCCTAATCTGAGGCGTGCTGGATCTGGTTTGTTCAAGGCACTTGCAATGAGTAGCCCTTAATATGCAAAAATGTGGATGTGATTACTCTCACTGAGAGTTCTCAAGGCTTTTGCAAGTAACAGCCTGAGATGCCCGGGCAGGTACGCAGAAAATTAGGAAACATACGGTTGCAACCATTAAATGTAGTGGAATTCAATTCTTCATGGTAGTATGAACTGAGGCATCTTTTCTCTTCCAGAATCCCTGTATCTTACACGCTGTCATTACACACCAGCAGTAAAACACGGGAATTCTGAGAGCAGAAGTGTCCTTGCCTCCACAAACTGCTCATGCCTTGAGACAAGGGCTGTGAACAGATTAGAGGGATGAGAAGAGAAGATGTGGGGAAAAGGGGCAGGAGGCCACAGTGCAGAGTTCTGAGGTCCCTTTGACACAATGGAAAGCCACTGCATGTAGTCAAGTTCTAAAGACCAACACAATTCAAAACAGGAGGCAACCAAGCTATGGGTGTGAGGTGACTGTCTGCAGTTGTGTGTTTCACATCTTCCAGCAGTGTCAGCTGCTGGAAGTGGGCCCTGGTCAAGTCACCAGGTGAGCAACTAGCTGAAGGAACAACAGAGGAGCTGAGCACACAGTGGCATCAGAAAGGATGATCAGAAGATAGGACCTTTGTAAAGAGAACAAGATCCCAAGCCCCACATTGTGGAGGGAGGAATAATAGGACCAGTAGTCCTTGGGGTAGGCAGGAAAGGGGAGCTGGAAGACAGGCAAGGGGAGCAGAAAGATGTCTTCATAATCCAAGGGAAAATGGTCAGCAATCTGCTGTATCACTTAGACACACACAAGTTTATGGGCCTGAATGGGATCTGTTTACAAAAGCCGTCCTGCTTGACCTCCTGCTATGACCAGGTGACCCACTTAGTGGGTGAGAGAAAGGCTGTGGATGTTGTCTGTCTAGACTTTAGTAAAAAAGATGTAGTTCCTGGTGGACATGAGCCCCTGCAAGGGTGAAGGCTAACTGCACACTGACCAGTGTTAGCTAGAACATGGCAAGTAGGCTGAAGAAAGAGATTATTTCTCTTTACCTAGCACTGATGAAGCTACATCTGGACTTCTGTACCAAGTTTTGGACCTTCCAGCAGATATGTCAACACAAAAGGAAGTCTAGAGGGCTACTAAGGTAATTCAGGAAGATGGCACATATTACCACAGAATCATAGAATCACAGAATCACAGAATGGTTTGGACTGGAAGGGACCTAAAAGATCATCTAGCTCCAAACCCCATGCCATAGGCATACATTACGAGAGACTGAAGGAACCAGGTCTGTTCCGCTTGTGGAAAACGCTAAAGGAAAAGAAAGAGAAGGCTCTAATTGCAATCTCAAAGTACCGAAAAAGAGCTTGTAGAATGGACACAGACTCCATCATCATAGCACAGCAAAGGAACAAGAGGCAGCTGCCATATTGCAAGAGGGAAAATTAGTTACGTGAGAATAATTGGGTATCATGTAGAAAGGCTGTATAATTTCCATCCAAGGAGAATTTCAAAGTTCAGTGTTCTGAACAGCCTGACCTAATTTTGAAGCTACTGTACTTTCAGCAGATGATTGACTTCAAGAGTTTCTTTCCAAACTCTTTTTTCATTATTCACCTCTATTAGTTATCCAAGTTCTCATTTATTTTAATGTTATCTCCTTGTCGCTACAGAGCACACTTTTCTGTTCATATAAATCACATTTCATTGTTGCTCTGAGACTGAAGTTCTACTCTGACATTTCACTGTGAATGTTTATCTGGCTCTTAGTGCTTTGCCAGGGGATCATAGAGGAATGCCATGGTAGAAATAGAGCTGCCATATCACCTAGTACAGTTATCCATATTCAACAGCAGATAATGGCAAAGCCACTCTCTCCATACATTAACCAGATCTACCTCATTCTCAATTTGCAGGTCAATATGATAGGAATAAATAACTGTAACAGACTGTGGTTCTGATTATCTTGACAAAGTTCCTATAATTTTGTGTCTAATGGACACCTTTCCTCAGTGACACACTGAGTAAAGGCAGTTACTGCCCTGAAACTGAGTCTGCAGAGAGATGGACACGCTTGCAATTCTTCCATCAGTCAGTCCCACGATATGAGCAAAGATCCCCCACTATTAGGGGCAAAAGGTTTCTGGGTCACTCAGCATGAAACACTCTCTGAAAAGAGGAGTCATCTTGTGAAATGAAGTCAGAAATAAAATGATGTGGTGTGGGACTTTTGACTGAGCAACTAGCTGTTAACTTCCTTGAATCTCTCAAGGATAAGTGCCAGGTGGGTTCCACGCAAAGCTCATGGTTCTCAACTTGCTTCACTGGGTATTCTTCAGCACCTGTGAGCACAGTAACTGCTGGAAGCTTATCTTTTTGCCAAGGAAGAAAGCAATTCTGAGGCTGCAATTGTCTCCTGAACCTGACATCATTCAGTCTACGCAGTTTTTCACAGACAGTGCAAAAAGATTATATTTGAGAGCTGTAGTTTTCTCTTAGACTTAACCTAATGTGGTGCAAACTTGCAATGTCCCATAGGTCAGCTACCTTCAGCTCCAGTGAGACAGCAGGATAGAGGAGGTTCTGTGCCAAAAAGGACCAAGCAAGTTGGTTTTAATTTGGTCAGTTTTAACATAGATGCTTTCCTACTCTTCCATGTACATCAGTTACCATTGTGAGTCTGTGAAATCACACATTTCTATGAAGTCGTATGAGGGAAAAATGAAAGGAAACACAACTTTAAATAGTTTCTTTATAATTATATGGTCTACGTTATGAAAATAATCAAGAATAACATATAAAACCAGCGAGGGGTTATTTTCCCCTCAACGTTATGTTTCCAGTCTGCAATTTCTTTTCTCAAGGAAAAGGTGGTTTTAAGCATTTTTCTGTCCTAACCTATCAATAGATACCACAGACAAGAACAGTGTTGAGATTCTTAAGCCTGCACATATAACAAAGCTGGTAAATGCTTTTCTGAAACAGTGGGCTAGTAAATGACAGGCAAAACAGATGTCACACCATAAACACAGCACCAAAAGGCAGCGTGTGACTAGCACTTCTCAGTGATGACAATTCAGAAAATCATTAACGTGCAGGCAAATATTACAGGATGCACCATGAGATGTTCATACTGATTTTATGTATGTAATGGATGCACAGGTGCAGATTGACTGTGAGATAAGGGATTCTGACATTACATTAGCCATTAATATGTAGTAAAATGTCCTGATACGCAATTTTTTAGACTACTAGCCCTGCAAATTTTTAGTCTTTAAGCCCTAAAAAAAATCAGTAAGGCACCTCAGTAATTTACAGGTGGATGCAAAGATTTGGTATGGAATTGAATGTTTTCTCCTAGTTGTAAGCCTTCAGTAGAAAAATTAATTTCTCTGTCTGCAACACTGGAGCATGAGATCTGTTTTGGCTCCATCTAGAGATTCATTTACAAACTGACTGTGGTACAGTCACCTGCCATGTCCCTACAGGCTTTGTGTAAGCAACCAAAAGGTACATGGTGTTGAGTACCTACAGCTATTTTTAATGCTTAGGTTATTACTGTTTCTAAGCCATGTGCCCTGCCTTTTCCAGCCATTCCTAGAATGCAGACCCCACAAAAGGGCCTTGTTTTTTTCTGAAAGTGAACCTTCAGAAAGTGACCAGAACTTTGTCAGAGGTTATAGCTTGGCATGTGCTCTGATACTTCATATTCATCAGCATCCAAAACATAAATTGATTGCAGGATCTGTACTTCACTTGTGAAGGCTCCAGATGGATAATGGCAGCTTTTGGGCTAGGGGCTATTTTCGCTTCCCAACTGAGGCCTGCTCTGGATGCAATTCTAATGAAATTTCATGTAACAAATAGTAGTATTGTTGGACCTCAGTTTAAGCACAATTGCTTGAAATAAAATGGTTTCAACACACTAGGGCAATAGCCCTCAGCTATGTGTAACTTTGTGCAGGGCTGTTACCAAGAGGAACATTTCCACAGCATGTTACTGCAGGAGCCTTTCTGTCTGATAGAACTGTCACCACCATTCACTTTTGCATCTCAGTAGGGTCCTGAATGTCTTAAAGACCCAGAAGCCACTCATAGCACTTCTGTACTACAAATACACAGGTTTAAGTTCAGCACTTCAAGAGCAGACATTGCAGATGGATAAGTAAGAGGAGACCTTGGGAAAAATAATCTGTGGAGGGAGAATTTAATCATCCTGACTCCCAGACAGAGAAAAGACCTGCTTTTCTTCAGGGATGTATGGATTTTTCCTACAAATTTCCATCCATTTCCCATGTAGGACAACTGTTACCACTCACCTTTAGATATACTGTTAAAAAACATCACATAAAAAAAAAAATAGGAAGAAAAACTGAATATATTTATTTGGTTTATTTCAGAAGTAGCAGTTTATCATTGAAAAAAACCATTGTATTCACTTCAAAAGTTCCGCTTCTGAACAAAAGGTAGGAGAAGTTCATTCCCTTTGCGAAATTTTGGTTCAGGAAAACCCAGATTGAAAACATGAGAAGAAACTAAACGCAAGAATCAAAATTTGCATTCTGAAAAGCATAATTGAGGCAGAAATAGCCTCTTTTGCTCAATCATGCATGCTTTGTGAAACAAAAAAGAAAGTGAAAAGGGAGTGAACAAAACCAAGGCATTTAGCAATAAGTGGATTTAAAACTAACTGCATATCAATGTTTTTACTGAAACATGATTCACTAAGATTATTTTAAAGATCGCATGTATGTGCCATCACTTCATTTACAAGTTGCACTTATTTTAGTTTATAGTTTCTTCAGTACAACAACAGTCTTCCAACAAGCTCTAGTACAGCCTCCAGGACAAAAACTCTGCAAATTTATCTCAGGTCTTTGCTTGTTACTCTACAACCAATTGTTAATCTATATCCTTTGTATAGTGAAGTATCAATGGGCTTGATTTAAAAAAACATGTTAAGGGAAGGAATAGAAATTAAAGTGTTATTTCATTCTCATATTCTGTTTTTTTTTCACAGCTTTTCACAAAACACAGGGGTAAAACCTGCAAGAAATTAGGCAAATTTAAGTTAAAAAATTTAAGTAGTGGGTGATGTTCAAAAGAGGGTCTTGCTCATTTGAATAAATGAAAAAGTGCAGAGCTAAGAGGGAGTAGTCCAGGAATATTTCCCCTCTGCTGGTCCGGACCAACTGTCACTCCAGCTGAAAACTGCTGGCTCAGACCTGGCTCTGGACACATTGCCTTTGCAGATAGGTACCCAAACTGATATTTAAAGCATTACTACAAGCTCAGTCCTGCAGGACTACAGCAGCCAAAATTATCTCCTACAATTCTCCTACTGTGCCTGTCCAGAGTAAAGCATATTTTGGCAGGGCAAGGAATCTCTCTATTTAGATCAAGTCTAAATTTATTTAACATCCACGATAGATGTCTATAGACCAAAAGATAACTCGAGCCAGTAGGATAATTCAAACCATATGTAACGCTGAGTTCAAAAGAAAGCATAGCCATTACTCAGAAAAACTCAATTTGTCAGAAGTGTAGGTAATTTTTGCTGCATAATTATACATGTGAATTTGAACCCATCTCAGTCACAGAAAATTATTGAATATGCACAGACAACCTCATTGCAGCCTACAACTCCCTCATGAGGGGAAGAGGAAGGGCAGACACTGATCTCTTCTCTCTGGTGACCAGTGACAGGACCTGGGGGAATGGCCTTCAGTTGTGTCAGGGGAGGTTTATGCTCCCCTGATAGGAGCATATAAGGAGGTTCTTAGGAATTAGGATATTAGGAAAAGGTTCTTCCCCCAGAGGGTGGTTGGGCACTGGAACAGGCTCCCAGGGAAGTGGTCACAGCACCAAGCCTGGCAGAGTTCAAGAAGTGTTTGGACAATGCTGTCAGGCACATGGTGGCACTGGGGCATGGTGTTGTGCAGGGCCAGGAGCCGGACTCAATGATCCTTGTGGTTCCCTTCCAACTCAGGATACTATTCTATGATTCCATGATTATGCACTTTCGATTCTGATGGCTTCTCCCACAAAGTGTGTGTGTATGTGTATATTAGGAGACGATTTGTATAAAGAAAAGACTCACCTACTCTATTTCAGTAGTAGGAGGGCATATCAAAATTTTAAAAAAAGCATTTCAGGTTAAAAAAAAAGCACTTAAAATTAGAAAATTAGGATCAACACCAAAAAAAGTGCCAGTATTACTGGTTAAACATGTTCTCTTACAGTTCAGTTGTTAAATAATACCTGGCAAAAAGAAGCTTAAAAAAAGTCTATCTGTTTTTCAAACTAAAACTAGATATGCTTAGAGCCTTCCTTGAATCCCATTTTCCTACTTGTCTTGGCTCACTGTATCTTACTCTTTTTATCTTGGAGGCCTTGTTATAATGATATGTGAAATACAGTATTAGTATCGAAAATTAAACATGTATTGTGCTAAAATTATGAGGTACTACTGTGTTATTCTGTTCATGAGATATTTGGAGGGATCAGGACTTGAAATCTTCAATTGGATTTTATAGTGCAGTAAAGAGCATAATATTGTGGATAATAGCTGCCATCAGATATGTCAGTGAGGCAATCCTTGCACAGCTCCTAACAAAGTGCACCAAGAGTGGAAATGTGCCACGGGAAGAGCTCCATGACAGTGCTGCAGGGCCTGGGCAGCACACACTCACCAGGAGACATCCAATACTCCAGGCAGACTCCAAGGACTAGTTAAGTTGTTTGACACACCTCTGGCTGCCAGAGCAACTCAGGATGGGAAGCATGTAAAGCATGTGGCATGCTGGCTAGTTAAACTGGATTTACAGCCCCTCTGGACTGCCAAAACAGTGCTAAGCAAGTGAAGAGTTACACTGCTGCTTACACCTCCCTCTGCTCCCTTTTCCTCCTCTACCAGAGACTTAACTTTGCATGTGACTTCCTCCCCATATACATCCCATGGCTCTGATTGCACACGCCCTTATTTCTCATTGTTTTCCTCCAAGTACCTATTTATTTCATCATGAAAGATATTTGCTGCAATTAATACTTTATATGGAGAAATACTTAGCAGTATTCAGACTGCAAAAACATGCAAAAGCAGATTTTTTTTTCCTTAGAAAAATAAATCAGGGAATATTGTTTACAGCTCAGGACTTTGAAAATTTGCTCTCATTTGCAAGATGGCCAAGGTCACAAGTATTCAGTTGTCACTGATTAGGCTAGAAATGGCTGGTGTCATCATCTACAGACAGACTAAAAACTATGCGTAGAAAATAGTTTCTGAACATCCTGGTTCTTAGCACTTGCACTTCATGAGCACAGTACTTCAGTTTTCAGATCTTTCACTCATGAAAAACTGCAACATGTAAGAATTTATTTACATGTAAATCTGCATGTTTTGGGGATCTAAAATGCCTGGACTAGTCTGTTGTAGTACAAATGCTTTTAGAAAAAAATCAAGTGTGCCAAGAATGGGAACAATCCAAGAGAGAGTGGACGTAATCATGCAAAAGATCCATGAAGACAAATTCTCACTACGACTTAAACCAGACAAAACTAGTTAAGCAGAACATTTTGCCTGGGATTTGGGAGATTAGGATTTTTGTTCCCTTCTAAGCTTGACTGTTTTCAGAGTCGTATCTGTCTGCTCTGCAGTTTCCTAAACTAAAATTGTGATCTTCTGCCTGCCTTAGACTTTTGGTGCAGCTTCAATAGGAGCAACATGCTGAGATTTTCTCACCTATGGTTCTGTGGAAAGGACAATCTTCTGAAAAATGGGACATGGGAGGAATGGTTTGAACAAACCCATTGCCTCAGTGTAAGCACGCCTGTTATAGGAAGCAGGAACACCATTCTGCTTGCTGGGGACTCAACACAGAGAGTAAGTGCTACTCATTTCTTGAAACAGCACATGGGTCCCAGCTCTTAGGAGAGAGCTGCCACATCTGGATTCCAAACAGGCAGAAGCAGCAAAGCTCATGTGAAGCCCTACCATCTCTCTCCTGAGCCCTGTTTATGCTGAGGTTTGGGTAATCTGCTGCTTTGTGCACTACGCTTGGACTTTGTCGTGCAAGTTCCCTTGTGAAGCACGTAACACCCACCATCACCATCCTGAATGTCACTCTGGGTGGCCAGACACCTTAAAACAAGGCTCTCACTTGTATCTCTCAAGTACCTGAAGGGCCTGCATTAAGTAACTTCTGCTGAGCAAGAGAGGCACCAGGACTGCCCTTAACAAATCTCTTAGAAGTACAGCACACGCTTTAAAGAAAGAAAAACCCCAAGCTTCTATTTAGAAATGACCACTAACAAAGAATCTGGCACACCACTGGTTAAGTGTTGCAGTGTCTAATTATGTTCCATTAAAATTGTTTGATTAAAGCCCAACATCTTTTTGGATTCAGTTTCAAGACATTTTCATCCTATTATAGCTTTGTTAGATCAAAGAATTCTCTATTATCAAACTACTTTTCTTCATGGAGGCAATTATAGGTAGATACTCATTTTGTAACCATGTCTGCCTTTAAAGCAAGCTCTGAGAGTATTATGAGGCATGTGCTTGATTTTTGGCACAAGAACTGGATACAGTATTTGGCACTTGTGTAAGCACTACTGGAACAAAAGTAATATTGCCTCCCCCATAACATTTGATATTCTCTTTTTAAAGCATCCAAGAATTGCATTTGGCCAAGTGGGGGCTCATGTTCAGCTGACTATCCATCATGTCTCCTAACTTTCACTCGAAACACTGATCCTTGGGATGGGCTCCCATTCCATTTCCAGATGTATGACTTTACACTTGGTGATAGTGAAACAGGCTGTATGAGCTGGACACCGGCAAAGAAAGGCGCATCAATTAACTGTAAAGTGTATAAACCTTAGCATGCCTGAAAAATTTGTGAGTTGTTAGCATTTCAGTCTCCTTTTGCTTCTCCAATAGCTATTAGGTAAAGCTTCTGGCTTCAGTTCTGAGGAACTAACAGGAAGATGTTGGTCATTCTGAAAGGGGAGAGGAGTTCACAGAAATTTTATTTCAGAACGTGTCAGCAGCTGGCAGTTCTGGATGGTGAGAAAGTAATAACATGTTTCCAAGAACCTGAACTTTATCATAGAAAGTTGACAAAGGATCTGAATTATTTTTTGTTTCAGGATTGTCTTTATCTGCTACATTTTTAATTTAAATTGCCTCATAAATGCTCTAAAATGCATGCATTGAGTAAGTGGATTGTGCCACATTTCCAGTGCAAATTCTGACCTTAGCTATCAGACTGTGAGCTGTTTCTGTAAACACCTACTATGGGACATGCCTGAACAGCAACACCAAAAATCCTGAAAGCTATGCTACAAAAGGTAACCAATTACACTAAATTAGTGGCTTAAACACAGCTACAATTTAGTATTAGTTTCCACACTATGTACTAATATTTTGCTGCTGTTATCTGAAAGAGGATTTCACAGGGGTGCAAGAAAAATGAGTTGCTTAAGTACCATGAACACCAAATTAACTTTCTCCTCACTAATGCTTTAGTCCATGTATTTCTTTAAACAACATCTGGGACCTGTATGGCCCTCTTATCAGACAAAGCCCTACAGCACTAATTAATTTAATGAGCTAATATTTTATTCTCTATACCTATCACACCATGTCTGCTATTTATTTGTATGGCTTCATTATGTTCACAAAATGCTTTTCTGTTAATATACTAGAACGTGTGTGAGTCCAAGGAAAATAACTGAAAATGCTGTAGGGAAGTAGTGGACAAACTACCAACGGAAACAAAAGAACAGGGATACCAGAATCAACAGATTTTTCTCAGGTACATCCCCCCTAAAATGCAAAATTCATCCCTCATTGGTGCAATTCTAAACTGAAGACTGCACTCTTACAAAATCAATTCCATTAGTTATGCAAAGTGATTATCATTTTCACTGTAATAATTTTTCCCTTCATCCGGCAATTTATGAAAATGCCTTTTTTCCTTGTAAAACATCACTTTATGAAGATGCCTAATTAAATACTTTTATGGTTTCCAACTCATTCACTCATTAAACCTCTTTCAAGCACGCAGTCCCATTACTTGCACTGAATAGCTGCAAGGCAATGCTAAATTCTTCTGATTCAGGGCAGTTAGCTTAAATGGACTAAGGTGTTGGTACTTTTGTTTTTAGACACAAGAAGTTGTATTAATGCATTTGGGAGCTTGACTCACAACAGGGGAATTATCAGTTCAGGTTTTAGAACTGGAAGTAGCTGGAAACACTAAACCACTGACACTGAGCTCTTTTGCCAATGTCCAAACACATTCACAAACAAAAGCACTCAACTATTTTTAGTTAAGCTGCCATCATAAATTCCCATGTTATTGAAAAACTAGCTTCTGACAAACTTCAATAAACTAGCATTGTTCATAAGTTTTATTTAAACTGAAGTGCAGAAATAAGCTGTTGCAGAAATTGGCACAAAAATCGGTGACAGTGGATTTTATATGGAGATCCTTCACTGCCTGTACCTGACCTGAAAAAACCATTTCAGTCAGAGCAGACACAACTTATTGATCTGTTGCACCAAATGCTTCCCTAGGCTAAGACTCCTCCAGTAAAGCGCTTGCAAGATGAGAAATCAGTTTGAATGCAGTTATGTTTTACCAGTCCCTGGCTTTCTAATGTTCTCTGCTACACCTACACATTATCAGCAACTGCTCATATCCTCAGGAATCCTGTGCTCTCCACTTCTAAAATACGTTGCAGTGTAACACTGCAAACAAATTATGTAATTAAACTAAGTACCGAGAATGTGAAAATAAATTTACTATTTTGTAAAGTATTTTATGCTTCCTTTGGTAAAAAATGCCTGAAGATGTTCAAAGCTGGAATTATCCAGCTCAGAGGTCCCCAGCACTGGAAGGGCATCAGCCTGTTTGCACAAGTCTGGAGGAGGGCCACTAGGAAGATTAGGGGGATGGAGCACCTCTCCTATAATGCTAGAAGAATCGGGATTATTCAGCCTGGACACGACTTCAGGGCGACCCAATTGTGGCCTTCCAGTACCTGAAGAGAACCTACAATAAAGATGGAGAGGGACTTTTCACCAGGGCATGTAGGACAAGGAGAAATGGCTTCAAATTAAGAGTAGATTTAATAAGATTTTAGTAAGAAATTCTTTGCTGCAAGGGTGGTGAGACACTGGAGGTTGCCCAGAGAAGTTGTGGATGCCCCATTCCCAGTAGTGCTCAGGGCCAGGTTAGATGGAGCTCTAAACAGCCTGGTCTAGAAAAAGGTGTCCATAGCATGGGCATTGAAACTAGACTATCTTTAAGGTCCCTTCCAACTTAGGCCGTTCTAGGATTCTCTGATCTTAAGATGTTAAGAACGGATTTACACTTGCTGCTTTTTTACATAGATTTTCACAAAGCTTTCTGGTGCTCTACAACTAAGCAGGCACCCTGCCCACTCAACAGCACACAGCTCAGCTTGTCATGTACTGCACATTTTAATCATGCCAAAAGTAAGTAATTTCTGCACCTCAAAGCCTCATTGTTACCTGCATAAAGCCTTCCAAATTTTCTTCCTCCAGATGAAGGTTAAGCAGTAGCTACATAATGCTAATTCAAACTATGGCTCTTTGAAACACGACTCCAAAGTGAACCCAGCAAATGCTACCACTTCAGAAGAGGATCACAAAAGAGACCAACTGCAGACTGTTTTGTGCAAGATTGTTTTATTAACAGACCAGACTTTGAAATATTGCAGCTGGGCATCTTTACCTGCAAGGCAAAAAAGAAAAAGGTATCATTAGGCACATGTAGATCTGAAACAACTCTGGTCACATGAAAAAGTAATACATTTTTACAATTTGTAATTTGGGCTGAAAACTTTCATTTCACTGGATTAAAGACTGCAGTAGTCTTATGCATGATAACTAACTTTTACATTAACATCTCTTCACTGAAAACACAGATTTTGAGTACCAGACCTAACAGCATAAACACTTCCACCTTGAACTATTGGTACCTATACTTGATATTTAAAGACACGCCAAGACATTGTGCATATTCTACCTTTTGCTGCATTCTCATTTTAAGCACATTTCAGAGACTGTTTAGATACAAAAATGAAAGCAAAAAGTCGATGTGGGACCAGTTCCTGTAAAGCTTGCTCCAAAAATTAATGAAATCCAGTATGTTGCCAATACTGAGTTGTTAATATTTGCTTTCAAGTACCATGCTCTTTCCTCCCAGTCTACACAAAGGAATCAATAATGGAAGTCTATTTCTTAAATTCATTTGAGACTATGACTTAAGTAATAAAAAAATAAAGACAAATAGCAGGAAACTATCTACTTATAGCAAAGAGGAATACTATTCTTCAGATACACAGCCCCTCATCGTGACATTACCTGGAGAGTACTGCCAGTATGTCACCTGAACTTACTACTCCAGTTTGTCCATGGCCTCAGTAGAAACTACAACATTCTTCTATTTTCTACCTGTAAGCTATTTCTATTTTAAACATGCTCTCTATTCACAACAGCAGGAAAAGAAAGTGGAAGAGATGAGAACAATCACTTTATCTCAGATTTAGTTATGTATGTTTGCAGAGAAAGTATAAAAACTGCTTATAAGCATAAAATAAGAAACTGCAAGGTCACTTCCCAAATTAAAAGATGAAGTAAAGCTCTAATGCATGCCACTTGTAAGGGATGCTGAGCTACAAGTCCAGTGAAAAACACGAGCAACCAGCTGAATGAATATCCCTTGTTTCTCTGCCAATATACCACAGGCATTTACAGCAACTGCAATAGCAAACTAGAAGCTTCCCTCCTGTAGGAAGGCTCCTGGACTACCAATATATACCCGATATTTAGCAGGAGGAGAAAGACCTACACTGACAGAAAAGCTGCAGTGTTTCCATTAAAAACAGCATTATGGTCAGAAACCAGACAGGAGCATAATGTCCTCCTCAGCCTTGGTTATGCACTAAATTCAAGGACACATCTGCCAGTACTGAACTTCAAGTTTCTGCCAGCAAAATTTCTACAAGAATAGTAGTGGGAGTAACTTAACATCACCCCAGGCACCAAACATTACAGCAATTCTGCTTTTCAAATTCACCAACATCTTCCACAGTTGAGCTAAAAAGCTTTGCAAGAACACTGTCCCCAGTAAGGAACTGTTTTCCTAAAGTTTGAATTTCCACGTGCCATGTAACTACTTTAAAACTCTGCTGACTTCACAGATGGGAGATAACAGCACAAAATGCAAGGAGCTTGAACTGAGGAAATCAGCAGCCTACAGAAAACGCTTCAAGAATAAACACTGTCAATCAAATGGGAAGTATTTCCTATATCTCCTTGGACAGACAGCAGACCCTAACGAGCTTAATTTGCTGCACCTTGGCTGTAAGAATATTTTTAAAAGACTTGAGAAAAAAAAAAAACAACAAAACAAAGCAAGGTAAAACTTCCTTCCCTTCAGAAACTTTAATTTCTGACAACTCATCCAAATGCAACTGTACCTGTTTTAAACCGTGAAGTCACAACACCGCCCATTATTTTTATGAACCAATCCTCTGAAGCTAGAAATTTGTAAGTGAACTGCACATCTGATCTAAAATAAAAAACAGAGCCCTACAAAAAACAACCAAACAACAAAAACCCCACCCCACACAAATCCCAAAAAGCCAACCAAAAAAACCATTTTTACTTTGGAGGAACTAGTTTGAGGAAAATTTGGTCTTTGTTTGATGTCTTTTCCAAACACCCTAACACTATGAAGGTTTCTTAAATTCCAGCATACCTGTGAAACCTAAGATATTTATCCTTGACTGAAACTAAGATATGGGCAACACTGAAGCTAGTTTGGTGTCTAAAAAGCAAAGGAAAGTCCAAGAAATCTGGAAAAAACGTTGACTTTAAACAGAGAGAGACTTCTCACCAAAGCAGAAACAGGAAAGTGACAACAATAGGTAAGACAGATTGTTTGGAGTAGGTCCTACCTTTAGGACTCAGCTGTCACTTAAATCACTTCAAGTGTTAATAAACCTTCCCATTTCTAACAAATAGACTACCCAAATGGGCAAATCAAGTCTTTCAAAATTACCAACTCGGTCACCAGACATGAAAGCTTTAAATTAATCATTCTGAAGCTTGAACAAGCCGAAAATTTAGACCAATCCTATTCAGACATTTCTAGAAAACCTGAAAAAACACCATACATGCAATTACAAGATTTTGATGATACTAACAGGTCATTAATGAGGGTTGAAAAATTTAGCCAAGATCTCAAGGCTTCCCATCATAAAACCAAATAAGGCTTTAAAACAAGTTATTGGTAATGTTTGTATTTCCTAAACATTACCAGCTACAGAGACAATTCAACTTCCCAAATGTTTACATTTTAGTAAGACTTCCAAAATAAACCCAGAACACTGTATTGTTCAAGCAGCTTTATACTGTAGGTACCACCCAAGAATGAGTGAGCATCTATTAAACTTGAATGTCTGACAAATAATGACAGCAGCCTGCAGAGCTGAACAGTTGATTGCCTTGGGCGATATCTCACCATTAGTTCATTCTCCTTATGAGTCTGTTGATCTGGTCTTCTCTGTTACCAGCATCCCCACCTTCCACAAAGTGGATCGTTTTCTTCTTCATTCCACCCCGAGGAGAGGATAACTTGAAGGGCCAAAGGAAGTTGTTCACAACTTTGAAGTTCTTGCCAACAGTGTAAATTTCATGGATCACATCTTCCATGCAGATGATGCCAAGCTTTCCTAAAATTCAGACATAGTTTTCAGAAAGACTACAGAGGCACTGGTCAGTAAAAACCAAAAATTATCACGTTGTTACTGTCATGCCTACTTATTTTGACAAACTTCAGCAAGTCAGAAAGCACTCACTTTGTCATGAAACTGAATGACTGACTTTTCCAATTAAAATGGATTAGCTGCAGCCAAGCCAACATTTAGTTGGCACATTTGGCAAGAGGCATCAGTTTCAACTGTTAAAATATTTGCTGCTGGCAGTGAGGAACAACAAAAAACAACCCACACTTAGTGAATCTTAGGAAAACAGACTGCTCTTGGGAGAAAAGTTAGATTAAATACACCTAAACCATAGCTACGTGTAACTCAGGGAAACTCGCTATTAAGTTAGCCTGCTGAATAATGCTACAGCGTGTTTCCTTAATGCCTTTCCAGAGTCTCCAGGAACATGTCACAAGGTAACTCTCATAAAATAAAGTGCAAAAAAGAGATTACAACAGAATACAGATACCTTTAGAATCTGTTTATCTATTGCACAGGAAAAGGAACACACATGACACAGCCTTATCTGAAGCAAAATGCAAATCAAGTGCCAAAAAAAGGGAGACTTAAGTGGTCACTTTCACTCATTCTGGCATGACTGCAAAAGAAGGGAGCTTCCTAGAGCAGCCCATATCCCAACAACTGTTCACCATGCTTTGTTTTTACTGAATACACTGATCACTTTTACTAACTAGCTCTTCCTTCAATAAGTTTAAAAAGTCTGTTTACCAGAACACAAAAGTCAAAGACACAATGTCTCTAAGTCTGGAAGTTCAAAGCTGTGATGATTCCTTCATGCTACAGCACTCTGTCATTACTCAAAGATCTACTGACCCCTCAAACGTCAAGAAGTTTGCATTTAACTTCACAAATTTAAAAGACTAAAATTTGATTCTTTACACCTGTTTTCAATACTTTATGATGGAAGTTACTTCCAGCTTGCTCTGTATTAAGCAATTCAGACAGAAGTAGAGATCATAGCCTAACACCAGCGTACTCCAGTGACAGATAAGGACAGTTGTGCAGCTCAGCACTGCCCTGATCACCCCAAGGCACCCAGGAGGTTTCCCGTTTTGCTCAGCAGAATTTACCAAGGCGCTTCTGGATCAGGCGGTTGTCAGTCAGAGCAATGCGCTGCTTGTTGATCTTGCCGTAACCACGCTTGTAGATCAGCTCATGCACAGACTTCAGGTTGGGGTAACTGAAACAGTCACGTTCAAAAAAAGAGTTCTAATTCTCTGCAAGCCACGTTTCAACTTAACGTTAACATCCCTGATTTGGACTTCCACACCAAACAACTAAAGATCATTTCAGCACGTTGCAAATGTAAATACAAAAGCAACAGAAAAGCAAATCTCACACCAAGTTCCCAAGAACACCAGCAGGAGAGTGCAGTCACATCTAGCAGCCACCACCTTTAAAGCACTGCCTTAACCACGCTTTCAACTCAAGACGGCAAAGCACACAGAAGATACAAAAGCCGTGCAAGTCCAGCATAGCAAAATGCAAAAGCCACTCAACACTTGCACCCTGATCAGGTACAACTGGGCCTGCCACTCACCCCCAGGCAATGTAGGGCTCAACAATCCGCAGCATGTTGATAGAGGCTTTGTTGAGTTTTACAAAGGTGCCGTTAAAGATCTGCCGCAGGCGAAGAAGCTGCAGAACCTTGCGGACCTTGGGGCTGACGCCGTTGGTACTGGAGAAGAAAGGGGAAAAGCCTGAATTATCAACACCCCAGAAACACTGGGTAGCAGGTTAAAAAAAAGACCCCAAAATACAACAGCATTGTTCCCATATGAAAACACATTTCACAAATTACACAAAGCAAGCCTGGTAAATTAACTTATTATCACTACATATTTCAGTGTGAAATTAAAACACCTATTTCCATGAAAAGAATTGAAATAAGTATTATACTGGAACAATTTAGAATTAGCCTTGTACTGTCATGAACGTAATCCTTCCAATCACACCTTTTTTTAGTTCGCTGTAACACTTTACCAGAGTAGAATGAAACAAACACTTGTAGAAAACCTCAGCAGAATGTTTGGGAATAGGGGCATGTAATTTTATCAAGCTAAAGGTAAGAAAGAATAACTGTCTGCACATATTTGCAGCCTTGTCTTCTTAAAAGCAGATATTCCTAAAGACGGTACACAGCAAAATGATTTAGTCCTTAATTAAACACACCTCTGGGGCATACACAGCACCTACCAACAACTTCTCAAGCCGCTGGTAGGAGGCTTTATCTTGTTAAAGTATTTAGGCCCTCAAAACAGAGAGGTAAGAGAAAAGCCAACTTCAGTGCTTTTGAATATCAAACTGCTCACATCTGTATCCAACCTTACCCTCTTATCCTGATCACAAATGCCAGTTTGGGCTCAGCTGGGACGTAGTAATTGCCAGCCTTCCGGGCCATCCTGGCCATCCGGATCTCCTGCCTGTACATGTGCCTGTACTCCTTGTGGTAAGCCTGGGCTCTTGCATAGATGAGCTTCCTTTGTGCCTTGCGGTACTGCAATAAATTGGGAATTGTTAGATAATGCCTTTTAACATGTGAAAAACATCTTCAAGTAACATGCCCTATTCCAGAACTTCCCACAGGTAACACAGATCAGTATCACACAGCTCACAACAACCCTCAGTGATGCTCCAGAGAACCTGGCAGGCTATTAGACAGCAAATAATATTATCATTCCTGACTCTTTGTCAGAACTGTGGTGATAAAGAGTAATGAGTACAAATTGAAAGAGGGGAAATTTAGGTTGGATATCAGGAAGAAATTCTTCATCATGAGGGCAGTGAGACACTGGAACAGGCTGCCCTGGGAGGCTGTGGATGGGCCAGCCCTAATGGTGTTCAAGGCCAGGTTGGATTGGATATTTGAGCAACCTAGTCTAGTGGAAGGTGTCCCTGTCCATAGCAGGGGGGCTGGAACTGGATGATCTTTAAGGTCCCCTCCAACCCCTTACAGCTCTAGGATTCTCTGATCATACATGAAGCTCCCCCTCACAAAGGCTGTAACCTCCTGCCCCGTACAGGACTAACTTCAGTGTTACAGACACCGGTGCACTTCACCCTTAACTCTGCCCGGAACTTTGTTATCAGCCACTAAAAGCACCTTTTAGTCCAAAGCATTAAGAAAATACCAACATGCTAGCTCTCAATACTGTGAATTTCTGTACTGCATCACATCACATCAGTAGTAGCTGCTACTGCAGCAGAGAAGCAATTTGAGTCAAGGGATCAGAGAACATTCACCTTTTTTATAGCCAAGATCTTCTTCTGACGCTTGGCTTTCATAACCGCATAGGCCTGCCGCTTCTTCAGCAGGCTCTCGGGCACCGAGGGCACCTTCTTTACTCTAATGAAAACAGAAATAAAAACTTTCAGCTGGTACAAAGAAAGTAAGTTACACATGACAAACACCACAACTCTCAGACACAGTGTCCAGGCCTTGCTACCTTGAGCCACTTCACTGTCTCCTCCTCATCCCCACTGTTCCTAGGCCTAGAACAGTATCCCAGGACAGTTCCCTGGGACTGAACTGGTGATTTTCTAGTTCAGAACCTGCACTGCCCACATTTTACACCAAACAAGGAACCCTGACACACCAACCAGAGCTGCACAGTCGTAACCACAAAGACTTGTCCTACTTTGCTACAGTTGACAATAAAGCAAAGTCATTTCAAGAGAACTTCTCTCTGATCAATGAACATTTCAAGAGGTGCTTGAAGAGGAAAAGCTGATTTGGTAGTACCGTGGAATTTATTTCACCAGCCTCTCGACTTGCTCAGATTATCACAGAGTGGGTCAGGCTGGAAGAGACCACAGTGGATCCATCATCTGGTCCAGCCTCCCTGCTCAAGCAGGGTCACCCCAGAGTACAGGACACAGGATTCCATCCGGCTGGGTTTTGGGCACCCCCAGTCAGGGAGGCCCCACAACCTCTCTGGGCAACCTGCTCCAGTGCGTGGTCACCCGGACAGCAAAGAAGGTTCTCCTCAACTTCAGGCAGAACTTCCTGTGTGTATCAGTTTCTGCCCCCGCTCCCTCTTATCCCGCAGACTTTAAACTTACACGCGACAGAACTTGTCAGAACAGGGTTTATAAAGCCCCAATCATCCTGGCGAGCGCCTACACCCGCCCGGCCGCCCATCGCTCCCTGCTCCAACCCCAGCACAGCCCTGCCCGCCCAGCCAGGAGGAACTCGCCACCCCGGCCCCACATTCCCGGCGGTGACGGCGCTCGGGGCCCGCTCTCCCTCCCCATCCCGCCAAGGGCCGGCGGCCGCAGCCGCCGCCTGCGGAAGGGCCGAGCCGGGGAGGGCTCCATCTGCACCGCGCGGTCCCTCCCGTCCCCCTGCTCCCAGCGCCGGCAGAGGCTCGGCGGCCCCGGGGACGGCGTGGGCAGGGCTCGGGCGGCGCGGCGGCCGCGGATGGCGGCGGATGGCGGCGGATGGCAGTGGGCGGAACGGGACTTACTCCTTGTCCGCCATGGTCAGCGCCGGAAGAGAGGGGCGTGCGCGTGCGCGGCGCGCTCTTAGCTCATTGGCCCGCGCGGGCGAGGCCCTGCCCGCCGACAGGACCCCGGGTTTGGACGTCCGCGTTGTGCCTGACCGCCGTGCGAGCGCCGGGGTGGCCGGCGAGTGCCTGAGGTAAAAGCGTCCGGGAACTGCTCCCGCCCGGGGGGGCCGGAGCCAGCGGCATCCTGAGCATCGGCTGTGTCCTGAGCATCGGCTGTGTCCCGGGACCGGCTGTGTCCCGGGCAGTGGCTGTGTCCCGGGCACCGGCTGTGTCCCGAGCACCGGCTGTGTCCCGGTACCGGCTGTGTCCCGGCCACCGGCTGTGTCCCGAGCACCGGCTGTGTCCCGGTACCGGCTGTGTCCCGGGATCGGCTGTGTCCCGGGCAGTGGCTGTGTCCCGGGCAGTGGCTGTGTCCCGGTACCGGCTGTGTCCCGGTACCGACTGTATCCCGGGACCGGCTGTGTCCCGGGATCGGCTGTGTCCCGGTACCGGCTGTGTCCCGGGATCGGCTGTGTCCCGGGCACCGGCTGTGTGCCGGGCACCGGCTGTATCCCGGGACCGGCTGTGTCCCGGGATCGGCTGTGTCCCGGGCAGTGGCTGTGTGCCGGGCAGTGGCTGTATCCCGGGACCGACTGTATCCCGGGACCGGCTGTGTCCCGGGATCGGCTGTGTCCCGGGCAGTGGCTGTGTGCCGGGCAGTGGCTGTATCCCGGGACCGACTGTATCCCGGGACCGGCTGTGTCCCGGGATCGGCTGTGTCCCGGGCAGTGGCTGTGTGCCGGGCAGTGGCTGTGTCCCGGGACCGACTGTATCCCGGGACCGGCTGTGTCCCGGGATCGGCTGTGTCCCGGGCAGTGGCTGTGTGCCGGGCAGTGGCTGTATCCCGGGACCGACTGTATCCCGGGACCGGCTGTGTCCCGGGATCGGCTGTGTCCCGGGCAGTGGCTGTGTGCCGGGCAGTGGCTGTATCCCGGGACCGACTGTATCCCGGGACCGGCTGTGTCCCGGGACCGGCTGTGTCCCGGGCAGTGGCTGTGTCCCGGGCCGGGCGGGAGCCGCTGCGCCGCCAGATCTGGCCTTCCCTGCAGGAGTCTGAGAACGAGCTCTGCGGTGGTGGGGCTGCCAGGCATCTTGCATGAGGCAGGATTTCCCCTATTCCAGCCTTATCCCCGTCCCTAATGCCGACGGTACGCCACCTCCCGCCCGCGCTCAGCCCCGCGGCGGGGATGGAGGCTGGGAGGGGGGAATGCTGCTCCCGCCGCCCCGGCCCGGCTGCATCCCCGCCGCCCGCCGCCTCAGGGAAGCGGGGTCCCGCTGGCACCCGCGCTCCTCCGGTTCAGCACCGGCACCGAAGCGCTTCCCGCAGGAGAGCCGGAGATCACGGGGGTGTTCCCGTCCCTGCGGCTGGAGGGAGCCCCGCCGGAGGAGCACGGAGGAGCCGAGCCGAGCACTGCGCCCGCAGGATCGTTCACCTGGACGCACGGGGAAACGGGAACCACGGGCTCCCTTTGTGCCGAGATGTGCTTTCACTAGGTTGGGCATCTTTTCGGGTCGCCATGCGGAATCAGTAACTGCACTGTGGAGAACGGAGGGCGTCTCGGGAAGCAGCGCTGCCCAGCACAGCAGCTTGGAAGGCTGCTTAAGGTTGTGGCTCGTAAGTCTGATCCTGTGTGCTCCCAAAATCACCCAGGTAGACACCGGCACATCATCACACACGTACGGGAACAAGAGATATTAGTGGAACTCTGAGCAGCAAAGGACTGTCCGGTGTAAAAAGCCGTGTAGACAGCAGGGCTGGGGATGAGGAATGCCGAGCTCTGCGTTTTTATTTGCTGCCAATTAGCAGCACGCAGAGGTGTCGGAGGGCACTAAAGCCTGGGAACGTTATTGAGTGCTGTAGATCCTAGCTACTGGTGAATCAGTGTTCGTTTATTTACAACAGTGTTATTTTATGCTAATACAGACGTTTGTATCACTTGGACTCCTTAGCAGTATTATAATGGGGGGATTAAAATCAACACGCAGAAACACCTGCAGTATTTACTGAAGAAAGAGGTTGCCTGCACTTTCTTCCAAAACTTTTGAACTCGAATTTCTGCTCAATTCGAGAGGCAGCGTTCACAAACAAGGTTCCAACAACTTTTTTGAAAACTGGCGGCGACACAGGGAAGAAAGCGCAGCGTCGTGCACTTAAGGCACACGGGCTGCAGCTGGGCAGAGGCAGTGGGATGAATCCTGCACACCCACGTGTGGGAAATCGCAAGGGCACGCTCTGGTCCTCCTCCGCTGGAACTGGCAAATGCCAGGACCGGGATGCTGCGGCGCCAGGTGGCCGCAGGGTGCCCAGCTACAGGGACCGGCCGCTGTTATCGCACAGAAGAAAATAACCTTCCGTGTGCTGGCACCTGTGAGCTCCTATTTCAGTCAGCGGCGGGTGAGAGGTACCAGCGACCTCTGTACTTCGCTGACAGACCAAGAAACCATCGGGGTTTTCTTCAGCGGTTTCTCACAGCTCAGCAGAGGAGCCCCAGTATCGGGCACCCTGCGGGCACTCGGCGGCTCCTGAACTCTTCCAGCTTCCCCGCGTCTCCAGCCAAGAACACGAACCTTGATCGCCCGTGCGCGTTCCTCCACCCCGCGCTGCGGCACCGCACCCGAGATGGCGCTCCGGCGGGGCGCGGCGCACCCCGGGACTTGTAGTCCGTACGCCGGGGGCGGGCTGGGGCGGGCCGGAGCCGCCGGGAGCCGCCGGGCCGCCCACCCCAAGCAGCGCCGAACACCGGCCCCGTTCCCGTCGGGGCCCTCCCCCGGCCGTGGGGCGGAGCGGGGCGGGGGCGGGAGTGCCGAGAGTGCGGGGCGGGATGGGCCGGCCCGGGGGAGGGGCTCGGCCGCCCGGTCCGCCCTATATAGAGGGGCCGAGCGAGCAAGATGTTCACTGCCAGTAGCGGGGACGCGGGCGGGACGGGGCAGGACGGGGCGGCGGTGAGCGGGCAGGCAGCGCTGTGTCCGGGCTCCGTCCTCGGCGTGTGTGGCTGAGGCGGGCCGTGGGGCTGCGAGCGGCACGGAGAGGGGAGCTCGGCGGCGGGACCCCCGTGAGCAGAGCCTCCCTCGGTGCCCGCGGCGGGCGGTCCTGGGCAGCGGCGGCTCCGGGTCGGGGAGCCGGGCGAGGAGGAGGTTCCGTGCCGCCGGCCCCGCGGTCCGGCAGCATGAACATCCTGCTGGAGTTCTTCGTGGTGACTTTCCGAGTGCTGTGGGCGTTCGTGCTGGCCGCGGCCAAGTGGCTGGTGCGGCCCAAAGAGAAAAGTGTGGCGGGGCAGGTGTGCCTGATCACCGGGGCGGGCAGCGGCCTGGGCCGCCTCTTCGCCCTGGAGTTCGCCCGGCGCCGGGCGCTGCTGGTGCTGTGGGACATCAACACGCAGAGCAACGAGGAGACGGCGGGCATGGTGCAGCACATCTACCGGGAGATGATGGCCGAGGAGGCGGCCGCCGCCGCCCCGGGAGGTAAGCGGCGGGCTCCCCGCGCCGTCCCCGCCGCTCACCTGCCCGGCCCCGGCCCCGGCCCCGGCCCAGGTCTGCGCGCCCGGCGGGGCTAGCCCGGGGCAGCGCTCACCTGTGGCGGGCCCCAGAGCGGCTCTGGGCTGCAGCCCGCGGGGCGCAGGGGTGTCAGGCGCCCCGACGGTGCCTTTGCCAGCCGGAGCCGGCCCGGTGCCTGCAGCGGTGAGCGCAGACCTGCTTCGCGGAGCCTCGGACTCCAACAGCGGCCTTAAAACCTGCAGCTCTTCTTAAAACACTTAGCAGTGGTAGTAAATAGCCGGCACCTGGTGTACTGCAGTGGCACCAAAATAAATAGAAGTTTTGGTGGTTTGGAGTTGTGTTTGCTGTTTCTGCTTGACTACTTGTTTGAATGTCAAAATATGAGCAAGAACTTTATTGTCCCCCCACCCCTTCTGTTCTCTTATCTGTGTTCTTTAGTAGCTGGAGATGGCGAGAAAGATGTGCTGCCCCATTGCAACTTGCAAGTTTACACGTACACCTGTGATGTGGGCAAAAGAGAGAATGTCTACTTGACAGCTGAGAGGGTCCGCAAGGAGGTTGGCGAGGTGTCTGTCCTGGTTAACAATGCTGGCGTGGTCTCCGGGCACCATCTTCTGGAATGTCCTGATGAGCTTATTGAGAGGACCATGATGGTTAACTGTCATGCACACTTCTGGGTAACTATAAACTCCTTTCTGCTGCCCTTTTTGGTAGTTAACTTTAGGAAATGAACTGATGTTACTGATCTCCTGTCTCCTTGAGTTTTGCACTTGCTACTTTTCACTTGTAAGATCGCTGCTTTGAGTGTTTCTTATTTTGAACTGACTGTTCTGTTTAACAGGAATGCTGGTATTAAGACTGTTAGCTAATAGTTTTAAATCAACCGTATCCTCCTAGAATCCAGAGTTCTAAGTCTTGTGGCCGTTTCTGTAGCTCTGGATATTAAATCCTTTATAAGCAATAATCTCTGAATCTGCTTAAAGGTTGTTACTGTTAATGAATGGCTTCTCAGTCTTGCTCACATACTCTTCTGCCAGCACATTAGCAGCTTTAAGATGCTGTTTTAATGATGGTTACAATAGCAAACTTGCACATTTCTGGAAAAAATCTTTAAAACCCCTGCTGAAAATGTTGTTTGAATTGCCTTGGAGGCAAATTGTTCCTTTTGAAGGCTGGGAGGAAAGGCGAAAAAGATTTCTCAAGAAATCAAGCCAAGAACACTTTTTCAGGAATCCTGCGTATTTGTCCTCATAGCTTTCTCTGGGGGCTGCCTGTAGAAGTAAGAAAATCTTAACTATGGTTTCTGGGATGGTATTGTGTCCACAACCAGCAGATGCTAATTAAGGAGAACAAGTATGTGGTCTTACTCTTTTTGTCCATCTAGACCTTGTTTTCCCGTGTGGTTTATTTTTAAACCCATGGTGGTGTGGAGTTACATAAATTGGAGTGTTGAAGGAGGGCATGATGCACACTTGGGTTAGCATTAGCTGTCAGACTGGGACCATTGTTAGTATTAAAACTGTTCTTTGATTCCTCAAATAAGGTTATGAAATACACTTGCATAACAATGAAAGGATTAAGCAATCTGAAATATACTTCAACTTAAACCTTCTATGACTGATCTCACCTTTTCATAATAAAATTTTTTAAAATGCCTCATCTTCAAAACTTAGAGGGCCCTCCCAAGCCAAACTTTTTTGACATGGAAATGAAATGCTGTTTCATAACCCTAAAGGAGCCCCTTCAAATCTGCACTGTGAAATACTTAATGGCAGAGCAGTCTCTTTCCAATGTATTGTAAAGCTTGAAGAGAGTGCTTAAACTTCAGTGCACATGAGATGGTATGTTTAGAAACTCTTTTAAACTCTGAAAGTATATATTTTAAAGCAATCTGAGAGGTTCTGAGAATGCTCATGTGACTTCTTATAATTGAGAGCTCTGTGTTCCCCTTAATAAAAGTTAAATTGGTGCTCAATCCAATAGAGATGTGTAGTATATTTAATGACTGTTATTGATGTGGCTTAAATGTTGAATTGACAGTTTCCAAGAACTCTAAATTATGACATCACCATGAGTTAAAATATGGGAGGATCCTAAATTCTCCAGCTGTTCTTCCTTCAGGCCTAAGTCATACACTTATTTATAACAGTTTCAGAGACCTTTTTAAAGCACTCTGTGTGTTCTCTTACAGTAATAGAAAACTAAACTTAGAGTCTAGTATTGCTGTGATTGGGTTTCCATAACAGTTCCATTCATCTCGAAATGTTAGTGTGAAGTGACTTTAAAAAAAAAAAATACTCCAAGAAGGTATAACTATGTCTGGACTGCGGAACTTGAGATCTTGGCTTCAGTTTTAAAGGAGTAGTCAACACCCTTTAGATTTAATTGAGGATCTGTTCATATGTAAACTTCCTGTAGATTCTGTGTCCTGCTTTGCTTTTATTTTTTGCTGTTGGCAAGGCTCTTTTCCTTGTATTCCCCTTCATGATCCCAGAAAAGGTTGGCTTGACCAATAGTGGGTGGACTTCTGTTGAAAGTAATACTACTTAATTCATAAGATATCATCTGAATCAGCTGATTTGAAGCCAACTTTTTTGATGCAAGTCAATGCTGACTTAAATAGAACAATGTGTCTAGATGTGTGAAGTCTTATACAGCTAGTCTTTTCCGTGTCAGCTAAACTGGTGGTCCAAGAGCAAAGCTAATACTCTGGAGCATTATGTAGGCTTTTAAGTATTCTTGGAGGGCGTTTAGTCCAAAAAGCTGTAAATGGATTTTGTAAAGACATGGATCTTGCATGTAATATTGCTTCAGTAGTTAAGTGTCTGTACTTTCTGGGGTTTTGGTGTGTTGGTTTGTTTTTTTTTTTAATGTGGTTCAGGGGAAATTCTTTTTCCTCCCTTGATCATTAGTCAAGTCTCAATGTGTTTCTATATAAAAACTGAAAATGTCCCTTGAAACGTTTGACATCAGATTAATTGCCTGTCTTCCACGCAAAATGCAGGTGATCTGATCTTGCTTTTATGTTAGCAGCTACTATCGGAAGGCTGCCCAACTTCTGCAGTAGGCAGTGACAGGAAAATCTGTCACAGTTTTGCTGTTGTGACTCCAACTGGGCTGTGTACCATATCACAAACTGGCAGTCAAGAGAGCCTTAGCAGCATGCCACAGCCTAAACAGATGCTTTCCATTTTGCTGACATGCATGATTTGTGTAATCCTTCCTATGAGTGTTCTATATAAACATGTCACCACTGCATCATGTAGCAATTTCCACAGCATAAAATCCACTGCAGTATTAAAAACCTGTTATTTCATGCTGTGATAACTTGAATGCTTCTGATATTGAAAACATAGGGACAAAATCCATTCCCGGCTTGAAATAAGCCAGCTCTGGTTTACTATAATTTGCAGATGCATAAAATTGTAGCAGGAATGTAACACTATCTTTCCTGACAGTCTGTTGCAAGAATAATAACTTATTTGGCTGTACTTGTCAGTTATTAGAACTGAATTTCTACAGACTAGGAAATTTTCTTCCTGTGATGTGTCAGGATTCAAATTAAAAAATGTTAAGTCACAATATAACTTAAAGCTGCTGCTGAATCAGATTTTAGCAAATATAGGAATAGGATTATTTTCTTGTTGTTTTACAATAAAGCTTAAGTATCAAAATAGTCTGTTAAGGTAATGACACTGTATTGAATAAAACTAGACTCTTAATTTTGGGACAATTTGAGAGTCTTGTACCTACTCTAACACTTTTTCTGGAATAATAATATATTGCTGGATAAGTAGGTATTAATATTGGACATCGCTATAATACCTGGGCAACCTTCTAGTTTTGGTCACTGGGGAAGGGGCCAGGACAGGGCAGTGAGCAGGTTCTGAAAGTCTGTGACATGCAGATCCTTCTGTACAACAGGTCTTCAGTATCCAGCTCTGAGAGATCAGTGACCTGTGCTTCCCTATCGTGTGGATACTCCAAATATTTCAGCTTAAAGCTTTCCTCCTAGAGTTCTCTTCAACTTACCATAAGGGGGAAGCAAAAGCATTCTGCTCCAGCTCTGTCATATTAAAAAAAAAGAAATCCATATAGAGAGCGACTAGGACCCAGAGTTTAAAGACTTGAGTACTGCTTTCTTAGCTGGAGTAGTTTTGTTCATTTATTTACAGCTGCTTGATTTTTTGAAGGTATGTTGGCATCTGTGTAGGAATTGAAGCAATTTTTTAGATGGCCCAACGTCGGTACAGGGAGAGATAAATACTGATTAGAGAGAGAAACAGTACTCAAGTATTTAGGGCATTCATGAAAACCTCTAAAATTTAAAGATACATTGGGAAGATGGTTAATACAGAGTTACTAAATCAAATACCCATTGATGCAGCTGCTGTTTTTATCAGTCCCCTTAGACTGACAGGATTGCTAATTGCTTGTTCTAGTTATCTATAATGTATCAGTGTTTATGTATTGTTTTTTTCTGTTCAAGCTCCCTGGTGTTAAATAAAGCTTACTTATGCCTATAGTTTGTTTAGTTCCAATACAGAAGTATTACACATAGTGTGCATACACACTCTTATACAGAAGAAAAAGCAGCTTATGTTATTTGAAGCTATACCCTGCTAAGTCTTGTGTCCTGTTGACATAGTAGTTTAATTTTTGTTTTCAAATTTAGTATTCTAGCACCTATGATCAAGTATAGAGACAATATTCCCCTGACAGGCCACCCGGCTATATTTAGTGTTTTGGATCAGTGGAGTTAGCTTTAATTGGTTTTTTTTCCATTTTTTTTAATTTCATGATGGTGTACCCCAAGATGCACAAGTCCACTTAAAAAGTTTAATCTACATGCCCCTGACTTTTTTCTTTTGAAAAATTAGTCAGATCAAGTTCAAGCAAATCATTTATATGTGATCCAAAAAGGATCATCAAAACTACCTCTTCCTTTGCACAATTATTGCAAATACATGCCACCAGTAAATTACCCTGGACAGCACATGTGTTTCATATACTGTGGTAGCATGCTGGGTAGTGAATATGAAGGAAAAAGCAATCATACTCTTAGCTACGGAAATAGTCATATTAGTCATACTTAAAACTTATAAGTGCTTTGGTATGGTTCTGCTGTTCATATGTTTTTGAGCTCATTTCTCAAAAAAAGAGGGAATCTGTCAAATGAGGATATACTATCTTCCAGATGCTGGACCTAGAAAACTGCACTTTCCCATTTTATAAAGCAGTGTACTTAACACAAGTTTTGGAAAATAAAGGAGTGTATATTTGTTTCTGGAGTTAAAGTAGGCAAAAGACTACTGGTTCAGAGCTTTCCTCATGAATTTACTTTATGATCTATGAGGACAAGCAATGTGTCAAGCGCTGTTGTCAGTGACCAGCATGCAGTCTAATTTTGTAGCCTGTATCTTGCAATTTGTGTATATCTGTAGCTTAGCTTTGTAATCATGTTTTAGTTACAGTGATCACTTCAAAAACTTCCATGTTTTTTTCCTTTTTTTTTTTTAGGTTTTCCTTTTTTGATGGGGCCACCAACTCAAACCCTTTAATTAAATACCTGTATGTCTGAGCTTTGGCCATAACACCAATCTTATTCCAGTTTCAGAATAGTAATGGAAGAGGATAAAAATGAATCTTTAGGCAGTGTACTCATCTGAGGAGTCAACATGCATAAATTGAGCATGTAGGGATGGGGTGGTAGGTAGGTCTTAGTCTTATGCAAAACGCCTCTTCATTTGCCTTGTGTAGGAATCGTGAGTTTGAGCATCTATAATTGGGATTCCACAGTGCTGCCCACCAAACTGTAGTTGTTCCACATGTTTCTCAGCTCTAGCCCTAAGGGATATTAAGTCTGTTTGGTCCTGGTTCTTCATTGTCTACTGTATCTTGATGATAAATAAGTAGTTACATATCAAGGAATGTGAGCAGAATAAATTAAAGCACTCTTGGTTAGTTACCAACACTCAGGGCTGTGGGAAAATCATATTGAAGATTCTCTGAATGTGTTACAACACCAGGCTTCCTACATATACTTTCTGTGCTAGAGCATCTTCCTTGCCTGATGGCGAATGCTGACTTCTTTTGTTCAAATGACAGCTGAATTTGTGCATTTCCCTTCCCTCTCACTGATGATGTGAAGTATTTGATTTTCATCCCAGTCAGTTAGCAACTCTAAAATTATCTTCTGTATTTTTTTCCTTAAACTGCTTCAGTTATACCTGAGCTTTTGCAACAGCTTCTCTCAGATGTACTTTGGAATTTAATTTGCTGTACCATTTGAAAGGTGCATGGATCTTAGAGTTTCAAAGAACAGAAAATAAAGATTCTCAGACTGTGACCCATGGATTGTTTGTTGCCTGTAGATTGGTGTCCAAGATGGTAGCATAAGGTGTGATCAGACAGTTACTTCCATGCATTAAACTATATTAAGCTTGAAGAATTTAGGTGAAAACAGTAATATGTTTCACAGAAAAGAATTGTGAAAGTTCAGATAAGGAAAGGGAAAATTGTCCTGAAGAGACTGTGCCAAGACTTCTCAGACTACTTGAAACGTATCTGAAGTATTAGTTATTAAGTTGCTTGCAATTCTACATCCATCTAAAATGAAGCTGGAGTTGCAATATAGCTTGCAGAGGTAAGGCACTTGGGATAATGTCACTTTAGTCTCCTGTGACTTTTTCTGAGGGTTGGAGACTTGTCAGCAAACTGTGTGAATGTTTGCAGGATTGCTCATCTTCTCTGAAGGCATGGTCCTGGGTGAGTGATCAGTGTGATGGTTATATTCCTCCTTCTTACGGAGTGCAGTAGATCAGCTGGATGAGCAAAAACTCTGCCCTGGCTTTGGTCTGCAATTATGCAGTTACTTGTGAGGGGTTTGGGGAGACAGGAAAACCTTGAATGTGATGATGGTCTATGCCAGTGTGGTGCTGAACCTTGCTACAAGTGGAGAGAGCAGCTCTTCAATGTTTCAGCAAAATACTCATCTAAAAGACCATGTGTGTGCCTTTCTTGTCCTCTTAGGAGGGCAATGGAGTTTAAAGTTCCAGATTTTTCCATCTACAAGTAACATGCACCTTTACTTTGTGAAAAGCAGCTAAGTTAGTGTTATGTCATTATGTTATTAACCTTCTGTAATAACCAAGTGACCATCGCAGAATTGTAGAAGACAGCTGTGTTCATGTGCTCAATGGTAGAGAACAGCAACCCTAATTATGATGCAGCCAAGTGTCCTGCTAACCCCATGTTTGCATCACTGCCTAAGACCTGTCTTAACTGATCTGTGTGGGTAAGCAATCCTTTTTCATAGCTCTCAGTGTCATCAATTACTCTGACTAGGCAGGCTGAGGAAAGATGAATGTTATGTTTTCTAGCACCATCCCTGCCATTTTAACACTGCACTTCTTAAATCTTTTTCTACTTTTATCCTTATCAGCTGTGAACTATTATTCTCTCCCAATGTTTCTCATGCTTTGATTTCATTTCTGGGGTTTCTTTTTGAGGGGAAGAAAGGTTTTTGTTATGTATCTCTAGTACTAAATCTTTCCACAGTTCTCTGTATGTAAAAGCCAGTGCATCACTCACTTGATAAGCCTTGCTCCCTTTGACCTTTGAGGTTTCTGGCTATTGACACTGATGGTAAAACTGAGTTACTGATACCCGTCTGTCTTTTGTGAAAGATGGCAGATGTCTCTCTGCAAAGGCAAACTGAAGCTGATTTACACGTGATGCTGTGTGCTTTTACCTGTGGTCTTAGACTTCGTCTGTTAAAAACTGCAGTCTTTCAAAATGCAGCTACAATATAGGTGAGTAGGTGTAGACTTGGAGATTTGTAGAATCTTGGGGGTTTGAGGGTTTAGTTTGAAAGAAGATATGTCACAAATGGGAGAGAGATTTACATCTGTGCTTACACTTCTGAATGAACACGCTGTTCTTGTAAATAATTATATTAGTATAATGATTTATATGTCAGTCAAATTAACACTTGACATGAGTGAGATATCACAACTGGGATGGGAAGGCATGGTAGGCCAAGGAGTGCTGGAACAGCTGTGGAGCTGAGGTGGCTGACTTGGCGAGAGCCTTTTGAAATTCAAGTTTGTTTGGCTGTTGAATTCTGCACCTAAATGTGCCCTGGTGCTGGTTGCTTCTGCCATCTGTTTGAACTTGTGTGACAGCTTCTTGAGCACTCCTCTTTTCAGCATTGTTTTGAAAAAGCGCATGAGTGCTTGTTTAAAAGTAACTTGTCCAAAATTTCTGTTGATTTAGGACAAATCTACAAGGCAGCTTAGTGGTGGCAGTCTGTCTCGTGGAACCATCCCTTGAATCTGTATCTTACCTAGCACTAGTTTTTACTTACAGCCGATGTCTGGGTGAGCTAGTTCAGCTCACTAACTTGTCTGCAGGGCAGGGAGGAAAGCTGCTAATTTTCTTGTCCCAGTTGATTCATTTTTCTATTTGGAGACTAGAATCACCTCATCAGCATTTCAGACTTGGAGTGGCCAGTGTGTGGGGGAAAAGGTGAGGAAGAAGGGGATAAAATCACATAGCTGAACAGGGCCCCTGTGACTATCCTAGTGAAACCTCATTCTTGGACTTTTTTTTTTTTTGGAGTAAGTTTTACATCCTCTAAATAATTAAGTAGTCATAAATGATTCCAAGCTGTAGCAAATCCTCCACTGGCATAAGTCTGAACGTAACAACTTAACTTCAAAAGAGATGGCAGTATTTTAATTACAACTATTAAAAACGCTTAGATAAAGGCAAGCTAGTTTACTGTACACATCAGATAATGTTGTGTTAACAGCTTTAGCTTATTTACCTTGAAACAATACTATGATTGCTATTGTGTATCATAAAGAGCAATGATCTCTGTGCCTACTGCACTGTTTGTCTTCTCTGGAAATCAGTTGTACTAACATAGAATGTGGAAAAAACAGGCTGGAGCCATGTTTCAGCTTGTGGGAAATAAGCATAGTTTCCACAGACAGGCAAAGGAAGTATTTCACTGTCTTTGAAAACTCAGCCCCTAAGAAAGTGAGTAGTTTGCTGATGTTTGTTTAAAATGCCTGTGCAAGCAGAATCTTTGCAAATTTTATTAGTTGCTGGTTTAGTCACTGTACTAACTGGAGTCTTTTGATCATTTTATCCTTTGTTGGCTTATGAAGCAAAAGTTTACCTGCTAAGACTATTTATTTTCTGCACGCCCTTTTGTGGGAAGATGAGGAGAAGTATGAAACAGAAACACCTGGATTTTTGAAAACCTAAAAGCTTCATGCATTTTAAAAGTGTTACTTCTTGTTCAGTGAGTTACCTCACAGGAAGCCGTAGTCTTTTAGGGTCTTACTGTTCCCTAAAGAAATACTGAAGCTAAATCTCTGTTCAGCTATACCATCTTCCCTAGTTTTCTGCTTCCACTAAGACTGCTATGTGGAAAGGGAAACTTTCCTTCTAGTCTTGTTCCTCTTGTGAGATACTTGGTTGCAGCATAATAACTTTCCTTATTATGAAGCAAATGATTCAAAACAATGACTTGGGGACTGAGTTGGGCAGGATGAGTAAAGTGACTCAGCTTTCATCTACCTGCAAGTACTCTAGCAATTGCATTGTTATGGAGGTACTGGCCTTAAGGTATCTATAAAATATGAGACAGTCCTTTTCTGCTTAGCCACTTCTTAAAAAGCCTGCTACATAAATCATGAATGATGACTTCATATTTTCCGTAAGTAGTTCTGACAGTACTGTTCTCTAGTAATGTTTTGGAAACCTGTAGACTGAAATACCAAGTTTTACTAAATATTCCAGAAGATGACTAAGCTTATGGCAAGCTGGAGAAAAATATGTATTTAAAAGTCGGATTGTGTTTTTGTTCACTGAACAAAATATTCTGAGCTCTTATCTTATAGTTTTTTCTAAAATGAATTTGTTATGTGGATTTTTCACAGACTCATAGGGGCATGTTTTCATTTTTTGTCAAGATTATCAAATAGCTGGCAATAAATAACTGCTCTCCAAATGGTTGGACATTTGCTGCAAACTTGTGCTAATGAAGGTGAGGGGCTAATGTGTTTGTTACACTAATGTCAACATAGCTCTGAAACACTACAAATCCTTTGACACAGCCATTTGTCAGTATATAAACAAAGTAGAATTTCTAGTCACTTGACTTCAGCAGGGCTTAAACCACCTTTTGTGGAAGGGAGTAGGCAAGTGTTAACTTCCTGTATCGCTTGAGTAGAAAATTCTAAAGTAATTTCAAATTTGACATTTGAATAAACCTATTTTTAGGTCATCTTTATTGATCTGCCTGTGGAAGAATACAAGGTTGGTGGTGCTATCTACTTTTACTGTAATTTAAATTCCTGAATTTGCAGGAGTGTATCTAAACTGTTACAGCCACGTTGGAGCTCTACGTTAGTCTTGGCTATATGGAAAGCTCAAATAGATTTGGTAGATTTGAGCAGAAGGATTTACTTTCTTTAAGCTGCATCTTACTTTTCAGTGGCTGCCAACTGTGTAATACTTAATTTAAATGAATTGTAATTGTGGTTTGATAGCTGTGATAGTCTGAGAGGAGAATGAGATTAATATTTATAGAGAATAAGTATCAGCTTGTCTAATAAAATGCCTTTGAGCAGGAGGGAAGAGGTCAGCTTTTGAAAGTGAGTACTTTGAAACCTTCAGTTCTCATGCTTAGATGTGCCCTGAATTTGTGCTGTATGGAGAAGTCTGCAGGTACACATTTGTTCCACTTTGGTCTAGACTTGCTTGTTTTTCAGTGAAAGGCAGACTAAATACATAGCTGGGCCTGTAGCAGCCCTCTTACTATGCCATCTTACCTCTACTATTCAGTCTCATCTTTTACATTAGTTTGGCATTTCAAGTTCACAACAAACATCATTAGCAATTTATGTTTTGCACTTTTACACAGCTTAGGCAGAGATACTCTTTTTTACTAGTTCATTGCTAGCTGTCAAGAATTTAACATGTGATTGCTCTGACCAAGCTTTAAAACCATTTAAATTCAAAGTAGGAAAAATTGTTTGTGAGGGCTCAGAATGTCCTAAAGAAGCTGGCACGGTAGTGTAGTTACTGGAGGGCTTCTAATAGCCAGGGGGACATAATTAGTTTTTTGAAAACAGTATGGTACATGTATGTGCTGAACTTGGCTGAAAATATGCTATCCACCAGAAATTCATCTAGGTGCTCTGCACTGCTTCATTGGGCCCTCCCTCCAGCTGGAAAGACTTGAGACCAAAGGAGAAGGAGAAATGGAAGCAGAACAGACACTGTTTCTGAGCAGGATAATTTATTGCAGGCGAGAGCTCCTGTCAGAGAGATACAGGAGAGATGTAGCAGAGGAATTGGCGTCCTTTCCTGTTAGTTAAGATTTTGTGTTGATAAACTTGCAGTTAACATAGTGGTGAAGAGTGCAAGGTCTCTGCTGGCTTATGAACTTCTTCCTCTGTGAGAAAAAGAGGGAATGGGCTGTTGAGCAGGGAATTGGTGTACTTAAGTGAAGAATCATGGAATGGCTGAGGTGGGAAGTGGCCTCTGAAGGTCATCAGGTCCACCTCCCCTGCTCAAGCGGGGCCACCTAGAGCCAGTTGACCAGGCTTGTGTCCAAACAGCTTTTTAATGCCTCCAAGGATGAAGATTTTCACCACCTCCCTGGGTAACCTCTGAGAATGTGCTTCATTTTTCATAGCCATATGAAATCAAAGACTTGCAAACTCTGGAGGGAAGAAGTCCAAATATATAGTCAGTGATTGAAGCAGTTATGTATCCTGCTGCATATATAGGAAGCACTTATACATCAGCAAAGCAATATCTGCAAGTACAGGTGGAAGTGGATAAATTGGTGTGCATTTATGGTATTCTGTATATATAAGTATGTCATTTAAAGGCAGCTAGATGTTTCCACAGAAATGACTGGTGGCATATAGACATTAGAAAGATTGGACACTTTACAGGACAGGCCTGACATGTGAGGATGGAAATAATTTTAAAAAAAAAAGTATATCTAAAATGTGTTCGGAAGAAAAATTTAGAAGTTCTCAGGAGCAGAAAGGTGGAGACTGTATACCAATAACATAAAGGCTCTAAATTCCATTTGCTAGTATAATGATAACAAGGGTAGTTCAGCTTGAATACCTGAATTTCTTCATGCCCAGAAACTATATAAAGTAGTGACTCTTAAACAGAAGTGTAATGTTCTTAAGGAGAAATCAGGGCTACCTTTGCCTGTGTTCTATGTATCTAAACCCCTGCCCTAGGTTATGGGGCACACAAAATCTGCACTGATGCAGTGGTGGGGGATGCAGAAAAGCTTTACTGAAGAGACCTTGAAGTCTGATTAGCAGAAGAGAACTATAAAGCTTACAGTGGTACCTTTTCCACCTTGATGCTCAAGAGGAAAGTTTCTGAAGTCAGAATTGCATTACTTAGGTAGAGTTCTTGAGTACTTAACCTACACTTCAGATGAGAGGGAGAGCAAAGCTGTTTTCTACCCCAGTTTGTGGTAGGATCACAGGAAATGAAACCCTTAAAAGAATGGAGAGGGAGACAATGTAGCAATGTGATAAGGCAACAGTAATAAAAGTTTCTGTTGCAATATCCTTCCCTAAGCATTTTTCATATCCCTCTCTCTGTAGACACAACCTTTTTCAACTAAGCCTTGTTAACAAACTATACAACAGGCGATTTAGTCAGGCAATGTTCAGTGCCCTAGGCATAGCATAATTAGCTCTAGTAGTAAAGAATGGAAATCAATGATTAATGTTTGTGAGATAACTAGTGGTATTAGTTTCCTGTGTGCTTTTTTTTTTGTTTAATAGCATTACTTATCTTATCTTTGCTGTCTGCCCATTGTAAACAGCTTTGTGGCACTGTTTAATTCAGTTTCAGCTTTGTCTGATAAACTTAACATGAGTTAACTCCATGTAAAAGAAGAGCCACTATGATATGTGAACTCTTCATAGGAAATAGTGGTGACTATTGGCTTTGAAAACTGGAGAAATTCTGGAACTGAACCCTAAACAATACAAATGGTAAACAACGTAGTAATGTTAATATGGGCTGTAGCATACTTGTTCTTTAGCAAATGGTGTGACACATGCTTATTACTACTAACAAACCTACTCACAACCTTCCATAAATAAGATTTAACCTCATTTTGTACAACTTCGGTGCTTCTTGGGTGATTTAATGTCTTTTGAGAAGCAGGGGATTTTATGTATGTAGATTGGTCATGAGGGTAGACAAAATTACTTCCATAAATTAATAATAAATTATAAACCATGTGATTCAAGTAATAGCTTATGTTTTTACTAATCTAAGACTTCATGTACTTCAATGCAGTATTTCATGCAGAGCTGGGAGAGAAGAAAAGTATGCTTATTTCTTGGTAAATTAAATACAGTTTTAAATTAACTGATGTTTCTCTTCATTTGTGATTTACTTCTTTAGGGTATTTATTTTATTACCTTCACTTCTTAAACTGAGCAGATTTATCTGTAGTTTCACTCTGTCTGCTCATGTAGGCTATCCAAGGTATTGGGGAGTGTATGTGTGGGTTTGCTTCTGTGTTACTCATCATCATTATAAACTTTTGTTTGTCTGTCTTGTTCCTTCATGAGCTCCTGTCTGCAAGGCAATTGTAGCATTATTACTGTGCATGTATGTTAAGCATTAACTGCTGGTGCAGTTCAATATTAAAGGAATCCCTGTGGCCCCAAAACAGTGAGGTTTTATGTGAAGGACAAATAAACCTTTAGTGAGAACTTGAAGGTTGTGTTGCCTGCCAGGAGATAAATAACAAAGGGAGTTCTTTTGAGATGAAATATTGTAATATAGCTTTTTTGTTCTGAATGCAGGGCTTGTGCAAGGCACACTTGAGGACAGTTCTTGAATAGTTTCCTTTTTTGCTTTTAACATAACTACCTATGGAAGCTTGGCTTGAGGATGTCATATTTTTCTCCTGATACTTTTTCCTTCAAAAGGATATGGGTAGTCCTATAAAAAAATTCAGAGAAATGTGATTTTATTTTTCAATTAATTACTTTAGGAAGACTGTGTAATTCTGACCTATATTTCATTATCGTTTCTTGAGAATAGAAACCAAAGATCAAAAATAGTTCTAATTTCCACAGCTATTCAAATATTTACTTAGACAGTGGCTAATTATCCAGAAGGGGCCCAGCAGTTCTTGAAAGCAGTCGGTAGAGACATCTGAGGTCCTTTAAAGTACAGCTTTTGTCCCTTGTGTTAGCAAGGTCAACAGTAGTTGTAGACTTCTGTCTGCCTGCTGTATTGAGCCTGTTACTGTCAGAGCCACATCCTTTGAATTGTGTGGTCTTTCTAGTCTTCAACTCAGTACTTGGTATTTTTGTGAAGTCTTAGTGCAGTTATTAATCTCACCATAAGCTAATATTTCAGAGATGCTTGTAGAGGGGAATTCAGGAAGGATGTGGAGACTACGTGGGGAAAGTAATTGAGATGATAGTGCAAATGACAAGTAAATACTCTCATTTCTCTTTGGAACCAAATAAAAAAGCTAGAAGGAAAATAAATGGTTAAATGCAGGCTTGCAACTTCATGCTTTGGTGTGTGAGAAGGCATTTTGGATGTTATACTGCCTACTTTGGGTAAATCCTCCTATGAGAGAGTCCTAGGGTGTATTTTCAAGGCCTCTTCTAAAACCATTTGGCGATGACCTTCCTTGTAATCCTGTAAGTGAGGTTTTAACCTGTGTTTGTAAACTGTGTATAAAGTGTCTGTCTTCTGAAATAAGCTGGGCTATATGATTGTAGCTGAAAATAACTTCAGTATGTTTACTGATAAGCTTGCCATCGGGGTTTTCTGCCTTTCAGGCACCTTCCTTTCCCTTTTAACATGTATAGTGTTGCATTAATGCAATACCACATAGTTTGGGCAAACCTACTGCAGGTAAGACTGCCACAGCCTGTGTGCAGAAGAGTTAGAGGTGCTCTTTTATCAGACCTTTGTGCACTTCTTCTCAGATACTGGAATGGAACAAGAAATTGGGGCACATGGAAATCTGTTTGGTTCTGTAGTGGAATGAGTGGCCCCATGCTGTCCTGCACAGGAGTAAGAGAACTTGCAGTGTGTTGTGCTGTAGGCTGTAAAGAAGAATGGGAAGAAAAGAAGACTGAATGTCCATGCTCAGGGAGAGAGGATATAACATGTTTTTTAGATAAAAAACTTACCTTGTCACTGTTAGTTAAACGAACTAGTTAATGTGTGGCAGCAGGCTGTTATGGCCCTGGTACCTTAGTTCTCAGAAGTGTCTGGATGTGAGTCCTTGACTAACCACACCAGTTTTGCTTCATGGATCTGCCTGAATAGTTTTTAACATGAAGATGAAACAATACATTTACCCAAAAGTTGCACTCATTTGTGCTGTCAGGCAGCTGCTCTGGCAGTCAGGAATAGCTGTGGCTTGGGAGCAAATGTTTTCTCTGTTGTACCAGTACACCACTGTTGTATATAACTAGTGATGTAAAAACTCACCTCTTTTGATAAGCCTCAAAAAAATAACGATGCTCCTTACCTGAAGGAGCTGTATGGGAAATGAGCTTTGGCATATACTTGGCATAAAGGTATTTCTACCTTATAGTAATACAGCTTGTTTATGCCATTAAAATAGTTTGAAAAGGCTGTTGACAGAAGGCAAAAAGTATGAAGGAATTTATTGTATTGAAAAAGAGATGCTTGAAGGATCTTATGTGTTCATACCTGTTTATTTCTTTCTTTGCTACAAAGGCAACTCTCTAAACATGAGGTAGAACATACTTTTCTACTTTGGTGTGCTTTCTGCATTCAGTATCCATTGTCTTGAGCTGCATACAGCTAACATTGTTTTCTGTGGATGCTTGCTTTCTTCTTTAAGAATAATTAATCCGAAATTTAATTAAAAAAATCACTTTCCCAAACACAGTATTTCTTCATATTCTCATTTGCTGTATTTAGACTAATTTGTCTTGACATTGCTGCTGTGCTGCTCTTTGTGTTGCACAATCTTTTGAGTTTTGTTTCATTAAGAATGGAACTAAAGAATTTGGGGAAGGGGAGGGAAGAAGTGCTAGACTGTTAGAAGTTAATTTGCCGTAAACCAAAATGTTGAGAACAGATTACGAAAGCTATGAAGTGACATGTAAATGCTTGTTCAGTTTCACACTTGTGAGAAATAAGTCATTTAAGCTGTGTGCACATGAAATAGAAGTTTGGTTACAGCTACTGGGAATAGTTTGGTCTTACTGATATATTCAAAATCATAGAGGAAAATGCTCAGAAGATTAGGAATTGATATCTACATTCCAAAAAATTTAAAGGCTGAACTAGCTTGAAAAACTAGCTCTACTCTGTTCACAACAGTTTCATATGCTCTGTCTATCCCACCTAGTTTCTGTCTATCTAAAGCATACTGCAGGTTAGAAAATTCATGTTTTCACTATGCTTTTGGGGTTTGCATTTTGCTTTTGGTTCTTCGGTTGGTTTGTTTTTCCTAAATAATAATAAAAAAAGAGCTAATTATGGGTGAAGAAGATGCTTAACTTTATTTCTTGATGTTGAGTACTGCATAATTTCCCTGACTGTTCATCCTGATGCATCACAATGCAATTCCTTTCGCCCTCTCTATTCTACTTACTGGTTTCTCCTCACTGTTGAAAACTGTGGTATGTTTGTCATGAATAAATGACCCAGCTCTGACTTTAAATACTTCTGTGTTTTGGTTAAATGTCTTCCTCTGCAGCTGTGAGAGGTAAAACTGAAGCTTCAAGGATCAAACCAGAAGGCAAATAGTTTGATTAAACCACTTGACTTGATTTGAATTATTTTGGGGACCTGGTTCATGACCTCTAATGCCATGGACAAAACCCATCTTTTACTTGGTGTCTTTTAATACTTTTTTTTATGGAGGATTAGCATGTCCATGCATCACCTCAGAAGACTAATGTGGGCTGTGTACCTGTTCAGACAAACTCCAGATGGGAAGGCCACCCAGGAGGTATCTTGCGCCAAACCAGTCAAACTCTTAACTAGTTTGTCAGCAGCATAACAAGCACACAGAAGACTTCAGGTCTGGTAGGCAGATGTAGCTGAAGCTGAAACTAGAAACAAGAAACTAGGTTGATCTGGTTTATGTAACGGGTAGAAAAACTGGGAAGCAGAGTATGGAGGAAGCTGCTTTGATCAAGGAGGTGTGCAGTGCCAGAAACTCAGTAAGAACACTGATTTATTTGGGGATTGCTTATACCACGAAAGAATAACTTCACTTTGGGATTGTTTTTCCCAGCAAGAGGCGGCTGGGAGGAGCAGTGGGCAAGCCTTTACTCTGAGCCTGGAAATGCATCCCCCGGTAGGGTGTGTCTGCCTCTGACAGTGCTTGTTTTCAAGTGCTGACTCCCAGCTGCTGCAGATGGCTGGAGGATGGCAGCAATCGAGATGACTTTCTCTGACATCCATTTAGTGGACATGTTGATAGTTGACTACTAAGTTTTCTACATATGATAGTTATGTTGTCTTTATAGACTGCCTCAGCTTCAGGTTTTAGGTGGATTTGTGGGATAATGTGCCATGACAAAGTATAGGGGCTTGCTCTGAACAGGCTGTCTCAGAACACTGAGGTCTCATGCAAAGATTTCCATGAATTTCTAATTGTCTTTAAAGCAGAGGAGCTGTGTTTTTTTTCCAATGTAGCCATAAATGGCTTTTAAGAGATGACTTACATGAAGTGACTGTAGTTCTGCTGCTGGGAGTTGTTCAAGTCTGCACTTGAGATGCTGAAGACATCACCCAAAAGTGTCCTCAACAAGCTGTATTTGTCATATGCCAATTTCATCTGGTTGAAATGGGTTACTTTAGCCACAAGCTCTGAAAATTCATTTTTAGTAATATTTATGCTTTGAAACAGTATAGCATAGTTGAGTGGGCTTTCTGAAATTTACTAGTCTGGTTATGTTGCATATTTATAAATATATGTATATGCATATGTGACTCTAAAAATTCTCTTCCTCAGCCAAGCTAAACATAGACACTTATGGACACATAGTTCACCATGTTAAAAACAACAACAAAAAAAGAGGAAAAAAAGCAGTGCCATAGTAAAGATAATAGCTTGGTGTACTTGCCCATTCATCTCTTGGAAGACAATACTGATTCATGTCTTGAAAGTGGTAGGAAAAAAATCGATTACTACTTCTTTCCCTTCTTTTTCTTCCCCAAGACAAACTCCAAGGCCCCTTTTCTGTAGTTGCTGTGGTTTGCAGCCAGAGCTTCAGTCTGCATTATCAGGCTTTCTGGCAATGTGAGGTGGCAATCAGTCATTCCAATGTGATGTGGACAGATAGCTGAGACGTAAGTGGAAACTGCTGATGGAGCTGACAAATGTTGGGGAGTGGAGTAAATTGTTTAGCAGGACTGAGCTGGGAGCACGGATGTCTTCCAGGGATAGCACGGAGGGTCGGGGTTAGCGTTCACACCATTGGTGTTGCAGTGTGCAAGGCAGGCTGCAAATAAAGAGCACTCTGTAAAACTTCAGTGCTGCCCAAGCGAAGCCTCTTTTTCGGATGGCACTGCCTGATGATGACCGGGCTTTGTTGCCATGCAACATGGGAACAGAGGCTGAAACTTTGTGTGCCTGGCACAGATTAGTTTAACAGCAAACTGAATTCTTGTCCAAGGCTCTGTGTAAGAGTGTCCCGATTTGAGATTTAGAGATCCCTGCCATGAGGAAAGAAACAAATGCAAGGCAGCTTGCTCTCAGATTATTTTTTATAATTAGCTTTGTTATGTAGTTATGACAGAATCTAGGAGCTGTATGAATCAACAGTAGAAAAGGCAAGGAGTCAGGAGGTCTGTTAATCTTCTATCATCTGCCAGCTGTCCAGTGAAAACACTCTTTTGTGTGGTGTTAGGAGGTCTGGATTAGTCATTTAACACCTGCAGGCAAAAATGTTGTACAAGAACATGTGAAAATCATTAGAGCAAAACTGTCCTGACGTCTGTGATTGGAAAACGCAGACAGCATAAGAATGGAATTAGATGGATTCAGCTGTAGTTTGCACGTCTTTTTAAGAATGCAGCTGACACGACTTAGACCAACAATTAGGCAAGTAGGAAATACTTTGGGGGCGTTTGCATGCTCTGAGTTTGGATACAAATTACATGGGAAGAATAGGTTTTTGGGAGGGTAAAGCATTCATGGTACTGAGTGAGTTCAAATAGATTAGTAGGTCTGTCACTAACAGATTAACATATTAACTAGGCATGTTTGTGATTAAAAAGCATTGTCTGAAGTTCTTGGGCAATTTAAAAGTGATCTCATATAGTACAGTGACACTCTAAAAGCTCAAGTACATCATAAATACACATACCATTTTACTACTTTATTAATTTTTGTGATGTATTAACCAGGTGCTCTGGTTAATACTTATTTAAAATAGGGAAGTGTCGAGTCAGCTTCAAAAGAAAGATATGACAAAGATAGGTATTCTGGTAGGGGTGATCTTCCAGCAAGTACCTTCAATGTATTGCTTGAAATTTAATTTTTGAAAGGTGTTAACTCTGACTCAGGTTTCTAAATGGAAACACACTTTGTTATAATCAAAACATAAAAATTGGAGGTTAAAGTTTCATCTTGAGACTTGCTTTGGGTCTATATTGTTTTATTTTTAAACTCTTAAGTAATTAGTAACAGAATTAGTAGGAATTAGTAATCTTGTCTTTTTAGCTATAGCAATGCTATGGATACTAGTAAAGATGAAAAATAATTCAAACTAGCAGATGTTGGCTCTATTATAAACGTAACATCAGCAAAACCTCTGCCTCTAGTATTTCTTTTAATATAAAATGCCTAAGGTGATAAGTTATTTGGATAAAACCTGCCATATCTAACTTAAAAAATACTGTCAATAATTAGAACTTATAATTGGTACTGGTCTCAGAGATGTGCTGGATGGTGTAATTAAACACTTTGCATTTCTTTTTCTGTCTTTAAAAAAATGTGGCTTCCATTTTAGGGTCAAATTATCTCTTTCTGATAACTAGTCTCTTGTGGCAAAATAAACACATCTGAGCTCAATTGATCCTTTAAACTTAGGATTTCTGGAGATATAATCTTTGCTGCCTTGCTGTCTGAATTCACAAAAAAGCTTTAGATTTTCTGTTGGCATTTTTGACAAACTCAAGTTCAAAACCTGTACAATGATTGTATTTCTATATTCTTGATAATAAACTGAGAGATTCTGAGAACTCCATTGCTAATGTAACTTGCTCATGAAGTGGATTGTTTATATTGTTTACGTGTGCTTTGGTTTTTGGTTTTATTTTTGTTTGTTTGTTTTACTTTGTAGACCACTAAAGCATTCCTTCCCAAGATGCTGGAAATGAACCACGGACACATCGTGACAGTTGCAAGTTCGTTGGGGTTATTCAGTACTGCTGGAGTGGAGGTTTGTTAGACTATAGTAAACAAAAAATTTGGCACTTTTTGCCAAAGACAAGTGTTTTTTGTATTATCAGCTAGAGGAAATAAGGTCAAATCTTCAAAGATATTTGGAGGTTATGGTGCTGAGTACCATATCAACACATGGCTCCCTGTGAGTGGGGCCCACAGGACTTGGGCAGGCATTGTGTTCTTTTACTTGGATGGTGAAGTTGGCACTTAGAGAAAAAGCCTGGGATGGCTGGGGGTCTCAGAATGCCAAGTGATCTTTGACTTACCTGATAAATTTAGGTAAATTTAGATAAAATTGAAAGGTGCCATTCAGCCTACTCCTGTCAAGATCTTCAGTGCTAAGCTTGAAGCCAAAAGGCTTTCAAAAGTAATGCTTCTTGTTTCTGTGAGGAAATGACTGCAAACCTGCTAGAATATATGGTTCACCTGCTTCACTAGCAGCTGTTGGAGAACTCCAGTTTGTGAGACTTGTGTGGTGCATAAAAATAGGTTAGGGTTAGAGCTTGTCTTGTTTTTTGAGTCATTAATACAAATGCAAGTGTGAACAAAAAGCATTCAGTTAGTGAAAATTTAATTAATGTGTCTAAAATAATAATGGTCGTATTACCCCATAAACATAGGCTTCTTTGCATATAAGTAAGGCTCAGTCCAGGACCTTAAACTGCAGTGTTCCATAACACAAATGAATGAAGATGGTGTAACTTAGGGCTTTTTAGAATGTTTACTGTCTTGAGAAAGCTACAAGGAATTTCCTAGACTGGGTGTGACCACCAACAGAGATGGACACATCCAACTGAAAACACACTAAGTTCAGCAACAATAAAAAATTACTGCAAAGACAACAGTAGCATTTGAATTATTTGTGTATCTGAGAAATACTCAAATCTTGATTGTGTCTTCTGTTGAAACTAACCTTAAAAACAACACTTTTAAGATTTTTACACCTATGCCCTGCCAACTCTTCAAGCTTTTTCAAATCTTACCCAAGGTAGTATTAGGTATCTTAGTCCTTTGTTGCACCATTTATTATTAAGCAAACTGGTAATTGGAGTAACTTGTCATGTGAGCCTGCCTGATTCAAAGACTTGAATCCAAGGTAATATCCTCCTACATTCAGCTTTCCTGCTTCCATGATTCTGTGCTAATTACCTCAAAAGTAAAATGATAAATGAGTTGATGTGATGCTCTATTCTGTGGGTGTCTTTTGTTGTTGCTTTGAAAATCTGTGCAGAATCATCTCAGGTATGCTGGCTTTGAACATCATTCATATCTGTCCTTTTTAAGTTCCCTTTTTTTTTTTTTTTGCTGCTTCATTCATTGCCAACACAGGATTATTGTGCCAGCAAATTTGGAGCTGTCGGTTTCCATGAGTCTTTGAGCCATGAACTGAAGGCTGCTGAAAAGGACGGAATCAAAACTACTTTAGTCTGCCCTTATCTTGTAGATACAGGAATGTTTAGAGGATGCAGGATCAGGTGAGTAGAATTCTCCTTCTGCTCTGTGCTGGTAGTGTCATAAAAGTATTTAGAGGTAACTCAACTGTTACCATAAAAAAAAAAAAATTATATCTTCTTTAATATATGTAAGTGTTAGACTCAAAAAGAGACTTTCTGAATTTACGGTCTTCTGTCCTTCTGTACAGAGGCAATGCAAGTTTTGAGCTATAGTCTTTGTAACTTAACAATGAATATAAAAAAGTTCTGAAGAAATTGAGTTAACTGTTCGTTGGGGTCTGTGGTCCTTTATGTATCATATTAATCTGTCTTAATCAAATGTTCCAGAAAAGAAATTGAGCCTTTTCTTCCACCCTTGAAACCTGAGTACTGTGTGAAGCAGGCTATGAGAGCCATCCTTACAGACCAGCCAATGATCTGCACACCTCGCCTCATGTATATGGTCACCTTCATGAAAAGGTAAGAACTGAATTTCCAGTTATTTGGCAGTGCAAACCACAAAATACATGAGTGTGCCCAGTGTCTGGATACAAACAGCCTCCCACCCACACAGGCCATAGTTGCCATTTTGTTAGAATTCTTAAGTCTCTCTTGGCTTGCATGCTTGCAGCTTGCTTGCTTGAGAAGCTTCATTTAACTGAGATCCTGTGTATCTATGCACCTTTGTTTTAACCTTGTATCTTCCATCCTCCTTAGATTCCTATTTTCTTTTCAACAGACTTTTAATTCCACTGTTTGAGTTCCTCTTTAGGAATGGGGCATGAGGCAGCTACCAGCAGAGGAACCTCTAGCTGCTTGTCTCTAGAACCAGTGTGTGAGAAGGCCCTGCCTGCAGATTCTTCACAACTTGCACAGATATGGTAGATAAACTGAAAATTGGTACTTCCAGAAGCAATTTTCAGAGACTAAGTCTGGTGGAGGGCATATTTAAAGGAATTACTTCTTTCATTCTAACACACTGCAGTTTTAGGATGAAAAATGTTTTAATCTGTAATCAGGCTGACATTTCAATGATGAAGGATAATGCAGGAGGCACTTCAATTCCTGTGATACAGCATCACTTGAATTCTAGTTTATGGAGAACAGCTTCACAGGTCTCTGTGTTTTGTTTTAAATCTGTAGTGTGTAGAGGGAACCTATAAAATATAGCACTGTATTATTTTCTTTCTGCAAGGGTTGGTTGAAACTGAGCACCTTGGTGATTTTTATTCCACTTACGAGGTGGTTGTTCTCCTCTGTCTCAAGTGTCTCTTGGTGGACAGACTCACCAAAAAATAGTGAGTTGCTCACTGCTCACCTCTTTCCTGGAAGAGAGATGTGTGTGTCTATTCTGACACCAAATGAAGGCCACTGTCAGTATGTTTAAGAACTAACTCCTTCACCCAGAAGCTCAGAGGGTGCTTCAGTGCTTCCTGCACAAGCAGTGCCTGACACAGCAACAGCCACATCAAAAGCCCTTCGGGTTTTCTTGGTTCAACACTTCAGCTTCCAACAGGGAGATCAAAGCTTCTGCATAATCCATGCCCCAGGCATCAGCCTTTAGATCAAAGGCCCTCCAGTCACTGCACAAGCAGTGCTGCTGGCACTGAGGACACCTGTACCAATGACTTCTTCTTGGTGCTTCAGTGGGCATTACTCCTAATGGCTGGAATTGCACCGCTTGCCACTGAACAAGTGCCTGCTGCTACTTCCAGGGGCTGAAGAATCCCATTTTAGTCCCTCACTAGAGCCCCTGAGTATTACACTTGAAATAAAAACAATATTTTGTTCATGTGAGAACGAGGGGAGGGATCTGTAGCCAGGTATCCATCACATAATCACCTCCTGGAATTTTATCTGGAGGGGGGGAAGGAAATTGCTCTCTTTACTTTGGACCTTTCTTTTTGAGGATGGATGATTGAGTTTAGAATATAAATCAAGGTTCTTAGACATCTGGTGATCAAAGAATGGCATTAACTAACACTAATCCCACATTAAAGAATATCTTAAATGTCTGATGACCTCTGCTGATGTGGCTTTTAGCAGATGCTTTGCTTTTACCAGGCCTTCTGTGATGCCCTTGCCTCCCCCCATCCCCCCTGCCCACTTCTTTAAAACAGCCTATCACACTGCTTGTGAAGAAACAGAAAATCTGGTCTAAGATGGACACATGTGAATAAGCAGCTTCTCTCTCCTTTCTGCTTGCCTGTGTGGTTGGGACTCTAGAATTTCAATTCTAGAGGAAAGTATCCCTATGAAATAAAAATCCCTTAAGTCTTTTAAGGAGACTCTCCAATAGGTACTATATTGCATTTAAGGAGATCGAGTACATAATGCATGTAAGTACATGTACTTAAAAGTGCATGTAAGCAGAGCTTTTTGTTTTATGCTGTCTTCTAACAAATCTCTAACTTTTTTCCCAGTATTCTCCCATTTGAAGCAGTTGTGTGCATGTACCGATTTTTGGGAGCAGACAAGTGTATGTATCCTTTCATCGCTCAACGGAAACAGGCTACGAACAACAATGAAGCAAAAAATGGAATTTAACCATTTTGGATGGACTAACATTTATAGGTGAATGCAATAATGCTACATGACTGAATTGCAAAGTGCACTTGCATCTACCAGATGCAAATGTCAACATCTTACTGTGGCATTCTCTTGGGTCCTAAACCTGTGTATTGAACTCTAAAAATCAATGGATTTTTATATACTGTAAATAAAACTGACTAGAGTACTTGGGAAATGTGATAGGTAACTCAAATGAATTTCCAATGTAGCTGCCACCATTGTCCTTTAGAATATCACTGTATGTACAGTAAACTAGTCATACTACTTGTAGGGATGCACTGTGTGATATCTCTTTCTTAGTCTGCCAAGGCTTCTAAGAGCTGTATCCAACCAGAAGATGCAATGTTTCAGAAATGGTTTGACTTTCCTTATGTTCTTTAGGGAGGGAAATCTTGCAATTTAAGCTAATACTCATGTTCTTATAGCAAATTCAAGGACAGTTTCTGAATGCATCTCTTCATTCATTCACCCAAGTTCTCTAAAGGACACATGGCCAAATTGTGGTGTAATTCTCTTTTGTTGCAACTGTGTGTGTTCTATTTAAACAAAGATGAAAAGAAATTTGTAAATCTCTGCCGATTCAAAGGCAAATGAATGTCTTACATATTCTCAGAGCAAACTTGTACTGGGCATCTGTTTTTTAGGAATGCAGTCAGTGATTTAATCTGACTTTTTTCAAGTTGACTTAATTTGAAATATGCTCTGTTCCATTTCCCTCTATATGTTAGAGTCCAATTTACTGTTATGGACTGCAGTTTCTTTTTTTCCTCCTCATTCTTACTTCTGACAGAGTTCTCCCACCCCCCAAGGAAGCTGTTGTGTTTAATTCTCTAACTGGACTTGTGCCTAAAAGACAAAGCAACTCAGCTGAGATACAAACCGTTTATGTAAGTGCTGGTCATATGCCAATTATTAGCAGAGGAAAAAATAGAATAATGCCTGATGCAACTTACATTCAGAATCTGAAAGGGTGTAAAGATTTTTTTTTTTGAGTTGTACTCACATTGTAGAACAGCAAATGACATTTTTACAGTATTTTTTGTAAAGCAAACAATTTTGTGCCTTGAATTTGGTAATCTGTATTAGTGAAGCATTGTAAAAGTGAAATTCTACCTCTGTATCTTAATGTATACCATCCACTTGTAAACTACTATCAGAAAAATTGTGATTACTTTTTTAGAATGTCTTGTTAAATAGTGACCAATGCCTGTGGTTATTAAAGTGAGCCACCTTTTCCTTAAAACAGTGACTGGAATGTTTCCTTTAAAGACTGAACTAACACAAATTACTTATGCCTGTTCCACAGCTCTTTGGTGTCAACACAGATCAAATATTTATGGCTCAACTCCTGTATCCACTTTGTCAGCTACATGCCTTACAGTGTAATCTCTGAAGACTATCAGTAGGTACTGTGAAACTGGGCTTTAGGAGCTGACAGTTTTGTCTGTCTTCTAAACTCACTGATGAAGTAGCTGGTCAAAGAGGTTATGAAGAATATTAATTTTGGTGTTCTATAGAGTTGTGTTCAGATTTATGAAAAAATGATGTGGTGTGGATGCAGTTTTAGTGAGTTAAAAAGTAAATGTAGTTTCAGTACAGCTGTAGTTATTACTGCATATACATAGCACACATATAAAATAAAAAATTGGTATCTGTGTCAAGAACAGTGCTGTTAACTAACTCTGTTTAGAAATTAATTGAAAGTAGAAGAAAATGTTTACATTAACCCTTACTCCAAATTCCATGCTCTTTTGAAAAAGTCATTAGAAGATTTCCCCAGGGCCAAATTACCTCCCATGTTCTTACAGCAAAGTCACTAAGAGCAAGTACAACACATTTAATTCTATTGCATAGCATCATTGTATTGCACATTTGTTTTCCTAAGATGTCTCAATCTTTGCTGCTGTGTCTGACTAAGAAGCAGCTTTTAAAGTTTGATGTCTTGATACTTGATGCTTACTAGCCTGACAGAAAAGAAAAAATAAGAAGCTGACCAGTAATACCAATGTGTTCTATAAAGCATCCTGCCAATTTACAATGGTTACAGGCTTACTTAAAAAGCAAGTTTCAAGGCTTGCAGAGTTCTACTTTAATTACTGAATGTGTGGTCATCCTGATTTCTCTAAATTTACTACCTTTTCTCTCAGTTCTTCAGCAGTGTGTGTGGGGAGTGTCTTGTGGCTGATTGCACTCAGTGAGCATGTTTCTAAAACTCATTCCCTTAACTTTTCATCTTCTATTCAAAAGTCACAGGTACACATAGAGAAAGGGAATACCAGATAGCTTGTAGATCTAATGAGACTTGCTTAAGTGCTTGGGGGGAGGATCTTTGAGGCTGTATGGTGCTTGTCTTGTGTACTGGGAGACTGAACCTAAATCCAATTCAAGCCTCCAGAAGAATTCAGTTTGTTAGTTTTTCTGATACACAGGAGCTATTTTGGAAACAATCCTGAAACTCTTGTCACCTCTAGTCACACCTTAAAAAAAAAAAGTCATATAAAGAAGTCAATCACCTCTCCGAGGTTTTCTGTTGACTGGATGACTTTCCAGTTGCATGGGTGATTCCTATGAAGCAGGAGGAGAAGATTTGTGACTGAGGATGGAGTGGGAACTGGGGTATCCCTTGTTTATACTGCCCTAAACTGCTGCAAATACCATCTGATTCTGAGAGTGTCCTTTACCACTACAATCAGAAACTATGAGAATTGTGTCTCTTCAGGGCTGTGACTGATGAAGTGTATTATTTCACGTAAAGCCAGCCTAGTTTAAATAGCTCAAGTAGGCATTTTAAATTAATATTTTAGACTGGTGGCTTAATGTAGGAACATTTTCCTTCATTCTGTAGGACAATGCCATGAACGTTCCCAGTTAAACCCAGATGAGCTGATGTGGGTGCATCTCTTGGTACTTTTTGTCTTGCTGTAACAACCCGATGGGATATGCAGCTGATGACAGTTTTCTCAGAAAGCTCCTATCTTAATGGTGCTTAGCTTGTAACCATGTAAACAAGGTGTTTGAAGATCTTTCTGTAGTGCTCTACTTCCCAATGAGCCGGCCAGTTTTCATCACTGGTTCATCTATAGTAGGTTTCTAGAGCTTCTCCTCTATTTCCTAGTCTTTAAAAAGAATCTGGGGTTGCCAGATCTCTAAACTTGGTGAGTCAGTCATTGGAACAAGATAGACAAGTTTAGGCTTCACGTATCTTTGCTTTTGGTGTTAGTAATTTCCTAGATCATGTTCTTGTAGGTTATTTTATGTATGAATGTAGTTGAAGCTTGGAGTGCCTAAGCTGGATGCCCATTGTAGTACAAATTGTTCTTCCCCCATTAGGCCTGTCTGTGTATGTAGAGCTGGTAACACACAATAATTGTGTACTTTACTTTACCTTACATCATAAGGACTTGTGCAGAAGACCTAACTGAGGTGAGCTAATCAGGAACAATACCCTTTAAATTCATAACAAATAAATAATTTAGGAGCAAGCATTATTCTTTATCTTACAACACCATCATGATCTATCCTAACTTTTGTGTGTAGACAAACCCTTATGAGTCTTGTCTTCAGGAGCAATTTGGGAAAATGCAGAGGGATCAGAGCTGTGTGGTGAATGCACACAAAGGAGTAAGTTATGGGCCACTATGGTTCTGAAAGTGTGTGCCTGCTCAAGAATTTGATGCATATAAAATCATTAACCTAACCCCTGAATCTGAGTCCTAATTTTTCTTGTGTCTCTGGGTAGATAAGTCCTCTGTTCAACAAAAAGAGATTATTATAATGCAAATGGTAATTGGGTAAGTATTTAACCTCAGGAGTTTGTTTCTGTCCATTAAAACCCAGGTTTTCCAAGTTCAGAAGCTTTGGGGCTCTGCTCAGTTTTCCACTGCTGCCAAGTTCATAGCCCACAAATAGGATATAAAACTGCCTATCACAGAGATGAGCTCTTCTAACAGTCCCTGAAACAGCAGATCAGGCAGAATGGTTGATGAGGGCACCTATTTAAGTGTTACTTTGTCCTGAAGCTCCTAAGCTGAAATTCCAGGTGTTTAGTCACAAGCCTTGCAAAAAAAAAGCTGGGGAGTCTAGGGACAGTACCCAACAAAGTTAAAAGTGCTTACAGAAACCCCAATCTCCTGGTATGCAAATTAGCCTGTCATGTTTTTTCCCTGGCCATTAAATGCTGATGTATCCAGTGACAGAAAGTGTGGCTTTATCATGGCTTCAGTGAAACAAAGAAATTCATAGTAACTTTATTTAAACACAGCTTAAGTAGACAACCCAAATATTTGAAATAACTTTAGAAATAACATTCCAGCTTACATACTTACCTATCTGCTTAATGCTGACAATACACAAACAATTCATTTCTTCCACAAAATTGAAAAAAAAAGCTTTTGAACTAAATGGTCAATGTGCAGAAGTCAGGATCAGGTGTTTGTGTGTGTTTGTGCCTAAGTTAAATTGGCAGGATGTTTGGTTCCCTCTTCTTAAGCAGGGCAATTGTAGCACTTAGCTAAGGAGCCACAATGTATTTTGAAAAAAATTAAACCTTTAAACACATCCCTGTCTGTACAGGCTGACCAAACTGCCTTTGAAAGTTTATCTATTCTGTCTTAAAACATTTTAGCAAAAAATATGCCTGGGCCAGTACCTCTGGCACTGGCATGACTGGAGCCTTTCTCTCCTAATCCAATTATCAATAAGAGCTGCTGTGGCAGTAAGATATGGGGAATAGCTAATGCTGAAGCATTTGGAAAGCTAGTAGCTGTGTCCAGGGACAGGTTCTTAGTGGGAGAGGAAGAATGGGGTGCTAAGGTGGCTCCAGGGATCTCCCCTTTGTACCCGCTCTAGCAGCTCCTGTTGCAGGGTGTGTGTGCACAGCGTCTGCTCGTGCTGACATCCAGCCCTCCCTTCCCTCCGCAGCTGCAGGCAGCCACAGTCCTGAGCTCATCCACCAGGGCTCTTCTCCACACGGCCCTGCACAGGAGTTATTCTGGAACAACTGCACTTAGGAGTGTGTGTGTGTGCTTACCTTTATATTTTGCAATAAGCATAAACTGCTTCAGCTCAGCTTAAACAAGAACGATACTCTGGAGTAAGACGTTCTGTGATCTGGGATTTGGGACTTGCCAGTGCCTTTGGAATGCCTCTCATACTCTCATTTCCATCAACCATCACATCCAAACAAGCCCTCAGAAGATAATTACAAACTTTCATTCAGATGCAACCACTTAAGATACAGATAAGCAAAGTTAGCTTAAACTTGTTCTGTTTTCTTAACAGGCAAGTGCATTTGGATCCATGTTTAGAACAAATGTTACTCAATACATGTTAGGCCTCTGCATAGATCAGTAGTTAATAGGCAGACGGAAGCATCCCACAGTGATTAAGGATGTTAGGTTTTCCTGCCATGCTGAGAGCCAGAAATATTGACCTCTGCAGCTGTTCTAAGAGGGAGCTTCTGCCTAGTTAAATCTTCAGCACGTAAGGTAAGGAGTTATATGTCAACAGTAGAATTGGAGCAGAGGGTGGAATTTAGGTCTCCCAAATATCTCCAAATCAGGCTGGTGTCAGTGCTCTTCGTTTTATTGTTGTCTTCACAGAGGTCTCATCACCAGTTCTTGTCTCATGACTGCTATTAATTCACTGTGGCAGCAGCAGTGGGAGCCCTCATGCAGATACAGCTCTAAGGGCCCAGTGTCTCCTCAAGGCCTCTGCTTTCCCAGGGCTTGCCTGTGAACTGCAGTGCTTGAAATTCAGAGGGTTGTCAGCTTCTTGTCCAGGAAGTTTTCACCATGGAGGGAAATAAGCATGAGGCAGATGGGATCAAAGCTTCTGTTAGACACCACAAACTAGAGCAGTCCAGCAAAAGTATTGATATGTGGTTTCCTCATCTCTTGTATCCACAATCCAAACAACCTGATAAAAAATGCCAGCTTTTCTCTACTTACAGTGACTCCAAACAAAGATCATTTAAACAATTGTCCTCTGTATTTTATTTCTCAGTTATAGAAATGATCACTTCTTTGGTTCTTTAAAAATTTTGACATTTAAAACCAACATGTGACCCATGTAATACATCATCTGTTAGCATGTGCAATATAAGGCACTCTCTTAGTCCCAGGACTAACCTGAGAATTCTAGAGGAATACTAGAGTGGTTCTGAAAATGCAGGTTGTTCAAGCAGTCATTCAGTCATTTCTTTTACATCTTTATTTTGTGTAGCAAACTAGAACAAATGAAGCAATTAGAAGATGTGTAATTGTTCTTACTAGATGGGGTAACAAACTAAGAAATGACAGGCCTATGAAGAGGTTATAAGCTTTGGGACTTAGTTTTTAAAAATAATTTTAACTATATTTTAATGTTGAGTCCTTATTTACAGGCAGAGCACTTCTGAGCCACAGCTGTTGGTAGATTGTGTTTTCTCAAGGAAATAATTAATTTCTCCTTTGCTTAAAGGGAACAGTAGTAACTTTCACCTAGCCACTGTCCAAGCCAGGTTGGGGCTGGGACTGGGATTGGGACAGGGTCCAGAAGAGAATTTGTCCCCAAGTTCTTCATACCTGGAAAATATGGTAACTTTTAGCTGAAATAAGTGGCTAAAATAGACTCGGAGGTAAGTGTTCCCAGAGTCTCCAACAAGCAGCTTTTACCTTTCTCTGTCTTTTTGGTATTATAAATATTTGCAGTCCCCTGTGGAGGTTCTCTGAAGACCTAAAGCATCTAATAAGAGCAGTCAGGTCAGCCAAGGTAACCCCTTTTTACTGAAGGGACAAAATTGCACATGAAATTCTGCAACCCTTGAACTTGTGGGACCCAAGTTTCTTGTTTTCTAAAAACAACCTGCAGATTTTCATGTTTTTCTTTCCCCCCGATGCTTGAATGATCAGATGTGGAGATGCTGTCAGTGTTCCTGGGATTCACCTTGGGAAGTTGAGCCTTTGTTACTAAATATTTGGAAACGGACCTAAAATTATTCTCTCACTGGGGACTCATAACACAATCTGCTGCCTTGAAAATTCTTACACGAAACAGCTTGTGGGACTGGGGTGGCTGGGAAGTGGAGAAACTAATACAGCACTCTGGGCCAGAGGGAGCAAGGCAGAGCAAAAGCTAAAGCCCCACTGGGAAATTCATTAACCGCAGCTCCTACAGCTGCTGTAACTTCCTGCTCTGTCACTGTCTGGAGCTTTTCCTTGAGTCTCACTCCCTGAAGACAATCCCAGTGTCATGGTCAGGATTCTGAGCTTTCTCACCTGCCGAGGTGCTGCATCCTGGCCTCCTCTTCCTGCCAGGGCTGCCAGGTCTGGTCCCAGGGGGAACAGGAACCGAATTGCATGGGCAGCGTGAGAGTTCCCCATCTGTCATGTCATTTTCACAAGGGGAAAGGGGAAGTTGTTTACCATCATCTTCATGTTTTTGCTTCTCTCCCAGCCCACACTGGGAAGTTTCAAGTGCTCTCAACAAAGCAGGAGAGTTACCACTTGCAGTTTGGTCCATGCATGCAGGTGATTTTTCAGGCCCAACCTTCTGGGCTATAGAAGTTGCCCCTCAAGCCCCTGTGCTGCACTGTCCACCTAGAGCCCTATGAAAGCATCTTTAGTCTGGGAAAAGTCAAATGCAAGGACATAGGCAGAGAGCACATACCTGCAGGAAGCTCCAGTGTCCATGGGCAGTCATTTTCTGCACTTTTTCAAGCACCTTGGACTTCTTCCCAGGCAGGAACCTGTTGCACATGCATCTTTTCCAAACAGAAAGGCACCACTCATGGGAGAATCTCACCCGTTAAAGAGGACCAAGCAATGCATTTGTTGTTGAAACATGGCAACAAGTCCTTCCCAGCTTCACCAGTACCCTGTCTCTGAATGGCATGGCATGGCATGCCCAGTTGTGCTATCAGCCATATGGGGTGGCACCCTTGAGGAATGGCTCCAGATCATATTAAGTCTTTCCACATGGGAAGTGTGCTTGAACTGCTTTCACCCTTCAAGGTTGTTAGGCCAGAACTGTCATTTGAAACCATCCAGGCAGGGTCGCATTAAAATCAGCAGGACGCACTGGAGCTGGAGACTTTCTCTGGTGAAGCAGCCATTGCTTGTGTGCCAGCAGCAGAACTAACTGAAAGGATTTCTCTTCTACTCTATAAATATACCCACCTTCTCATTAAGCAGCCTGGCAGCTGTCTGGACTAGATAAATTGTTGACTTTCCACCTGGTGTCCTGTGAATGGTTCTTACTGCTGTAATGTTGTATGGCTTTGCCTCTCCTGCGCCAGTGCTGAGCTCCCTGACTCATGGAAACCCAGCCATGAGTACTGCTGGCAGCTCCCCAGCTGAGCAGGAGAGCTGGTGAAGGACAGCTAGGATGCAAAGGGAAGAAATCATAAAGGCTTGTAGGAGATTCCTCAAAAAGAGCTGTGTAGCAACAGTGACAATAAATCACTGTCTACAGTTCCTCTGAGTGTTCCACTGGCTTGTTCCAGCTACAAATTCCCGGCAAAAATTGTTATTTGTTCTCACATATTACTTAAAAAAAATTATTTGCATTTTATCTTAACTACTGGATAATCTTTTCTTTTTTTTGTGCAAATCCTTGCTGCATGAGTACCTTTGCCTTCTTCCTTACACAGTCATGCTGTGTTAGGTCAAACCACATGTTTTCAAACCAATCTAAGTCTTTGAGTTTGTAGTTTGACTCACTTGGACACTCCATTTAACTTCTAAATCTGCTTCACATGACAGATCTATAGATCTCTAAGCAGTGAGTGTGCTTGCAAAGAGCAGTGATTATTAGTGAGCACACACACAAAGCAAACTGGCATTTGGAAACAAAGCTCGAACACAGAGAAACAGAATTTTATAGCTGTCTACCACGCATGAAAAGCAGATCCAGCACACAAATACCCCCCTAGTTCTTAAATCTGTATTTTGAACTGACTTTCAACCAGGTGTTTCCACTTTAATTTGATCCCAGGCATTCCTAGAGGTGATGTAAGATCCAGATCCACAAGGTAATAATGAAGTCAAGAGTTGAAAAATTATCAAGGCCTAATCTGGCAATTTAGTCCCTTGTAAATCATTGTGGTTAGTTATTGCAGAGCCCTTCTTACCAACCAAGTTCTCTTGAGGGTTTGCATTAACTTCACCACCTGTTTGACTGTCAAAGAGATAAATTTCCTTGAAGGGAATCTTCCACTCCTTACTTTATTTATGTCAGGGGTGGGGGGAAGAGGATAGATTGACTGGGAAACTTCAGTGACAAGGGTCTACATGTGCTGAATCAGGGATTGATGTAATTCATTTATTCTGTTTGATATTACACATAAGGTCCTGAAATGAAATGTAAAATTAAGAAATTCATCTGGCCTCTTTGCTGGATGAAAAGCTCTAATGAAATGTGGAGTCAATGGATGTTTTTTCTTCTTCTTTTTTTTTTTTAACAATTAGATGCAAAAGTCAAAAGATCGCATCAGTTAACATCAGTTATTCTGTAACCTAATACTTCATGTTTTTCAGAGCACCTGTGCATTCAATGTCTCAGTGGCTAATACCCAAAAATTCCATCCATGAGTTTAAAAAAGATCTTCTACCTGGAAATAAAAAAAGAAGGATAATAAAAATAGATAAGTGGGATGGATCCTTCAGCTAACTGTCTGGGTTACAGGAGCAAGCCATGAGTTAACTTGTAGACTCTGACATGTGTTAGTGAACTGAGCAGCCTGTGTCTTGAATCAAAGATAAAGCAAAATACCTCCACAAGTTCAAGCTAGAGACTGTTACACAAAGCATAAGCTCAAATTGCTGCTCCAGCTTTTTTTTTTTCCTTTTTTTTTTTTCTTCTTTTAGGAAAGTCCTTTGAAACAACTGAAACTTGAGTGGACAAGAAGTAAAGAATGAAAAAGAGATTTTAGGTTTTAAATCTATTATTTCCTCACAGATAAGTTGCTTAAGACTGTATTTTCTAGAGTTTCTTCTGTTTCAAATGGTGCAGCTTCAAGTTTGGGCCTTGTAAGTGAGGGGTTTTGAGTATGGACACACACATGCCACAGCTCTCATCCTTGTCTCCTCTTTTTCAGCACCCTGAGTCTGCCACCAGAACACACAGCTTATTCTGTGTAAAATCTGCCCAGTGGCAAGCAGTTTGCTACTGCCCACAGCAGTCTTCCATACATCTGTCATAAGTGACACTGTATTAAACCCAGTCTGTTGATGCTGCCTCTGCTGAAAGGCAAGAAAACAGCTTCCACTGCTTCCTTACCCCATTGGTGTTCCCGACCACACAAAGCAACTAGTGTAAAAAAACCTTTTACCTGAATTCAGACAGTGTCACATTTCCTTGGCTCTTTCGGGGTACTTTTTTTGTTATTCTGTACTCTTAGAGACTGCTGGCAACAGTGGAAGGGAGGCTGTACCTCCACTGGCATGAGGGTAGAGAACTCCTTGTTCCTCCAGGCTGGTTTACCTGCCAAGGCAGTGAGAACAACCAACAAGCTGCTCTTTATCAACAGGGTTTTTCAAAGATTTATGAGAATATGTAAGGTGGGGAGGGGGTGGAGGGACATCCTTTCAGCCACAGACAAGATCGGTATTGAGAGATGTAAACTAAGGAACAGATTGATGGAGGTGAAATGGCAGAGCTCTGGAAGATGCAGTGAATAAAGCTGGGAATAAAAATGCATCTTAGGAAACTGGAAGAAGTAAGTAAGATGATACAGAGTTTAGGGAATACTCAGGATATGATTCAGAGATTTTTCTTTTTTTCAGGGCGAGGATCCTGCATGTTCTTTATATTCAGCTGTATAGTGGGCAATGCCAGGACTGTGGTCTTCAGCACTGGTCCTGTTCTCCCCAGTGGGAAATGGGGGAAAGGGACAGAAGCAGAACTGCAGCCCTAAAACACAACTTTTGAGGGCACTGGAAATGTCTCCATATGAATGAAAGCCTTTCTAGCTCACTGGGAACATGGTGTCAATCAAGCTGTCAGTGAAGGTATACTCTATATCCTAGATGTCCACTGGCATTTTTGGAAAAGACTGACGAGTTTTAGGTCCAGAATCCCAACAGTCCACAGCCCAAAAGACCTTGGGCTGTTTAGAAATCATTCACTAAGTTAAATCCATTACATTGCTTTGATTATATTAATGTTACCCTTTTTTTGACCCAAACTTCAGCCAAATATGTGGAGCTGCAGGTGTTGCATGGGAAACAGAAGATGGAGTCAGCTGTCTCTCTGAGACAATCCTGTTTGCTTACAAAAAATTCAGAAACTATGCTTTCTCTGGAGGTCTCAAGCTGCAGGTGACAGTCCTTTTGCTCCCTGTTTCACATCGCTGTCAGCCAGTGCTCCATTCGGGATACTGCTTCTCCCCAGGCTTTTCTCAGAATCACATTTCTGGACAAATTTAGCAACGCAGGAACCACCCAGGCAACATAGGAAGTGGTATGACACTGTAGCCTGTTTTTGGGGAGTCTTGGAAATGCACTTTTTTAACTGTCTTGTCACTGAGTTAAAAGCAAACATATTGAATAAGGGAGGAGAATTCAGCTGCTTTCCAGGCAAGTCCCAGAACATTCAGCTGTGGGGCCATGCTGCTTCATTCACTTCTGGCCCAGCTTCAGCTAAGGGAGGCTCTGAGGAGCTACATGGTGGGAAAAGTCCTTTTACAGGCAGGGGTGGCACAGCTTTGGCTAATGCTTCCTTCTTCAGTCAAAACATTTCAGGTTTGTTTCCTAGAAGAAAGGCCTACTCTTTGTCAGGGACCCAGTTTTCTTTTTCCTTTTCTTGGCCTAAGGGCCACATAAACATCCAAAGCAAGCTGGGATGGGACATATTTATGACCAAGGAAAAAAGTGGGTGGGTAGAGGGCTTTGCAGTTTTGATTTCTTGCTCTTTGCTGAAGTCAGGCCTGCCAGACCTGTAAACCTTTTCCTTTGTGTGACCAGAGATCTTTCAATTTCCAAATGTAGAGCAGCTCAGGCAACCAGATGTGCACAGCTCCTTGACAAATTGCTGACTGCAGCAGCAGATAAACAGTCAGGTCTTGCGGTCATAGGTTGTCCTGTGTCAGGGCTGCTCAGCTCAAGCAAATGTGGGTTGGCTTTAAACTCTCATCTCCTGTCTTTAGCCCCTACATCCTTCCTTTGCCTTCATCAGCAAACTGGAACTCGTTGTATCCTCTACTGACTTGGGCAGGTGGCAGGTGAAGTATGTGGGAGACTTGTTGATAGACAGTGCATTTGTGTATGTGCAAAATAATCACCAGATCTACAGCCAATTTCTCTCCACCGTGTTGTGCCAGTTGTCAGTGAGAGCCATGCTTTGAGAGGAGAGCTGGGAGATTCCTCTGGCTTTTGTGGGCCAGGAGCTTAGGAGACAGGAAAAACAGGGTAAGAGGGATGAGAGGCCATGATCTGATGATCACTTTGGAGCGCTGGGCTTGACTGGCCAAGGTGACAGTGACCCAGGAGGACACAGAGGGCAGGGGGACCTGATAAGGGCAAGTGCCAGAGTGAATGTTCATTGACCCTAAGTGGAAGCTGTCTCCCTGGACGTAAGTGTAAGAAAAGTTAACAGACTTGTGCAAGCAATTTATTCTCGCATTTCTTAACTGTTGAGTCCTTGGTTCACCTAATTACAGTATCTTTCACAGTGTTGATAAGAGCATATAAAATACACATATGATTAAGATATATTGAAATGAAAAAAAATACCCCAGCACTTCAAAAATAACATTGGTCTTATAGAAAACTAATTAATATTTTCCCAATCCCTCTAACTGTTATCTTTTTGAAAAATAAGCAAGAAACTCTGCAAAAGATAAAGCTGAAAAAGAAAGAGCCAATGTAATCAGAGTTGCACAGAAATTTGGGTTTAAGTCCCACTGGCTATTTTTAAAATATAACCCTATAGGGAGAAGATTTTGTGTGTTCAAAGGTATGAATTAAGACCATGTGAGACCAAACTCTGAATTTCCTGGCTCATGTCAGCCTAAGCCATTATAAAAATGTGTGTATAGAGGTGTGGGCACTTACAATTCATGCCTTTCGGCTATCTGGGATACGCTTTCGTGTTATTCATATATGAAATTTAACAAAGAGCTTGGAAGAATAAAGCCTGAAGAAGTAAATCTTCAATTATAACTTGAATACACACAGTTATGAGAAAACAGCCAAATCAGGCAGTTATTTTCCAAACACGTGAGTTTAAGATGATTTACTGGCACTTGGGTGTGCGCACATGTACACACACACACAGTTGCTTGAATCCAGCTTTACAAGAAATCTCAGAAAATATCCCAGTCTGCTTTACAGAATTACGGTAAGAAGAATGTGACACCCTTTGCCATTATGTTTGCTGCCAGTGATTCAGGCGGGGGTGGAGGGGGAAGGGGAAAGCTTTTGGCAGAACAGCTCAGGGTCCCCCTACACTTGAACTTTGAATAAGCAGTGACTGTATCTTCAGGAGAACTGTGGGTGTTAGAGCAGGACAGTGAGATAGAGTGAGAGTAAAAATACCTCAGCAGGGGTTTTCCTTCTGCTTTATGGAAAATGATGCAAACCCTTTCGTGAGTTCCTTGTAATGGGAGTGAAAAGAGACACAGGATTATTTTTTTTTTGATTATGGCAGACAGTGGTCATCATTCTTAGTCACAGCTATCTCACAGCGGCTGAGCAGCTCTTCTGTCTTCACCTGGCTTCATTGCTCATCCAGTGTCCTGGGAGACTATTCCTAACCAGATTTGAGAGGGCTGTTTGGATGAGAGGAGCTTTTAAAAACAAAGTCTACTTCCTTGTGATTAATCCCTTTCTGATTTCTGATTTCTTTCTAGAGCTGTGTCCAGCCAAATGTGTGGCTGATTCTACATCTACTGATACTCATCTATCCATCTATCCATCTATCCATCTATCTATCTATCTATCTATCCATCTATCCATCTATCCATCTATCTATCTATCTATCTGATTTACTGATTTGTCTTTGACCTGGAGGAACAGCTCAAGAAATGTCTGAGAAGGTTGCAGCCTTTCCCATCATCTTCAGATATGCAGGACTACCAGAAAGTGAGGGTTGAAGCGCAGCACTATCCTGGTACAATTTCAGGATCCCAGCCTTTGCTGAACCCATGGGGCTGGGAGACCAAACCCAGCCCTCCTGGGGCTTTTCTGGGGCAGAGCTTCCTGCCCATCCCCACAGTGAGGGGCTTCACTGCAGCTGGGCTCCTCAGCAGTGTTTTCCCCCAAATAGGTTCCTCGGAGGAGGTGCTGAGTGGCTGAACCCCATCCCACACTGGCACCATGCTTGCCTCCATCTGTGCTTGGGTCACTGAGAACACCCTGCTATTGCAGTCCCCTAGGGGCTTGAAATGAGGGTTGAGGAGCCCCAGCGTGAAATAAAAAACATTCATATCTTAAAAGTCAGTAAAAAAGGTGCTTCACAGACTACAGCCTGTGAGAAAGGAAGGTTGCCTAGTGAAAAAAACACAAATGCATTTACCTGGGCACACACAGGTACACCTTGTTTAGACAATCAGCACCCTCTGGGGTCTTTCTGTTCCTTCCTGAATTTAACTCAAAATACAAACTTATTTTCCATATAGACTTTGTTAAAGATGTGGGCACTTCAGGTGTATCTATCTCATGTGTTATGACTAAAATCCACGTTAGATCAGCTCATATAGCAAGCTGAAGTTTTCCCTCTGCCTTTAATGGTTATTTGAGACCAACAGCTAGTATCTAAGAGCTTCCTGACTGCTTATAATTAAACTGTATCCCTGAAAATATTATTAAATCCTATCAAATTCTTCTCATATTTCCTTCCAAATCAACTCTACCCTTATGAGCTGAGAATTACGTATTATGCCTCATGGCAGGTTTTCAAATAACATACCAGAACTGTGTTTGCCACTTGCTAGCCCTAGTAAATTTGATATTTACTCTGTCATCAGCTAAAGTGTGTTGGGCTCCTGTTGTGTGACTTTGGGGATTTGCTGGGGTTTCTATAAAACACAGGCCAGCTGCAACAGTGAAGGCAGTTCACTTTAATAAGCTAATAAATACATTTAATGACCCTCATTATGTCTCACAGTGATACCTGGTATTAAAGTGCAAGTGTTAGCCCGAGAAGAATGTAAAATAGAAAGTCTCCTGCTGAAATGGTGCAGTCTGTGTGTGCATGTGTGTATACATAAACACACACACATGCATATAAACCCAGTGGAAGGTTCCTAGGGAAGATTGCTATGGCATTTATTTTTCCTTAATTCTTGAGAGAATTCAGCTGTCTTTGCAGACCAAAAGAAGAAAATATTTTAAGATGTAGGAGAGTAGGGTAGATTGGAGTGGTAGGATAGACCTGTCCTAACAGGAAGGTAAATGGTTGCTTGCTGACCAGCAGACACACTGCACCCAGGCTGTGCCACTGGTGGGTAGCCAAAATAATTCCTCATGGGGTGTCTTGTGTATTCTACTGGATTGGGGGAGGAGGGTCTAAAATCCTCACAATGTTGAACTGCAGTGGTAAAATTGCAGTGGTAAAATTGGTCACCAAGTCCACACTGGTGCACCAAAAGGCTCCCCTTGGCACTGACAGATTGGAAAATAAGCCAGTCACCTTCATTCACACAAGTTGGAGATAACACAGGCAATGGAGGCACCAAGTCCCCTGCACCCTGTGGAGCTGTTGGCTTTCTGGGCACTCTCCTAAAAGGATGCCATAGATAATCTCCCAGGCCAGCATCCTGGTGTGATCTTCCAACCCTGTGAGACTGTTCTGCCTTGGTGTGAGGGAAGGGGCCACACTAAGGAGCATGGAGAAACTGGAGGTTTCAGCTTGCTTAGTCAAACATGTATTTGCAGCAAAAAAAGCCAAACAGGAGCTATGATCATGAGGAAAGGCAAAAGCCTGTGTGTGTCTGCACACCGTATGGTGAGCACCATGCAGGACACAGCACCAGCAGGTACCCAAGGCTGCTGAAACGAATCTTCTCCAGGACTGGAACTGGCCAAGTCAAGACAGTACAGCCTCAGGAGGGACACCATTATCCCCAAGGAATATCTCCCCTGCTCAGACTGCTATGGACTCAATCACAGCACTGAGACTGCTGTTGGAAGGGCAGGGAGGTTTGGCACTTCAGCCTAAGTGGAGGCTATAGGGGGTTTTAAAAAATCCCCTCCCTGATCAGGCTCGTGAGTTTGGATGGACAAGATGAAAGGGAGATGCTATATGGAGAAAACACTTGAAGTCATTAAATCAAAAAAGACCAATTTTTTTTCCAAATAAATCTTCTGGTAATCTGTTCAGCATTGGGTTGATGAATCAAAATATGCCAATCATTAGATCATCTGGACCCAAATGTCAGCATGTGCTCTAGGCATAGACATATCGTTTTATGTACAGTATAGATAAACTCATGAATTAACAGGCTAGAGGATTGGAGCGCTACAGAAAGCAGAGGAGAGAGGCTTGAGATTTTTCTATTGTCACCAGAAAAGCAAGATTATCTTAGAATTCCAAATATGTCCAATCTTTATTTTTAGTTAATATGTTAATCCGCTTAACAAAATATCTTTCTCTTGCAATACCCCTCTGCTTTCCTGCTTGTGGGAGAGAAAATGATCTTGATTATGAAAGAATCTACTCAGGCCTCATTTTTGGTCATTTTTCCATAAACACAGAAACTTTTCTGTGTCAGTCAGGCAACGTACTTGCACTGTGACTTTCCAAGCCAGGCCATATTCCTGCACACTGTAAGTGGAAGGGAGGGAGCTCTGAGTGTGGGCCCACATGTGCTCTCTGCTCTGGGCCCTTTGCAGAGGTGCAGAAATGCCATGATGAGCTCTGTGTTCCTTCTCTCTCCATGCACAGTCAGTGTTTTCACCCCACAGAGACCCAGCTAACTGCCTAGCCCCAGCCAAGCCCCTTTCTGGGGGCCAGTGTGCATCTAATCATAATTACAATTTGCCTGGCTGCTGGGAACATGGGTGCTCACATCAGATATGCCTTGTGGGATTCTCTGATAGTGGCAAGTACAAAAAGCCACATTTTTGCTTTGATCAACGACTCTCATCAGGAACAAACTGATGAATGATAGCTTTTGGAAAGAGATTTTGTAGCAGGTCAGGAAGACGTAGGACAGGCTGTAAAGCACTGGACCACAGGGTTTCAGGGACAAAAGGAGTGTTTGGACAGCAGGCTGCAAGCAGGGAGAGCCAGAGATAAAGCTGGGACCTGCAAAACAAGCTGGTCACCCAGCAGCAGAGAGATCGTTCTCCTCAGAGTTCACTAACACTGTTAGTCACCAAGAAAACATTGGGAAATGTAAACTATGGGTAAACTTCTCATGGACTAGAAAGCTAAGCTGACTCCCAGAGCATCCCCTCTGAATTGGGCACAGTATACAACTGCTCTGAAGTCAGCAACCCATGTTCAGTGACATGGCCTGAGATTCTGTGTCCTCAGGCAGAGTCAGGGGGTTAGAGTTGACTGTCTCTAACCCACACTGCTGTGTTTTCCTTTGCATCACCACAGAATAGTGTGGCCATGTGCTGGGACTCATCCTAGGAGATTCCATACTCTTTTTCCTAGAAGCCTTTGCAGCAAGAGAAGCTGTGAGAAGCACAAGCCATGGAGGATCACAGCCTCTGAAGGCACAGAGGCAGAGAGCAGTCTACTATGCTAACAGTTTAAATCTCAGGTTTGTGCAGTTTGAAGTGAGGCTCTGTGAGCCTCACAATGGCAGTAGGCTCACCAGCCCTGTTGCTTGCTCCCATGGTGGGCTCTTCTGCAGATGGACATGGATATTACAGCTATTTTCTCATTTCCAAACTGTGTGTGTGCCCTCGCAGCAAGGCTGGTGCAGAGGCTGCTCTTTGGCAGGGTGTCGGGTGGCAGGGGGCCATGCCAAGACACAAACCTTGTAAACAAGGGCAGCTGGGGAGCCACACCTCCCTGCTAGATTTTTCCTGTTAGGTGTTACCAGGTAATATTCCAAAATCTTTCAGGCTGCCCAACAACGCTGTCAATTCCCAACTGCTTTAAAGAGTTCCACACCACTAATCACAGGAGAGCCTTGGAGACTTGCACAGCCCCAGGGGCCACATGCAGCAAAAAGATAAAGCTGGCCATGTCTGTTGGACTTGACAGGATCGATGCAGAACATTTCCTTTGAGCATCACAAGAGGTTCACTTGCATTTTCCTGGAGAGAAATGTGCTTCCCAGGAGTGTCTGGGGGAATGCAACTTGCCTCCAAAGGAGAGGGCTGCATTTAAACAGATCTGGGTGCTGCTGCACTCCACAAGGGCCTGGCACAGCCTGATGCATCCCAAGGAGAAGCAGTCGTGCCCTGGTGAACCACCTGGACTGGGATGGCCTGCCTGTGCTTTTTGGTAGGAGAATCACAAGCAGGCCTCGTATTCCACAGAAACCTGGAGGGCTTTCTACTGTTCTGTGAGTTCATGGGAAAGTGTCATACCTTCTTTTCTAAATAAATTTTCTTGTTTCAGATTGTGATGATGTCAGTCCAGAAGTTTGAATCTCTGCCTGGCTCCTGCAGTCCCCATTAGCTTTGCTTTGGCAATAGCTGTACAGTTGCTTTAACAAAAACAGACAACTCTTGCTGTGGCACTTCCTAGTGTTTTGGAATCAAAAGGTGCTTTTACAAGCACTTTGCAAGACAGAAGTCCTGCACCTTCCAAGGGAGCTAGAAGGGAGCTGAGCAGGCAGCCGGCTGGGCAGGCAGGCAGAAGCAGAAGCAGAAAACGGTGCATTTCCATTTAGCATTGCGATATTTTCAACAGAAATTGTTTTCCACATATACATGTTTTTGTCAGAAAGAGAAAAACATTTATCTAGAAAACCTTTAAGTATCTGTGGTGGCAGGGGTTGTGCCACTATCCAGGCCCTACAAAAATCATAGGTAGTCTTTCTCTTGTCCTGAATCTGCTCTGAAAGCAGTTTTTGTAGATCATCAGGAGGAGGCCTTGCAGTTCCATCCACAGTCCCTAAATTGCCTCTTCTGGATGTACTACACATTGCACCATTGGCAGTGGTTTGGCCTGAACCTTTAAAATTACATGTCTGGTATTTCTGTTGACTAAGAACAGAAGAAGAAAAGAGCTTTTCATTGCCTAACAATGCCTTCCTCAATTTTTATTCATCTTGATAACCTCACCCATTCTCTGCTCCCAGTTTAAAAGAACTGGGTGAGTCTAGTTGAAACCACACTTTTTCCACACAAAGGGCTGCACCACATCCTGATGGTGACAAGAATATTCAGGATGGGGGTACATCAAGAACTGGGAGCCCATTCTTTCAATTAAAAAGAAAGAGAGGTATTCTATTTATATTCCTTTAAAAATGCCCACTGAAGTGATACAGGCACAAAGCAGATTCAGCCTACACAACTCTGAATGACAAGCCCACATGTGGGATAGGTAGTGGAAACTTCCTGCTCAATGAAACCCAGATTATTTCACAGAAGCACCTCCAGAATGAAAATTGAATGTTGTGCCAGACAGGAGAATCAAGGTGTGTGATTTATCTGTGTCTGGCCTGCCTCTAAAGTGCTCTTACCCCACCTTTATTCTTCCTTGTATGCTTTCTGTCTTACACTTGTAAGCTCAAGGTGTTGAGGGAGGAGAAGGCTGGCTGAACTTTCATTTCCTGTAAGGTTTCCTGTATGATGTAAGAATGAGAGTGGGAGCGGCAAACAGCTCCTCAAGCATTAACTGTGTCAGGATGTTTGAGATTGTGTGAGGCAAATGGTACTCAGAGGCTCAAAGCAAAATTTTTCTCCATTGGTAAGTTTAATCATTAGGGGATTATTTTTTTTAAAGTTTTCCTTCTCCCTAGCTCTCATTGGAATTTGAAGGTTAAGAAGGGGTCCAACAAGCTGAAAGGAAATGTCCTCTCTCTTCAAGTTTATTATTGAAAGTGGCCAGATGTCATTTGTTTGTGACCAGAAAAGGGAAGTTTTATTACAGAATGTGACACTTCAAACCCCATGGTAAAAACAAAAGCAAAAATGGAAAAGCATTCAGCTGCTCTCATTTACATTTGTGATCCACAGCCAGAACCCCTTTGACATGGAGATAAGAGCTGAATTTTATCACACCTATGTACACTGTGAGTGTTGTCTGTCCTGTACACTCAATTGGGAGTGTAGGAGATGAATCCAGAGTTATCTGGACTGGTGGGTGGTACTCTAGTGGAGGACATGGGCTACATGAACTGATTTCAAGTAATATAACTTTAAGGCTTTTTTCTTTCCCAGTCCCAGCTGGAATACCCTCTTGTACTTGGACTCAGACCTGTGAGTTGTTGCCTTGTGTGGGACATGAGATCTGCTAAGAAGAGCGTTGTGAAGTTCTTCAGCAATGAACTAATTATTCTTGATTCTTGATTCTAAGCAATAATGAGAGTGGAGGAGGTAGAAACACCCTAGCTTGTAGCTATCCTACTAACTTTGACAATGGCAGAAGATCCTTAATGCTCATATGAATCCAGGAATAGATAGTAACAAGTGTTTTGTCTGGTGCCTCTTCATCAAAGAATGAGATGGTTTATACTACCCTGTAGCACTAACACCAACAAGGTTTCCACATGCCCACTTGAAATGACTTAGGCTGTTTTTGTTTTTCGAGGAACATGAAAGAGATAAATTCACTAGTGAATTCATGGGTTACAGCAGAAATTATACAGATGGCATGACATCTAGGTTCCCTAGACCCAACCAGTTGTTATGAATTTCTCCAGTGTAAGAATACCCTGGAATAAAAGACACATTCACACTACAAGTATGATTCACCATGCCTTCTCCATAAGTCAGCACAACAGCCAGACACAATTTCTATGCCATGAATAGCCAAAGAATGTGAACAAGAGGTGAGACCAGCAATTCCTGTCCTACAGACTTCCAAACATGAGCAGAATGTTCCAACCATATCACCAAGTGTTGGACATGCCTTGAAAAACAAATAAAAATCTCCATGCTGTCACTTAGATTGTCTGCACAGTGCTCTCCAGGAGGATTTCTTTTACCAGCCAGGAATTACTACCCTTGAGTAATTACATCTTGGATCTAGGAGATATGCAACTGGAAAGCTGTTAAAAAGTGCTCAAGTTTTTTGGGGGCAGTATAATGGAAAAAAAAAACAAACAATAGTACCAAAAAATATTCCCAGGCACCAAAATGTGTTTATGTTGCTAAATTATTTTTGGAGTTCCTGGCATATTTCTGGCTAATGCTAAGTAACATTCTTCCCAAATTTTCCCTGCCTGTGTCAGGAGATGGCACAAGCCATGTGTTAGATCCATAGGTAGAATGAATCTGCCTATGCCCTGCTTTGGTGGACAAGAAAGCTCAGGAGTATGGATGTACCTGGAACATGCCTCTAGGTCTCAGGGTTGGCAGTTTGAGGTACTAGCATACATACAGCTACTGGGACAGAAAAAGTGAAAATATTTTTGCTAATCCCACTCTTACTGCATTAGTCATACCACCAGCATGTTTTGGAAGACTACAGGAGGCACACCAGGAAACTACTGGAGACAAACTTCACACTTTTCTGGGGGGAAAAAACAACAAGTAAGGAGGTCAAAGAACTTGGGCCCGTGTACTCAACAGAGAAAGTAGCTTGTCTGGGATGGGTAAATTTTACTTGGAGGCTGAGGATCCTCAGGTGTGCTTTTCCATGTGCCATCACAGAGAAGCTGCCAGTTGTGTTCCAGGCCATGTGGAGGCAGAAGCATTCAGCTTGTATTTGTGTATCACCTGGAGATGTTTGGGTGTTGACTATTGCTAGTGACACCTGTGCCACAGGATAAGACCATTCCTGCTGCAAATGAACTCTCCATAAAGAAAAGTACCTGAACGAAGAAGAGAGGAGGACTTAGAACGGGTAATGTGTACCTTTCTGGTCATATTGTTATGAAGAAATCTTGTCAGGATCTTATCAGGATATCTGCAAAATCATCCTGGGTAACAAGAGGAGAAAGGGTTGATAAGCCATTGGCAAAGGGATATACATCAGTATTTGCAAACTGAATAATGGGGTGTCCTTTCAGAAAGAATCAATAGATTGTTCTCAATGACATCTGCAAAACAGAGGTGAAGGAACTGGGTTCTTGTCTCAGTATCAGGTGAAAATGCTGCCTGGACTAAAGGAACAAGACACACTCCTTACCATATCCGTGTGTGATTTTGCAGGCACTGCAATGGGGATGAAGAGTCACTCAAAGAGCTGCACAAACTCATTACCTGTGTAACCAGTACCTGCTTACTCACAGAAATCAGAGGTCTATGGACAGTCAATATGGATGCCAACTACACTGTTTTTCATTAGACTTAAACTAGGGTGGGATCGTGCAAAGCCTCTGGAACAGCACAGCACCTGTTCGTTACACTGAGGACTGTTACAGCCTCTGTGAGATACAACTATTGGCTCTGTCTCCTGTGTGTCAGCATTATCCAACCCAGCTGGTTGAAATATTCTGGATTGCTTCACAGATCTGGTACAGATAGCCTGTCTCTGAGTCAGCGAACTGCCAGGTCACAGTGAAAACATGCTTTTCCTCTGTGCTTTCTTCACTAGTAATAGCCTAATTTCCTTGGAATTTGACATATACAGATTATGAGTGATTTTGTACATTTTAATCTGATCAGTTGCTCACAGTAATTGATCATTTCTCAAAAGTGAAGAAATGAAGGTAATTCAAAAGGGAAGTCAAATTCTTAAGTCTTCCCTTTATGCTGCACAAGGTAGAAGAACTAAACCCTTGCCTTAAATGTGCAATCACAAAACAAATATGAGCGGTGAACATGACACAAATCACAGCAGACTTGATTTAGTTTGAACACTGAAAGAGTTTGTGGGTTTTTTTCCATTTGCCATTCAGACTAAGGTCAGACTGTCCCAACTGCAGATAATACAGTACTCTACCATAAGTGAGGGGTAAGGTTTCAATAAGCTCATTTGGCTTGTTTTTCCATAATAACAGTACCAAACAAGTGGCTGACACAGGACTCACGGGGCATCATGCAGCAGGCAATCTGCAGGTCCAGGTCCAATTGCAGTCCAGAGTTCAATGCCCCTTCCAAGCGTGATTTGTGCCTAGATGGAGCAAATCTTTGATAGGGTATGTGGAGCAGTCATCAGTCTTAGCTGGCCAGGGCAACGATAAAAGGTAAACAAAGTGAGTGAAAAGTCATTTCAATTGAAAAGAGGATCTCAGAGATTTGTGTTCCTGGCATATTCCTATACTCAGCGGGGCTTTCCAGCACAAATTAACAATGGACCAGTTTAAACGTGCTCAGTGGATTTGGGCTCACAGACCGAGCTCAGCCAGAGGATTCCAAGAACATTCCTTGTGGAGCAGTGTTTGCCCTGGAACTGGACGCCTTCTGTCCAGAAATACACCAGATGAAGAAGCAGCTGCTAGAAAGGAGGCAGAGAGCTGCCTTCCATGAACCCTGTACATGCTGCTCTGTGCTAATATCCATGAGGAAAGGGGGATTCTGATCTGGCTCGTGGATGTAGTAAACAGTAAGAACAGATAATGAGTTTATGCTGCAAAGTAGGGAAGACTGACATAATATGGATGAAATGTCAACCATGGGGAAAAACACAATGATGAAAAGGAGTGCTATGAGTATAAGGCTGGGCATGGTGGAAGCAGCATCATCGGTGTCTCCTATTACATTACGTGAAGGAAGAGGTGAAGCCGGGAAATGAGGACCAAGTCTGTCAGTGAAAAGCACTTGAGATTGAATGACAGAAGACAGGAAAGGCATATGTCTGTACTGATCCAGGTCAAACATAAGTAATGTTAAGATTATGGAACAGAAGGTCCAAACCTGGAGCAGCCTGTAGCTCATCTAACAGCAAGAGTGATGAGGGAGTGTGGGCTCATCCACGCAGCAGTTTTGAAAATGGGACAAAGTGGCATCATAGTGCAGTCAGTGCTTGGCTATTTGTGTAACAGGGCCGTGGGAGAGGAGCAGCACTAAGTGGATTCAGAAGGACTCCTGCAGTGATGCTTTGGTGGGTGCACAGAGCCAGCCCAACTCCTGTCCTGGTGCAATTGTGTCGTTTGGTCCAGGGCCCACTTGAACCTCTGTAGGGGTCTCCATGCTGTCATCTCCTTCAGCCTGGGGACACGATGTGGTGACACTTGGCCTAGCCCAGAAGGCAGCCAGCTCAGGCTCAGCCAGATGTATCTGTTCAGGTTCCTTCATATCCAAGAACAGCTAAGCCATTTTCCAGCCCAGGCTGACTGTGACATCCACAGTGGCCTCCTGCTGTCGCTAGTTTACAATTGTCCACCAAAGATGGAGAAGACCCGAGGGAAGTGGTTCTTATTACATCTGGATGATTATGGGTAATGGCAACTGAATACCTGTTTGTGTTCCAAAGGGTTATTCCACAAGAATTAAGCTGATTAACACTTAGAGACCTCCACATGCCAGTTGTAAAGTCAGTTGGGATTTAGAGCAGGTCTCACTCATGTTTCCTTCATTCCTTCAACAGCACACAGCTATTAAGTTCAAGATACTGAAGCATCTGCCATGAATACACATATACCTCAGGAAGTTGCGGTGTAGCTGTGACAAGGATGTATTCTGATGAACTTAAATGTGTGTCATGTAGCTGCCAATCACAGCTGAGTCAGACAGGTCCTGACTGCTGGAAGTGGCTGTTCAGGTTTGTCATGTCCCCTTTTCTGAAGCTTAATGCAGGCTGCCTCATTGGGTAGTGGGTTAGTCTTGAAGACCTATGTTAGCTCTAGGTTCTAGAGACAGGTTCTAGAGCTCTAAGAGTCCTTATTCTCCTTAGCACATCTACAGCACATCAAACTATTAAATTAAACATTTGGGATGATAATCAGTTCATGGAAAACTGCTTCTAGTATTTGAACTTGTCATTCTCTGAATGTAAAACCACTTACAGACCATGACGGCCAGGAAGAAATTATTGTTTCACAATGGTCAGAGCATGTAAAGGTACAAGATGTGTTTGCTTAGACAATTTCTAAATAAACATTCAGATGAGACAAGGCTGGCAAAACATGAGCCATGATGATGAATTACAAGTACAGTTTATAATGCAAAATGGGTTGCATCTTTGGCTTAAAAAGCTGGGTGCAGTGTAGAAAAACACTGAAGTTCAGGTTGTTCATGCTGAATGAGGTGGGGCTCCAACTTCCCTGAAGTATTTTGGAAATTCCTACCTTTTCTTTTCATGATCTTCAATGCAGCATGTCTGTGGACTTGAAACACTTCCTAACACAGCCTCTCTTGCCTGTAGCTTAACTGAAGAGATTTGACCATGCTGTGCTACCCAGGCTGGTTCAAAAAGCCAAGACACTGCTAAATTCTGACACTGTCAAACAACATGTTGAATTTTCTTCAGTGGTCTTGAATCTCTGCGATTACATCTTTAACACATCAATAACTTAGCCTCTGGTTAGCAAGGATTGCTGAAGCATGACTAATCAGCAGATGAAAGTGTCTTTGTGGGGATTAGCTTTAATGAAAAGAAAAGGGATAGTTATTTTGGTAGTTTGAAATCTTCCATAAATCAAAGAGAATACTGACAAAGCAGGTTCATACGGTAAGAATGAAGCTATTGTGAATAAAATTAAGGGAACAGCTACTTCTATATAAATCACAGGCCAGGACAGCATTTGTAAGAGAGTTCATGGGAACAAGATCGTTTAACTTCTTCAGGTGTAAATAAGTGATATTTAGCTAATGTTAAAGCATCCCTAAAGAAAAACAGATGGATGAGGGTCCTTAGTAGGGAGTTTCTTTTTTGGTTTTCATTTTCTTTTATTTGCGTACAAATAATACCCAGCCAGTTTATCTTGACCACTTTATTCTGTGCAGGGACAAACATCCAACATATAACTTGTAATTTACCACTTTTTTTTATTGCCAGAGAGGAAGACATAGCAAGAGAAACTTTGGTCTTGATCCCTGATAGCATTTGTTTCTGGCTGGTGTAAATTAGAAAGTTTCTTCATCTTCTATAATGTGGCTTGGAGGAGCTCACAGGGACCATGGGGATAGCGGCAAACAGTAAGAAATGCAAACTCCACACCTTCTGGGGAGTATTCATGTTCAGCTCCTGAACTTTAGACCTCCTATATAGTCCTGTGTGGTTAATGTGCTGTATAAATAATCACCTCTTGAGCTCCTCCAGGCAGTGACTCAGAGCACCCACGCTGAAAGCTTAACCCTCTCTGATGACTGCATGGGAAGCCTGGAGTTAGACTGTGCGTGTTGATGTACCTTACAGCAAGCTGCCTTCCCTTTATGTTGCTCTGTTGGTTTATGCTGTGCCTTCTCCATTTCTTTATTGCAACTTTTACATTTATCGCAGGTAAATTATCGCAGATGTGCGAATGAACCCCAAACTCATTATATTCCAGTGGGTGTCTCTGCCTCTGAGTTAACAGAACATCCTTCCAGCTAGCCTGAGGCAAGTGGAAAAACCGCTCAGATCCAGGTGCCCTTGCTTTCACCTGTACTTTTGTACTGCTATCTAGGCACTGTTTGAAAAAAAAGCTAATAAAACATTTGGTCTGCATGTTGCAGAGGCTGATGTAACTGATTCACTGGAAATCACAAATGCTTGCTCATCACTCTAAAGAGATGTGGCAATAAAGGTAAAACTACACAGAAATATTGGCTTAAAGTACTGCTCAGTTACACTTTTGGAGAGCTTCCCGTACTGGGGAATCTTTCAGTTTGGGTGCTTTTTGTTGTTTTTTTTCTTTTATGCTGTCTTTTTCTTGTGCTCTCACAGTACAAGCCTTTGTGAGACTCCTGATTGAGTGACAGAGCTCTACTGAAGAGTTTGTGAACCAGGGCCTTACTCTAAGCTATTTACAGCTCAGCTTGTTTTCATACTTTTAGACAATTTCCACATAGCTGAGGGTAATGATTATATATTTAATATGCATCTCTTTTCTAAGCAGTGCCAATTTTTCTTTCTCGTGATACAAACAGTCTGTATTCAGAGTCAGTGGAAATGTGTGTGTGTGCGCGTGTGTGTATGTACGTGTGTCTGGGTTCTAAAATCATAGTTTGGTTATTTCAAGTTTTCTAGGGAAATTAAAGCAAATGACTGTGTTGTTACATAGTGACAAGAGTTGAATTAAGAAATTATTTTCATGGAAGTATTTACCATAATGCCTGGTATAATTACTCTTCTATTAAGTAGTTTTTAGGGTCATGGGGAAAAAATAAAAAACCCAGACCAACAAAACTCTGTAATTCATGATGTTTACTTGATTCATAATTTATAATGGGAAGGAAAAGGAACGTTACGTGAAAAAATGCTGTGCACATTTTTGCACAACATTCTACTGGTATATGAATCATGCTTGTCTTGGTTAACTCAAGGGAAATAATCCCAGTAATGTATGTAAGGCAGTCATGCCCACATGTCTGGGGTTTTTTATATCCAGATTTCAGGGGAAAGAGAGATACTTTTTAAACAGATGGCAAACAAGCCCCTTTCCCCCCAACTACTTAGCAAATTTAATAACATAGCTAATTATAGGACTGTGTATGTTAATCCATTCATGTGCTTGCTCCATATATTTAATGTCACAAGTCAAAGAGATCTATGGAATTGCTGGGCAATGGCAGCTAAATTACATCCAGACCATATTCCCTCTGTAGGCACACTTTTGAGACTGAATCTCTTGGGATTTCTGTTGGCAATTCAGTACAAAAACTAATATAAAATTCTATAGCTGCAGTCTGGAGGTGATGTTAGGAGAAGCTGAAATGCACTCAGAGGCTACATATGCCTGATCTAAGGTGATGTCCCATGTCACATTTATTCTCAAAGGTCAGAAGGAAGAGGGTGAGGACCAGCGTTTCCAGTGAATTTTCCCCTTGGCTGCTGGCTGTGTGCTTGGCTGGGCCAAAATGCTCCCAGGGCTGTTGGCAGGAGCACCACAGTCATCTGATGGGTTTGAGGGACCACTCCCTTCCTCACTCAGAGATACTGTGCCTTCTCTAATCTATCTGGACCCTTTACCTCCCTGGTCACAACTAATGGAATGCTAGACCAGGACACCAATTCCAGCACATCAAGCACCTACTGAGACCTGCCTGCTGAGGGGCAGCGAGGACCAGGAACCACCTCTACGTATGTAAAGCATCAGCCCCATCTTTGTCTGCAAGTTGGAGAGGACTGCTTGGTGGTGCATCTCGTGGTATCCTGCATGTGTTACAGCTGAAGCCTGTGTGATGCCACTCCTGCTTTGAAACCGTGCCTTTGTGAGGGGAGAGGCCTGCTGATCACCTCTGGGGACAATGGCTCACTGCGCTGTGACTGACAGCCTGCAGTACCTTGTACCCATAAAAGCCTGATCTCAAGTGTCCGATCCTCTGAGTAAATACGTATGGGGTTCTTACATCAAAGAACCTGTCTGTCTGTACAGTAAGGAAAACGAGCTCAGAGCCAGACCATCTCCTGGCTAGTTTTGTATTTGTCGTATGTAAAAGATTTGTCAGTCAGGAAGAACCAGCTCTTTTTATGTAGAATTCAAAGCATTTTACCAAGAAAGTATAAAAATTCAGGTTAAAAAATGTGAAACTTGTAAGAGAAAACAGTAATACTGTCTGGAACAGGTTAAATACCAGAAAGGGCAGACAAAATTAAGACTATCTGAGTTCCATAATCTATGGATCTGCCTACACGTATCTGTTTGCTTCAAGTGCCCTTTGTGATCTGTCAGAATTATTTAAAAACTTTAAAAAATGTATGGAAACTAATTTAGTCACGTATCACAGACTAACTCAGGAAAGAGAAGAGTCTCACAAATCACAGAGGGATTAAGGTGGGGGGTGGGGATTCAGAAAAGTGAGGGTTGGTGACGTCTGTTTCTGTGCAAGTGCCATCCTCACCCTCCAAGTGTAGGGGCGAGGTGTCTCTCAGTTCACTTAACCATTGTGACACCTGTTTGGTTCCCACAAAATCCAGAAAATTCAAAACATTCATGCTGCAGAAATCGACTGAAAGCTAGCCTTCTGTTTGAATTTCCCTGTTAATTCCCATTATTTTGTTAGTTTCATAATCAAAATTATTTTCTCAGAGATTTTAACTCTTGGAGCTGTCAGAAAAGCAAAACTGCAGTGAATTTACAGGCACTACCCCTCAGAAATGCAGGGTTTTTCCCCAGCCACTTGGTCTGTCCCTAAAGCTCTTAGTGCGGTGGAGTTGCTGATGTTTGCCCTGTATCTGTGCAGGCTTATGTCTGAAGAGCAACAGTCTCATACCTCTGTGCAAAAGTCTTCACCTAAAAAAGTATTCCAGGAAAGATTTCCACTGAGACCAGCCCTATGATTCAGCCTTCTCTGCTACTGCTGGCCATCTCTGGAGCCACATCCCGACCTGCGCTTTCACTTGGAAGGCAGCAACCCTTCCCCACAGATGTATTTATCTGAAGCGCCTTGCAATCCTAGAACAGCCCCTCCCCTGACCCCTATATCCTATATTCTTCCCAAAGTCTGTAGATTCCTTTTAAAAATAGAGCATGCCCTGGCTGTGTGTCTCACTGGGCAGAGGGCCTACTGCCTGTCATCCTTGATGTCTTTCTTACTACTTGTTTCAGCTGGTTGTTTTCTCGGTATTTAGAGGCTTTGTTGTGTTCCACACTTTCAATTAAGGAGGAAAAATGCTCTCTGTGTTGTAAGAGTGAAACTGGCAGTTGTATGCTTTGGTTTGTAGCATAAACAGTTGCACAAGGATTCATTGGCAACCTTCCCTTCACTAAGGAGGCTATCAACTAAATGTCACAGATGTGCCTGGGACTTGCCAAGAGCTGGAAATGTACTGGGAAACTTCTGAAAATGCCCTTAATTAAAATAAAAAAAGCTCTCAAGTTATGTTAACTGCAGTAGAGGATGGAGACTCTCTGAGCATATAGTCAGCATGTCTTCCTGTGCATCCCTCCTTACCTCTGGAGTCCTCTTCCTCACATAACAAGTTCTGCCCTCTGCTCGAAGCCAGTCTTCTTCCTCAGCAGCTCATTTCTTCCATGTGGCCTATAAAGCTGAGCTTTTCCTTCCGGGCAACAGGATCACAAATAACATAAAGCATTAAAAATGCCCTGGCCCCTTGACACCTTCACTATAACAAAAACAACAGCATGATCTTGTTGCTGGAATGCTTGCCCTCCCTTCCCTCATCACCCATCATCACTTCATGGTTTAACTACAGCCTAATCCTGCAAACACTTCCTACCCAGCAGAGCACTTCCCAGCACCTAAGTAGCCCACTGACATCAGTGGATTATTCCAGGTAGTACGTTCTAGGAAAGCTAAAGAAGTGTTTGTACCACTGGGCTGTTTGGTTTGCAGGCTCTTGGGGGATATTTCCTTTGGTCTATAAAGAGGCCTGCACACGCACGGCGCTGTGTAAATAATTAATAATAACAGAACTCACATCGAACTAGCACATGTGGGAACTTGTACCCCCAGCTTTCCTGGCTGCTAGAAGGAAAATCACAGAATTATGGAGTTTACAGAAAGCCTCCTGATAGCATATCTGGGTTTGTGGTGTTCCCCTCACTTTGAGAAAGTGTTATCTCTTCCTGTGCACCAGAGGAAACATTGAAGGGCCTTCACCTGGCAAGAAATGGACAGGAAACATATTTTAAGTTCAAAATGTGATGAATATCTCCCAAAGGTAAATTAAAGCTCTTATCACCCTGTCTAACCTTTAATTGCACAACACAGGAGGTCTGGGTTTTATCAAACTATTGACTCTTTTTGTTTTAAGATTTCTTTGGCTTTCAGCAATGTTGCACAAATTATTCCTTGGTGAAGGCCTTAAGCAATAAAATAAGCTGCTAATTTTATTTCCAATGGACTCACCCTTTTTGTTCTCAAATCTTGTTAAACTCTTTTCTCTCTGAAATATGATGGAATGAATTTGAATAGATCCAAATTATCAAACAAAAATAAAAGATTAAACCGGGAAAAGCAAATATGGAAGTAAAAACAGAGTTGAGAGGCCACAGAAGTTCGAAGCTCTATGTGATGTTACAATACAACTTGTGGATTAAAGAGAAAAGCAAAATACTCCCTTTATTAATATGATTGAGAAGGAAAACAAACTGAAGTTATTTGTTGGAACATAGTTTTCTCTTGTCTGAATCCATGAAAATGAGCCTTTCTGTAAAGGCTCCATATCATAGTCATACATTTCTCAGGCTTACATCATCTGTTGCTCAGAGAGAAGTTTATCACTCTGGAGCAGTAGTCATGAGGGAAGGTGGTTTCCTCCTCAGTAAGAAGACTTCTATTTCCTTATGGGGAGGAAATACCTACCTCACATTCAGCTGCTCTACTTTCCATGTGCTTTTGCAAACCAGATTGAACTGTAAAGATGCACAGGGTAAGATTACTACGAATTTTTGTTGCATTGACAATGTCTTTTAATAGCAGGTAGAATATAACTTTCCACCTTCAAAGAATGCTGTAGCCGCCAAAACATGGAAGTCACTGGACTATGTTTCATCTCCATGGAAAACATTTCATTTTTTACAGAATAATTTCATATTCAGCGGTTCAGAAAGTACAAAAGTGAATGAGTGGCTGCCTCATCATCAGCTAATACTGGTATTTCATTATTTTAAGGGAAAAACTTGAAACACTAGACTTTTTCTATCCTACTCTGCATGTACTCTAAGCACCAGGTAATAGGAATAGTACTCCTTTCTCACTAATGTAGTAAATGTTGAATGGATCTGTTCAAAGTGAAGAGGACAAGCTGGAGAGGTGGGTGATGCCCTGCTTCAGCAGAGACTACAGCCTGGTGGACCAGGGCATTCTCTGAAGCAAGATGCAGAGGAAGAAGGTAGTCTCCAGTCTTAGCCACTGAGTAAAAAGCAGATTTTTGTTGGCAAGAGTTCCTCCTGCACCAGTACTTTGTATCTTGCCCAAAGCAGTAAGAATCCCTGAACATCTATGGGATAGGGTATCCTCTCCTTGGGAGGAAGGGAGCATCAGAGTCCCAAAGTGACTGGAGGAGGAAATAGTTCATGTGGCTACAGTCAAAGTGTTTTTGAACATTCCCAGAAATGGAGGCTTACAAGGAAAATCTTCTGCTTTGAGTTGTCTGTGCACTTTAAGATGTTTTGTGTTAGACCTGGGATACATGGAGATTTTTCCATACTAAGTTTGTCACCAAGTAATGCACTTAAACATCTGTGTGTTTAGAATATAGGTGCTTCTGTTTTCAGTTTGGCAGACAGATCATTTGTGTACATAAATTCACATGTACATAGACATATGTACAAATGTGTGTAGTTTGAACCCATTCACACACAGAAACACGCAAGTGTATACATACATTTAAGTGAAGTGTTTATAGATAATAATTATATATATATAAAAAAATAAATAAACATATATATATATATTTATAAATAAAAGTTTAGCTCCATTTAAAAAAGCCAGTACTGGTCCCTTATTAAAATTTTTGCAAAACTGCCATTTTGTCTTAATTCTTCAATAGAAAAAAAATATGAAGGATTTCTGTTTGCGGAAAGAAAGGGTTTTTTGTTAACGAAAATTTAAGAGCAAATAGCAAAAATAAAAATCCTGAAAGCTATTAAGTCCCTGATTTCTCACAAACTCTTGTTCACAGAAATGTTTCCACAATATTTTTGAAATATGTGTGGAAACTTTTTCTTCAGCTGTTGTGCAAACACAGCAGTTAGGAGTACAACTGATGCTAAGGGGAGGGAAAGAAATCCTTAAGGCACAGAAGTCTTACACTTACCCTTTGGGTGCCTGCAAAATCTGCTGTAAAATTTTGTACATAAGGTTGTGAAGGCCTTGACAGTGTCCTTCCTCCTTAAGAAGCCACTTACTTCTGTAAATATTCACAGCAGGATGATAGATCTGTTGGTGTTTCAAAAGCAGTTTCCAAATTACTCCAAAGGTGATATTCAAGATAATTGCGACCATTTGGGATCACATTTTCAGAAGACATCAGAAAAATCTCATCCTTTCTGGTATATTTTAACTAAGTCAGTGCTATTAACATTCTGGCCCCGGGTTGTTTTGTCTATGAGTTAGAAGAAACATTGAAAGAGTAGCAACATATTTCTCAGTGCTGTGTTGATCACATGCAACAAGCATTTCACAATAATAAGAGTAGTTATGTTGAAGTGAGCTGCATACATTGACTGCCCAGCCTTGGGCTGGATGACTTTTCTTTTGCAAGGAACTATTGCATTTCTGTGCTCATTTAATTGTTTACTCCTATCATGTATTGTACATGGGAGCTGTAGTCTCTGCTTGCCAGATACTTAACTACGCTATTTCTAGTGCATCTGTAAACAGTTCCCAATTTTACAAATTATCAGTGGGGTTGAACTTTCATTCACCAATAACCCCAGCAATATGACAGCTGGGGCCTTGGTTAATAAAGCTGCATGTGAGAGCTGGTCCAAGTATAGTTACTGTGCTGAATTCTGGATGGGAACTTCTTCTTGACAAGGAAAAAGTTCTGCACCTTTTTTACTTTACATTTTATCTCCATATAGGAGGAGGTCAAGTTTGGTCTGCAATAAATTGTCATTTTATAAAAATAGAAGGCAAGAAAGGTCAGTTTAAGTACTTGGGTTACCACCGACAGATGTCATATCTTGATTTTTTTTCCCCTATCCTATTTAAACATGTCTTCTTGTTTTGAACCACATGTGAAGACCTCCTATTTCTAAACTTACATAAATTTTAAAAATTCTAATATATTTCCAGCCAGTTCACATATGGTTAATTTGGGGTTGGGCGGGGGGTGGAAACAGGCCATTTTAAAACAGGGAATTAGATAATATTGACTTTACTATTATTGTCCTCAAATATTTTTAACAGGTACCAGTGATTTAGAAAAAAGAAAATCTATGCTGCACATATAATCACAAAAGTACATGAGCAGGTTTAGATGATCTATTTTAATGCACAAATATATATTTAATATATTGTAGTGAGAAGCATAAACTGTTTCATCCAGGGTAATATTCTTCTTATTTATTGTGTGTTGTTGGATAAAACTTCATAGGTATTCAGGCTCTCCTAGATCCTCGTTATCACAAATAAAGAAAAAATTGGGCCTTAAATAAGTTATAATCTAGGTTAGCAACCACTCTGTTTAGCTTTCCTTCTTCTCATAAATCAATTATTGAGGTCTATTTAATTAAGAACAGATTAGAAACATTTTCATTGTTGTTTTTTAAAATTTCCTTTGTACTGAAGTGCTATGGAGTTAAAACACCGAGCACAAAAGGGCACAGCCAACCATGACTAACTGCATAAAGCAAATAACAAGCTGTACGATCAAAAACAAAAGTCAGTGCCGCTCATGTGGAATAATAGAAATCATACCACCAAAACACTTCATACATGTCTCATCTACCGATGTACACACTTGCTCAGCTCATATCACACCTCAGGAATGCAGTTACAAACAGCAAGGGACTGCAGCAGAGGTAAATACCCAGAGGGGAGGCAGCATTTCCCTGTGCCTCATCTTGACGATACCTCACGCCTTCAGCTGGGGGTTCTTCGGCCATGAGGAGGGAAAGGTAGAGCAAGCTGTTACCCAGGACATGCTTCTCCCCTTGCAGTTCTTCCAGAGGTGTCCTTGAGGAGCTGTGCCAAATATACACATTGAACACTATTGCCCAGGGCAGATAACTTGCCATGTTTAAGCCAGAAGGCTGATGGAAGATAGCCATTATCCATTCTCACTGGTCACAGAACCATGTGCCCCCAAAGCACACAAAATCATCATTCCATGTTGTATTCAGGGCTCTGACACAGTCCCTGTCTTTACTATCATTAAAAATCACCTTACACCCTCTGCTTAGTTTTCTCAGGGGTTGCAAAGGTGATTCTTATTTGAGCAAAGAAATTAATACCTGTTTATAGGATGCAACTGAGTGTGGGGCATGCTGGATTGGACTGGGAGAGGATATAAAGATTTTACCAAGCATTTTTTTTTTGCTTAGTGTTTCGAAACAAGCAAACAAAACCCAGCCCTCTGCCATTAACTGGAAAACAAATCCAGCTTCAAATTTTTGCTCAACTTTCACTGCAGGAAATGGGAAACCTTCTGCTGTTTCATGGGGAATTGGAGCAGGATAGAAAGATGAGAGCAATAACAAGCAGCCACCCACCAATAAAATGCATGTAGTAAAGCACTGTCAGAGAGATCAAGGGCTTTGCATACACTTTAGGAAGGATTAGATTTCATTGTCACTTCAGGCCAAGGAGGAGGAGATTCCATATTCCTGCAGTCATTCATCCCCAACTACTCCCCTACTCCTAAGGTTCCTCTCTGCTGTTATCCAAAGCCCTTTAAAAATGCTGCTGATAAGTGCTAAATATTTTAAATCCTATGACTACGACTTCGATCAGAGGAAATTAAGTGCCAGCTTAATTATCTCTTGAATTCAATGAGGACTCTATCTGGCGGGTAAATTCAGCTCCACTGTAAATGAAAGGGGAATGCTGGGATGGCTGGGAACAGAAATCTACACTCTGTTCTGCAGGTCAGTGGCCCCAATGCTGCCGTGTTTTGTATTTGTCAGAAGCAGCACATCTGTCCCTTTGGAGACCAGTGCTGCTTGTGTCAGTGTGAGAACAGAAACTGCCAGAGTGCTGAGTTGTTGACAGGACTGTGTTCCACCGAAGATGATCATTCAGATATAAGATTAACCATGTGTATTCCCATCCTTTGAGCCATATCATATACCCCATTCTCCCAGTGATGAGCCTTTTCCTGTGCAGGTTCTTAGTTCACTGACCCCTGGAAGATGTTGAAAAGATTTTCTGAGAGGATGCCTGAGTGTCTTATTTTCTCTTTAGCATAATTCCTCCTGATTAACGAGTTCTATAGGTTCAAAACTGATGACAATTTGTGTTCTGAGTCCTTAAAGTGTTGAGAACAGTTCCCTCAGTAGTCTGCTAGATAGGCAAACTGGCTATCCTTGTTCCTTGTTCCTGCCTTATTACTAAGGACCAGCTTGCACCTTAGGTCCGCTTCTGTAAAACACAGCATTTCCTCATCCTTCAAAGTACTCTGAGACATAGGATGAGATGTGTGGGATGTGTGTGCAACAGGGAGCAAAACTGCACTTGATGCTTTGAAAACAGAAGCTGGACAAAACCTACACCTCAAAGAATGTATTATCTAAAAAATAAAAATAAATAAAAAATATTAACTGCTGTCACAAAAACAAACAGCCCTTTTAGAACTGATAGTAACATTCAAACATATTGATAGTCTTTCATTGTCCATCATTAGCTACTTTCTAAACAAAACTAAAGTCTGTTCAGTTCCATGTGTACTTATCTTAGAAAGCAAAAAATTGAAAAAACATCAGGTTACAGGAGAAGAATATAGTAGTTTTTAGATTATCAGACTTAATTCCTCCCAAGCAGCTTTCAGATACTGACAGCTCAAGAACTAAGAGGAACAGCTGTGAACCAACAAGACTGAAGATTGGAGGCAAGTCCAGTGGCTGCTACAACATCACTGATGCAAGAATTTGCTCAAGCTCTTGGGAGGCTGCTAGTGATAATGCCAAACGAAAGTGCATTTCTCTGTGTGTGTGTGAATACTGCAGGATATTCTTTCAGAAAATAAGTGCTGCAGGTGGAACAGACTGAAGTCTCTTCACTGACGCAGGAACCATGGAATGCCTTAATGACACCAAAATGACACTCTGGTGTTCAGGTGCAGTATCTTGATGAGCTCCATATAGAGGTCTTTGCGATGCTGTTGGTACCTGTAGGGAGCAGGAACTCTTTCTTCAGATTATTCCAGGAAAAGCTCTGTCAGCCTTCACTGGGGCCTCTGTGATGAAGCTTTTAACCTGTGGCTTGGGAGGTGCTTTGAAATTGCCATCTGTGTTCACTTGACATAAGGCTGCACAGACTTTCTAACTTGCGATTATAACAAACATTAGTCAACCCTGCTTTCGGAAAATAGTTAGAAATTCTGCTACTATATGACCCTCCTCCCCTAGTCAGCTCCATGTTTCTACAGTTTTGAGAAAAAAGAGTGAACCCCCCAACTCAGTTACTTGCCTTGCTTTATGTCAGAATCAGAATCAAGCATAGTTCTGACAAGAGAGAGAATCTGAAATAAGAGTTTCAGAGAGATACTCTTTCTCTACTGTTGGCTTGATTTGAGAGGCTGAATGAGCTCTCTTGGGCCTAGACAGCTGGTTGCACACATTTGATTGCAATTTGCTCATGGAGAGTGGGGTGAGCATCACTTTGCTGCACTCCACATGCACTGGAGCAAGCCTGGTGCTCACTGCAGAGCCCACCTGCAACGAAGCAACTAATCTGAAGTTTACTGGGACGGGGAACACACCACGGAGGTTCTGTCAGTGCCAGGGAGACCATACTGACAGTCTCCTTGTCACATTCTCCCCAGTAAGCACAGAATCCTGCCCTTAGGACAGAGGAATGGGTTTGCCTCTTCCTTTTGTTCTTGTTCTCCATCAGAGGGGACAGTAATGCCATTTGTATCTTGCATACTGGCAGGTACAGCTAAAGCACAGACTGAGGCTGTTTCTGAGCTCCTTGAGCTGTCTGATGAACTGAAGGAGCAGAATTTCTGCTCCAGCTGCCAATTAGGCAGGTAACATATCCCTGAGAAAGGTGGTGTGCAAGAGCTAATTATTTTTGTATGCTGCTCCTGAATAACTTGAGCCTGCCAGGTGCCAAAAGCCCCTGGAAATCTGTGGGAACAGAAAGGTTCAGCTTGTTCCTGACTCTTTTATGAAGTCAGACCCTAGAAAACTTTAAACTTTTAGAACAAAGGCTCCTTATCTGCCAGGGGTGAGAGTGAATCATACCCATGAGAAACATGCAGTAGAAAAAAAGGACTCCAAGCGCTGGTTCTGTGAGAGCAAGATGCGTGCTCCCCTGAAAGCCCATCCCAGAAGTGAATCAATGCCACTGTACCTTGCACCATTTCCTCACATTGCTGTTCCTCTGCCTTTCTGCGTGAGTCACTGAGTTGTGATCTCTGGTTTTTGTGCTTCTCCAATCTTGTGCAATGTTGTCGTGACTGTTACGCAGTTAAGCCTTATCTGTTTGTTGTATTAAATAAAGTAGTCTGTATTTTGGATAAATAAATGACCTAAATACCAGCATGTCTGGTCTAACAGAGTAGGTTTGTTGAAAGTGGTGGCATGGGGAAAGCTTGGTTGAAACCTGGCTTTGGTGTGGTAGCCAGTCATTTGTTAGTTTTTAATTGTTTTATTTTCCTTTTTTTCTCTTAGTTGTCTACTTGTGAGTGATAAAGAAAGAGAAGACACTGTCATTGTACACATGAACTGATGTGGTTTTACTGCATTTGGCCACACACTTAAAAGAAATATGCTGGTACAGAGCAGCCACAGGTCTTATCTCTGCTGCCACTCCTTTCACAAAAGAATGATCTTTACATCAACAGTTTCCACCCTTGGCTTGATAAGGTTGCAGTCCTCCCTTTTGCTCTTGGTCGAATGCAGAGATTAAAAACACTCAGTTGATGCAAACGGTGGGTTGATACAACACACAGAATGGGGTGTAGATGTGCTTCACACAACAGAGAGCAGAATTGAAGGGGAAAATGTTGCTTGGAGGCAAGACGCCTCTTTAATTGATTATGGCAAGGAAAATCAAATACCATATCTGCTTTTTCCCTGGAGTATATCGAAAATGATCATAACTAACATCTGTTCATGTTAAGCAAATACTTGTCAAGATTTAAACTTCTGTTTGCATACAACTCTGAGTAGTGCATCTTAAAGTCATACATATTAATATAGAATGAAGAATGCATAATGTCTGCATAAAAAGATAAGCTGTATGACTATATATGAAGACAACAACTACAATTCTCACAGCACTGTCATTGGTTAATTTTAAAATATTCAAGCATTATTTAAAAAACAGTAAGCTGAACTTAAAACTACACTACAAAAAATTGTATAACTGAACCAATGTTGACTTGTTTTCCTCGATATTAATCAATTTTAAAGTTTCCCTTTTTTTTTTCTAACACTTTTTGTTAATTCATTGTTATTTTAACCTCCAGTAACACGATCAGACTTCTTCTGCCTCTGGGCAATTGAGTTATGCTCTGATCTCGAGTTCTAAGGGAAGTGTTCAATTTTATTTTTTTCCACAGTTGAATAAACAGTACCATGTATACTATCTCCTCTGTTAGAATAGTGTTGTCTTCACATAAGACTCAAATAATGGTATTAGTCATTCATTTCCTTGTACACATACACCCTATTGCGTGTTGACAGGTTTATAAGGATGCAGTGGCAGCCGTGGGTGCTGGGAAGCTCCTAGACGACAGCCTTTGAATCCTTGCAGTCCTGAGCAATGGTGCCTGAGTTAGTCTGTTTATTGTCTGCTTTCTCTCCCAGATGCTTGACTTGTCTGAAAGATTAATACATTAACAAGAGTGGTAAGGTCCAGGGTTGCACATCTTTAAGACATGTTTATTACCAGATGGCACATGAGATTCAAAGGTCACTGTGGAAGGTAACATTTTAAAGTGAAACAACAATATTTATGTTCAAATAGTATGCTGATGAGATCATATGGAAAAATGTTTCTGATTAAATTAGTTTATAAATAGCCACAATATATCTACTGAAAATTCCAAATGGCACTTTTAGTCTTGCTTCTTTTATTCTATTACTTCCTAATTTATTTAGTAACACAAGACTACTTTCTTACATAAACAGACTAGCAGCTGGAAAAAAAAATGTTTACTGGATGGACAATCCCACTTTCTTAAATAATTTAAAATCCAGTGTGAATCCTGGTTCTATTGTCTGCTACTTAGAGCTAATATTCCGTATCAGAGTTTTTTAAGACCCGAAAGAAATTTCAACTTTTACATTCTCTGAGGAAAAATTCAGCTTGCAGTCATAATGACTTATTGGCAGAAAGCTATGCTTATTTACAGGCAAAATCATGTGCTACAACACATTTGACAAAAATCAGGTTATGCTACTTACACAGAATCCGAACAATGGAAAGAAAATCCTTTTCTTTAGCATTTCCATAGGACTGACTGTCTCATAGCTCATTAGTAAACAGTATCAGTAACGCCAAACCTGAAATCATGTTTATCCTCTCAAATTGTCACAAACTGTATGTAAATTCCAGAAGAAATAGTTTTGCATAGGTTTAAAAGGGCAACTAAGCTCTTAATTAACATTTCTTATCTACCATGCCACACAGGCATTAAAATGCAGAGGATTTAAATGGTACTTACTTTTCATGTGATCCATTCTCAACTTTCATAGCTCCTTCCACTGGATCCAGTCCTTGTTCTGAAAACTGTTTCAAGGCACTTAATGCTGCCTAAAGAAAAAACGAGTTGTCAAAAACCCACTGACACAATTGTATTAGCACCAAATGAAGGAAGGTGTGTGTTTTGATACTCTAGATTTAATTAATTTCCTGTACATTGAAGCAAGTTAGGCTACAGAGCTAACAGAGTGGGTACACAGGAGCTCCATGATAAACAGCTGGGTTTGTGCATGGATTGAAGAGATCTCCTTATTCCTGGGCATATGAGTGGCTCCCCTTTGTGTCAATGCAAGCTTCATCACTTATATGAAGAATATTAAAAAAAATTAATATTTAAAATGAACATTAAAAAAAATTACTTTCAGGATTCTTGGCTTTTTGGGTGTAAAGCCTCTCCCAGCTTCCCCATGTGCTTTCCTAGAGCCCATACTTCCCAGAGATCCTATGGGTAAACTTCTGTCTTGTAGATGGGTGCAGAAGGTGTGAGCAGTGGGAAGAGGGTCAGCAGGACACTACCAGCACTCCAAAGTCAGATCTGGAATAATGCTACAGCCTGATCTCTTATACACAGGTAGTGAGATGTGCTAGACGGGGAGCCAATATGGGGTGACTAGGGAGAATCAGGAATAGAAGAACAGTCAGTTTTTGTCTAACATTTTCCTCTGCATTCTTCACTGACCAACTTCTACCTCATCTGCTATGAGCCCCACTTCTTCTCTTCCCTCTGTCTGCTTTGGTAAAAAAAATAATTATTTTTTGTAATTGATTCAGCAAAGGTTGATGATGAAACTCTCTGACACCACATGGCCGACTTTGAAAACAGAGCCAGTGCAATAAAAAGCTGAGGTCAGTTCTACTGTGAAGGTGAAATGTAAAGCAGAACTGCAAAATGGATTTTGCTTTTTAATCACTTCCTCCTGAGATGCATTCAGAACTAATCACAGGGGAAAGAAAAGGTGATTTTTCCGACATTGTGCCCTAAGGTTACACCTCAAGCAGTGGAACTGACTGCAGGCCCTAAAGAGCTGTTCATGGTGAAGCAACAACTCTCTTCTTATGTGTTGGGACAGAAAGAATCTGTGTCTCTATCTTCATTTCCCTCAGAGAGCAGGGACCCTGCCTGGAACAGGAGCTGCCATTGTAATGAAGTACTGGATTTGCCTTTGTACTAATCCTTTGCCTGGATTCTCTCAACAGCTCCTTCGCTTGAATGGAATGTTTATACAACTTAAATATTATTAGACAATGTGTATTTTGGTGAGATGAATAACAGCACAAAAATTGCCAGGCTGCCCTAAAGTAAAAGACCATGTGTCCCATATTTGTCTATAGTAATGACTAGCTGCTAAAGCCTCAGAAGGCTGTACAAGGTACTCCCACCCATAATGCATGAAACTAGAATCTTTCTAGTCTGTAAAATGTTATGGTTTGTGCCCTGACAAAAAAAAAAATTAAAAAAAGAAATAAAAGCATGAAACATTTTATAAAGTCTCTGGGTAAACCTCAGATTATCACTGTTACCTACAATCCACTCCACTTTTAGCATGTGTTCTCTGAGCCCCCTGTATGAGATCCCATTATTGAATCTTTCACTGTTATCACTCACTGAGTTCCCCAGAGAGAATTCTCTCTTTCCTTATTTCTTCTGGTTTTCTTGATGCTTTGATATATTTCCATTCTTCATAACAGTTCTTTCTCTACCATCTCATAGTGTCCCTTGAAGTTTCACATGTGCATTCTCTACTCCTATAAGATCTAAACCACCATCTGTCTTCCCATCCTTGGTCTGGACAGCACAGCAAAATCCCTGTTCACCACAAATAATTCCTCCAGTGGCAACGAGGGTTTTCAGCTACTCTCTTCTTAACTTTTCTGTTCCAGTAACCCAACACATTTCTTCATCCTAATTTCTCTCTTCTCCTCCTCTCCCTGAGGTCCTTTTCATTACAATGCAAGTTCTACTCATCACGTGAGGAAGGGGAGTGATTTGGTCTCCTATGCTTCCTTGTACTTTAATTGCTCATGGGTTAGCAACTGTGAGAAAGAATTCAATGGGTAGGGATTGGCATCCCATCCTGTCTTCTCATATCCATTTTTTCCTGATGCACGTTAGCAAAACTATCAGAATTTCCTTCCTTCTTATGTCTGGTAAACCAAAGCCCATTACCAGGTAGCACTGTGAGGAGAGAAGGAAGCTGAGACATACGCTCCTCCCACACTGTTAAACTTCTACCTCATATGTTTCTCAACCCACCTTGTTTACTTTTTCATACCCACTCTTAGCTTCCTGGTCTGATGTGTGAATTGTAAACTTATTGTGGAAGAACTATGTGTTCAGGTTATTTGTTTGTACAGTGACTTGGACAAAAAGGCCCTGATCATAGTTTGTAAGTAGAGCCAAGTAAGGTTTCATTCAAGATTAAATCACAGATTGATCATATGATCTGCAGAACAGTCTGGTCTCAATTAGGGGTAACTGAAATTGCAAAATCATCAAGAGATTAATTAGACCAACACAAACATCCTAATTCTAGAATTGCTGAGTAGCTCTGTTACTTACTACTGTTTTACTCACAAAACTGACTAATTGCAAGGCTTCCCACATAATTAATTACAGAGCAGCTTTCAGGGTTGTTTTCCAGGAAAACTGATTCGAAACTTCCTAGATTAATATTAGCTACTATCTTTATAGAATCAGATCAAGAGAGCCCCTCTCCTCTTCTAACATCAAGGGAAGAAGACCTACAATGTAAAAAAATGGACAATTTGCCTATAAGCATGGATCAGTGGGTGTCAGTGGGACCGTGGGAGCATAGGGGTGTCAACAAAGTAAATATGGAACAAATAATGGAAACACAAAAAATGAAAATATCATTCAAGGTGTTCAATGATAAGCAGGTTTAATACCAACACAACTTCCAAGTTCTGATGCTTGTGACATGATGTAGTCTCATTTCTCCATCTCACCCTTCTTCAAGCCATGCCTTTCCCAAACCAAAATATGACATAAAAGATAAAATCTCAGTTCTATTGCATTGGTAACACCAAATACCAGAGGGGCCAATCGGCAGGGAAGAAGTCCTGTGCCTGTATCCTTAATCTTCCAGCTACAGGTGTCAGGGTGTTTTTGTGAGCGCTATTGAAGTCTGCATTTTTCTTCCAGCTCCTAAATGCTCTCTCACCCAGGACCTCCAGCTGCTCCCAGGGATAAGCTTTTCTTCCCCAGGTTCTCTCAACCTCTGGTACCTCACAGTCCCTCTTTAACTTCCAGTTTCCTAATGTGTTCCAGGTTTATATGAGGTCTGATTTCTTTTTCATGGAAGCATGTCTTACTCTCCATAAGTTACCTGTGAGGGAAGCCTAACTACTTATATCCCAATGTTTGCAACAACATCTGAGTTTTGGGAAAGTTTATTTCCTTTATAAAATGTCCGTTCATGGGATGTGGCTGAAGGGGACTAGAAGAATGGTAGAGAGAGCCTTGCAGTGTACTGAAAACTCCCCCTTTTCCTTCTCCCATAGCCTGCTTGTATTTGGAAGGATCAGCAAGCTAAGAGAACCAGGTGAGTAAACAATACTTTGGATCTTAATAGATGTCTTTAATGTTTCTTCCCTCCCCGTCATGCCCCTAGACAGACATGAAGATGCTGGATTCAGGAAGGAAGCTGGTAGCTTAGAGGCTCTGACCTGAATAGTCAGCAGAGCGACACAGAGCTCAAGTAATCTGCAGTGAAGAAGAGTTACAAGCAGACACCAGGCTAATTTCATCCATGATTCAATTCTATTAGTCCCAATAGATTTACACCACTTGGCTTAAATATAACTTATGAATGGCAGATAACTTAGGTTAAATGAAAAGGAAAGGAAAGAATGGAACATTTGACAGTGAATCTGGTGAACAATTTCCTCTTTTAAAGGCTCAACACTTCCTTCCATTGATATTTTCCTTACAATAGAGCATCTGCACAGATACAGAGAAATTTTTCTCTCCCCCAGAAGATTTTACAACTGTTTTGTGAGTGAAGCCCCATAGGTTACAGAACAGATGTCCTTACACATTTCTTGTATCACTTGTTTTCTGTGTAGCTACAACAGTGCCAAAAATACGATGCCAACAGGATGCACCGCACTGCTAGCTGTTTGTCTTGGCTGCCATTTCCATTATTAGTATGTGTGTGTATCAGGATGGGAATGGATGTTTCCAGTCATTTTTTAGCTTTCCTCAAGTCAATTGGCAATTAGTAAATAGCACTGAAACTTGTAAATATTCTTCCTGTTTCTCACTCTGGGGATTAAGTGTCTTATAATGACAATCTAGTAACATTAGATCATTCTTTAGCAAGAACAGCAGACAGGCACTCCACTAGCCCATATGCCTTTCAGATCACATCCTCACGATAAAATTTTCACGTTTGTTTTAACACAGTATGTGGTTTGTGTTTTTCCTCTTAAATTTGTATTACATTTCAGCTCATTCCATGAAACTGAAAATTGTAAAAGTTTGTTGTTCTCTGTGGCCCTTCCAGTTGACTTTACCAAGGAGGTCTGAGACAATCCTAATAAACACTGCTTCATACTGTTAGTTCACTGGTGATATGCCTCCTAACATCAGTTTTCTAAGTACATAAAAAAACATATTCAGCTTGGCCTTAATCAGTGTTTTCTGAAGACATAAAATTACAGGCAGAAACTGCAAGACTGCCTTGTCAGGGTCCAGAGAAGGTCAAGAAGGATGAGATTTTACTGTCTTTAGTAGCTGGGTCTTAGTTCAGGACAGAGTTTGCAGAGTCAAGTGACTCATTCTGGTCATATTTCTTGTAGTCACATGCCATATGCATCAACAAGTCTCCGTTGCTTAAGTTTAGGTTTGAGAACATGTTTGCATACCAGGTTACCATGATAGACAGATATAACTCTAGTCCTGGATTTTAGTTGCAAGCCAAAAGCCTAGACAACAGCAGAGTTAATGCATGAGCAAAACTGGAAGCAACTGTATTTACGAACAAATCAATGTTTATTTGTTTTCTAAATCAAAAGAAAAAATGTCCCCAGATTAATTTCTTTCCCTCTCCCTGACTATTGAGGCTTCAAAAGGCAATGTCAGCTGTGCAACAGCATTGCAGCAAAGCTGTCTGCATCAGTAATGAGATGCACTTCATGGCTTTTTAATATGAGGATTTTAATTTCGCATTTAAAGGCTATTGAAAAAACCCCAACAATATTACAGCTACAGAGGTGAGTTTGAAGGCTCGGTGTCCCAAGACTGAGCAACTATTTAAATTTGTATGTGTTCAAATTATTGTTCTTGATGGTTGTTTTTGATTTCTCTAGATGAAGAAATTTTTGACTAAGCTTCCCCCTGGCTTTAATTTGCCCACACCCGATACTTCATGCTTACAGAAATGCACAAAGAGAAGATGTATTTGTTTGTGTAGACATATACATGCACACAAAGTAGCTAAAATTTGACTCCTTAATATACCTATTTAATTCTCTTGAATTTGTCAGGTTGGCTACATACAAGCTAAACAAACCTAAGTATTGCAAACAAATCCCTTTTTACCACAGCTTCTGTTGTAAGTGAATTTACTATATTGCAAGCAATAACTCCTGCTAGGAGTTTTCATCGCTTTCCTTACAATGTGGTGTTCTCTTCAGTTGATTAGATTTCATGTGAACCAATGTTAAAATCTGTTTGAATATTAAGTTCAGAAAGGCTTTTCACAGCACACAGTGTAAACCTTAATTAAATGACTTTAAGCTCCTTCCTCATATGGTTTATGATATGCATGAAAAACACAGGGTTATAATCTGATTAACTTATGTAGTTTACATGGAAATAGCATTTTCCAAACTGATTAATCTCTGCACAAAGGCATAGTCACCTGATAGGCACTACACTTAAGGCTACTGATTGCACCTGTCAAGAGAAGGAGCTTGGAGGATAGGAGGAGCCCAATATGTTCAAACAAAGAATGATGATTCACAGATGTAGTTTAGAACAAGTCCCACATAGTAGTTAATGCTGCCCCCAGGCAATTCATGCAGCCAGAATTCAAATGACACACAATCCATGTACAGCCTGACCTTGCCAGCTTTCTGGGGGTAATCCTAAAGTAAGGATTAACTGTTCTTGAACAATTTTTTCAATATATTAAACTGAGCTTCTATCAACAACAGCATGCATATCACCTTCTTCCACCTAGTTTTATTGGACACGTGTACTCATTCCTACACGCTTCTTAATATTCTGAGATGTGCATGGTGTGAAAGGCACTATTCAACATGGAATTTTATTTCTGTAGGTTTTGCTCCTCAACCTGAATTCATCTACTTCATCTGCTTAAGTAAAGGGAATGCTTAACAGTTGAGACAATCAGTTGGGCATGGCTTATTTTCCATGTGAACCACCACACTAGAATTCTGACCACCATTCTTGGGACCATGCAGTAATTCCAAGAACAATGAATGGTGAAGCATTCTCAAAGCCCAAGAAAGAGCTGCATAATCATCTGGGGTGAGACAGTTCTATTGTTTTAATGGTGATACAAATCTTTCCAGTCAGAAAGAGAGAAAAGCATGCTGAAAAGCATCTATTTAAAAATTAGTAAAAGGTATCCTTTTGTATGAAGAGGGCTTCATGAATAATACTTAAAGTCAAACACATCTAAGTTAACACCATATAAGAGATTAATCCAGCATGGAGAGGTTAGTCTAGTTGCCAAGTTTAGGTTGTGTTCTTACTTGTGGGTAGGACAAAGAGAAGAAGAGATTGCTAAAGGATCTGTGTGGGACTGCACGGGACTGTTCTTTGATATGCTTCTTCTCAGACTCCTCCCACACACATATTCCCAGCTGAAAGGGGCAACATACTCAAGTGCTACCAAGACTTTTGCTTTCATGACAGTTTATGCAGGAAACCAGTAAGCTGATGCTTCTTCATGAACATCTCAAAAGACCTTTCAGGTTGAGTGCCAGTATCTACTGAGGTGTGTCTACATCGTCTAATGGTGAAGTGAGGTGTGAAAGTTGGGCCCCAGTACCAGCAGTTAAAATAAATCTTAAATAGTTAAAATAGAATTAAATGTTAAGTGAATATTTTATTAGATATTTCCAGTATCTTTTCAGTGTATCTGCTATAGATTTTGTCTAGAAATGTGGAAGTTCTTTTCAAGTAAATTTATTTCTAAATTCAAAACTTCAAATTTTTCCTTCAGTTGCTGCAATTCCAAGAACAAATACAGAAAGAATCATACATCATCACAGCTTACTTATGAACATGAAAGAAAATATTTTAAAATTAAATTTCCAAGTGTTTACACTACATATATACAACAGAATTTTACTAGATGGCAATTAATCTTAAATTAATCTTGCTAATTTTAGTCCTTAGACAAAAGCTACCTAAACACTAACTTTGAGAAGGAGGTAGACATCTAAGTAATATAGGTGCTTTCAGTAATTAGAGACTTCCAAATGAGAGCATTTAGATGGCCAATTATTACTGTATCAGTAGGTAGAGGTTTAAATCATGCAACTGAGACAACACTCAAGCATGATTGAGAAGCTGCAGACAAAAATTGTAGGAGACTCTAAGAAAGACAGATTCAAATGTAAAACTGAAAACAGCAGAATTTATATCCTTAGGCAAAATCCTGCACCAGCATTGAAGAAAGACCATGAATCACTCTCTCATCACTGATGGCTGGAAAATATCCTTGTCAGCTGTGTTCTCAGAATGATTTGGTTTATTTATTTATTTATTTATAGGCATTTCTCCACATCACTGAAATAGACTTGCAAGTCTGCTGTAATTAGCCCTGTATGTATTGCAGATTTTGACCTCTTGATTTGAAATAAGTGGACTGAGATTCTTGACTGTGTAAATGTTTACAGTGACTTCTAAAATGTGTTGTATTGGACAATCCTCTTCATTTATCTGACCTCTGCAGTTACATCCTGGTTTTGACATCACTGCCACTGCCTTCCCTACATAGGTATCAATACACAAATGACTGTGTTATTCCTGATGAGGGAATGGGCCCTGACCCACATAGTAATGTAAACATAGCTAGAAATCTTTTAACAAAATCAGTGAGCTATAAGAATTTATTCTGTTATTTAAGTGGTTTTCTTAGGCAATTGCCCATGCAGAGTGGTCAAAAAAAAAAATATTAAAAGATTTTTATGAATTCCCAAATATCCATCTCAAAACCAGTATACAACAAGGTTCAAACTGTCAAGTATATTACTCAATAATTACATCAACATGGTTACCCTTTCACTTAGTAAACTGAACTTGTAAAAAACACTCACTGGTGTTTAGATACTTTTTGCCTCTCCTTACAAATATCCTCTTTTTCATGAGACAAAGTGTCACTAAGGAACAGAGGTGGTAGTTTATTTAAAATGTTGTTTTTAAAGAAAAGGAAACCAAACAGAGAGAGCCTGAGACAGAAAGAGCTGGCCCAAGGTCAGGCAGTAAAAGTAAGAATCAGTTTTACTAGTTTACATGTATTTTTTCACAGGCCAAGCTAGAAAAAGGGAGACTCTAAATAAAGGAATTTAATGATAGAAAATTTTAAAAGTCTGCACTGCAGCCATTTAATTCAAATGCCTCATTCCTATCACTATCACTCATCAAGCTATCATCTTCCCAACAATGCAAAACATTTTCTATGACATAGTAGAGAAAAAGACTCCCTTTTAGGAGAAGATGACTGGTGAGAGCCTCTCACAATTTTTTTTGCTGAAATATTCTAAAGAGCACTTTCCCCCCCACAATGTTTAACAAAACTACTTATGTTTTTCTTTAAACTTGACATATTTTTATGTCTAAAGACCATATACTTTGCTTTAGACATGGGAGCAATTTCCTAAATATCAGATTCCTTGGTTTTAGCGATTTTAGAATGAAAGAATGTTTGTTCTCTTATACTGAGTCCATTACCTTAAATTTTAAGCGCTTGTCAGTCTAAACATGACTAGAAACTTTGGTTTGAAGACAAAAGCAATAGATTACACTTAATGCAAAGCACTGGCCATTGGTTTCTTCCCGCAGCAAATTGCAGCTGGAACAATGGGGGAGTTTAGGGCCGTAGATTCTTGCATTACAACATCTGCAATGAAGCCCATGTACTAAATTGTATCCTATCTCTGCTTCTGTGAAACTCTACTCCTGTGGCCAGCACACTGGCATTCAGAGAAGGATACTTCCACCCTCAGAGCTCTAATGACCAATCCCCCTCTTCATTCTCCAGGTCTCATTTTACAAGGGTGCATGTATGTCCAACAAAGTACCAAATCTAGATTGACAGCTAAAAGCATTATATTTAGCATATATGGCATGTAATTAGAAATTTGAGCGTTTCCAAAAGGAAAAAGTTTTTGATTCTGATCTTAGAGTATTCTTTCACTGCATTAGCTGGTATTTTTTTCCTAATTGAAGTTGATTTAAGTGCGAGTGGAGTCAGACCCAAGAGCTACAGGACAAACTCCTCATCTGAAGTAGTTTCTAATATAATTTTGTCTTTGCTAACTGTTGATAGCTTGTCCTCATCCCATTTTAACCTACTACCATCAGCTCCTTTAATGGAAGTGTCTATAAAGATCTTTTCTAAAATATGCTTTTCCAGCACACTTAATGTCTTTTAATGTCTTTCCAATTAAATCCAGATGTGAAAAGCTTAAGGAACAGTTCTCAGGACTGAAAAAGATGACATAAATCTTGCAGCTGACAGAGATCCCACTGAGCTCAGTTGGGGAAATTCACAGAGGACTTCTTGTGGGCCAGGAAAGCTGCTGGGTATAAAGACAGATGTGTATACTCCTATTAAAAAAATTTAAATAAAAACTGACTCCTACAATGAGGTATCCACAATTATCAGGGACATTACTAACTCAATCCCTCAATGTGCTGAGCACATCCTGTGCGGTACAAATTTCCCTCATCTTTTCGGGAAGTTTATCAGAGTAGAAGGGGGTCACATCTGTTCGGGAAAGAGCCCCTCACCTTTCAGGACTGCACCTCTTAAACCAGTGTAGGGGCTGATACTGGAAAACACCGTCTGTCTTGCTCTCTTCCTGCTATCAACAGGGAGATAACATACTCTGCAAAACAATCCTGAATTTCTGTCCACTCTCCTTTATCTCTTCCATAATCAAGTTAGCATAATAAATTGTGGTTTTATTGCAGAAGACTCCCCAAATGTGATATTAATTATAAATTCTTACCAGTCTGATGGGAAACTGGGCATTCTTAGTAGCTGACTACCACTGCTGTGCAAGTGCTGTTTGTGCAGCTGTCAATTTGGGGCTTGTTTTGCTGTAATCACTTGCACACCCTTAGGATTTTTTTTTATTATTATTTTATTTTAACAAGAGTACATCATCTTATTTTGCCAAACAAAAACTGTAAATGTAGGCTCAGATCAAGCCACATCTTTCAGAGGGACAGGAAATGTTCACACACACAGTTTGTATTAAAGAATGTCTCTAGAAAACTGCCCAATGCTAACAGCTTTCATACTTTCCTACCTTCCTGCTACTTACTTAGTTATTTTTGAAATCAGTAAATTATCCAGACAGATCAATGATTTTTAAAGAGTTACATGCTTGCGAGACATCAGAAAAGAAAAGAGGAAGAATGTTCCAGGATAGAAGAAAAGCCCATTTCCAATTGAAGCTTAAATTTGGGTCCATGTTCATTAGTGATGGGAACTTCAGCAGTGACATTTTGGATAGTATTACTTAATTTCTTTGCATTTCTCTAACGTCCATAGGAAGGATTTAGCATGATTTGGTGTCATGAGTGAGTGTATAGAAATATGAATCTAACTACCAGAATAAGTGATCCAATATTGGGATCTCAACAATAGTGTAAACCTAACACTGAAAGCAGCAGGCTCCTAAACACACACACAAACTTTCTTGAAGACAAAATTCCTCTGGTTCACAGCTTGCTTTACTTTTCACAATGGCCAGCACTTTTCAGACTATCACTCCGTCAGGGCTGAAGGCTGGATCTGACTCCCACCAGAATCACTGCTTCATGACCATCACTCAGCAGACAAGAGGAATGCCCTTCCCTTGGAATGAGCTGCTGCTGCCATGAGGATCCCGCTCCTGGCGAGCTCAGAGAATGAGCTCAAATCTTTTGCACTTTGCTGCCAGGGACCACCGGGCCAGCTCTGATTTACAGCTTTTTCTTTACAGTTTTATGATACAAGAATGTTCACTTGTAATTACAACAGCATTTTGTTGGCTCCCTGCCTTCACTTGGGTATGCGCAACACCATATCCTTCATTCCAGCCTTTTTTATGTCAGGACCCCAAATTTGAGGAGTGCATCAGTATTACAAGGATGCTGCAGTTCTTGCTGCTCCTTAAAGAGGGGACTTGCACGCATTTGTTCAGGGGGACACGTGAGCAGCTGGATCTGACATTCAACTAGGAACCTAGTGGAGAGCTGGTCAAAATTCTTCCTCTGATAAATATTAAACCAAGAAAACACTTTTTATGAGAATCTATGACTTCTGAAAAAAGGGTTTTTTAGATCCAGGATAGACTCTTCAGTCAAAATATCACAGACAACTGCAAAATATAACCACTGGGCTAGTGATTGCTTGGTGTGCCCCATTCATACACTTGTTGATTGTCTCTATGAGAAAAATTCAACAGGTCTCTAGTTTTTTTAAAAGTGAAGGGAAATACTTGTACTCTTAATGTGTTTTGTGGGATAAACAATCTGTTTTATTCAAAAGAAGGTGACCCTGCCATTAAGCTGCTGTATCACCTTGTAGAAACACTTAAGCTCCATATTTTTCAGACATCCATTTAGCTCCTGAATTTGAGATAATCAAGCAGTACATTTCCATCACTTGTGGTTTAAATTTGATTTTATCATTTTCAGTAGAGGCATAACCTCCTTCAGGGAAAATTCCAGGTATTTTAGATACCATTTAATAGTTAACTGTCAAGCAATTTCCAAGTCTTTTAAACAAAGAATACTTCTGTGCTAGCTTAATTTATAGAGCCATATATGTCCCATTTTAAGTGGATGTGATTAAGAAGAAACACTAAGCTTAGATTATTCTACTAAATGAGAAAAGTTTAAAGCCAATAAACTGTATCTAGGATTTTAGCTGGGAGATGAAATAAAAGGCACATTTGTTCCTGGTCACTGAATTTTTAACCTGGGTCTGTTGCTCCTGCTGCTAAGCTCCTATACATTCCTTACTAGCCCATAGTGTCCAGCATTCCCAGCTCTCAGCGCTTGGAATTAGAGGTGAACTGCAAAATAAAACCAGGTTTTTTTGAGAGCTAGCGTATGGAAAGCATCCTGTATTCTGACAGAAGGAGGCAAGTGAAAAGGTTAATTTTTAAAAAGAAGTCTTCTACAGATTTTTAAAAATTTTGATTAGATGCTTAAATTCCAACTTACCATTTGGGTCTGAGAATTCTGGCAGTATCTGAGCATTGGAAAGATGCTGCTGAATTTAGTGGATGAATGAAAGATGTACATGGCCTAGCTCCTCAGTACAGAAAAGGAGAGGTTGAGCCTTATGCTCTGACTCAGGTTTCTATCTCAGGTATGAGAATACTTTTCAAGTGTTCCAAAATTTGCCTTTACTATACAACAAGCAGGAATGAAATAAACTGGGTTTCAAGCAAAAAAAAACCCTATACTGTTTCTGTCCCTCCTATGCCTTTTCAAGCTTACATTCTTCTTTTTCTTAAGTAGACTATTTTGACCTGCCTTCTTGCAATACAGGAGCTGTAATATGACTTCATTGCTTCTCCTTTTACCTCAAAATCCTGGGAGGATATTTGGGTATTTCCTTAAGGTAAAATAAAAAACTAATCTGCCTTCAGTGACTCATCACTCCAGTGATCAAGTTAAATGACACCATTGCAGAAAAGTCTCATAATACATATTTTCCCCCTGCCTAGCCCAGTGCTGCTATTTTACACACAAATTCAAGCATTTCTTAGCAAATGTGTCTTGAGGTGAAGGATTAGTCTTCACTTAAAATCAGTAGCAACCTCCTTCCTGTGTGTTTTGTGAAGTGGTAGATGTAGTTCTTACTGGATTCTTTTATATTTTCTACTGCTTACAGGTCTCCTTTCTAATGGAAAGGCCAAATCTACCCTCAGATTCAGCTTCTGTTCCTGTTTGTGTGTTGATTTAAGTAGGAACTGGCCTTGTTCACCTGGATTTTCTTTAGCCATTAACTCCTACCTCAGTCTGCTACTGCGCAGGTAGAAAGGTAAAAGGAGCAGTACGAGGCACCTTCAGTCAACTCCATGACTGCTGTCCTGTGTGCTTTTCTGGTAAGAATGGTTTATGTTGGGTGCTGTGTATTTCAAACAGTGCTTCAAGAGAGACAGCAGGAACCAGACTTCCTCAAGAACTTCTTAAATTCAGGAACCTCTCCAACTGGCAGGTCACTAATGAAGATTAGATGCTCCTTGACTCTGATTAACTGAGCTCTGTATCTATGGATCTGCTTTTCCTCCACTTACAGTTACAGTCAAAAATATAGATATATGACCAAAAACTTTACCGAACAGCTGGGCTTTAGACTGGAAGATCTGCTAGCGGCTATTTTATCATTTCATCCTAGCATCTATTATTAAAATTCATTAACCACAGCTGTCAAAAGAGCTAACTCAAAATCTTGCTAGTTGCAAAATAACCTGTCAGGATTAGATTCAATAAAAATTTCAGGTGCTTACAAATTAGGCGCTGTAAGAGTGAAGTTTTAAATAGCACATCCCTGGAATAAAATCAAAGGTCTAAAGTTAAGTACTCAATTTTTTTACTCAGCATTAAGATCAGAGACAGGTTTCTCTGAAGAATGAGCTGAGAAAGCTACACGGTGAGTACTTGCAGGCAACGAAGTACTCCAAGCCTAGGGGTGAACTCCTGGTCCTCTCTGGAGTTCAGCTTCAAAGCCAGGACCACAGGCAGAGGCCTGGCAGCTTGGTCAGCTGGTGTCCACAAATGTCCAGTTCTCTCCTGCAGACAGCTGGCTCTTCAGCTCTTTGGCTCTTCAGCTCTTCCAGAGACCTGAGCAGAGCTCACTGCTGTCATTGAGAAAGTGACCACCAGAGAAGTGGGTGGAGATAAGAGCCCCCTTTTTGTCAATGGCACAGATGTGAGCACTATTGTCCAGAGTATGAGACATACAGATTTCAGATTTCTTAGCTTTAGGTCAACGAGCTACATATCCTACCTCCTAGGTGACAATCTAAACTCCAGGATCAGTGATAGGGAAGATTCAGCTGTTGCAAAAAAAAAAGTCAACATACATGGATCAAAGAAAAGGAGGGGTCTGACTCCACAGGCTGATCACAGCAATTACTGAGCTGTCCTGAGGATCACCCCAGGCTCCCTAGATAATTTCTGTTCTTTATCTAATTGATACTTTAGCAGTAAGCTCAGAAGTGATGAAAGCAGGAATTGCAATCCAGTGCTTCTGCTTTTGGGGGCTTCTTTAATCGGTACGATGCAGTAATATTCCTTCTCATCCTTTGTCTGAGCAATCCTGAGTATTTTAAGGTTTTGTTATGTGAAAGCTCTGCTTATCTGGGAAGGTAGATAAACTGCTGCACATGCATTTAGGCAGTCTCCTGTGACATGTAATTACTAATACCTGAAGGCTGAGGGAAGAGCAGTGTCGGAGTTCATGTTTCCTGAGTAAGTCTATGTTACTGAGTAAAGCATGGAAACCACTAGCAACTATCCAACCACAGCTAGGAGGGAAAGCCCTCAGGTTGCTGTTTCATTTAACATTCTTCTGTATAAAGCATGTTAATGAATATACAGCTCTATCTTAATAAAAGATTTTATTAAGATAAATAATAATAATCCTTTACTATTCAAGCTCTCTTTATGCAAATGATCCAATAAACCTGCACATGTGTGCAAACCCTTTGAGAGGGTTTCCAGGATCAGGATACAAGCAATTTTACTGTGCCATTGTAGAGTAAAATTAAGTTAGTTAAAATCAACACACTCAGAATAAAAGCAAAAATACCAATGTACATTAAATGATAGTAGAGAACAAAACTTTGTCAAGTCTCAGTTAGCTCTAAGAATTTAATACTTTTAGCTGTCACATAAACAATAAAATCAGAGCATGAAGGAAACACTAGAGTTCTAAAGGAGCTACCAGAAGCAGAGAAAATACACGCATAATGTTCAGCATATTAAACAGTAATATTCCTCAAGCATGAATAAGACCTAACTGAAAGCATGCTTGAGATAACTGTCAGGCTATCGTGTTACAGTAAAGAGGAGATCAGACTTATTCTTTCCTTCACAATGAAATCAGTATAAACAAATCATATAATGTTTGGACACCAAACTCCTGAAACAAAGAAACCTAGAAAATCTCTTAAAACCACCCACAGACTCCCCATGCTGGTCTGTGATTATACAACTGGAGAAGATCATCCAAACTGTGATGTAAACCAATGTCAGTCAGCAAAGGATAGTGCTACAGTGGTTCTAACAAAAAATAAAGCAGCTCCACTGATGGAAGAGCCATCAGTAAGGAATACTTTCATACTTACCATCCATTTTCCCCATAAATGATGAAAACTTTTTTAAAACTCAAAGAAAGAACTTAACTTAATCCCTACACTGAGGATACAAGAGACACACTCTCTTGTGTGTTTTTACTACGCTGCAAAACACATTCAGCTAAACAAAAGTGAGCCTGAGATCAACCAAAAAGGAAAATATTTCTTAATGGATCCCACTGCTTTTTGTATTTCAGCCTGCTCCTATATGAACCCCATTTTGTCCTGCTTTTTTATTTAGTGAATACATTCACCTTCATTTTTAGAAATGCAGATGCAAAATAGCATATTTTTTTTTCCCCTATGGACTACTGACCAAAAGAAAAGATCCAATGCTGAAAACCTTTCCGTTCTCTCAGTAAAATACAGTGTTTCTGTAGGCCCTATTTCCACCTCAGAACTGTAGTTTTACTCCTTGCCTATCATCTGGAAGCAAACTGTTCTAGACCTGGAAAAAACATTTGCCTGTCTAGAAGAGATGTGAAAGGACCCAGCTCTCTGTCTGTAGATATAGCCTAAAAAGTGCAGACCTTGTGCACCTCTTAGGTGAGGCTTCACGAGATTCCAGACAGACAGTACTAAGGATGCCAAAGCAGTGGACTAACCCAGCTGTCCTGAAGGTGGGGACTATGACCTATCCATCTTTTGCCCTGTTTCTACTCAATTTAGATTCCACGAGCCTAAAAAATTGTTTTACTGAAATAAGGAGCTAATGATACAACGCAAGCCCATTTGCAGGCACTGCGGCATTCCTTTCTTTCTAGCTATGACATAGAGGAATTTGATACTCAAATGTATTTAGTAAAGAAACTCACTTCATTAGAATCAGCCACCCCTGAAGATTGGTTAATAATTTGTATTTCCCTAACATTAATTTCATTCTTGTTTTTAAGCCACAATTGACTGAACTGTAACTTAGTATCAACAATGGGCATTAATCATACAAAAGAAAACAAAAGAAGCAGTAATGAACTGACAAAGCTTGTTAGTCTTCTCAAGTAAGGGTGCAACAATTAGCAATACAGTGAATATCAATCATTCAAATGCTGCAAAAAAATCTCTATATAAAGAGAAGAAATGAAAAATGGTAGCTGACAAAAACTCAACAATCTTGGAGAAAAAAATCTAATAATTATGATACTTAACAGACTATGAAAGAACACTTCATTAAGAAGATAGCAAAATATTTTGTACTAAAATTAATAAATTGTCATTCTTAAGAAAGTATGTTCTGCAGAACTGACACAAAGTTCATTCTTTCATATAGTCATATATGCTTCTTATATTGCTATATTGATAACCTTCAAAGTTTTTCAGGTCTTATTTACAATATCATGCCTGACTAAAAGCTGTTCTACTGGTATCAGTGTTACCAGCAGCTGCACACTGAGTTACCAACACACTGTACATGAACAGTGGTTTTGGTAAAACATGAGAGAAAAGATTCTATCTGTTCTTCGTGATCACTAGCTCTCTCGTGTTTTAACTACTGCAGTGATTCCATCAAAGCCTATCATATATGAACAGTTAAAGTCAAATAATTTCCTCCAATATTTTTATATGATTTTCCATATGCAATTTCAACTTACAATGTTTATAAAAAAATATAAATTATTATGAATTCTAAAGACAAAATACAAAAGTGAAAAAAATGAGGGTTTTGGGTTACATGTTCAATCAAATATAACTCTCACCCTTCACTGGAGTAGGGACAGGAAGAAAGCTTCAATAAATTTTAGAATCATTTGCTGATATTTTCTATATCAGAGTTACAAGTTTACAACATACACTGCATATTTTAATAAATAACATGCTTACATGGCTAATATTTTCTAAAAAGAGACAACCCCTCCTTATAACAGCTGCAGTGACCCAGATGTCACAAAAGCAGAATGCCCTTGCTATGCAGGGGAGGGGCAGGCCTTCCCTTTGCAGAGGCACATGGAGGTCCCAGCCAGCACAGGCACATCATGCCTGTGCGGGTAAACGTGGAATGGATTTATTTGCTACTGATCAGATGGCAAAGGAGCTTCAGACCTGGAAAACAGCAGTTCCAGCCCCATGCACCAGTCTCCCTGCTGCCCTACAATGCAACTGCCCAGATTTTCTGATTTGTCAACAGGAACAAGATTTAGCCTTGAAAAACTGACTCCATAGAGAATATGGTGCAAACATGCCAAGTAACAACTTACCAAGTAGTCAGAGTTGCTTGCTGCTGATGAACAGCAATGTTTGGCAGGCAGAGTTGCTACCAATGCTGTTTGCTTTGTGGGCAGGTAACATTTTCTATTATGGTCTCTTCAAAGCTCTTAATATACTGTTAGACTAAAAGGAGCAAGCAATAAAAGCTCTGATTTCTCCTGAGAAACAGCAAAGCTTCTTCCTTGTAAAGCATTGTGGAAGGTCTTACCTGGTACTGCTAGAAACTCCAGCCCTCTGCTTTCCCTGGGAAGCAGCAGCACAGAGCTTCTAGTCTCCTCCCAAGTTTATTAGTCTCTCTGTCCCTAATTAATGTTTCTACCAGTTCCCTCAGCAGTGAAAAATTAGACATTGTGCCCATTTCACTGCTGTGCTGCTTCAATCTGCAGGTTGCTTTGGCTGACAGGGTGGATCCTATCCCTGGATATTCAAAGAGCTAAACATGGTGTCCAAAGGGAGTGGAAGAATCAGGTTTTTGCCTCTAACATCCTGTAACTGGAAAAGGGTAAGCAGAGAGTGAGGAGAGGCTTGAGATCAGACAGAATCTGTGATCCTCATCATGCAAATGAAGGACTTAAGTCATGCAGTTTTCTGTTTGGAGAATGCTACCAGTAAGGAGTAACATGACAGCTGCACTCTCATAATAGCCAGTTTGGATTCCTCTATACTCTTCAGTCATTGTTTTATTACTTTGCATTTAGATGTAGAAAATTCCATGCACCTGCACTATGCAGCATTAAACCCCATATCTACTAAATCTGCCAACAAAGAAGCCAGTTCAGCCGATGGAATTGTTTGATGTGGTCACTCACTACAAAGTGGGTTGAAAGCACAAACTTCTCTCAAGCCCACCCCTGTGGAAACAACTGCAGTATTTTACTAATGTGGGCAGGACCCAAGTGAGTAAGGACAATTTGCAGCACACTTGAAAAATAAGTCATTTTTGAAACAAAGAAACAAAGTTTCTTTGTTCAGCTTTAACACGTTTCTTGACTTGTATTACCCACTTCTCCCTTTCCCATTCCCAAGGAAGTTTCCATTAATCATTCCTCTAATGGAAACACTTGTGTCTGATCACTGAGCAGTGGACACAGGCATAGTCTGTGGGCATGCACTGAACAAGAAGCCCAAGGGAAGCCTAGCTGAAAAGTTTGGGAAAGCAAGGATGCCTTTTTAAAATAAACTTTGGAGAGGTCAGCGGGACAGCAAGAGGTCAGCACCAGGCAGCCATTGGGTGGATGGCACAGGAGAAAGACAACAACACTTGTCATTAATTATATCTGTTGGAATGCTACACATTTTCCCCCCAAGTGGTAGTACTCCAGACATCCAAGCACAATCTCTCCCACGTCCTACTCGACCCCAGGCAGGGCACATGCCAAGAAGCTTTCATACGCTAAAAGCCAAGAAGTAGCTAATACAAGGGAAGCTCAAAGAATTTAAATTGTCCCTCCACTTTGAAACATTTTTTTCCTTTAATTTCTGGCCATCCTCATGACTATCTCCTTTAACAGTGAAATACATATTCCCTCAGAGCTAAATATGGCTAGATTTCTGTACCCAGTCTCAAGCTAACAAAACTCTTGACTTTCACTGGAGAGGAATAACTACAGGGAACTGGAATGTCCAGAAGAACTCCACTCCTAAAATCGATCCTGCAAGATCCTTGTACAATTTGTACATACCTTGTACCATTACCCAGGTCTAGAGGTATCTGATCTGCGGAGGAGCTGTTTCTTATAAACACTTTTTGCAATATGTCTGCAGATGCCAGAATGCGTCACTGCTGCCAGTGCTCTTGCAAATCCTTGAACCATCCCTATTTATAAAGCTAACTGTTTCATAAGCAGCAGTATCTTTTATTTTAATAAAAACCCCAATAAACTGTTGGTTGCATAAGAAATGGCAGGCTAGTAATCAATGGATGAACCCATTCTCACTTAACCCTGAATTCACCAACACATAAAGTTCATTGTCTGTTGTGTGCATAAGGAGACAGGTATCTCTAGAGCATGATTTATCCTCTCCTAAATAAGTAGATGGGAGGAATGAGCCTTTGGAAATGCTTCTCTCTGTACTTCCACTACAGAAAAACTCATAAAATTAACCCAACCTAGAAGCATTGTAGGCATCTGAAAGGTATGCAAGATGCTTTAGTGACTATAGTTTATGAGGAAGCTTTGAGTATTATAACTCCAGCACAGTAGTTATAAATCATAGTAGTTGTAAATCATAGTAGTTATAAAATATGGAATTATATTACCTGTCCATGTGGTGAAAAATTCTGCTCATTTCTGCAGAGTGGCCAGAGATGTCTTAAAATCAGCCCGTGGGGTTCCTTGGTACATGTGAAACAAAAAACCAGAATTGGGGCAGGGGAGAGTCGGGATACCTTGTACACTGCAGAATCCTGTTTTGTACTAATGGAACTGGACAGACATAACAACTTGAGCAAGATGGATCTGGATATGCTAAACCTTACTAATGGGTTCTGATTACTGAGGGGGGAAGAAAAGTAAGGCCTGCACGAGGGCAGGCTTCACTACAGGTTACACCAATCTGGGGCTTAAGGACAAATTCCCCTACGATACAAGCAAACTCCCTACCTTAAATACACATCTTTAAGATTGCACTAGAAAATAATGTATCTTTTTGCAGAGAACAAGGAGACTTTTGGAAAGAGAGAACTCCTCCATCAGATAAAAAAACAGACGCTGTCTGTGTTTTCACTCGAATGATGTATCCAACGGGGGGTATTTAAACTGTTACTGTCTGCCAGTTCAAGCTCCAATATGGACTTTGAACCCACTGCTTTGGAGCCCAAGTTAAGTCACCAAATTTTTTTGAGACCTCTTCTTTAAATTTTTCTCTGTAGTTTTCAAGCTTTCATAGAGTCATAAAACATGGGAAAAATAGGCTCACTCTACCAACAGAAAAATATTGTGGAAGGAAATATATGCTGTGGTAAGTATCCACAGGAAAGCATTAATCAGTTTTCTTTACTAAAACAAGGAAAAATCACCCAATGCTGAAAAAGTAGCGGCACTGTTAAATAACTTGTTAGATGGACAAAGAACTCCAGAGTGAACGACAGTCTGTTCTTCAATCCCACAAGAATTGTGGGATTTAGCATTGAACAAGAAAGGTAAGAATAGGGACTAAGTTACATCCAAGAATTTAAAAAGCAACTTGTCCTGCTTTCCTCCCAGAAAATAGCAAACAAGCTAAATAATGAGCCTGGTTCTGCTGATTTAAACCATTTGCAAAACTGCACTTCTGAGTTGTGCTTGCATTAAGCAGAGCTGGATCCCAGGCTTTCTCTCTATTTTGAGAAAGTCATCACAGCTAAAAACTGCAGGAGACAGAGAGGCAGGCCTACAACATCATGTAAGCACAGTGAATTCACTACTCAAAACCCCAAACAGAAGTGGAAAAGACACCGAATCATCAATTTCAAAAAGAAGCACCCTCAGGTAGTAGAATTAATTCCTCAGATTTCACCTGAGACCTCACTATGAAAGCAAGCTGGTACCACACCCCAGTCTGCTTCCTTCAGTTTAGCTCCATGTTCTCTCTCTGATAAAGTGCATTGATTCTCCTGGCCTGTGTTACAGGTTTGTGAGATTTCTATTCTCTTCTGTAGTTATAAAGCACATAGATTCATGAATTCATAAAGCCAGGAGGGAACTTGAGTTGGCCTGGTCTGTTCTCTTACTATACTGCTGTCCTTGAGTGTTGACCAAAGATCCTTCTAAATTTTAGGGACATTTAGAAGGTTCTCTCACAGGTAAGCATTTCTATGTTCAGAACTCATTCTTTGACATCTGAATTTGTGTACCTTCAGATTTTTGCTAGTGGTTTTAATTACGTTCTTCTAAGGTAGATTAAAGAGTCCCCTCAGAAAAAATTTCCTCTAAGTATTTTTCCTTAAAGAATCAAGCCAGCTCCCAGTTTTTTCCTTTAGACATTACACCAAATGAGCTTCCAAGTCTCTCACCAGAAGGCATTTCCCCCACTTCCTCAAGCAAATACTTTTTTTGTGGCTGTTTTCTGAACTTACTGCAGTGTTTCCATATCCCTTCAAAAATGCTGACATCAGGACTAGATGAATTCTTCCAGCATCAGCTTGACCAATGCCATACACAAGGATATAACTTGAAACTCATAATTTCTATTCCCTGTTACATTCATGTTTAAGTATTGCAATGGGACTTCTTACTCGATTGCCCATCTCACGTGACCCTGATCAGTTATTTACAGGACAAAATTCTCTGTGCTGTCAGTATGGCTTTGATCCCTTGTTCCTTGATGAATAAGTGTGCAGTTAGCTGAGTCAGAATGCACTTTGTGGAGTCAGAAAGGCTTACTGCATTGTGTTTAAAAAGAGATTGGATGTGGCACTCGGTGCCATGGCTTAGTTTAGGTGTTCAGACATGGGTTGGACTCGATGATCTTGAAGGTCTCTTCCAACCTGGTGATTCTGTGATTCTGTATTCCACAACTTATCACCATTTTACACTCTGCTGGCCTTGTGCTATCAGCAAACATTACCAAGAGATGATTTTATGCTTACTTCCAGACCACTGATGAACATCCTGCCTATAATGTTGAAGTGTTTATTTCTGTATAGTGTAGAGAAAGAGCAATACTGTCTGAAATACTTGAAAGCATCCAATATTAGTGGTGTTTTTAATCTGGCTGGTATCTAAGCCTCATCCAGCTTCTCACTCCCTCTCCCCACAGTGGGATGGGGGAGAGAATTGGAGCAGCAAAAGTGAAAAAAACCTAATGGGTTGATAAAGACCATTTAACAAGTGAAGAAAAAGGAGGTAGAAACGTGTTTTAAAGGCAGTCACTCACCACCTCACACCAGCAGACCAATGCTCAGCCACTTTCCAAGTGATAGTTATCTTGGAAGGACTCTCCCCCTGCTTTACTGCTGAACATAATGTTATATAGCACGGGATATCTCCTTGGCCAGTCAGAGTCGGCTGTCCCAGCTGTGTCCCCTCACAAACTCTTGCCCACTCCAAACTGCTTGCACTGGGGCAGATTTGGAAACAGAAAAGGCCTTGACTCTATGCAAGCACCACTGAGCAGTGGCTAAAGAGTGGTGTTTTTGGTTTTGTCACAATCATAGCTGTAGCCTCATACAGGATGCTAGGAAGAAAAATAACTCCATCCCAGCCAGACCCAGTATACTACTGGACAACAACAGAGCAATAACAGGTTCCGAATTCAGATTATGAAAGCAAGTGGTCAGGTTGTTTACAGCTCTGCTCTAGCCCAAGGAGGTGTCTACTTTATTTGGGTATATAGTATATAAAATTGAAAACAGCTTTATATCCTGAATTCAACAGCCTGAGACTGTAGATTGTTATAACTAACAAAGGTATGAATGCCCACCTCCTTTAAGCAATAGTGTTTCTTTCATGAAAATAAAAGCTATACATATAATAAATGACAGAACTCTTTCCACACAAGACAAAGACTTTTTTTAAGATGAGTTGGGCTTCACTGAATTTGTACTGCCTTTTTTAAATATAGATTTTTACACAAACCTGATTTGTCTTTATTGCCTTGCAGTCTTAAGCTTCATCCTCTGCCTGCTTCAGTATTTGAAAATCAATTATTTCAAAGTGTTAATGTTATGAAGAGTTGGTTGCACAGTTTACCCTAGAAGAGATTGTTCAAAACATTCAAATTGCTTGAAATGATTTAGTGGCCTCACTTAGATGCAAAAACAATCACTATACTTGTATCTTACTCTTTCATTAGCTTACCAGCTCATTTAAATTTTCAAAACTCATATGCTTATATACTACTCACTCTATAGTAGCAGCCTGCACTGTCTCCATGACAGGATATTAAATACCCTGCACTCTGTTTCCATTTAGTGTAGAAAGGAATCTAGGTCTGCTGCATCCAGAAATGGAATTAAGTTATCACAGAATATTGATTTCAATGTTGAGAAATTATGTGTCTTTGATTAAAAATTTAAATATGAAATAAAGTAAAACTAAGGCAGAATGTGAGACAAAGGAATATGAGACAAAATTAAGATCCGAAAATTCAGGTTTCTGCATCATCCTCACTCAACTGTGATGTTATTACTGGCCAAAACAACTTGGTTTTGTTCCCACAGCTTAGCTAAAAGTTTATTTGTTGATATATGATCTCACAAAAATCTTTCTCTGAGTTGGGATGGGAAAACAGCTTAGACATCCAGCCCTTCCTCTGGAAAGGTTTTGTAAAGGCTCCATTGCTTTGGTCAGACTTTTGTGTCTGGGCTCATAATCTGGGAAGAGCAAAGCCATGAATCCTTCACAGTTATTATTTTATATAAAGTGACCTGTTCCCAGGCTGTTATTTCAACCAGGGAGGTTGGCGAGACAGATGAGGGTAATACCTACCTATAGTATAATAGACTCTTCCCACTAAGCTCCTGAAAGCTGAAACACTGTGGATTTTCTATCTTATAAATATCCCATTTAAGAAGAAAAAAGAATCAGATTATCCATGAATTTAAGTGATACTGGGATCCCATTAGAAGCAGAAACCTTCTTGCATTCCATTGCCTGAAGCATTTTCCTGAATGATTTCTTGCAGAGTTCAGATTGTTGAACAATGGGATTCGAAGTTTGGAGGAGGAAGATTTGGATACAGTGGAATTATTTGAAATGTGAACATCAGGCAGGAGAATGACCATGCACTTTCAGCCCTCTTCAGGACCAGACCCAGCATATTCCACTCACCTTGGTGACCCCTCCTGGGTCTGCATCGGAACAGCTCCAGGGGAGCACCTGCCAAATGCCACAGAAGCAGGCTCCCACTGCCTGCTCCAGGGCCTTGCTGCAATGACCTCCCCAGCCCACCTACATGGATTATACCCAGGGAAGGTCAGGGTGGAAAGAAGGCCCAAAGGAAGCCTTGGGCCGGGCACCTGCTCCTTGTCCCTGTACAAGGCTGAGAGACAGAGTGTGTACCAGCCTCAGGAGCTCAAAAGTGATTTTCTAAATAATGAACTCAAATATTTTTGCCAGCAGTTGAATCAAATGGATCAGAAAGTTGGAGAAAGTGGGTTGGTGGACATTTTATTTATCTGACCATACAGATTAAGAACTCCATTTTTCTGAAGTTTGTTCTTTTCTAGACCTGCCAGGAACAGGATATCCTGAATCCAAGGTTTCCACACATGAAAGAAACATCAAATCACATTACAGACAGTCAGGGAAAGGAGCTCTGGTTTATGAAAAATCATATTAAATTTTCATTATTATTCATCACCAGTGTCCATCCTCAGTGAAAAATTCCTAATTTCTAATGTGTTAAGTTTGAAGGAACCACACAGGATAATTTTGAAAAGTGGATTTGTGTTCTTTCATTTAATATTGAATCTGGTTTTCTTTTTTTTTCCCCTGAGGAAAGGAACACCAATTTTTTTATCTTCTCTTGAAATATTTTCTTCTCTCTAGTTCAGATGAAACTTCACTACTTCTGATGAAGGAGGAAGTGGAGATGCCAACATTTGATGCTGATTCAGAGGCACCCACCACATGCTATAAAAGCTGCTGCCTGGAAGGGATTATATGTTCCTTGAACTATTATACGCTTAAGGAGACATGAATAAACTTCCAAATTCCAAAATGATTGAAAAAATAGAAATACTCCCACAGAAAAGGAAAAAAAAAAAAAAGAGAACTAAAAAGAAACTTGAAGAAATGGAATCAATTCATGACAAATTTTGCCAACACATTTCATATGAATAAGATGTCAGATGTCCTAGAGTTATTTCTACAACTAGTCTACAAACAAGAACTGTCAGTACAAGAAAAAATGGGTTGCATCTGCTTATTCTTCAGTTCCAGTTATTAACAAACCTGTAGAAAAGAATAATCCAAAAAGACTTTCGTGTTCAGGAGATGACACAATGAGGAATCAGAAGACTCGTTTGTTCTGTTATCATTTAGAGCAGCATTGAGACTGATTAAGTCATGGTCGACACTGCAAAGACCATACATGAGTCCTTTGATCTCATCCTCTAGATATTGCATCAGAGAGTAAAAAACATCTGAAAACTGAACAATTTTTCACAGTTTTCTTAGTCAGACATTGTCTCTTACATAGGTGTGATGGTCACTTTTCACTGAGACTACTTTCATCATCATTATGCTCAATCATCTCTTCAAACTATATTAAATAGTTTCAGGTCACTCTGCTGGTTTTAGTAAGTGCAAATTATTACCTACTCCTTGGTTTGAAAGTTCAGACAGAAGAAAAAGGCCCTTAATTTCACTAGTCCTTGGTATTTATCAAAGGATTTTTTTAATCAGCAAAGAATCATAGTGGCTGAAAATCTGAATGCAACAATCCAGGAATTACTGAACCAAGCTATTTCATAATATATTGCAATTCAGTTTCAGTATAACCCTGAGCTTTATTGCATTCTTGTCTTTAGAAGCAAATTTGCCTTAGGCAAACAACTATTTTTGACAGTCTAGAATACATCCTCCATAAACCTAAATTCATATGGTAAGCTCTTATTCTTAAATCCAATTTTATCCTTATTTTGGGGGGAAAATTAAAGATAAGGATCAGTTTCTACACTTGCCCTTATCTGCTTCAGGAAAAGGAATGCAAACTGACAAAGCATCTTTATTTCTACTTATTATTCCAATTACTTATCTGCAGTTTGGATCATGATTGCTTCTATTTATACTGGGAGCCTACACATTGCACTATTTCTGCATGACTGCTTGTCAAACAAACACCTCAAACAACGATAAACAGCTCCCTTTCATAATTAGAAATTCAGAACTTTTCAGGGGAAATAAGTGAAACATATTTTTTAAATAGAAGGTGACTGAGCTGTGAATTGGAGTTATATGCCTCAAATTTAGTAACTGAGACAGCTAGAAGTAATACAAAGTCCTAAAATAAAGATCAGGGCTCACAGTACATAAAGTAAACTTTTAGTAATAAGACATGTTTACACACATGAAATATTCAAAGTTTGTAACATGCTATGTAGCATGTGACTATACTCTGTAGACATACATGAAAAGTACTTCAGGTGATCCTGTCCTGACTAAAGAGTTATTCACAATTAGCAGTAAATCAATGGGGTTTTTTTACTAAGGGAGTACATAAAATTGTATATAGGTAGCTCTGCCTCTGTTTTGAAAGCTGATAAGAAATAAGACGGATGTGAAATATCAGTTTTCATTTACTAAGAAGCCAACATTTCAGGTCTTGTTATAAGGACTTTACACACAGCACATACAAGAAAACAAAACCTGAACAATATTGCATGTTAGGAAACTATGCAATTAAGTTGAAGTGACAGTCATGCTTCTATCTGAAAATTAGAGCAGCTAATGGGGAGCATTGACACAAACTGTTTTTAGCCTTCTCCTGAGAACCTGAGGTGGCAGTGACATGCCCCATGGGTCTGGCTCTCAGGACACTCCCCATGACAAACTTCCTCCTTCACACACTGCGGAGCAAAGTAGCGCTAAAGAGTTACTTGAGAGAAAGTCTGTCAGCCCCTATAAATTTGGGCAGAAAGGCACAGACGATTTTGAGGGAGCAGTACTCGATTTCCTTCCAAGGAAGTTAACATAATGCAGTCCACTTGTTAAGAGCCTGCTGTGGCAAGGTGTTGAGAGCTCTCCAGTTCAATGGGCTATAGTCAGCGTGGGATGCTGAGCACATTTCAAGTTGCTCCCTGAATCATGCAGGCATCCAATATGCTCACAACTGTTCTAGCAGTCACCCTAAAGATTTGCACATAACCCACGGACACAAAAAAAAAGAAGGTTGAAGCATATGGCAAGATTTTAAATTTCTCTGAAAGACATCAGAGAACTTTACATGCAACCACAGAATATTACACATTCAAATGCTTCAAAGCTGTTTGTAAAAGATCACTGTCATACTGTGGGATTGATTCTTCTGTCATTCTCCTTTTGCTTCAGTAAGCCCCTGCCGAGAATCTGAGAGCGCACTGGCTCCTCAGGCCTTTATGTAGTAGCATTTATTGAAAGGTACCAGCAAACACAGAGCTGTAGTTAGACTGGTGCCAGCATAACTCCTTTAGATGCTAGGGCAGGCTTATGTATAGAAATCCAATGTTTTGCAGGTTCAGATTTGTCCTGTCATCTGCCCAGGCTGTTTGCTCCAGCTGAGAAGTTTCAGAGGTGTGCATGTTCCCAGACAGGTGACATGACATCTCCAAAATGCTGCTCTTGCTCTCAATCCCTTTCTCCCCCACTCATCTTGTGTGATCTGCAAATGCTGAAAATGCTATCTAATCCTAGAAGCTCCTTCTAAAACTAACTTACTGCCAGTTTTGGCCAGACAGCTGCTTTATCTTCCCCTATATTCAGAGCTTAGAGTCGCACCCACTTTGACTGACAAGAAGCAAGTTGCCTTACCCTGCTAATCTTTGAGATTGTCACAACAATTCACAGTGTGGCATGTTGACAATATGGCTAAACTCAGACCTTCTGCTCCAAATGTGAATGCCCCTTACACCTTAGATAAAGGAAAACATTTGCTAAATCCTTACCACAGCAATGGTTATAGTGATACTTCTTTTGGTGCCAGTATCTACTTAAGCAGTCCCTTGCTCCTTCTCTCTCCACTCCTCCATCACCATTCCCCAGTGTTGCCCCATTAATTATGCTGCTACAACTGTCTTTCAGGACATACCAGTGACCAGCCTACAAATAATTTGGCAGGAAAAATGAAATTATGTTTAATACTGGTCAGTCTTCCCATCTCATTCTTCCTACAGGCCTGAGGAGCTGCACCCAGAGAAGGGGTGGTGTGTCAGGCGTGCACACCAGTTTCACCACTAACAGATGGTCTGTGCAACCATGCCCAATGAGCTACATTAGAAACATGATTCACTGGGAAAGTTAATTCAGTTATACAGGCTGACTCACATCAAGAACCACAGGTTTAACGTGGTATCGTGCAATTATGCTACTGTCTACAGAACGCCACGGCTACTTTGACAAGACAGCTAAGCTGACCTAACACCGTGTCGCTGCTAAAACTGGCTGTCAAACCTCTCCCCTCTCAGGCCATGAAGGTGCTCCTGCCCCAGACTTCCACCACCATGGGCACCTGCTTGACCCCCAACAGGAGCTGTAATTCTAGTAACATATTTTTATAGGGTTCATTTTTTTCTAAGTCTAGAACACTGAACCGAGTCACCGAGCAGTTGGGAGCAAGATGGCAGAAAAGGGATGAGACTGGCTCTTTGGTAGCAGAGAGCAATTAAGCTGGTTTAGCTTTAGTGTCAAACTACGTAATGACTAACGAAAACACAAAGAAGTACTACCTTTCTGTCAGTCTCCAGTGAGCATAAAAGGGCAAGAAGGTTCATTTTCCTGGTTTAACATGGTGGCATGTGTTAGAACTGGGCAAAGAAAGTGGATTAATTTCTGCTGAAACAAGAGTTTTGGGAGGATAACAGGCATGGCTCATTAGCTCCACTAGGGGTAGGGGAGGGGAAGGTGGTTTTTCCCCTAGGGGCTTAGGTAAACACAGAATTTTACAGGAAAGTACTTTAAGCAGTCAAGCTTGAGAGGAAACATCAGACTAATGTTTGCATCTTAGCTGTTTTGTCAACTAACAGCAGAGATACACTATAAAAATTATGTGATTAATTCTGCTTATTCTCTATCCCATGAAGGTTGTCATTTTTAATAGCATTTTTACTGATTCTTTGGTAAAAGGTTTCTGAAATGTAGCTTCTCTCAGCAGTGATTTGACAATATGGAGACTTCGACAGTAATGCCAACTATGGAGTAAGAAGTTTTAATTTGGCATCCCACTTAGCCAGAGATTTCCCACTTCTTGTATATGCCCGTGCACTAAATGAGAGAAGCTAGAGTGTACAGATGAAGGTCTTGTAATCAACAATTATGGTGCTTGGAAGTACATTCTCCTACTCTGAATACCTGGATCTAGTGGAAGATGTCCCTGCACATGGCAGGGGAAGTAGAACTAGACAATATTTAAGGTTCCTTTCAACCCCCAAAATTTTATGATTCTATGAATACAGACACAGGAACAACAACAACAAAATGAATTTGAGTAAATTGAGAGGATTATTTCTCCCTCCCCGCCCTTGCCCACAGCACAACATCATCTGTGAGAAAAAAGACTTGGATTTTATTTTCTAGTCTTTAGATTTGTTGTCTTTTTTTATCCAAAGTTTTATTTTATAAATATATGAACAGTTGTAGGCAATTTTAAGGTGTATTTGGAATTAAGCTACCATTATTTAGTATGATAGAAGCCTAATTGGTTATACAATGAGCTACAGGTCCATAGCTCATATGTCTTACATTTAATCAGAACATTGGACATTTTTATTAGCACCTATTTTTAAGCAGTTAACTCTTTGACTGGTTATAACACTAAACACCTGTTTCAAGTCAAAAGATCCAGTGAATTTAGCTCCAGTCTTTGACGACTTCACAGAATGTGGCAGTGACTTGGGCCGTGGGTGACAGTCTGCACAGCCAGGGCTACCTTTATGGACATACATCACCAAGCTTGATGAATTTAACCTGAGAGGTCATCGAGAGCCTGGGCAGACCTCAGCATGACAGGGGAGCAATTTGTTTAGCTTTTGTACCCTGAATAAAGGTTTAGCAATAAACTGACAACCCCAGTTAGCAGTGTACAGCACTGCAAGCGGACTTGAAGCTAAGTGCTTCTTCACTGGTGAAGGTTTTCTCACAAACAAGGTCTGCCAAGCCAGTTTTCCTTTTAATTCTTCTAACCAAAGGTTTGGGGATAAACTACTGCCATTTTAAATGAGATGAAACTGTGACTTCTCTGTTCTGGAATCCAGCCCTTCAAAGTTCAGACAGTAATTCCAGGTTGTTTTCTTATCCAGTATTGCTTATTCACCTGTTACCAGCCCCACAATGTTCCCATTCAACAGAGAAAAATTTGCTTGATTCCTACCTCTCAACAAACAGAAATTAACTGACTTGCTTGCAACCATGCGTGAAGACATTAGACCCAGCTGCTGTACATCTATAGCAGGCCTCAAGTTAAGATTAAAGCAGTGTACAGTGCCAAGTAAATTGACCTAACCAGCAGTTTTCTCTGGAAAGAACACTGAACAGGACTGTAATATACCTCCTCTAATTTTCTTGTGTCAGCACTAAAGATAACATTAGGTATTTGCTTCACATCATTTACAAGGAAAAAAAGCTTGCATGGGAAAGTGTAGCAAGGAGCTGAAGCAGTAAGGGAAAAAGCCTGGTGAAATGCAGGTTTGTGGGAAGGAATCTGGGACAGAAATAGGGAAGGGCATTAAAACCTTCCCTTTGGTATTTGCTTTCTCCAGAGCTGCCCCACGCTGTAATGCTCATGCTTAAAGAGAATCGCCTGCACAAAGCAACTCAGGACAGGTTCCTGCCTCACTTGAGCAACCTTATCCCGGGAGAGAGTTGTACAAGGTGTGGATTTCACACTGTTTCCCCATGCAAGCACAGCCCCAGCAGCAGAAAGCCCCCGGGTCTCACCCTGAGACTGGGTTTCCACACGGTCCCTGCAGCCGTCACGGCACTGCCGGCAGAGATTACTAATTATGGCAGCGTGGGACTGCAGTGCTGACACCTGCCCACCCAGCCCCAAACCTGCAGCTTCCTTCACAGGGCCTCCTGCAGACATCACATTGGAACAGCTGCCAATCACCCATGCCCCAGGACAGATCCGTGCAGCTGACCTGCAAGTGAAATATTTCCCCCTACTAATCCCTGAGAGCCACTGAGGGCTCCCTTTAACAACTTAAGATGTCACTATGTCAAACAAAAATGGTACTAATTCCTGGTTATGAAGTGAAAGTTAAGTTTTGTTTCCTAATAATTACTTGTATCAAAGGACAAGGAGACTGAATCAGTGACCTGTTCTTTGCTTTTGGTTTCCCTTGAGCCCACTGATCCTCGGGACAGCAACAGCCATAGGAATCACAGCTTCCTAGGGCCTGGCAGCTCCACAGTCCAGAAAGTGTGCTGTGTTACTGAGCTTGAAGTTATGCCCTAGTGAACAAAGAGCAGCAAGAAAGCTGAGCAGTGAACGGCCAAGGGAACCAGGGATCAAAGGATACTCCATCTCCTGGCTTTGGTGGGGTGATAACAGGACAGGCAAAATATGTCTGCTAAATATGGTCTGGAGCTGGTATCATCAGTGGGGACTTCTTAACCTACACTGAAGGCAGAAACCCAAACCAAAACATGAGCTTGGAAGTATGTTAAGGTTTAGCTATTCATAGCCCAGCTGTTCTGTCAAGCCATGTACTTGTTCCCTCTGCCAATAAAATTATAAGGATCTAGATACATGGGATTACACATGAGAGAGAAATCTTAATGAATTCAGTATGGCACCTTCATGTTGCTTATTTTATATGGCTACTCAAATACTTATATTTTAAAAATATAAATGTATTCCTTCTGCGGAGACACAAAAATATGGCTATTGGCCCTCTATTGAAAAACAGCTTATGTGGCAATTTTCAGCTAGATTTGGTTTAAAAATGAACTATGCACATATAAAAAATACATATTTTTCTAAAAGGAGAATTTCAAAGAGCCTTTTGAAAATTAGCTATGCATTGGAGCCAAATATTTCACAAAAAGAACTTGGAAACAATACACTGGCATTTTTTCTTGGATTACTCTCAAACAGAGGCTTCTGACTATAATAGTATGCAGCACTTGCATGATATGGACAATTGCCTTGGGACTGAGAAATCAATTCTGCAAAGCACTAAAAATGCTGAAGATCAGCACTTTGTGGGATACCACCAATTCTTTCTGGGTCTAGTTAGTTGCTGAGACACTCAAACGGACTTAGTGCTACTGATGTGTTTCAAATGTTAAACATAATCTGCAAGTCTTAATACTACTTTAGCAAATGGTTGTTCCTTCAAGCATTTACAGATGAATCCTTTAAAGTCTCTTCTGCAAAAGACTAATGTTTGTGAGTATATACTTCAAGGAAAGCTGTGGATTAACTCTGTAGGGCAAGGTATATGAAACATTCAAAACTGTGTTTTACTGGAAATGGTTAAATCTATTGCTAGGGAATGGATGAATTAATTTTACAGATAAAACATATATGAAAAAATAACCAGGTAGATGTTTGTGGCTTAAGAAGATCTAATGGCAAATAGAAAATCGATTTTATAAAGTATATATTGACTACAGCAATTTTAGTGTCTTAGGTTGTTCAGTTATTCAGAAAAATTTAACCACCAGTTTTTCCTATTCAGTTGCAACACTTCTGAAACAAGCTAATACTTACAGATTAAAATGGTGTTCCAGGTAAGTAACTAGAGTCCAAAAATTTTATGGTGGAGATTTAGAGAAGGATTAACATAAGCAGCTGTGAGAGTGCTGGTTGACTTTGAAATACCTACCCATACCTTAATTTTTCAGAAAATATTTGCTCAGTTCTAAAAAATCAGTTTCTCTGATGATTTTTTTCTAAACCAAAGCATCTCTAATCACAGGTCACTTGAAAATTTATTCTTGCTTCCCACTAATGCTTTTTGATAACTACACTTTTTACACTTCTAACTATCAATAGTGAAAGAGTGAAGAGAGAGTTTCTAAAAGTGAATCTTGTCAGCAAATAAATCATTGGTATGCCACTTAAATAGCTTCAGTCTTGGCATGCTAAATATTCATGCTCTGATAAGATTTTGGCATGACCCTTTAATTATTCTTGCAAAGAACACAAGTAATTAAATCATGAAGTACTCGGTTTTCTTCATTTGGTATTGGAATTGGTACTGTTCCCAACCAAAGGCAATATACCCCAATGCAGAACATCACTATTACTATTACAGTGTAAATAAGGCAGTAACTCTCACAAAGAGATACAAAATAAATCACTAAAGCATATTAACTCTGCAAGTGCTAAGTGTTCAGCTTTGTCATTCTCTCAAAATAGGGAATAATGCAATCTGCTCTAAAATGCCTCTATAAAGGCTGAAGTAAGCTGCTTTCCTTACTGAGTTTCTCAAACCCTCTTCTATAGCACAATTGGCTTTGTGTGTGTTTGGGGAAAAGGTGTCCAAAAGCTTTGTGAATTATTTGAGAAATCTAAAAGTATTACAGAGGACATGTCCCAGAACACTTTGTCCCTGGCTCAGGGCCTCTGCTCAGCAGCACACACTGAAGGAAAGCACAGTCTGAGGCCCTATAATTGATGCCTGTTGGTGATTCTTTTCTTTGCACAGACCTCCAGCACCTGCTTGCATTCTCCCCATAAGTGCCAGTGTAGATGCAGAAACGCAATCATCTCTGCACTCTTCCACCATGCTTTCTTTTCATTCTGATCTCTCTGGATTAGGGGGCTAAGGATTTGGGCTCCAGGTCTCAAACTGTTCTAATCCTGCCTGTAAGTGGAATGCACACATGGAAAATTACGAGTGGAAGTGACCGCTTAACTGTTGGTCTGATACAGAGTCACGGAATCACAGGATTTCCAGGGTTTACCTAATCCAACCATCATTCTACCACCACCATAATCACCCCTAAACCATATCCCCAAGTGCCACATCCAGGTGCAACTTGAACATTTTCAGAGATGATGACTCCACCACCTCCATGGGCAGCCTATTTCAATGCCTAACCACTGTTTCAGTAATGTTTTTTTCCTAATATCCAATCTAAACCTTCCCTGATGCAACTTAAGGTCCTTTCCTCTCATCCTTTTATTTGAGACATGGCAGAAGAGACCAATCCCAGCCTCACTACAACCTCTTTTCAACCTCCTTCAGATGAAAGAATCCCAGTTCTCTCATCTGTTCCTCACAGGACTTGTGCTCCAGACCCTTCACCACCTTCACTGCCCTTTTCTGGACTTGCTCCAGCACCTCAATGTCCATTTTGAAATGAGGGGCCCAGAAGTGGACACAGGATTCGAGGCCTCCCCAGTGCTCAGTACAGGGGGACAATTACTGCCCTGGTCCTGCTGGCCACACTATTCCTGATCCAGGACAGGATGCCATTGGTTTTCTTGGCCACCTGGGCACACTCCTGGCTCACATTCAGCTGTCTGTCAGCCAGCACTCCCAGGCTCCTTCCTGGTGAGCTGCTCTCAAGTCACTCCTCCCCAAGCCTGTAGTGCTGCATGGGGTTGTATAAATGGTTATATACCATTGTATAAATTCTGGGGAGGGATGGTGGTACAGAAACAGATATAAATGCTTAGTGTGATCACAGAGCCAGCTCTTGGCAGCTCCTTTTTCAGCTACAAACTTATCCAAATTACGTCTGAGACAATCAGCACTATCTGCTGCTATGCCATCTATCTGATGCCAATACAGCCACAGCCTGTGGAAAGGAACTGGGACTAACAACCTCACCCACAAGTTTAGCCTATTTCATAGAGCTTCAAACACTTGGTTGGACATAGCCCATGAAGACTGAGAGATGTGAAGGCACTGGCTATGAGATTGCCTATGTAGCCTTAGTGTGGTCCCTCATATATGTGCAGTATGGCACAATCTTTACACACGTACTCATTCCATTCCTGTCTAATGCCACTCACAAGACAGGCAGATTCAGCCACTCTTTTCCAAACATGTCCCATCACAAACCCAAAGTTTCACAATAAATAAAATGGCAGATTGTAAGGATGACCTGGAAGGCAGCAGAGCCCATGAAATAGAGTGCTGTGCCTCTGTTTATACTTCCATGGTGGCTAACTTCCAGCAAGATGCTGAGCATCCTCATCCCTCAGTTCCCTATTCACAACACATGCAGAATAACATCAGCTTCCTTGGTAAAGTATCTGAGATAGCTATACCAGTAAAAAAAGGTATGCAATAAGCAGGTCTGTCTTTTGAGAGACAGGAGTTTCACACCTCACACAATCCTCCCTTCTCAGTGGAAAGGCTGAAAAAAACTCTACACCTTTCAGTTTAAAAAAATCTAAACATTCCTAATCCTTGGATCACACCTGGAACTATTTATTACCAAGATCTGATCCTGTGATGGGATTAGTTCAGCCTCAGTGTTACAGTAACTCCACTGTGGTTTCACTCCTAACAGGGAATAAAAATACATACTTCTGGAGTTATGTTTCATATTAGATGGTGAGCATATTTGTATGAGCCCTCATTTTCCCATTCAGCTTCAGAGGATCCCATTACAGAGTTTTGTATGGTTATTTTCTACTTCTGCATTGGGTCAAGCTTTCCCCAGGGTACACTTCTAATTCATGGTCTTCTACATTATTATTACCCTTTTGACCTAAATGATTAGCCAAAGTTTGAGGCCCTGAGGGCTGTTTCTATTAGAAGGAGAAAATTACGAAGTCAAGCATCTTTTAGGCATATCTAGTTAAAAAAACACCTCCAAAATCACCCACCCCCAGTATTACTCCTGTTTCCTTCAATGCAGGAGATATAAAACAACAACAAAAAAATCCTTGCCTTCCCTTCTTGAAGCCTTTTCAGCCAGCACTCAGACCTTTGTAGGACTGCCACAGTGATTATCTAATTCTTTCTTATTTTCCAATTCTTTTCCTCCTTTGAATCTTCGGGTATGCTTTTTCTCCTGGGTTTTTTCTTTCTTTTGCTTTTGCCCTACTATTCCAGATATATCCAATTTCCACTGAGATTAATTTCACATCCAGTCATACTCTTCTTCCACTTAGTTCAAGTGCCTGAGTGTCCTCACTTATGCTTTTGTTTTGGGAGGTGAGATGTGCTAGAGTTTAGGGTGGAGGCTGCTACTGTTTGAGACTCTGCTAGCATGAACTTACCTGTTCCTTAGAGGAAAGATGTAACATTCAGCAAGTTCCATGCTACTTTACAAGTTAACATTTTTGGAATGTTGTAGAGACGTTTCTTATGTTTGCTTACACACCCCACTCATCTGGCTCCAGAGGCTGCAGCCAAACCAACACTTCTGCTGGTTGTACCAGAGCAGTGAGTGAAGGCAGCAGTCCTGGCCTCCCCCAGCCTCCTCTCCCTCACTGCTTGTAGGATAAACAGCTGTGATAGCTCAAAGGATAGCATGGTAGAGGGTCAGGAACGAGAAGCCAGGAGTGGGGGAAAGGCAGGATGGTGCTTTTGGCACTGATGTCAACACACCTCGCTCGAAGCATTCGTCAAACCAGCCTCATCCATTGAAATCTCCCTGAGCTCTGAGCAAGCAGAAATGCCTCTCAAGTGGATGCCAGTAGCTGAGTTCTAATCTGAGAATGGTATGGAAAAGCTGTGAATTTTTAAATTATGGCAGAGTACCATAAGCATCTCAATGCTTTCTACCTGTCATACTTAAATACCAATCCAAAATGAATTAAAGAACATAACAGGAAACATGCTCATGATGAGTTCTACCTTGATCCTGCGCTGACACAAGGAGGTTTTGGTATTTCATAGCCCCAACAGCTGAAACCCTTAAAAATTTTAAGAATGTAGGAACCTCCAAAAGACCACTGTGAAAGAGAAGTGCAATTTACAGTGACTTGCCCAACATTAACAATGGCATTTGTGGCACAGCACCCACATCCCCACCTCCTCACTCATCTGATCCCAGTGCTTTCTCACAACAGGAGTCCAGCTATTATCTTGAAAGGGGAAAACCTTGTGTGAGTTAGCTGTAAAAATAGCTATAGAGAAACCCTTCAGAGAATGCCCAGCTATTATTTCCTCTTGCAGATGCACATTTTCAACTAAAACTCCAGCATCAGTTCTTGAGGCAATACACGCAGCATTCTCTAAACTGCCCAAGCAGTTGTGCTATACCTATAACCCCAATCTAATAACACAAATATTAAAGCGGAAAAAGCTTGCATAAAATCTATATTACCACATTAATCTCAAAAGGACATTTGGCTAATATAAAATTCAGCATCATCTTCATTGATGGTTCAGGGAAATAAAGTTGTAATAAATTGCCGCAAGGCAAAGTACTAATGATTGAATGAGGCTATGCAATTAAGATGTAAGTTTTTTAATCACCTTTGAGGTTAAACATAGAAGAATTATGAGTAAAAGGGCAATTAAATGCCAGAACTTTCAATCTCAGGTCTCCTCATCAAAGATTCAGTTACCTAAATTGTTTTTCACTATTTCAGAGGAAGAGCTGGGTGTAACAATATTTCATGCCCCACAAGAGGAAGTAAAGAATACTCTTTCAAACAAAAGCATTACCAGGCTATCAAAATCTTAACAAAGAAAAATAAACTAATCAAGATTGATCTCTAGGGGTCTCAAGTTCCTGAATTCCTAAATGTTAACATTAGGTTATAAAAGGGAAAAGTAGTGCAAAATGTAGCCATTATCATCTTCCTATCCCATCCTCAAGTAATATATATCTTAATGAAATGTGAGTTGCATGAGTGGTGCATTTGATATTTCTGTATCTGTAGCTTTTTATAGAATTTCACATGCTCTGTTTAAAAATACTTTCCTTCTAAAATAGTTTAAGATTTATTTTTGAAAAGAAAAAAGGATTCACTTATGCTCTGATCATGCAGATGCTTATATGTCTGACTGTCTTTGAGTAAAACTATTAAAATTTAAGCGCATTCAAGACTGTCAAGCCAATTTAAGTTTTCTTCCAGGGAGACATGACAAATCTAATACTTAGTGACTGAAAAATTGACTAGCTGCAATCTACAGTTGTTCATGAAAGTTATAGGAACATGCTATGCATAGTATTGAAAATAGTAATCTTTTTCTATATTTCCAAGAAATGTTAAGATGGAGCAATTTAATAACCTGACTTGTTTTGTGTGGTTTTGTGCCCCGATCTCTAGCAGAAAAAAATGGGGAAAAAGAAATATTAGAAAAGGGGTTTCTCACCCAAGGTCAGTAATATTTCTATTACTGCTCTGTAAGATTTAAACTACTATATTGTCATAATAGAAACAAATAAAGACCACATGCAACTTTCCCTTGGGCAGAATGAAAAAGGGAGAAAAGAAAGAAGCACATTTGACAGATGCTAGTCACTTACTACATGATAAGCTGTTAGAAGGCGTATCTACTTCAAAATAACTAAATAAATTCAAAATTCACACCAGTTTGTTGCAAGAACCCACTGTTTTTATTTTAGACTAGGAATGTGTTATTTTGCTCTAACTTAAAATAGCCATACACAATCCTCCTTTAAAAAATACCACACTGAAAAATGTTCCCTTAAGATACACAAGACAAAACTGATTCTCTTAGTGATTGAAGTGAAACCAAAGTATCCCTAATTAAAAACTTACCTCCAAAATGGACAGAGGAGTTTAGGAAGATGGGAGGAAAAGAAGTATATTAAAATGTGGTGCTTTTTACCCTATGCAAAATGCGCTTCTTTACCTTCTCTTCATTTACACCCCTAACCCTGTAGCAAGAGTCACAATGGTACTGTACGAGTTTCACTGTGCATTGGTTTGAGTAATTAATGTAATTTACTACTGCCATTTTCATCAGGTAAAAAGCCAGTTCTCTGACTTTCAATAAACTTACAAGCCTCTTCCCAGAGCTGTTTACAACAGCCTTTCCAGCTTAACATTTCTGAGATATGTAGGCAGCTTTCCTGACACATGGAAAAGAGTGTGAATTACTGGAGTATTCACCATCATAAAACACAGTCACTGATATAAAAGCTGAAAATGTGCATACCAACTTTTTATTGTGCGTTTACAGCCCAATTCAAGTTTATGAATAAAGTCTCATTAAAAGTTGAATTATTGCATATTGGGTACGCTGGCATTATAATAACACTAAACCAAAAACCAATTGCATTTCTCTTGGCTATACGCAATAGAGCTTCTCTCTGTACATCTGTAATTTTTAAAAATTCCTCCTGCTTCTACAACAACCTTCTGCTAATTTTCTTCAATTTTCTGCTCCACTAACTTAAAAGTCATTTCCTTAGGAAAACAGATGACAGACAACCTGAGTGACTGATTATATTGTGCCATCACTTTGTTTTTTCTCTGAGGCCTTGGTTTAAGAGGATGGATGTTAGTGTAAATGACAGAAAGGGGAGCTTCGCATAGGATTTCACTTCTGTTCAAAGACAAGCTAATGCAGCCTCGCTGAGGTGCAATCAACTTGACAAATGGATGCTGTGCAGCCCTGTGCCTCCCACTGAAACCCGAGAGTCTGATTTACACAATATTCCCCCTGTAAACGCAGGGAAGCCCAAATTCCAATCAGACTTAACGCTGCTCGGCTGTATAATGGGTTGATCTGATAATTCCTCCCATATAATGAAATCTGATAATAGTGGGAAAAAATACATCAGAGAGAATGGAATACATTAATGAACTTGTAAAAATACACTTAAGTCTTAACAGATTTAATAAACAGAGGAAGGATGGCTCAAACCGGGAGTCTTCATATGTGGTCAGCAGTTCTCGGGTTTAACAATGAAGCTGACTGAAAATACAGAGTTTCTATTTACAATTGACTACATTCACCACACCTTTTTTCAGATGGCCAGGAAATGAAAAAAAAAAAAAAAAGCATTTAAATATCAAAGTAAGCTTTGTAATATGTTTACATGTCTTGCCTTGTTCTGTTTCCCCTTCAAACTAAACTAATTCTATGATACAAGCTGTTTTCTCAGGGAAATGTGAGTCAGATAGAAATGTTTTCCTACACGAAAAACAGCGTTTCATTTACTGACTGGAAAGAATAGGAAACATTTGTTTTTAGACTTTTCAGATTTTTTTGAATTGAAAAACAAAGACAATTCCATTTCAAAACACTTTTCACACAAGTTTGACAGCTGGCACAAAAATTAACTGAATGTTTACACTAGAAAAATGTCACAGAAATGTCTATTAAAATCAGTACTTTTTCTGTATCATAATAAACTACTCTGATTGTCATTGTTCTCTACAAATAAATATTTTGCCTTAGTGGCTACAATTGTGACCAGAAGCTGTTCTCACACATCTACAAGTTGAGTAGTGCAGGATTTTTAGGGTTTTATTTACTTTGCTGTTGTCACAAATAAAAGAAAAAAAGAAAAAAACTTATGCAAACATTTCATGCTGAAGTGAATGGATTTCAACAGCTGCTGATTTGGTGACATTGAGAACCCCAGTGGAGATGTCCTGCTGAATTAACGTCTTGGAAATGTTAAAAAGAAACTTCAAACAGCCCTTGTTTAGCAGGCGGTCGAGGCTCGCTCTCGATGGGGATCATGTGAAGACTAGCAGAGCAGTCACTCAGTCATGAATCAGACTTGTCAATAGTTGCCTATTTTCTCAACAGGTGTCTCAATCACACGTCATAATCCTTCCCCCATAGGCTTCTGTTCAACAGAAATGGCTCTCGCACAGGACGCTGCTTTTCCTTGTATGAGACATATATTGACTTCTTACTTAGCAGCTCCCTCCTCCAGCCTCTGCTGAGCTTTGTACTCGGTATAAACATGTCTCCCTTGCCTGTGTGAGCCAGCAGGGAAAGAACGAGGACTGTAACACAGGAGCAAGGAAGCTTTTAATCCTTTGTTATTGCTGCAGATAAGCGTGGCAAACACCGAACCATCCCTCGCTGTTTTGTCAGATAATTATGAAGTGCTGTTATGTCGAGGTACCCTTTGTGAATCCCTGTGCAAAAATGCACTTGGTACTCAGACAGAAAAAGGCATCACTGACATAAAGTATCTTATGCTAGCTAAAATTGGAGGGAAATGCTTCACGATAATTTTTTTTAAAAATTGAATTTTAAATTAAAAACCCAGGAAGCCACTTTCAATTAGATATTTTTAACATAACTAACTTTCAATCATGACTCTTTACAGTATTTTTTGTAATTAAATTAATTTTCTTAAGTTTTGAAATCCTCATTTCTTTTATAGGACACATACTTTCAGGCAACCACAGAAGTAAATCAAGTCCTATGGGTCCCAGATGTCAGAATCCTGAACAAATGCAAGTATTCACAGAAAATTTTAAATTACATACAGTTTTTACCCTATTAAAAAGGTTTGTATCTATGCTTACCCCTATGTTCTTTGAGTCACATCAGTATTAAGCAAAACAACAAAGAGATTTAAAGAACATTTTCTTGGCTTTTCTACCAAAAAGCAGCAAACCAGTAAATATTCTACAACTCATCTTAAGCTTGCACACATCATATAATTTCTAATGTATCACCAAACTGCTCTGGGTTTCCTATTGCTGCCTTTGTTTTCCAATTTTACCTATGATGTGTACACAAAATTCTGATGAGCTAAAGCAATTTTCTGTATTTCTAGGCCAGTCTCTTCCTGTATCAACGGAAGAAGTGTGATTGTAAAATAATGTGGGCTGGCTAGTAGTAGCATGCATCACTTTTATAGTAACAGCTCCTGTAGAAACTACAGCTTCTACATGACTTGAAAATTAAACATAAAAGAAAAATATATCAGCTTTATGTAATGTTTTGAGATCATAAGCTGCCTTGTATCAGATTTTATTAAAATGTTCTATAAGGAAGGTAAACTGTCCAACTGTAAGAGTGTATACAACTTAATTTTGAAATATCTTTGAAATGCATGTCAAATGAAGTTAGACAGTAAAACTGGTGTAGTTTGATCATTCCAGCTGTATGTCAAAATTCTTCCACATTGTTGGATAACATGAAAGTGCAGCACCAGTTTCTGTCACCCTCAATTTAAAAACTTTTGATATACTACCTCTGAGCATGGAGTTGTTTAAATACTATCTCTAACATCAGTAAACTGCATGTACCACCTGCACCATGACTTGAGTTACTGAAACACAATACTACACAATTAAAGAGATCTCAGATTTCAGCAGAAAAAAACATTGCACTGAAGAAATTTATAGCAAAGGAAAATATTTAAAATGTATCTCAAATGTGAAATATAATTTGATTGTGTATCTGATGTATACTTCATACTGGATACACCACAGTGATAAGGTATTTTAAGTATGTTGATAGATACTTACAGTCTGGGCTAGGTCTTGAAAATGCTATGTAAGTGTGTGACTTCACATACAAGTTACTCCTGTGAATTAATTTTAACTACTCACACAAGTGCTTTGTATGGACATAGACATTTTTGCACTTTCTGTAAGAATGACTATAAAATATATACATTACCTCCTATGTAGACAGACAGCATGTCAGTATATTCCTTTTTTTTTGCTCTGGGGCAATTTGCAAGGACTCTGTTCCTAATCATAGTTGTAATTTTATTTTATTCAACATTGTATAAGTATTTTGACATAGGACTGGATTAATAAATTGGTTTCAACATCACTACTCAGATATATGCTGCTTCCTGCGCATTTGTAGGAGAATTTGCATTTTTTAAGATTTATTTTCTCTTTAATTTTTGACACTACATAAGGATATTATGCAGAGAGTACGCCAGAAGATTATTTAGAGAACACAAATAAATTCTCTGTAAATGCAACCTTTAATGACATTTACTTAGGAAACTTGCTGGGCACTGATTGATTGATTCTGAATGGGAGCCCAGCCTCATACAAACCACATTCATCAAAAGCATCCTAATCATACCACCATGTTAACATTTTGAACTTTACTTTCAGTACTTAAGGAATGGAATTCTTGAAATAATCAAATTTAGGGGAAATTGACTCTTATTTTTCATATATAGAGACCTACTTCCAACACAGATAAGGCATTCTTGCTGCATTCTCTGCTTTCTCCCAAGCGAAGAGTAAGAATTGATAAAAAAGGAGTAAACCCTTAATGTTGACATGTAAGCATTATAAAATGGAGCTTTCAATGGGTAATCCACAATGGTGCAAGTTCCATCTGATTGAGGTGCAGATCATTTATTCCAGAAAAAGGACGACATTAAAAAATTTATATCAAAAGTAATGCAAAGGCTACAACAGCAAATGCTTAGGCACAGGGTCAGAATGATCTCAAGAAACAGGAAACTGGTATTACCAGTGGAGATAGTATTGATATACTAGAACTTGACCACACTTAGCTCTAAGCTCCAAAGTTTAAAGGGTATATTGACAGGTTAGATGTTTTCTGAAAAAAATAAGATGAGGATCTTCCCTGTATTTCAAGACTAAAGAAGCTTAGGTTATTCTGCTTATGAGACAAGGTGTGGGAAACCTGACAGTGGACCTGCAATACCTATGACAAGAGAGATTTGCCAGGAGATGTCTCAGTATCAAAGACAAAACCAAGATCCTGTAAAAGGTAGAGGAAGATGAGATTAGACGAAAGGTGCAGAACTTCTCCCCAAAGTAGAGAAGAGTAAGAGTGATGCTGAGATTTTTCTTCCTTCTGCCAGACAAGGAGTGGAATGGAAATGAGCTGAACCTCTGAAACACTGTCTTTAGCAAGTTTCCAGAGCCAATGCACTACACCAGTTAGTCACACTGTCCAATTCACAACCTGAAAAGACATTCTGACTTCTTTATATAACAGAAATCAAAACATGGCACCTGGTTATACCACTCTTAGCTGGCAACTTGGCTTGTTTATCTTCTAATTTCTACTTGAAATGGAGAACATGACTGCAAATGCTAAAGTTCATAACATACAACCTAGAATCTTGTTCCATCTGATAAAGACCATCCCCCTCAAAATTGCACTCCTGATCAAACCATCAATCAAATACCAGTCTTTGATACTGTGGGCTGCTGCTCTCTCAGTTGTAAATGATTTGTGATCTGGAACAAGGTTTTATGAGAGAGGTCTAGGAGGGAAGGAAAAGGCATTACTCAAAACAAGACACTGCTCTTCAAGATACAACCTGGCCACATATCTGCTCAGGACAAGGGGCATGAATTCCTGTGAGTTAAACAATAAGCCTTTACTTTTCTATGATTCCCACCACCTCTTTTTCTACAACTATGAACAAAACTTTCCCTTTCAGTCACTTTTGTCTGGCCAGAGGTAATGGGCACACAAGTGCCAGCTACAATGCTTTGTAAAAGAAAATAGAGCAAAATGGAGTTCAAAACACAAATTACTCAATCTACAGTAAAAATCACGAGATAGCTGGAAACTGCAGCTTTCATGTATCCTGGGCTTTAAAAAATAACGATAGGAACATCAGTTCTTAATATGACTGTGTTCAGAGATGTGGTGGTTTACTCTCCTGCACTTAGACAAGAGCCCAGTCAAAACAAAGATGGGATCCTAAACCCAGACAATGTAGCTGCATTTGCTATTTCACCTCAGATCAACCTCCCCTCCACACCAGTTGAACTTGCATTTTTGACTCTGTATCTTGCACAGACCAATCATCTGGTAATCTAATGGAACACCTCATATGTAGACTTACATGAGTATGGAAATGTTTACAGAATCAGGACATTTGGCCAGAATTTCCTAACGAACTAGTGTTTTAGAAGCTGTGTGTGCTCTTTAGCATAAAGTATCTCAAATCAGAAGTCCAGAATTAGAGGGAATATTTGAAACATAGCCTTTAATTTTTCTCATAAAGCCATGATTTGTACTTCAGACTTTGGATCACAGTCTGTACTATTTTAAAATCCTCATGATTAACCTCTAACTTTACTAAAACTATTCAGATGAGTGCTACTACATTGTTAGACATGGCACTGTCCTTAGGCTGCTGAGGGAACATATCTTGCCTAAATAACTCAGCAAGTGATAACCTTTGAAACAATTTCTGGCAGGCTGTTACATCAGACTGTTTCATACCTTCTTATGCTTTCTTTCATTGAAAAAAATCTTTCAGGCAAATAATATATTCTCTTTTTTTGAATTTTACACATCATTTTAAAAAGCTACACTTTTTTATTTAATCAAAAGTCCCCTTTTAATCCCTTAGCTTTTTTGTCTAAAGTTGAAGGCTTATTGAAAAACAGCAGTTTACTCCTTATCGCTTTTCTCACTGTCATGATCAGAAAGTCGATGTTCCTTAAGATATTCCATAATTTTATCAAGTTCTATCCCTCCTGTTTTTTCTACTGGTTTCAGTACTGTTCTCTTCACTCCACTGCTTATTTTGTCACATTTCCCAAGTTTTACTATAACCCAGGCTTGTTATATTGCTGTATGTTCTGGAGGCTATTGAGATACAAAGCTCTCTTGGCGTGTTATTCTAAAAGGCATATCTTGTACACAGAAAATAATCTGCTTCTGAAGTTAACACTTAGCTTGCTACGCTTCCTTCCAGATGATATAAAGTATAACTGTGACATTGTATTTGGTCATTGGCTTAACGCAAGTTATTTTGGGATTTGACAGGTAAATAAAATCCTGCTGTTTACTCACGACTTGCCAACACTGTTAGGATAGGAAGATGTATGTCTAAACATATAAAAACACGGATTCATAAGGCAGATGCAGTATGACCAGTATGACCAAAAAAGTGTATATATAAAGTGTATATATATCTTAAAGCAGTCATTTCTCTAGATGAAGAACTAAGACATATTGCACTGAAAAGGAGAGTGTTGAGGGGTGAGTGTGGACATCCACTGCCACGCTCCTCAACTAACTCTTTGAGAAGCTGCTTTGTTTCTAAAACTTCAGTTGTGAACTTCCCTCAAAAGTGAAAGTTACTTTCACCAAGCAGCTCCAGCCATATTAAAGTCATCAGCTTTTGCTTTTCTTTTTCGTGTTTCATTACAACTCTGTTAAAACATTTGTTATAGAGCAAAACAGAGAGTCCAAATAGCAAAGTTCCTTTAACATCCCAAGTACTGTTCTTTGCTGAATGCTGGTTGTGTATCACTTAACCCTGAGAAACACTTTGACCCGAAGAGTGAACAAAGCCATCAAAAATAGGAAGGATCCAGCCAAATCTTTATTTTTCAGGACATTATACATACTTCTTTTATTCCAATTAAAAGTCGCAGCAAAACGGAGTCTTTGAGAGAAGAGTATGAATTTTGACTCTTTCCATTTACATTTGTCTCAGGTGTTACCTTTTCTAAAAGCAAAATGATTTATTTAAAAGTATAACTTTCCCTTTTATATGAAAATATATATTGTCCAAAACACAATTTCCTTACACTCTACTAAACACAGACGGGGATGGCTAGAGGTTACAAATCTTTAGGTTCTCCACTGATGCATAAACTAAACAAAAAAGACAACCTTACTTGTTTCAGAAAGCTTTATTAGAATAGGAATCTTTGAAGACAAACACAAAAGATTCTAATATGTTTAGATTTTATAATGTAAACAACTAATTTAATGCATCACTAACAATATACAATACTCGCCATCTTGCAACATGAATGCAAGGAAGAAACTGATGTAATCTGTGAGATATTTCAAAATAATTAATTTGAGAATAAAAAAAGAACTTTTATTGTGTAAACTCTCCTTGTTTGCCTTTTATAAAAGGATCAGAAAACTGCAGCACTTGAACCTTTGCTAAATGAAGGTAACAAGCAATCTTTTGAACTGGCCTCTAAATTAAGAATGTGTAATTGCCTGAGAAGGGGTATTTGATCAAAAGGGTTTTAAGTGTTACTTATCAGGAGAGTTCCAAGAAACTCAAGATCCAGTTTATTTAAATGAGGGCCAAGAAACTTTCAAATTATCTTAAAGTAGTTTGACATGTCTAAATTGTATCTTTGCCAGCATGCCAGACTTCCTTGCTAGTTTTTTAGTTCTGTAAGGGCAAATGGGATTTTAAGCATTTCTGGATCAAGCCAAAGTTTGATGCCTCCTTTTAATTTCCTTAACTCCCTCTCAAACCCACATCTTCTTGCTTCACTATTTTGCAGCTTATAAAATTACGGCAAACATTCCTTTACCCTTTTTTCCTATTATTTTCCTCACAAGCATGGACAGACACATGATGACCAAAAAAAAAAAAAACAACCAAGTTCTATACACTGAGATTTTACTTTTTATTTAATTTGAAAGAATGATCCTGTTTTGTGGCATTCCAAAATCAAGCCCCTGGTTCTGCAGAATCATCTGCACTGATGAACTGAGGCACCCTGGGAAGCCCCACTCACAGGCACAAAGGTTCATGTACGCCCAGCTCCCCACTAAATGACTGACAGTGCATCATTATACCACTTCACATAAATGACAATAGAGTATTGAATCAAACATGACAACATAAAAATCTCCTCAATTCATAATTTCATACAGCATGCTGTGCTAGAAAAAACTACCCCAATTATTCAAAACAATATTGAAGTAGGAAATATTTAGGAGGCAGTCTGAAGTATGACTGACTCGCTGAGCAGCCCAATGTTTTGAAGAAATGTGTAAACAGGCGTTCTATGACCTCACAAACCACCTGAAATCTTTCCATTACTGGGATAAGCCTTGTAACCAGTATCAGCAAAAGGTATTATTTTTATCTAAGTGGCTGAGGCATGGTGGGTACAGGAACTGCTCAGAGCTCCACTGCTATCAGCATAAGAGACTTGAGGCTTCGGCACTTGTCTTACTTTATCTACAGCCAATACAAGAGATTCAGCAACAGCAGCTGCCAAGATATCCTTTATAAATTCATGCCATCCCACCAAGTTTTAAATATCCTGAAACAAATGCAAAGCTCTTTTACAGACAGCTGAAGAGCTGAATACTGAGGAAAAAAAGATCTTGTTTTGTCTGCAGGTTATGCTTAGAAGAAATACACAAGGGAGGAAGAAGACAGCTTTCCAGGTTCTGATGGGGAACACAGTGACTCCATCTGAACATGTCCTACTACCTTAAATTGCCTCCACAGCCCGACCTGGCAGTCTCAGCTCCGGGTCCATGTGGCAACTTCCACCCATGAGGAACACATGGCTGGAGGTTTGAACAATGCCGCCACCAGCTGGATACCCAGGGATGGGGTTGGCTGTAGAGCAAAGCATATTCCTCCAGAAAACAGGTGTACATTGGAAAGAGCAGTTTTGCTTTGGCCAAATCTGCTCCCAGACTCAGGATGGATATTGTGCATTTTCAACTGCAAATACCTTTAGAAGCTATCTGTTATAGTTTGTGTAGCTTTGTCCACTTGTGGTGAAAAACAAAGGGGAAGATTCACTTGATGGTCAATACTGGACTGTGAAAAATCATAGCTTAAGCCTCTTTAACTCCCATGAGGATATGAATCCTTCTTTTCATGATTCAGAACAAAGGAGTAAATATCAAATGAGAATTCAAACTTTTCTGCTCATCCAGCTCTATCGAGCAAACTGGTCACTGAGTCAAAAAGCAGGACTGGTCTGTGGTTACCACTTTGGGTTCCTGGGGCTGCCCAGCTGTGCCTCTCTGTAGCATAAGAAGGGTTCCTAAAGAGGGTTAATGGTTCTGCAGGGACAAGCATGGAATAAAACTTACATCTTCTTTCATCTTGCGCGAGTGTGTGGACCCCTGAGCTTATTGGTAAAATAGTTCATCATTTTTCCCACCAGTTTTCTAAACCTCAGCCATTTTCTTAGTTTCACTATAAATGCCCAAGTACAAAATTAATTATTTTTTTTGGCTAGAAGCATTTTTTCCTTTATTTTGGACCAATTTGAACTGGTGTTTTTTTGAAGGGATAAAGGATGAGAGAGGAGATTTTGGACTGTAAAATCAATTATTTGTACAGCCGTAAGGATCTGTGGAAAACTAGGTCTCACAGTCTCTCTAATGATGGGAAAGAGAAAGAATGAATATGAAGAAATATTGATAAAATTTAAAGTTTAACTTAAGAGTTCACTGCTTTGGTTTAGCTTGATACCTCCATTCTAGTGTTTATTATCTCAAGTCCTGGATCCTTGAGAGAGTGAATTACTTGGAAGCAGTCTTACATTTAGCATATGTGAAGGATCTTGCTGGAATGAAGCATTAGTATTGGAACAAAGACAGTCTGTAAGGGCTACGAAATGGCGGACACAAGTACACACAGAGCTTCTGGGGACACAGAAACTCCTGTATCAAGTAAGGATATTGCACATTTGATGCTTTGAAGAGAAGGTTGGTTGGTGACTCCTTCCTGTCTCAAACAGTGGGATGTTCTGACTCGATGATCTTAGAAACCCAGTGTGACTACAAAAAACCTGTACACATAGTGAGTCTGGAAGCAGAGAGAGGGACTTGGATTTTATGTTACATGAGCTATAGGAAAGAGTATAAACACCTTCCTCCCTGGAGATGTCTGACACTTTCCATCAGGGCATCAATGACAAGCATGTAAAAAGAGAAAGTGAAATCAATTTCTCAGGTAAACCATTAGTCACCAAGCCAGGGTAAGTCTTCAGCCCTTTCTTGGTGGAGTATTTAAAGAAACATCCATGGAAGAAAGCATGGATGTCTAAGAACTGAGTTTAATCATAGTGCTCCTCAATACAGCTCCACAACTTTCTCGTGCTCATACTTACAAAATTACCTGTTACTAATTACTAATTACTTATGATTCCCGACCTCATTTATTTCCCATTAAGTCTATTGTCAGAGCATTTATTATGAAATCCTGGCTTCTTGAAATGAATCCTTGAAATGAAGGGGTGTAGGATGTCAAATTTAGTTTCTACTTGCACTGTGTAGATCAAGGGGTTGTATGATGATCGTGCAAACCAAAAACTATGACATTTCATTTGTGCAAGATGCATGCATAATGCCAGCCGTGTGATATTATTTCAAGAGAAGTGGAAAAAATAGGTGGCAAACAGAATTTTGGCAAAAGCACAGTTCTTCAGATGCCACATGTGCAAATCATTATTTTGTCTTGTAGAATGGTTAAGGAAATGTATTTTGAAATGCCAATTATATAATTAGAGTGTTAAGCAACTTCCCTGAATGACAAGTGATTAAACACAAATCAACAGACAGACACAGCATTACTTTGAGTAGTGTGTGGAAAATGCCACAGAACAACTCTAGCAAGCACAGGGTGGGCAACAAAGTTGAGTGCATATATTGCTAATAGTTTCTTTGTCTAAAATGGAGGTGCCTACAAAACAGGCAGCTGGTCTTTGACTGAGTGTTAGTTTTAATTCACAACTTTGAAGGGTTTTACCAGTCCTAGAAATTAAAATGGACAAAGCTATTAAAATTTAAATGCTGCCTGTCAGGGGTTAAAATGAAAAATGTAGACCCTTGTCAAACCCAACTGCAAGACAAGCTACTTGGGGGTGGGTCTCCTTCCATTTGATTTTTGCCTCTATTTCTGTTACCAGCTTTTGTCTAGTAGGTGTATGTCTATCCATTTTTAGCTGTTGAGTAGGAGAAGAACCTACCTCTGTTGTCTTCCCCGTGTTTTTCCCTGACAGGGAAGAATCTGTTTGATTTCTTGATAATACAAGTGGGCTGAATCTCCTGCTGGAGCGTGACAAGGCAGTAAACTGACATTTTTAGCTTTTCCAAACCTCTCCAATACCTTTCCCTTTTAAGCTTCTTCCCTTTCCTAACAGCCACAGCAGCAAGAAAATTCAAGATTTTCACATTCCACCATTGTCCATCTGAGCCTGAAGTAACAGCAAAACAACCAAACCAGAAACAGATTGCAAACTTAGGATAGCGAACAGCTGGCCTGTGGTCCCTGGAAGGTTGGCTCATTGTATGTTGTTAATGCTTTTCTTTCCACTTCCACATGTTACACTGCACTGAAAGCTTGCAAAGGTATTTTAATGCAAGTAACTACTAAGGGTGCAGTTCCAAAACAGCTAAACTTCTGCAGGTCAGGGCTGCTACAACCCCACGCTTCCCCCCTCCATGTGCCATTCCTGATCTCCTATTTGTGCCAGGTCCCGCTACTGCACTGTGAACAGCTTTAAAGGTACTAAGGAAGACAAACATTTCTACAAGAAATTCACTTCTCTGTACAGTTAATTTTTGCCTCATCCCCTTTAAAAGACATTTTACAAGGTGGGTAAGCTGAGCCAACAGCTTGCTGCTGTGGAAAGGGATGGCTCCCTCTCCTCTCCTCTTGGGTGGGCAGTCCTGATGTCTCCCTTGCTTCAGCACTGGTATTCATCTACAACCCAGTGGATCAGTACAACCCACTGAGCTGGCTAAAAGCTTGAGTTTACACCTAGCTCAGCAGTTGAGGAAGCAGCCAGGACTGGAGATGAAGTAAGGGGGAAAGAACAATCAAGGTAGAGTGTCTCACCTTGAAGATACTCAAAAGCTGCCCCGACACAGGCCTGGTTAGCCTGTTCTAGATGGCCTTGCTTGAGCAGGGGCCTTGGAGCTTCCAGAGGTCCCTTCCCACCTCAACCATTCTGCGATCCTCTGATCCTGTGAACCTCACCATTCTTGTGAAACCCCACCAATAGCAGTCATGAGGATATTTCACCTTTCCTTTCTTTTTCCAACAGAGGAAGACAGTCCCCAAAACATCCATGGTTTTTGTTTGTCACTAATTGCAAGTTACATGCCAAGCATGTAAGATAGGCAGAGACTGCAACAGCAGCATTTCATACCCTGCTGACACTGCTGTGTAAACAAACATGCATACACAGGGCATTGAAAAATCCTATTATGCATCTTCAGCAAGAAGCAGTCACATTGGGAAGCTACTTGGGAAGCCCTGAATGAGAGGACTGAAAGAGTCTGGGAAGAAGATAGCCATGGTTTGGACTTTTTCCCCATTCAGCAGTTAATTAGTAACTCACTTTTTGAAAATTAAAGATTACACTTCCTGAACAAATACAAGCATTTGATCTTGGGCTCATCAAGGAAAACTTTAGCAGCTGCCAGGGAAAAGCAAATATTCTGTCACGTACATCCAGACTGACATAATGCAAAACAGAAGATGAAGAATTTGGAGAGAATGTACCAACATTTCCACACACAGTCGTGGGGAGCACAGCAGATGAGGAAAAATACCAAATAGCAGACAACAGTCCAGTGAGCCTAACTAAAACCTCATGGGATGACTCCTTACAGCAGCATCAACCTAAGAGACAGAACAGAAGAGTGAAGCATGGTGCTATATATTAAAAGTAGTTTCTATTTCTGTCCTACATGAACTGGCTCTTTTTGAGTGCAGGGCACGCAGCTGTGGTCATGCTTCACCCACCCCTGAGGGGTACAGAGTTTTCAAGAAAAGGCAGCAGCCAGTGAGAACACCCTTGCAGGAGGAGACCTAGTTGTGTGAAATGTTTTCATAAGATCGGGTAGGAGTCCTGATGCTGAAGGGTCTGGAATAGAATTGCCAGACTTTGGGAAAACTGCTAGAAAATTTTTACTTATTAAAACTAAAGGCTTATTATCTTATTGAGGAAGCCACCCTGAAAAAATGATAACTGCATTTACAATATGTAAAGTAAAAATGTGCTGAGAAGTGAATCATATAACATCACCTAAGGAAAAAGAAAAAAGACAGAAAAGGATAGATGCATTTTTTAAAGAAAATCTTAACATTTTTTCATTTTTTTGACCATGTCTGGGACATAAAAACCCACTGTGAAGTAAATCTGAACATCTAGAAAATATTAATTTCTCCTTAGAAAAAAATAATTTTAATTCATCTGGTTTCCTGACATGCAAAGGTATTTTAACAAAAAACACAACCCCATTTATCTTTTCTGGTTACAGCACTGGACAAATTCTTAGCCTCCACATACTCACTGACTACACCTTTAGTTATTATAGCTTTTGTAAATTCCCCAGACACTGCCTCCTGAGCGTGCTCTACAAGCAGTTCTCAGACCATAGCAGAGATGTGGACCTTCATATGTGTTATGCATTTGCTGTTACAATGTAAAATTCTTCTCAGTGCTCCAAGCACCTTCCCTTGAGCCTGTCACACATCTCCGAGGTCCTTTTTTCCTTGAGAACTACTCCCACCCTTCCTGTGTTCAAATGCCATCAGGATCTGCTCACACCTGGGCATCCCCACTGTGTGTTAAACCTGCCCAGCAATGCCTGTTTGCAGGCCAGCATCGATGCTTTGCTACAGACCACGTTTCAGTTTGCTCCCCACTGCTGTCTGCCAAGCTTTCCATCAGTGATTTCTGAAACTGCTGAGTGTGGCATCTCCCTTTCAGTACACCCCCTCCTCCCTGATGGGCTCTCTGATCAAATCTATCTTATCAGTAGTTCTTCCACTTCTACAATTTCTGCCCCTGCTCATTCTCTTTCCAGCTATTTTTATACTTGAAAATAAAAGTGTTAGTAGTGGTAGATTATATATAACATTAATCGTTATCTGTCCTGCAAAATAAGAGTATTCTATTCTGTGCATTGCAAAGTGTTGAGGAGTTCTAAAAATACAGTCTAATATACAACAGGAATATAATGGATACCATTAAGAAAGCAAGGAATAAAAACATAGGTATAAAAGGGTCATTGATATAACTTTAACAGCACATCTCATTGGGAGTATTAGGTGAAGTAAACAGCTGAAATACGTAATAAACAAATGGACAGTGTTGCCAGCTCCAAAAAACATGCATATGTTAAAACCTCCAAAATCATCAAAAAGTATTAAATTAAAGGAGACTTTAAGAAAATGCACTTCTCTTTGACCTGTCTCCTGAAGTTCAAGTAGAGTACTGGTCACTCCTCAATGAACATTAAGTTGCTTGGAGTTTAAAATTCACTTGTACAGGCAGAGTACTCCATGGCAAGCATTCCAAATCTCAAAATGGGCCCAAGCTGTTCTTTCTCATCACAAGCACTGACTTTAAATAATTTTATTTTAAAATGAATGTTCATACTTTCAATTTGCCTGCTGTTCAGCAAGCCTTAAGAATGCACCCAAGATGTTTTTTCTTTCACGGCTGTGACAACCACAGGAGTGTGACACCCCAAAGCAGATACAGTCTCTTACAGCTGTAACATTCAGAAAGACTATTATAAAGCCACTGAAGATCGTAGCATTGCAAGTTGCTAAAATATCCATGTAAACATGGAAGCTGAGTTTGACACTGGCTTCTTCAAGGCATAGCAGAAGTCCATCACTTAGATTGAAACTATGTCACAGGCTGTCTTGTTTGACATAGGCCATCAAATTTAACCTAGCTACCACTGTAGTGAATCCAGTGTATTTGTTGAGTGAAGTACATCTCTAACAACTTTAAGGTATTGACTAGTGTCCTCTGGGGAAAACATAAATCTCCATTTCCTTCAGTTGCTTGCATTACATCTTCTAACTTACAGTTCTTAGTGTGCCTGCACTCAAGAATTCAAAGAACTCTTCATGTGTCACAGTTCACTAAAACGGGAAGACATTTATTTGTACCAGTAACAAGAAATTCAGGTTTCAGTACTTTGAGATGTAGTAGTGCAGAAGATGCCTTTTTTTGGAGGGGTTTTTGATCACCCCTTCTGCTTAGCTCTAACTTTCTCTCTTTATCCCACTTCTGTGGGCTTTAGACATTCACTGCCCCATTTCCCTGCACTTTCTTAGTTTTCTGCTTTATTCCAACTATTTTTGCTTATATAGCCTCCTAATTCCTATGAATTTTTCCCTTTTCTGCCTCTGACTTTTTATATCTTGAATTTTCTCAGTGACACAAATAAAAATTACCTGGACTTCCCCTCGGTTACTTTAAATCACCCACTTTCAATTCATTCCCCAGCTTTACACTACATGCTTAAATTCCATCATAAGCCCTTAGAACAGGTCATCTCCAGTCCCACAGCAAGACAAAAAATACCAGGCTTCACTACCATTAAGGAAAAACTCAGGTTTGATTGAGAAAATCAATAGAGAGTGGTAACCACTTTAACTAAAAGCTACTTGTAACTAAATTTTACTGAAAAAACCCTCCAAAGAATAGTTGCCGTCGAGGAAAGAGAAATTTATAGTTATAGTCAGGTAACAGGAAACAGAAAAAGGAGAAAGAAATCATTCAGGAAAAAAATATTATGAACCCCATTAAATTTTTAAAAAGAGGTTGGCATACCTGAATGCAAAACCCAACAAAATATGTAGGAGGATAGACTGCAGAGGTGCTTTAGGAATGTTTCCCATTTTTTCTTTTTGTTAAAAAAAAAAAAAAGAAAGATCAGCAATTGCTTCCACAATGCTGCTTCATGACCAAATGAGATATGCCTTGTCAATCAGACATTTGAAATAGACACTAATTAGTGTACCAGTGTGATATGTTTATATTAATCTGAAATTGCTCAGATGAAGTATGTGGGGAAAATATTTGAACTCATTAAAATCACAAGCTAAACCAATCTAAAGAATGAAAACTCCCTACAGAGTACAGGAAAAGAGCAAGAGACTTGAAAAACTGCAGTGTCAAGTCTTGACATATTTGAAAAAGCCAGATAATGTACTTATGTAGGATTGTAACCACTTTGGTATCTGCTGGGTAACAAATCTCCCACTGGATATGAGTAGGGAGACACGTTACAAAAGACAAGTCCAATCTAAAAGGTATTCTATAGTGCTGGAGATGCCATTGGCAACACTGGTTTTGTTTCCCTTTTAATTTCTATATTTTTTTGGTGAAGATACGTGATCAGCTGTTACGTACCACAGCACCGTGGTTCTTCTGCCACAATATGCTCACAAATCTGGTATGTAGCTTTTTTATTAGATACTCTCACACAACACATTTCACCCCTTTTCTCCCAAAATATTCCACAGCCTCATTCCTAAAGCGTTCCATCAAAAACCCTCTAGAAATTACAGAATCAATATTTTAGCACTAACGTGAGAAAAATTATCTTCATAAGCACAGAAGTGCACAGTTCCTGAAGGCAAACATTGCCAGGTCTCACTGCTGAGGCACAAATCCCCACCCCTCCCCTGAAATCACAGGCTTCCAGGTGACCAGCCCATCCTAACAGCCATACAATACTACAGAGATGATTTACAAGTAACAGATTACAAAAGTTAAAGAATTTCTAAAATTCAAGTTTTATAGCATGCAGTTACCTTGCACATATTTGATTTGACACTTTAAAATGGAACACAGTTTGACAAAGGTGCAGCATTCTGTCTCCAATTTTAAAAATAATAATAACTGTATCAAATCAACCTACTGTGAGTACAATTGTAGGAAACAAGGAAAAACATTCCAACCACACAGGAACAATAGAGGAAAGGGGAATTTTCTTTTAATTAGTCCATTAATAGCTCTAATTTTGTCATTAATTTATTAATTCCAGTGCCTGACAAGCACTTGGTTTGCTAATGATTCATTTTTCTCTGTTTATTCAGGTGATGAAAAACGATGCTTTAACCCAGTCCTGCTACCCCCTTTTCAAACACAACCAGTCAATAGCATCCCTCTTCCTCAGAAAATGAAATTCCTTTGACAGTTAGGAAAGGCATGAGCAGAAATTTGTGCATTCTGTCCAGTGAGTGGATCTATTTTGTGAGCCACTGGTTGGCATTTGGCTTTCAGATGATTATTTTCTTTTGCCCTCAGCTCAGATGAAATCTTTGCACAAGTGATGTGGATTCAGTAACACAACAACCTCATGCAATAACAAAACATTTTTCTTTCCATTTTAAGAACCCCATGGAAAATTATGCAACTAAAACCAATTATGAACATTTTTTTAACTTCAAATCGAAACAAGATGAGGAAATTCTAGCTACATGATGGCCCAAGTAAATTTAATTCTACCTATTTGTGAATGTGCGGTGATAAAATCTTTATCTATGTGATTTTATGCCATTTTTTTTTTCTTCTCAGAAGAACATCCTGTTTGGAGCACTGAATGGGTACATTTGGGATTAAACTAATGCTGCATGTAATCTGGAATTTCCTAATTTCTAGGTGCTTGACTTTGCAGGCTCAATACAACTTTTTCATTTAGATGTCTTAAATATATAATTATTCAGATGGCTTAAATGTGCTTTTTGCTTACAGAGTCTTTTTTCTGTTTACATATCATACTCTAGCCTAAATAAATGCTAAGACAAAGGCCAAGCTGGCTGGTAGCCCAGAATGTAGTTGTTACCAAATTGACAGGGACCACCTTAAATTCATTGAAATGTCTAAATATCGTACTTGTGTTATAACTATATTTTAAAAGCCTATCTTTACTGAAAGAAAAATGGAGCAGCTTTAGAGCAGCATAAACAAGTTGCTGGATGAAATGAGAATTGAATGTCAAAGTATGGTCTGACTTACCACAGCTCTCCATTACTGTAAAACACCAAACACTTAAGGGCAGGAAGTATCCTCATGTTACCATGTAAATAACTAATGGGCTTAGTTTATGTTAACAACTAACTTAGGAACTTTCAATAAAAAACCCACCAAACAAAAACATGGCTAAGAGTGTCTGAAACTTTTCCCCAAAAGTAACTAATTCTGCTAATTCTTAAGGTGACTTTCTTTTCTTAGAGAATCTTGCATAGAGTCTGATAAAATGTACAGCAAATGTGAACACAGTACCATTTAAAGATGACCTGCAAAGGCAAGTAAACATGGTAATTTTTTCTAAGCTACTGAAGATATGAAAGGGGCAATGTTTGGTTTAATGTTTTCTTCTACTTGTTTCCTTTTTGCTTTTAAAACTTTCAGAGTATCAAAGTCCTGTCATGCTTTTATACATACGAGTGTTGGAGGACCAGACAACAAGAATCGAAGTCCCCCTCAGCTCCCATCTGAAGCAGCAGGGTGATGAATGATTAACATTGAACCTTTTCTTTTCTTCTGGCTTTTTGCCAGAAGCTTGAATTAAATGTTTTAGCAACAGCCAAACAAAATGGGAGTTTTACACAGTCTGATTAAAAATGCCTTTCCCCTCTCAAATGTCAGTTTCTCGTGACAGATGATGGCTAGAGATGATGGCTTCATCTCTCTGCTCTTCCAACTATTCATAATCTTCTAACAAAAATAGGATAGACAAGACCTGATACATGCATAAAAGCAAATAAAACCTTTGCAGAAACCTTACATCTGACTTTAAAACCAAAGCAAGCTCTTCAGGCTTTCCTAGTATGTCTTAAAGATATGTAAAAGGCAGTATAGTTTTGTCTCCTTTTCATGTCACTCTTTAGATCTGATCAGGATTTTAGTAAGCCGAGAGAGGCAAATCCCTGTGACAAGAACATGCCATATAAAAAGCATAAGATGTGTCAAAATTTAAAATTTACTAATGCTGACATTCTGGGCTTACCAGATATGAATAAAATTACAAGAGTGTGGGGTGAAGGTATTATACCTGGTCATGGCTGGCTTCAATGGAGCTTCCGATACCTTGGAAAGTCATCTGCACAGGAGACAGTGTCAAACAGGTCATACACTCTTTGCCATTTTGTCTATCACTGTAGTGTACCTATAACAGAATAACATACGTAATCTGCTAAACACCAGGTTTGCACAAGGGAGTCATGCTAAAATACTGTCCCTTTTCAACAAGCTTGTAAGAAGAATTCCAGACATTTACATTGAATTCATCTTTAATATTAAAAAAAACAGTGTGCAAAATAGTCTAGATAGTCACATGCTGAACTGGGGCCAAATTTTCCATGATATGCCTGTTGCATAATTTTTGTAGTGCTGAGTTCTTCAGATTCTGACATCTTTCAGACTGAATTCAAGATGTTGTATCTATATAAGAGTCTAGTTTCAAGTTAAAGTTTCCAACCTACATGTCATTTTTAACAGCATATTGTAGCTTAGTTATAAAATACCCAAGTAAATCATTACAACCTCCAAAAACTTGCCAATAATAGTTCAAATTTCTCAATTGTAATTTCATTTCTAGTAAAATCCACTAACTCTTTTGACATTACTATTATGGTACATATTTCAATTAAATCAAAATGACAGATAAAATGGAGAATTCACATTCTTCTTGAGATGTCTGGGCTATCCTTTTCTAAGAGTAACTTATTCCCTACAGGCATCAAGATGTGCATGTTGAACCTGAACTTGCATGAAATACAGAGGAAGATAGTGCTTCTACTTGAATTATTCTTTGTCTTCAGGTTCCCTTCAGATGGTTTTTAAATCCCCTAAAGAAAGGATGGACCTTAGCATGATGAAACAAAACGAAATTAAATGTTGCTACCGTTTCATTATTAAGAACAGGTTGCCACTCCTGCTGAATTGTTGAAATATTACAGTTCTCTGCATAGCTCCTGACTTCTAGACAGGCAGATCAAGCACTTTGTTCCACAGGAGAGGTGGAATTTAGTTTATGGTGGTAATTTACATTGACTATGTGACCCCTGTCAGAATTGGAAAGAGAGATCAGCTCTGCTGGAGACAGACCTTTTATGTTAGTATCTATTTACAGCTGTATAGCTCTCAGGCAAAAGGTACATGGTAAAGCCTCATCCTGACTTTTAGGCTACCAAATAAATCTTACTATTTCTGAAGACAACTGGGAACCACATTAGGTTTATTTCTGTGGAACTGGTTTAGTGATAATATGACAATTGTAAACCGTGTATTAAATCCTCTGTGCCTAACCCTTCTCTGCCACAGGTGCAAATTTGGAATACTTCAACCGAAATAAAAACCAGTGCAAAACTGGCTGACTGAGAGGAAAACCAAGCTGGTCCTATGTTTCAGAATTACTTTACTGACAACACACCAAAACAGCTTTGCCGTGGCCAAAAGTAAGATACAGAATGCTAAAGTCTTGTACTGTGTATAGAAATACAGATTTCATTCAGCCCCTCTTAAAGCTTTCTGGATTATTCCTGTCTCTCTTCCTCTCAACCCCCACAGTATGTGCCTACTAAATTGCTTGTGGCTCTCTGCCAGAAAAGCCATACTACTTACTTAGAAACCACAAGAGGCCCCTTCACATATACAATGGTTTAACTTTGATTAATTGAAAGAGGTATGAAGGTATGAAATTTGGCTGGCAAATATAAACTGGAGTCCTTTAAATGTCAGGGACTACTGTTATGACAAAGGCTTATCAACCTTCCAAAACTAGTTGCAAAGCAGATATTCTGCTGAGTATGTGTTGTGGGAATGTGATGTGAGAAATGGGGCAGAAAAGATCAAGAGGATGATTCTGTACTGCAAATATGACATCGCAAAAGGGGCAAAATCTGGTGACCGAGAAAAGCACATATGTAGCAACAGGTAAATGGCACTTTATGAACGGTACAGCATACTTGTAGACTTATTTTTAGTCAGAATAATATGAGTATACAATTCACTACTGTCCACTGGAATAAAGAATGAGTAACAAGCTGAAAGAACAGGAGATAGCAAGAGAAGAAACTATAAGTATTTCATGCCATTATTATCTGCAATAGCAGGTTTGACTCACATCCCCTTTAGAGTCCCACATTGAAATTGCAATAAATTCAAAATTTTGGTATCTTTCTAGGCTTAACTTTCCCAAAGGGATTTCATTATGCACTTTTGGCCTCATCTCAATGTATCAAGGCCATTATTTTGTAATTTCTCAGACAACAGTTCTCTAATTATCTCTTGCTCTGCTGAAGCTCTTCAGTTGAACCAAAATAAACACTTTCTATATTAATGATATGAATAGTGATATAAAAGACGAAAGACTGGACTTTGAATAGGAACAAATAAAACTTTGTCCTTTCATCAAATCTCCCTAGTCTACAGATTTGTGCAGTCAGAAGAAACATTCAGGCTTCTACATTTGGCATGCGTATGTGCAATTTCCCAGTAATCCTGTTTTGTTATTTATCAGTCCAGTTACTACATTCTCAAACTATATTATTCCTTTCCCGTTCAAGTTTGATCTACGAACCAAAACTTGGGGCTTTTTTATTCACCTATTTGAGCAGAATGTCCAAAACAGGCACTCAGAAAGAAATAATAGCAGTTAAATAATTATCAAATAGCCCAAATAGCAGCAGATGCTTCTTGGGTTTTGGCCAGCAGCATGTTGCAAATATTTCAGTTTATATGTCCATGCTATTTATTACTGAGTGTGGGAAGAATCTGAACGTCTATAAAACTCTTTCAAGAATATCATATCCTTTAAGGCAGGGGAACATAAGAGCACAGCAAATACCTGAACCAGTATCTGTGATTAAGGAGTGATGACTGAAGGCTGGCCAAGTGCTCTGATGGTGATTACGTAGCCATTATTGAGATTCATGACGACAAAAATAATACTTTTCTAAGTTGCTCTGTGCCTTAAACAGGCCTTAAACAGTCAGGAGTGCTCAACTACAGCCCATCTCACCATAGCTCTGTTAGGGAGGTAAGGACACTTTGTAGACAGACTTTAAATGACTCATCCAAATTCACTTGGTGCTGGCTGGACTGACTATAGTGCTGGGACTATAACCCGTCATTAAGGCCTCTGGCCTAACCACAGTTGGTCATTTTCTCCTCCATATGTTATGGAGGTAAAAACAAAAGAGTTATGAAAATAATTACTCTCTATGTCCAGGACCTAATTTCCCAGCTTCACTTTTTATAATTAAGGGACACTCACAGATTAGCTCAGTGCATTTACGGATTAAACGGCAATGAATTCTCACTCATTAAAATTCAGAATGTTTTACTTAGATAACATACAAGCAGAGATTTGATGGAAAAGAATTAGGATCTGGTTAGAAAACAATGACCAGCATATAGATGCCTCTAGTAAGAGTTGTGCAAGTTTCTGAGTAAAATGCAAGACTCCAGCCTCAGACTATTATGAATGATTTACACATAATTCTCCTCCAAGGTTTGTCTACGCAGCACAAAGCGGTGTGACCACAACAAGATCCTGGCAATAACTCTAAATGAGCCTGCTCATTTATTGGGAAAAGCACACAGCACTGCCAGCTTTTCTCCTGGGTAACTACATACACCTGAGATAAATCATGTAGAGCCAGCCCAAGAATCCCAAACACAGCACTCCACGGTGCTGTGTGGGCAGGGCACAAAACCTCAGTGTGTAAAACACAAAGGGTGTCCCGGACATCAAAATACAGAAATAAATTCTAGAAGTGTATTTTTTCACAATACTACAGATTTGCTCACACATGTATGCTTTCATGTTCCATGTTCACACGACATGCAAGTGTATATTCTTCATACAGGTTGCTTCAGTCAGGAAAAAGCAGCATAGTAGGAGTATGTATGGATGGGTACCATTCACTGGAGTGTGCATACAGAAATGCATGTGAAGGTCTGAAACCACCTGACGACTTATGTTGAAATTTGGCCCTTGTCTTTAATATTTTAAATTACTGAAGAGATGCAAATATTTTGGTGGGCATTCATAGCTACACATAAAGGAAGATACAAGACGAATGTTTACAATGTTACAACTGAATGTGGAATGGCATAGCCAGAATTCTTAACTTTATATGCTATTTTATACAGGAAAAAGTAAACTACGTGGCATAAAACTGTATAGGAAATTACATTTTAAGGTACTTCTCTCATAATGCTGCTTCAAAAGCAGGAAATTTCCCATTTCTCTCATATTTATATAAAGATGTCTCTTCAATCTACCTTTACTATAATACCTCTCCCTACCTGCAAGTGCTCTGATAGAAACAGTAAAAAATATTTCAGGATTTATCTTGCAATAAGCTGCTTTAAAAAACTGGATCAATATGGCATTTCAGATAATGGCCATAGGGAAACTGCAGAAATTATTCTGCAAATACAATGCCCCTAACTTCAAGAACAGTATGGTCTGCTGGCCTTCAGCATGCATGTCTGAATTTGCACATCTATCCTCTTGCATGGACAAGGGCTGTGGTTTACTGAGTCACGGCTGAGGAGGGTGAGAGACCTGTTGTACTACTACCTAATCACTAAGCTTGACTATAATATACCAAAGTACTGTTAGAAATGAGCTAACTGCACCAACAAGAGTCTGAGGGGAGCAAAAATAAAGGCTACTCTTTTCACACGCTGCTGCTTAGATGTTCACAGTTTGAAATGCAACTTCCGTCAGGAAAAACACTTTCTTTCTTGGACATATAATAATTAAAAAAAAAATAATACAAATTACCAAAAGAAAGAAGTCATCTGTGATGCTGGAGTTCAAGTTTCCAAACTGAAAACTACTCTGAGTCAAAGCATCAGCAGGAGTCTTAGAATGCTGGACAGAAATAAACTAGGTAATAAAATGCCATTATGTTCAGCAATGCACAAATCTTCTGGATTGACAAGCCCGGACTATTTTGTTAGAACAAAGGATGGTATTCCTTTAAATCTGCCCCTTAAAGGGAGAGCGCCCAATTTAGTCCTGAGTTTACAGAATAGCTTCCAAGATTTTACATAGGCTGCTTTGGATTTACAACAACAAGAAAACCAGAACGGCCTCAGAAATCAGATGTTAAAATAGTAATTTTGACTTGGACAAGAGTCTCATGAAACAGTTTACTTCCTTTAGCATCCTGGTGAAAAGCTGTCCTTTCCATATGGGTCTTTTATCTTCCACTTTATGTTGCTCATCTACAGTTAGCCATGCCAACTATTAAATAAAAATGAAACAAACCTGTTTGGGCTCCAAGTCTGTTTCATGCTTATTTGTTGGTGAAGAAATACTTCTGGCACAAAAATAAATTTAATATACTTGCTCATTTCAACCATTTTCTTAAAGCCAATTTTAGGAGCTTTCACTGTATAGTATTCTAGTACTTAAGAGCATGAATCCTTGTATTATCCATAGAGCTTTCCTAACAAATAATAGATCAGTTTCTTCAGACAGAGAGCAGTATGAGAAAGATTCCAAATACCACTTTTCATTCTTACTACCTGTTTTACAATTCCTTTTTATATTTTTTTGGTGAGGGTAGAAAAAGAAAGTAAAAACAAAAAAAAATTGGGGAAAAAAACCCATTATATAAACACATCTTTTACAAAAAGTTGAAAAATAGACAGAAAAACCAAGCCCAAGTTGAAAAAAAATTATCCCAGATGAAATAATAAGACATACAATAAAAAAAAAAATTAAAAAATCAGAAAAAAAGGCATTGAATCAAACTGTTTCCTGCAATGCTGGAGTTCCTTGATGTAGTGCGATTACTAAATATAGTATTTTACTAATCTCAGCAGGGTGCTGGCTAACTGCATGCCCGTCAGATGTTTTTAACGGCCACCCCCTGTGGAACAAATCTAAGGAGCGCATGAAAAACACCCACATTTTAAAAAGCCCCCTTGCTAGATCATTAAGGAAAGATAAAGGCCTGTACACTCGGATGTGATATATAACACAATCATTGTGCCAAGAAAACATATGTTTGATTAGCGCGCCTCAGGTTCATTAATCGCCGTGTCTGCTTCACAGCAGTGGGTACAGTTTCCACCGTAGCTACTGCACCAAAGGGTAAAGACACTTGGTAGCTTAAAGACTGACAGTTCAGCAGTAAATCTTGAGCTATTCCAACATGCCTCTCTCACACAGTTTGAATAGCAGCTGTACCATAGCCTTAAATCTTCATTAAAATACAGTCCTAGGGTTTAGACTACGAAATAAACCATTACTGCACCATAAATAGGCAACAACAAGCAGACTAAAGGCATTGTCACAGGTTACTGCGGCAGTATTTCACACTCCTGACTACAGCAAGGCAGACACTTGACATCTACAAAAAACAGCCAAGTACAAGTAAGACTGTAAAACATTATTTGATACAGTTTCCAAAGTGAATATCAAAAATATCTGCTAAATGCAAAGCAAGTCTAAGCCGAAGAAGCTTGTACGGGTTTTTTTCCCTGCTATTTAGATATCCCCTGAATTCAGAGCTCCTGTTTCAGTGAGTCATGAGAACTGGAAGGTCCAGCCATACATTATGCTCAGTCAAGCAAGGGAGACCCAGCTCTGTCCTACCTCTGGATGGGACTTTTGGTTTCATGGAAGAGAAAATCAGTTGCCACCATAGCACAGAGGATAATCAGCGCAGTAAGGTGCTTATTGCTCACCTTCCTTCTGTTAAATCTTTACCCAGGTATGTATTTATAAAGACAGTGTCCCTGTGGAGCACACGCAAAGTGAGCAACTATGTTTACAATGGCTGGCATTGAGAGGTGCAAAGAGACCTGTTTGTCTGATAGGAAAGCTGAAATCAGGAGATGGGACTTTCTACCAAAAAAAGAAAAAAATCCCACCTACATTGAAATCTACCTGATTACCCTGTTCACCTCCTCTATTCTATAAATAAGATACGTATTTTTTTGTCGACATAGAAGAGAGTAGCTTAACTACAGTGATTTTAAACACTGAATACAAACCTCCCCTCAAATTAATAATAAAAATGTGCTAAAAATTAATAAATTATTCAGAAAGTAACACAACACAAAGCTCTACAAAATAATGTAAACTATAGCTGACATGGCTTTTGCAGAAAAAAAAACTTGTCTGCCATACACCTATATAACAGGTAAATACTGTGTTTATAGAGAGAGGAGTTTTGATTAATTTTATAATTCACAGACAAAGGAAACATGAGAAAACTGGCAACCCTGAGATCTGCTGTTTTCATCACATGGCCTGGAAAGTAGGAGGGAGTGAGAGGGTGTGTTTTGCTAATAACGTACCCGGAGGATGAGCATGGTACAGAGCAATAGTAGAGGAGCCTGTGGCTTGGGTATCAACCTGAACAACTGATGACATGCGAGAGGAGCTTGGTTAGTTTGGAAAGAGAAAAGTGCTTGGGTTTAAAATAACTTTCTAGCAACAGCATGAATGGAAATATGTTCTCAGGAACACTCTTTTTCAGGATGAAGGTTGTCACTGAAGAGTGAAGCAAACATTAATGATTCTCTGTTTACAAACCACATGTGAAAGCCCCAAACACTGCGTTAATGAAGGGAGAACAGGATCACTGTGAAACTGTGAATAGAAAATCAGCTGCCTGCATTGGCTAAGAAATCTGATGCTGGTACAGACACTGATGTTGTGCACTAACCTAGAAATAGGGCAGTATGCATAAAGAACCATCCTTCTTTAATTAAAACAAGAAACAACCATTTCACTTCCAAAAATCACCCTGCCTCGTTGTGCTTTCAGTTTTGAATGAGATTGAAGGAGATGATAGTCAAATAAACCTTCTCTGAAAGACTCAGCTTCAGTCACAGAGAGGGGAATAAACTCAAACTTGCCTTTTTTCTCCTTCTTCACCTTCTCTTGTTGCTTTTCTTTTTAAGGGTTTTTCTTGAGAGCTGAATTCCCTTACTATAATTAAAACTAAACCCCAGTCTGCTATGAATTCACCACTGCACCTTCACATTTTTGCCAACTGAAACTTCCAGTCTTTCAAAGTTTGGGCTCTATTCCAAGCCAAGGTCCGTAGCTAAGTTATCAAGTCACATTAGGATTTACTGAGAAAGATTTTGGCAGAGAATGCAGCCCGGTGTGTTTAGTGCTGGCTGCAGTATTTTGAGAGATCCTGATAGCTTTTAAACTTTCTCATACATAAATCCCCTAAATTCTAAAATTGGCTATCAAAATATAACTTGCATTTTTTCCACAGACCAAGTTACATGCAGGGATATGTGGGAGGATTTCAAATTATTATTTGCAAGATGCCAAGCAGACAAGCTAAAATGTTACCAAGGTGACATCCACACCACACCTGATGACCCCCACACTACCATTAGCCAATTATTCTCTGTTTACTTTGCTTCCTTTCAGAAATTGAAACAAAAAAGAGGCACCTGGATGTTTCTAGAGACAAGAAGAGCAAACCTTCAGCAGTGCTAGAATAAAGGGCTTGAAAGAGGGAGAGAGGCAATGATGGCCAGAACAGAAGAAAGCTAGTTTAGATAGAATTCTGGCCAGAAGCCAGGTAGTTGGAGACCTTGTGCTAGATTTGCATTTGTTTTCCTAATTCTGCACACTCATGAGTCAATTCACAAACACTCTTCCTGCAGCAAATACTACCTCCTGCAGCATGCTCTGTGAACAAATATGCTACATTTCCCTATTGCATACATTTCCTTATGGAAACTCATATGAGAATGATTCTTATGGTTATTTTTTGCAGAATGCTACCACCATTTTGACTTCCTTTAAGGCCAAAAATAGGATAATATGAACTAGATGGTCTGTAGTCCACAGAATCATTTCTGAAATAAATGGAAACTATAAAACCACTTCTTGGAGATCTACCTTGGGTCACTGCCATCAACTGTGGTACTGCCTACCTTCCCTCAGAAGTTAGGTGATTAAGAAAACCCTATAAACCAGAATGCAATGAAGTCCAGGTGGTTTGGTTTTTACATGAGGCTCTCTCTGAAGACCAGTTCTTGCTATCATCTTGTTCTGTTTTATCTCTCTCTCTCTTTCACATTCCCAACATATTTTCTTTCCTTCAGCTAGTCATGTATAAATCAAGGTTTGGAGACCTAGAAGTCCTTTCCTACATAACACAGCCATTTGATGTCAAGTCAATTTTCAGTGGCAGGACACCTGCAAGTTTCTGAGAGCCAGGTAAGGACTTTCAACTATCAGGTAGCCTGGAGTTGTGCAAATCAGAGATGTCCCTAAAACTGTCAATAAAATCCCGCCTGAGTTGCTGCTATTCTTGGAGAAAACTTTTTTCCCTTGAAATACAACAAAAAATAGTAGTTGTCTTGAATAAATGGGGAAGATTTGTAGGAAATAACCTGATAAAAAAGTGTAAATTTTCTTCCAAGCACAATAAGTCCACATGGATAAAAGGAGCTTTCCTGTTTCCTGACTTCTGCCCAGTGGCACACAGCTGTGAAGATGTTACCAAAGCACAAAAAGCTGTACCAGTTTTGACTGGGATTGAGCTACTTTGCTTCATAGTAGCTAGTTAAATGCTATGTTTTGGTTTTGTGGCCAAAACAGCGTGTGGGTAACACACCAATACTTTAGCTATTGCTGAGCAGTGCTCACACAGCATCAAGGGCTTTTCTGCTTCTCACACCACCCCACCAGCAAGAAGGCTGGGGATGGGTAAGAAGTCAGGAGGAGACACAGCCGGGACATCTGACCCCAACTGAGCAAAGGGATATCCCACACCATATGGCATCACACTCCGCATATAAAGCTGGGGGAACAGGGAGGGAGGGTGGGGGGTGTTTGGAGTGATGGTGTTTGTCTTCACAAGTCATTGTTAGGTGTGATGGAGCCTGGCTTTCCTGGGGATGGCTGAACACCTGTCTGCCCAGGGGAAGTGATGAATGAATTATTTGTTTTGCTTTACTTGCATGTGTGGCTTTTGTTTTCCTTATTAAACACTCTGTATCTCAACCCTTGAGTTTTTGCACTTTTACCCTTCTGGTTGTTCTCCCTCATCCCACTGGAGGGGAGTAAGAGAGCAACTGCATGGAGCCGAGTTGCCCACCAGGGTAAACCTGTAACAGCTCCTTCTGGCACCCAATGTGGGGCACAAGGGGTTAGAGAACAACTGATTTGATCAGAGTATGCTATAACAAATTTATATCTGTTTAGCTATTAATTGTCAGGCTCCTGTGCTTGCCATGGGGCTTGCTTGCCTGGATGTAGATTAGTAACTAGTGCTCGTAAGTGACTTCTTTTTTCCTTCTGCTGTTTCCTGCTCTCCTTATCATCCTATTCTGCTCTGCCTGGGAACACACTGATGACAGGAATGGGCTGGCAGATGGCCAGGGAACTGCTGCCATTCCTGTGCTGGACAGGCCGGAACTCAAGCTCACAGGACTGTGACTGTGGCTAAATTCATGATGGTACAAGCAAAATCATACACGGCCATGGAGAAGTCTATACTAGAGCAGGTACTCCGCTGCAGGGAGAGTGGCCTATGGATGTTGTCATTCTGGAGCAGCTACATCCCTAAAGGATGGTGGTCTGTAGACAAGTCCACACTGCCCCACATGGACCATGGGCCTGTGTGTAATCCCAGACTGGAGAAGGGACCAGAGGAGGAGCCCATTGCAATGTTAAACCCTATGGTCTGGTCCAAAGGGATGAGGGCTGAGCATTGTAATGGAAATACCTTTAAACTGTTGTAACCCAGGATCTGAGTTGCATATTATGGGAATTACTACAGCAGGAACCCTTTGTTGCTAAGCCAGGCCAGGAGCAAAGGGAGGAGTTTGCTGCAAACACTGTTGGTGCGTTCTATTGTTAAACCCTATAACCTGGCCTGAAGGGACCAGAGGTGGAGACTGCCACAGGAATACCTTTAAACTGTTGTAACCCAGGATGTGAATTGCATGCTATGGAAATTAGCACAGCAGGAGCTGTCTGAACCGACAGAGGACAAGCCTCACGAGATGTGACAGTGCAGCAGCGACCCAGCCTGAGCTACTGTGCCCAGTAACTCCACACATCACACCACCTCTCCTGTCCTGAATGATAACCATAACAGATTGAATACACATGGACTAAATGGGCTCAGTGGAAATTTTGTGGACTTCTAAAGGCATAATCCATAAACTAAGGGAATGATGTCCATGTATATATCCCAGGATGGGAAAGAGGAGGTGGTTAATGAGGGAGAATCTATTAGATAATGTGGGACCTGAGCACAATGTCAATAGTATGGAATAAAGGGTGGAGTTTACACTGGTTTTGTCTGGGATGGAGCTAATTTGCCTCATAAAAGCATGTATAGTGCTAAGTTTTGGATTTGTGACCAAAACACTGGTGATAACATACTGGTATTTTAGCTGCTGCTGAGCAGGGTTTGCACAGCATCAAGGCCTTTTCTGCTCCTCACCCCACCCCATCAGTGAGCAGTCTGGGTGTGCACAAGGAGTTGGGAGGGGATAAGGCCAGGACAGCTGACCCGAACTGACCAAGGGGATATCCCACTCCTATGACATCCTGCTCAGTGATAAAAACTGGGGAGAGGAGGAGGGGGACATTCAGCATTATGGCATCTGTGTTCCCAAGTCACCGTCACACGTGATGGAGCCCTGCTTTCAGGAGAAGGCTGAACATCTGCCTGCCCACAGGAAGTGGTGAATGAATTCCTTGTTTTGCTTTGCTTGCACACACAGCTTTTGTCTTCATCTCAACTCCTGAGTTTTATCACTCATGCCCTTCTGATTCTTTCCCTTATCCCACCAGGGGGGAGAGAGTGAGCAGCTGTGTGGGGCTTAAGCTGCCCACCAGAGTTAACCCACAACAAAAGCCTATAGTGATCAGAACATCAAGCAATAGTTTGGTAATTGGTGAAAGTGCAAACTTCCCATTAGAAAAAACCCCCACAGTTTTCAGAAGACACAGAAACTGAGATAATGGGGGCTTTGTCAGCCATTTCTAAAGGTGTTTATACTCCCTGTGGGTAAGAGACAAACATTGCTGTTGAGATTATTGTACTGGCCGTTGAGCATGGCACAGAACAAGCACACAGGAGATAATACCCTTCTGCCAAAGGCCAGGTTTCAATACTTTTGGTGAAGACAGAGCACAACATCATTCCACACATTTTACAAAAGTTGATCTGACCAATGAGCAGGAACAGTGCTAGTACACCTGACTAAGACCTCAGGCACCAGGACAGGAAACAAAAGCCCAATTCCACTGCTTGTTTTACAGAAGCAGGTATTGATAATACATGGCAGCACAGTCACCCTCAAGCTGCTTGAAGGGGGTTAAAGAGTAATCATCATATTAATCATTATATTTTAAAATATAAATTAATTAATTCCCACTACCCTTTTGAGGGTCAACACTAAGGCAAATCAGCTGATCACAGTTCCCTCTGGGCCTGACTGTACACTGCTATTTTAAAACCATTTCACTAATATTTGCAGCCTGGTCAATCCTGCTGGGAAAGAAGTCTCCAATGGCTCTGGGGGTGTGGGGAGGGAAGGGGCTAGATGTACAGCTACATACACAGAATTATAGGGGGTCTTGACTCCAAATATGGGAGAAGAAATATTTTCTTTAACTGTCTTATTTCAAAAGTATTCTCTAACACAATCCTGCAAACATCTTTACTTTTTGATATCCTAATTCTTCCTGATTTTTGGAGATAGTATCTTCAAAGAACCATTTATCTAAAAACATTTTGCTGACATAGTTTTCAAGTCTGTTTTACATTAATGATGCCAAAAAGCCTGATGCCGTAATTTCAAAAGCTTCCTTTAAATATTATTTGGGTTTTCTAATTTGAACAAGTGAGGAGGCTTTTGTATTCTCCAGCATCAGTCCATCTTCTGGGATTCCAGTCCCAAGCTGGCAGTGGCCACAAACTGTGTCCACAGCCACCACATTCAAGGCCACAACAGTATGATCTGGATTTACATTCTTGTTTTTAGCACTTGCTGCACTTTCCCTCTTTACCTGGAGATTTGCTAAAATATACCTTTTGATTCATTCACCTGCAGGGAGCTTTGAAAATACACTCTCTCTGGCAACTAACACTGTAACTACACCTATCTTCATTATAATAGATTCAGTGCATAAACCCCTTCCCTCCAAAAAACCAATAAATAGCCCATATTTGTAGGGTGGCCCAACTTACAAGTGAACTGGAAGTTAGGTACCTAATCTGCACAGGTATTTATGAAAGTCCCAAGCAGCTTCTACCCTTTCAGATGATTTTACAGCTTTAAATGACTTCCAGTATATTAGCATCCATAGAGCCTGTGTCAGTTTTGAAAATGGTATTTAGGTGCTTTTTAAAATCTGATCTGCTCAGAGAAATCATCAATTATGCAGAGATCAGACCAAAGCTCCTTCCTTGAAGTCCACTGAGGACTGAATTTCCCTGAAATTCTCCTCACATGCATACCTCAGTAGTGAGATCCAAGCACTCCTACAGTGATTTCCAAATCCAACCTCCACAAAGTGCTTTGTTTTGTTTAAGGCCACTGTTAGGGAAAGGTTTGAGTTCAGTGTCAACCCTAATACAAGTGTAGAAATTTAATTTCAGTCTAGTCCTGCCAACAATTCAAACCCATGCACTGGAATGTATGAGCCACATGCAAACCTGACTCTAGAGCATCCAGCAGAACCTCTCCTGTGCGTGCAATCATTCAGAAATGTGTGCCACAGGGGAAAGGAGAAACATTCAGGAATGCCACACAATAAAACATTTAAGTATATCCATAAACAAATGTGGAGGGGAAAAGAAAATTGTGTAACCATTGCAATCGAAGGAGAATATCACATAGAAACTATATCCTGTGTGAGGTTTTGTTATGGAGCCACCATGGAGGAAAAGTTGAGACCTCCAAGCCTTGCCAATGTAGCAAGCCAAATATGCCCACAGCCATGCATTGGGACTGTCTGTGGGCACTCAGTCATGGCTTTTTACATTTTTTACGATCTTTGCTTTGTGGAAATTCACAGTGGAATTTCCTACTGGACTACCTGTAACTTGTGTTTTGCTTCACTAAAAACTGAAGGCTCGAGTTATACATGTGTAAACAGCTTCTCTAAATGTTTCCATTGAAACAAATTCCCTGAATAATTTACTCCACTTAAATGGTCAGCAGAAAAAAGCTGTAACTTTCCTAGTCTGGTTACAAAACAATGGCCTAAACACCACATAGTCACTTAAAAATAACAGTTTTACCAAAGCTGAATTTTCCTTTAAACCATTTCCAGGCAAAGTCTGCAAAACAATTAACAGGGTAGATTGTATTCATAAATACGAAGCAAGCACTAAAATGCTTTATTCAGAGTTTGTAAAGGCTTGCTTGAAGAATTTGTGTTTAATTATTACTGGTAATTTGAAGCCTGAGCTTTGAAAGTATCCAAGCTAAACACCTGCTCTTCAGAGACACTGAGCTGCTGCTTATCAATTACAAATATCTTTTGAATAATAAACCATAAAGAATAAAAATGCAATTTTTTACTACTTAACTATACATTGGTCCCAATAACTTGATATTAAGGGTTTACAATAGGATATGGCTGAGATCATATACAAACCATTTAGAAGAATTTACGTTAAATAAATGTGTTCTAAAGACGTGTCCCCTGCAGCTACAGCAGTTCAAGGAAACCATTCAAATAAGCAAATAACATTGTTTACATTTACAAATGAAACATCATATGAGTATTTATTGATTTTTTTTTAAAAATTCAAAAAATACATTGTAACAGAACAGAATGTATACGTTCTTCAATGAAAGACAAAACTATGGTTATCATCTGGACCAGAATACAAATACATGCTAACAATTTAAAAATCATTTTGGGTCATTCAGGAAACATGAAACAAGCTAGCTGTTTGGAAGTGCAGTAGTCTTCTCCTTTAGTAAATATGCCTGAGAAAGTTAACCTGTAAAGAAATCAGCTTTTAAACTCTTAAACACAAAGAGCTTTCTAGGCTGAAATGGTGAAGAGACCTGTGACATGCACCTGACAGGCCACTGAGCCATTTCCCACAGAGATTCTGTTCACTGCTCCACCTCAGCTCAGCCACCCAGCAATGGCAGAGTTTCACATCAATACCAGGCTTATTTAAGCGAGGTGTTAAAAAGCATGCTAAGATGATGTAAAACCATCAGTTACATACACAGTGGATAGATATAATCAAGATTCTGTACCAGATTCCTTGCTTTGTATTAGGGCCAAGTAAAAAGTAGTAGTCTAGTTCATGGATGAAAAGGATTATATTTTTTGGCTCAAAGTAAGACCCTTTAAAAACAGTTTCTACAAAAGCATCTAGAATCAAAGCATGAAAAAAAACAGGACAAACACAACTAATCATTTTACAGTAACCACATACTGTAGGCAAGTAGGAACCAAAACAGCAACATAAATTGTGCATCAGTTCTATGAAAATAAAGCGTTACTAGGAGACACAAGCAATCTGACAAGATGTGAAAGTGAGCAGTGAAAACTTCATGGATTGAATTTCTTTTCATCAGAATTCATCTCTTTCTACTGCAGGCAGGTAACAAATGGAACTCAGGAAAACTGAATTCCTATTAGCAGCTTAACTCTACTACAGTGAGGCTGAGGCTGTTACTGTTTCTTTCATAAAGAGACATTCAAACAAATGAAGCAAAAATGACATTTCAAAAATGAAGACCAAAAGAAAGCTGAATGTATATTTTAGACAAAAAGAGTTAGGTCAATTCCACAACTGGTGATATCTGAGGTAAGCAAAAATAATTTAACTATGCTGCTTATACCAACAGAACATCTGACACTATTTCTTGAATTCTAGCAGCCTCTTTTAAGTCACTTCCAACAACTGCATTCTTTATAAATTACATGGGCTGTGACAAAAAAACTCATTATCAGGCATGTAAAAGAAACCTCCCATTTTTAGAATTTAGTTACATGATCAAATTCATATGCTAAAGCATATGAAACCAACTCTTCAAATGAAGCAAATTCACAATTCTAAAAAGGGAAAAAACTCCAGACAATACAAAAACTCGAAAGGAAATCTATGACAGAAAATATTTCTACATATACCTCTGATGGTTGAACCTCTGATGGTTCAACACTGTAAAATGAGCCACTATCCATATACACATATAATTTTGCATGTAATGGGATAGGGAAGAGGCTTCCTTTTCCTAACTTCCACACCACGGAAATGACTAGATGTACTACAGAGGCTGACACTGTCCTACGAAATGTAGGGTATTTGACATTGCTGGATACAGGTTATCAGTGTTCAAGGACTCATGTGCTGACCCAGCGTGGTTCATCTTACATTCTCTAGTTTTGACTGTGATGGCAAAAACATTCTGCATTGCTCTGACACCAGCCTGGCTTCTAGGCTGCACCTTCTGAACAAAACACCATTCCCAGGTGTCCTGGTTCCAGCCAGGAAAGGGTTAACTTTTGCACTAGCCAGGAGGAGGCATGGCTAGGACCAGGAGGTTATTCTACAACACCTCACATCACTGCCAGGGGCAGAGGGAAGGGAGTCTCTTGTGGGGAGAAAAGGGTCCCTCCTGGTCAAGTAGTGTGGTGGAGAGAGTGGTTGGATATTGTCTATTGGTGGGGGGGTTTCTGTGTGAATCATTTGTTTCTTGTACTCTCTGTCATTAGTATTGTTCATTTTCTTATCTCACTGCTGTTTCCAATAAGTCGTTCTTATCTCAACTTGTGATCTTTGCCTTTTGTGCCTCCCATTTTCCTCTCCATCCCATTTCAGGGTGAGAGGAGGGGGAGGGAGGAGCAAGTGAGTGGCATGTGGTTTGGAGAGTCTCAGTGGGAGCACTAAATTGGGGAGTATCATTCCTAAATCACGACAGCCTTATGTGGTACCCAGTGTGTGGCACGAAGGGTTGAGATAACAACAGACGTGTCCAGAGCAGCTTGGAAATAAATTCAATCTAAGCATTTGTTGCATTAACTCCAGAGCTGCTGGTCACAGTGGTGCTTGGTCTGTTCATGTGGTTGTGGTACCTAACCCGGTGTTCTCATATACCCCTATATTCCCATATGTGGTCCTTGTGATGTTCTTTTTCAGAGCAGGGAGAGGGATCGGGATTGCTTTGTTGCTGTACTGTGGGATATCAGTTTATGACTGATCAAGGGCAATGAGAGTGATTTTGGATGTGTATTCAGTGCTGCTTACCTACTTTTACTTTGGGCACTATCTTTGGAAGTCTATTAATAATCATACTCTGTGGGGGGAACAGGGGAGGATGATTTTCCCCAGCCTCTCACCTCCTTCTCTTCCTTCAGCTGTTAAAACAGCTTTTGAGAATTTTGAATTTTCCCTTAGATGTTAAGGAAAGCATGTTCTTGTTGCTAAGTCTCACTGGTCTCCTCAGTCTACACCATGTTTAGAGTCAAGAAAGAGATTTCTAGGAAGTTCATTCAGAGATCTGCCCCAAGGGTGGATAGTCACGAGTGGCATGAAATGTGGTGAAAAACAGACCAGGTTTTTTTGAAATTCTCTGCTCCAATGATTTGAAATTTCATCCCTGAACAACCAAAGGACCCTGTTAACAGAATGTTAACCCTGTGACAGAATATTTGCAAGGAGCATGCTGTGGCAACTCGAGAGAGGGGCAACTTATTGCAGTGAGTTGGGCCCTGGCTACTCTTTACTGGACACAGGTCAATACTAGACCATACCCTCAGGGGAAAGAGGAGGAAAACAGACCTACAACCACTGTGGCCTGATTTGCTGTTGAACCAGAGGAACAACCTGTGCCAGTAGTAGTTGCCCCTACACAGAAAAAGAAATCCAAGACCAAATCAGCTCACTTAGTGAGGGATAAAGAGGCAGTAGAGCCCTCACAACAGGAGGAAGAGGCAGGGCCAGAGATAATCACCCAATCCCTATTCCCAGGTGTACTGGGTTTGCATGGCCTGGTTTTTGGTAGGGTGGCTTCTGTGAGAAGCTGCCAGAAGCTTCCTCCATGTCCAGCAGAGCCAATCCCTGGCAGCTCCAAAAAGACGTGGCCAAGGCTGGACCAATTAGAAATGGTGGCAATGTCTCTGAAATAACATATTGAAGAAGAAAGATAAACAAAAAGTTGAGTAGTTGAAATTGCGGCTGGTGAAGGGTGGAGTAAGAACATGTGAGAGGAACAACGCTGCAGGCACCAAGGTCAGTGCAGAAGGAGGGGAAGGAGGTGCTCCAGGCACCAGAACTGAGATTCCTCTGCAGCCCATGGTACAGCTGCAGACCATGGTGAAGCAGCTGTGCCCCTGCAGCCCACAGAGATCCATGGGGATGCAGAGTTCCATCTGCAGCCTGTGGAGGAGCCCCACAGCAGAGCAGGTGGGTGCCTGAGAGGAGGCTGTGACCCTGTGGGAGACCCATGGAAAGGTGGGCCCTGCTCCTATACTGGAGCAGCCTGTCCTTAAAGGACTGCACTCCGTGGAAGAGTGACCCATGCTGCATCAGTTTTGAGAGTGCTGTTGCCCATGGGATGGACTCATGCTGGAGAAGTTCATGGAGAACTGTCTCCTGTGGGAGGAACCCCAAGGTGCAGCAGGGAAACAACTCCTCTCCCTGTAGCAGGAGAAACCACAGGTGATGAACAGACCGTAACTCCCATTCCATGTCTCCCTGTGTTGTTGATGGGAAGGAGGGGGAAGGTGTTTTTAAGGACCTTATTTTATTTCTCATTATCCTGCTCTGATATTGCTAGTAATAAATTCAATGCATATCTTTAAGTTGATATGCATTGGGGATTACCTGTTTTGACTGTGATGGTATTTGATGAGCGATATCTCCTGGTCCTTACCTCAACCCATGAACCCTTCATTACATTTTCTCTCCCCCATCCAGCTGTAGAGGAGAGTGAGAGAGCAGCTTTGGTGGGTGCCTGGCACCACTACACCAGATGAGCTGCGAGATATACAAAAATATGTCAGCCAGGAGTGCCCCATGTGACCTGGCTGCTCCTATGCTGGGATATTGTGTCCCACAACATGAAACTATATGGTAGTGAAGCCAAGCAACTGGGATCCTTGTCTCAGGATGCAGGTATTGACAAGGGGATTAGGAAGAGGACAGAAACTCTCAGCCTCTGGAAGCGACTCCTGTCAAGCAGAGGGAAGGGTATTCTCTCAAGGATGATCTAACAGTGTATCCAAGCATGTGGAATGCCATGGAGAAAAGTACCCAGTACCTGAGGGCATTAGCTGTGCTGGAGGTAATCTGTAGGGATTCAAATAGAGTAGTCCTCTGTAGATCCAGATGAGGTCTAGTGTACACAGTCCATGTGGTGGAAGTTTGTGCAGAGCATGCCATCATCACATGCTAGCCCTTTGACAGAGATGTCAATGAAAGAAGGAGAACAAACAGCGCTTCAGGTGACTACCTAACTCTGGAATATAAAGCTCATATTTTTTCCTCCCTATCATCCTGCACCTTGGCTGTGGAAAGACTGTCCTACACTGCAGACACATTTGAAAGACTCAAGCAAACTAGAGAAGAAATGTCCCATGGCCCGCCAGTATGGACCAGAGTCCTTGCTATTGGGAGCAAGCACCCCCCTGCTCGAGAGAGAGGGTACACACCACAAGGTAACCTGTGGTTTTACCTGCATGACCACGGAGAGAACATGAGGGAGTGGAATGGAAAACCCACCTGTGCCCTAGCAGCATGGGTACATGAGCTGAGAGGAAGAACAACCACCTCAGGAAATCCTTCAAGGATAAATGCCACTCCAGTTTCCAGTGGATAAGTCCTCACACAGAATGAGGGGGCTGATGTTACTTCCAATTCTCTTGAAAGACCATCAGTTCATATTTACAAGTGAGCAACAAATACCATGACCAGAACTGGAGGGGTCCTGCCTCCAGCAAGATGGAGGAAAGGGACAATCAGATCTCTTGGACTGTGTGGATCTGATGGCTTGGCACATGAGACCCACTGGAGTTTAAGGCTTTAGTTGACACGAGCGCACAATGTACCCTGATGTCATCAAGATACATATGGGCAGAATCCATGTCTGTTTCTGGGGTGGCAGGGGGATCCCAACAGCTGACTGTACTGGAAGATGTACTGAACCTGACTGGGTATTGTGAGAGACTGGAGATCGCTTGCTTAAAACATTTTGGGTGTGTGTATGGGGAAAGGGGCACGTTGGACCTTGCCCAGGTGAGGCAATGTCCTGCTCCACACACCCCAGCCCCTAGAGCCTGTATCCCAGCCCCAAAGTGGCTGCCAATCACTGCCACAGTGGAAGCAATGCTCCTCATCCTGTCTCTAACGTCCCTAACCTAGCTCCTGAGCAGCTGCCAGACCAGTCTCACCTGGAGGACGGGCCCAGGAAAGCCTAAGGGTACTTAAGCCAGGACACAAGGCAAGTATGTCTTCACCCTCCCTTGGATTTTATATCAGCTGGAAGACTGCTGGAACCCAGCAGTGGTAGCTATATTAGTTCTTTTCTGTATATTTTCTCTCTTTCTCTTTTTCTCTTTCTTCTTCTAATGCTTTCTTCTTGAAGTTTGAGTAACTTACACTTGGATTGCTTGGAGTTTGCTAAATTGAATGGGCTTAGAGTTTGCTAAGTTAAGGCTTTGCTGAATGTTTTACGTTGATTGAATGTTACTTTAAATTTTGGCAAAAGTTCTCTGATTTTCTGAAGTTTGTCAGTAAGTTTTTTGTTGTTTTGATCTCTTGGGAGTATCTTGTTGGTATTTCTCCCTTGCATCTAATTCAGGGTACATAAAAAACCTGTAAGCTCTTTTAAAAGAAGACTCATCGAGTGAGTTCTGGGGTTTTAAAGGAATGAATGGCAAAACCCACAGTCACACTGTGACTGGCCCAGAGGCCTTGTGCATCCTTGCCACAGACTCCCTCAGGAGTGGGTATTTCAAGGACCCAAGAGGACATGCAGTACAGCTGGAACCAACTGGCCAGGAGTGGAAGCACAGTCCCACCATTTGCCATGGACTGATCCAGACTGCACTGGAAAAGAGTGAGGCTTCAGAACACTTGCAGTACATTGATGACATCATTGTGTGGGGCAACACAGCAAAGTAAGTTTTTGAGAAAGGGGAGAAGATAATCTAAATCCTTCTGAAAGCTGGTTTTGCCATAAAGCAAAGTAAGATCAAGGGACCTGCCAGGAAATCCAGGCTTTAGGAGTAAAATGGTAAGATGGATGTCATCAGATTCCAATGGACGTGGCTGACAAAATAGCATCTAATGTCCCTACCAACCAGCAAGAAGGAAACACAGGCTTTCCTAGGAGCTGTGGGCTTTTGGAGAATGCACATTCCAGAACTCAGTCAGATTGTAAACCGTCTCTATCTTGTGATGCAGAAGATGAATTATTTTAAGTGGATTCCTGAACAACAAGCTTCTGAACAAATTAAAGAGGAGACAGCTCATGCAGTAGCCCTTGGGTCAGTCAGGACAGGACAAGATGTGAAAACTGTGCTCTACATTGAAGTTGGGGAGAATGGTCCTTCCTGGAGTCTCTGCCAAAAAGTACCAGGGGATACTTGAAGATGAATCCTGGGGTTCTGGAGTTGGGGATAAAAAGGATCTAAGGCCTGCTACATGACAACTGGAAAAAGGATATTGGCATCTTATGAAAGGGTACAAGCTGCTTCAGAAGTGATTGGCACTGAAGCACAGCTTCTTCTGGCACCCTGACTGCCAATGCTGGCCTGTATGTTCCAAGAGAAATTCTCTTTCATACATCATGCCACTAAGGCTACATAGAGTGAGCGGACTGCACTGATCATACAGCGAGCTTGAATAGTAAACCCCAAAAGCTCAGGGATCTTGGAAGTTACCATGAACTAGTCCAAAGGTGAAAATTTTGTATTATCATCAGAAGAGGAGGAAGAAAAGGTGACGTGCTGAGGAGGTCCCACCATATAATCAGCTATCAGAAATGAAAAGCGGTACACTCTTCACTGACAGATCCCTGCCGTATTGTAGGGATACATCAAAAATGGAAAACTGCCCTATGGAGTCCTACATGGCTAGTCACATAAGCTGAGGGAAAAGGTGGATCAAGTCAGGTTGCAGATGTTAAAGCCATCTAGCTGACTTTTGATATCACTGAACAAGAGAAATGCACAGCACCCTGCCACTGCACTGACTCATGGATGATGGCAAATGCTCTATGGGGGTGGCTGGATCAATGAGGAAAGGCCAACTGGCAGCACAGAGATAAACCCATCTGGGCTGCTGAATTGTGGCAAGACATCGCTGCTTGGGTAGAGAAGTTGACTGTAAAAGTATGTCATGTAGATGCACACATACCCAAGAGTCAGGCCACTGAAGAACACCACAGTGGACAGGCAGATTGGGCTGCCAAGATTCAAGTGTCTCAGGTGGATCTGTACTGGCAACATATGGGTAAATTATTTCTGGTTCAGTGGGTTTCATTCCCCGTGATGCCTCAGGTCATCGGGGAAGAGATGCAACACATAGACGGGCTCATGATCGAGGGGTGGACTTAAGCATTGGCACTATCTTCCAGGTTATTCCATAACTGTGAAACATGTGCTGCAATCAAGCAGGCCAAGAGGGTAAAGCCCCTGTGGTATGGCGATTAATGGTCAAAATATGGGGAGGCCTGGCAGATTGATTAGACCACACTCCCACAAACCTGCCAAGGCAAGCACTCTGTGCTTACAGTGGTAGAGGCAACCACTGTAAGTCCCTCTGGTGCATATGAGGAATGTGTTTGGGAAGACAGCTTGGATTAGTCCTGCCTCAAGAAAAGGCAGACCCATCCATGGAATTGTTTTTGCTCAAGGACCTGGGTGCATTTGATGGGTAATGCAGAAGGGCAGGGAAATGCCATGTGTGCCTCCAGGGGTTTAAATTTTTGGGTGAGAAGAGTCTGTAGTGTTGAATTGTATAATATCAGTTGCTGAATGAGGCGGCCACTGTATGCTGTAAGTACAATGGATGATGAGTATGGACTACTCCAGATGTATCAGTAGTGAGCTCCTGATGCAGCCTGCAACCAACTGACAGCACACCTGCCCTCCTGCCCTGGAAGACATCTAGGACAGATACAACCCACAGTAATGGACTTAATGAACTCAACAGATATCTTGGAGGAACAGTCATTGACTATGGAAATGATACCTGTGCTTGTATATACATATATATAGTTGGACGGTGTAGAATCTGGGCATGCTATAGATGGTATAGAATAAGAGGTGGCTAGTGTCCTGGTTCTGGCCAGGATAGGGTTAATTTTTGCAATAGCCAGGAGGGGCCATGGCTAGGACCTGGACATTATTCTACACTGCCAGATGTCATTGCTGGGTTTGGGGGATGGAGTGTCTTCCAGTCGAGTAAGCGTGGCAGAGGGAGTGGTCAGGTATTGGCTGCTCTCAGGGGGCTTCCATGGGAATTGTTCATTTCTTCTACCCTCTGTCATAGCACTGTTGCTGTTACTGTTTGTTTTCTTATCGCATTGCTCTTTCCAGTAAATTGTTCTTATCGCAACCCATGATATTTACCTTTTATGCCTCCAATTCTCCTCTCCGGCCTGCCACAAGGGGAGAGGGGAGAGGGAAGAGGAGGGAGAGTGAGTGAGTGGCACATGGTTTGGAGAGTGTCAGTGGGAGCACTAAATGGAGTACCATTCTAAATGACAACATTGGGTTACATTTAAGAGGTGCAGGGTGGGAAGCAAAAAAATTACTTTAATGACCTGGCCTAGGAGGCAAATGCAGAGGTAAGATGGTGCATCGGTACCTTCTGGATCAGAGTTCAAGGGAGAAACCAAGAGGTGAAGACTCTCAAAGAAGTGCAAGTAAAAAGCATAATTTAAGCCTATAATTATTTAAGGAGAAGAGACAAAGCAGAGAAAGATGGGCTGCAGTAAGATGAATGTAAGGAAGGAACAAAACAGAGAAGGAGGGATGCATATATTGGTGGAAAGTTGTATCTCCTGGACCCAGAAACTGCCTCAGACACCAGCTAATTTTACAAGATAAGTTACATGCACGCCCACGTTCAAGAGGGCAAGAGTGAAACCTTGATGGCAACACTACGATTCTGGCTGAAGAGCTTCATTTTCCCCCTCCCATACCTGAAAGCCTTGAATCCTTGCCAAATATTCCAGCTGTTTTGAAGGCTGCACTGTAGAACAGGGGGAAGCAGGAGATATTCCTTTTAGACCTATGGCTTCGGCAGTTGGGGACGTTCCATTCATGAGAAGTTCCCTGGCAATCGTAGCCGTGCTATTTGTTGTAGGAGATATGCTGAAGAAAGAGCTAGAAGTCTGGCTCATTTCTTTGGATGACAAATAGCTTACAGTGGTACCAGGGGCTGATTTGTTGCGGCTTGCTTCCATCTCTTGGTATACATCGGGAGAGAGATGGAGTATTCCCTTTGGTGCTGAAAATAAAACCAAAGATCGTTCTCATTACTCTAGAATGGGTTTGACATGTAGACAATTTTCATTAACATATTTTACAATGAAAAACAAAGTAAGAATTTAGAAGCGGTATCTTTTTTTTTTTTTTACAGTAACTGTAAAGGAAGTAATGTAATTCATTTAGAAACAAAGCAGATCTGAAGTGCCCCTCTTCTTCCTCTTCTCCAACTCTTTTTAAAATAGTACAAACCTTAACTTTAAAGCTGTGGCTAGCATAGAATACACAACACGAACAAATAATGCTTGGAGGCCTACCAACCATGAAGAAGAGACGTTACTTCAAAATAGCAGCACAATCCTTATTTCCCTACATTCTTCTACCTCCTATCTGATACAATAATTTAGGCTGTTTTTTCACAAATAATTGAAACTAGTCTGTATCAGCACTGTTGCCACCAGAAGTAGTTTAGTTGTTTCTCCCACCAACAGCTGGTGTTTGTACTCTCCAGCTGCTCTACTGCCAGCAGCAGCACCTGTAGGACCATGTAGGGATGCTCATGAGAATGAGCTGTTGGAGCCAAAGGAAGGGCCGTGTGCTTCCTTGCAGTAGCAGCATTGCCTCAAGTGCTGGCTTAAAGTGTTTCCTGAATTACAAGGGCAGCCTGTGGTTAAAAAACCTTAAATTGCCGCAGCCACAGTGTTACTGTGCTAATGACTCAGATGTGACTGACTGCTCTGCAGTGAAGAGGAATTTATTTATTTATTTAGCTGCATACCCTATAATTTTCATCCTATAGCTTTCAAATAGCTACTTGCCTTCAAGAATGTTTATACTGAAAAAGGAAAGCATGTATGTGTCGTATTTGATATCAATAGGAGTTAAGGTAAACATTAAAAAGAGCTAAATTTATTTATGTGAATTACTTTTAAATATTTCCAGTGACATATAAATTAGGGATAATGTGTCTAAATTTAAAAAATTTTAATACATTTTTAGTAAATATCTCAACCCTAAATCTGCTTGGAAACAGAAGTGCATACTTGATCAGTTTTACTGATAATCCTGTGCATGGAAATGTGCAGAATTAAGTCTGAGGTTTGCTAGTTTTCTTACACAAGGAAGCATTTTTTTGGAAACACAAGTAACCAGCTGGCTGATACAAGAGGAAAACCTTTTTCTTATTATTAATACATCAGAAAATGAGCTTGAAATGTGTAATTTCGTATTAAGAACATACTTTAATCTTCTAGCATACAATATGAGTGAACCTGAGCCATATGGCATTTCATTCTAGGGATAATAAACCTGTTTGTTAACTGATTTAGTAACCCCAAGAGAAATCAAAGGGTTCAATGCTTAATTCATTTGCTGTACATATTAAATTAATCTCAGAATGTAGAATAAATTCAAAGAAGAGGAGGAAATTAATTTCCAGTACCTAGGAAAGATTCCTCTAATCCTAGAAGTGCAAGTAGTACTTTTAAATAAAATGTCTACCACAAGGAGAAGACTCAAAAAATATTACCTGTAATTAATATTGTCATTTTCAACTACATGGTGAAAATGGAACTTCCTCACTGCCGACTCAGCAAACTGCTTACAGGTGAATCTTTTAATTGATTTACTCGTACATTTGGCTTTTAAATTCATATTGCTTTCAGAAATCTGGAACATTTGCTTATACCATTCACAAAGACACATTTGTTATTCACCTGATTGCTCTCCCCACCTACCTCCATAGGGCTGGGGAGTCTGGTTGGATTGAGAACATTCAGGCTGCTTTTACCTAGCTTAGAACTGGCTCCAAAGGCAGTGGACTGAACTCCAGAGCTGAACTCCAGAGCTAAGCACAAATTCAAGACAATGCTGCTGGGAAAGATGGGGGATAGGATCCCTACAATTTCTTTTTCTCCATAAGAGAGAATTTCAAATATAATCTAATAGATAAACAACTGTGTAAATACACAGCATTATTTTATGGCACATAACCACTATATGAGAAGAGAGTCTTCATATGCTTTTCCTGAGGCTGTGACCTCCAAGGCCTGCCTCTGCTTTTATTTTTAAAGTCTTATACAAGACATAAGATTAATGAAAATTGAAAAAAAAAGAAGATCATACAGATTTTGATAGCTGACATTAGGTTACAAAACCAAACAGCAACAAAAATACTGAGTGGCAGGTGTTCACCACCTCCTAAGAACTGCCCACTGTAAATCTGATTTCCCACAAATATTTCAGAAACAGAAATGAAAACTGAACAAAAGATAAAACAGTCTATTTGTTTAGAAATAACATGATATTAGCCCTCCCAATCAATTTTAGAAAAACGTAGTACAATGTTAACTTAAAAAAAAGTTTAAAGAAGTTTAAAATTAAGTCCAGTGCTGCAGATGTCTGTTCCATTGATGTAATATTACTTAAAACAAACATTTTACATGCTTTCTCAGCCATTTCACTGTTTTTACATGATCCACCCAAATATCTAACTGCTGTCTGGAACAATGGTTTGGAATACTTCCAGATTACTAAGCTTTCTAAATGTTAAAATAACTAATATGCAGCATATGATGAATAGAAAGATATTGAGCAGAGTATAGCAAATGCTCTTAAAGTACTGACTTTAATGGTGATGTTAAATTAATAATAGTACTTTTACACTTTGCAACACCTTACTGCTAAAGACTTCAAAGTGCTTTATAAGCAATAATTAATTTAAATCATACATTGGCTATGAGAGGCAGATATTATATTACCATCATTGATTATCTCTGGAAACAAAGTAATGTAATATTCTAGACATTACATTAATATAGTTGCAAGATATTAACTTTTTATATTCAGGGCCTATGTTTCATGAAGCTTCTTACAAACTTGTTTTAAAAAGCCAATAAAAACTTGGTCATTTTGAAAACTTCTATAAAACATTTATTAATTGTAATTCATTATCTATTTTTAATATATTACTGAGGATATTTTATACATCATTCCTCACTGTTGCCTACTTACTTCAACTCTGCTGTATTATAGGAAAGTGTATAAATATATTTAGTTACAGTAGTAAAGTTATCAAATGACAAGGGATACAACAACAGAGGATTAAATACAAGAACAAAAGAACCCTTCAGAAATTATCTTAATTAGTCTTCTAACAATCAGTTGATTAAAAAGCACGGGAGAGACAAATACTATCCTCTAACACCTTTATGCATTGCAGGAGAACATGTCCAGGTAAACATTTTCATTATTATTATTTTTCAGCTAAGAAAAAAGCCTTGGACTTTTGTGTCCACTAAATATTTATCCCATACTAACTTCTCCATACTCCACAGGAAGAATCGTAATGATTAGGAGTCACAGGATCTATAATAGACCAACAACACTGCACCTTCTGCTGGACATTAACTTAGAGGTACATTTATGAAACATGTTAAAATAATTTCCATTTATATTATTTAAACCTGTGGGTGAATGTGCTACAAAAATATGCAGGCTAGCTATGCAGTGTAATCACTAACATTTAAAAAACATGTCTTATTCATCATTGGCAGTAATTGTTAGCAGTCTCTCACAATCCTCTGAAGTCTGTGCAAACACACCAAAGACCTCTCTTACCTAAGAATAAATTTCTTCATCTTCCACTGTCTACTTTTGCTGTCATGTACTAGATAACTGCAAAACAGCTTAGACTCCAAGGTAAATGTATGAATAAGATACAAAATGGCCCAACTATCCCTCACAAGACTTCCCCTGGAAATGTAATCTCTGTGCTTTGATTGCACCTTTTTTCACAGCAGCCATAATAGAGGCAGTGTCCAAAAGTTCTGTTTGAGTGATGTTATTTTTATCCCTAACCCTTTCTCCACAGTGTCCCCTTGGCTGGGAAGACAGGGGGCATTTCTACTAAAGGGTCCTCCACTGTCTGGTGGTTGTGGTAAATAAAACTAACCATTAGAAGAACTGTCTGCCTGGGGAATGGGGTGAAGAAGAACAACTGACAATGTTACTGAACAAGCCTCAGTGTAATAAGACTCTGCAAAAATGCAATTTGCTGATACAGGAACAGTGGCAAGTTACCCCACAGCAGTGAGTTACTAAATTAAGAAAAGTTCAGAGAGATGACAGCATTGCCTGCACCCTCAAGGGTATTAGAGTCGACACAGGTACCACTGGCGTCCTATTTCCAATTTCCTGTTTCTGTCAGGAAGATCAGAAAACATGAAAAGTTGAGATTTCAATTTCATCATTCAACTCCACAAGATGGCCTACAGAATAAGGCTTGTATTGTCAATCTGCACGCACACATATATATATGTCAGTGCTAATTCTCTCTTCCATACTTGATCAGTACTGTAGGGATTCTCTTCTTCTGCCTGCACTTAATGACTTCTCTGGTTCAGGGTCACTCACTGACTTTTCATGTTCATATTTGGTCTAAACCACAACTTCATTCTTTCTTGGAGAATAGAGTTTTCTCCCTAAGTTCTTGCTTATCCTACAGAAAAGCCATGCTCGTTCATGTGTCAGAAGCAGTGCCAGCTGCAATATGACTTCCCCTGACAGTGCTGAAGGGCACATGCTCTTCCCTGCACTACAACCAGTGAAAAGGGACATGGCATGAAGGAGTGTTTTCATGTCTTGTGCAATGATGCAGAGTAAACCATGGTATAATTCTGTATATGACATGCTCATAAATTAAGTTTGGCACCCTGGTATTTGAAATAACCCATCACTAGATGAAGAAAAGACTGTTCATAAAGAAATTACCAGTAGTTTTGGAACTGAATAAAATACTTGGTAGATAATCATCAAAAAGCTTTCTTTCAAATTATGCTATCTGTATTCACTTTGAATAAAGCCTTCTTATAATGTGGTACATTAAGTACAGGGAAAAATCTCATAGTAGGGAGTAAGAAGGAAAAGTTAGAACTGAATCTCATCCTGACCGCACAGTTTTGTACAATAAAATGGACAAGAACCTAAGAGGCACGGGGGATACTCACATGCAACAACTACTCACTAGAACTGGCAGGTTCTCAACATGCCCTAAAATATGGCCCGTTACAAATCTACTGACATCAAGAGAAAGAGAATTTACAAAACCAAATAACTACTTCAACAACAAGACTGGAAAACGTAAATATTATAATAAAAAGAAATTATAGTTTTCTACCCCACTCACTGTTAAAGGCTATTTATATACTAGAATATTTTCAAATTTTATTACCTCAGTAGGAACTCAGAAAAGGTCAGTCAAACAATTGAACAGGCAAATAGTATGGCCATTACGTTCTCAGCAATTGTCTACACACAATCTTGGCTTGAAATACCAAGCTGCAATCATTACCTACTTAACACAGCTATCCATGGTATTTCTAAGTCACCAGCTACTGCAATATTCAGACATGAAAAAATGTTTTGTCATTACACAATGTCTTTCAATCAAAAGATCTCGTCTACATGACCTTAAACAAACTGATGTTATATAAAGCCACTCATTAAGATACTAGTTTGTTTAACCTTAAAATAACTGCGATACTGAAGTAAGTACTACTTAGTTCTTCATGAAATCAGGTCTTGATATCGCTAATTTCGCTGGACTATTTTCTGTATAGCCAAAACAGAAATTGCAGTATTGCAGGACTTAAATTGTATGCAATTCTGTAACATTTGGCATTTAACTCATGTGAGGAAAGTCCTTTGAATTCTCCCTCATCTTAACTCCTGCTTGAAAACTTAAGATTTCGGTAAAAATAAGACATAGTGTTTGCAGTGGGGAACTTCTACACAATATTCTATGAAATAATCCAACCGACAGATGAAACATCTACACCATAAGTTTTACATGATAATTTCTGCATCATAATTTTCCCAGCAATATGTCCATGTATCACATAACTAAGATTAAGATTAAGCAGGTTCAGAAAAGAACCTATCAAAATACAGAAGGAAGGTCAGCATTCTTATCAGTAAAGAGGATCAGCAAATTTGGAGCAGGAGCAAATCAAGCTAGTGAGCTGGCAGACCAAGGTGCTTGTAAAAGCTGCAAGAAAGTGATGTTTGTGGGGGTAAAGCAATTTAGGAGAGTGCCTAAGTGCAACTGGAGGCAACCTGTGCAGGCAAGACTATTCATTAACAGATTAGGAGTGAAATGAGAATGGTGATGATGAAAACAAAGGCCTGACCCACACAGAGAACAGATGAAAGAATGAGGAAATCTACTAGACAAGGACAGAGAGGTTGTTGAAGATAAGAAGGGCAAGGGGGCCATCAACAAGCACAGCATATGTATTAGTGAAGAGGAAATCAGAGGAGGAAAAAGCAGTATTTGATGTTGAAAGGGCATGGAGGCAAGAGTGGAGAATTAAGTTTTAGTTCTGACAGCAACAAAGTCTCAGTTCAGGAGAATCAATTTTTCAAAGATGTTATTATGCTGGACTAAGGGTGAGGTACGTGGTGGGTTCCAGGTTGGAGGGAAGGGAGTAGGAAAAGGATAAAAGACTCCAGAAAAGTGAAAGTACTTAGAGTAACACTGTACTGAGGTGAATTATGTAATACTGCTCCATTTTCTCACCTGAAGACAGAAAACCAAATGCAGATACTTTGCATAATTACATTATTAAATTCGAATTTGACAGTTAACATCAAAAAAGAGCTCTGCATTTCTACTTCCCGTGCAGATTTTTTCAAAGGAATAGACTAGCAACCTTGAATAAATGTAATTCATATGAGCATTTTAGGAGACTGGTAAAAACAAAAGGATACATTATCTGCAATTATCTCTATCCAGAGAGCTGGCTGTCTCTTGTTGTGATGGCTCCTTCCTCTTTATACATTTTATACATCAAAAGCTTAATGGCTAAGCAGTCTCCCAGACAGGTGACTCGAGTTCCTTCTCAGCTGGAGGGCACCCAAACCACAGACCTCACAGCCCAAGTCTGTATTTCTTACATATGCACAATCTATACTATTCAAGAACCAGGCAGCAGGTTTCTTGCAACTCTTTCTTTTCACCTGTACCTGAAATAGGCAGAATATCTGTAAACCAGCCAGAGAACACCTGAATACACATCTGCATCTTCATTCACAAGTTTCAATCAACAGACAAACTACAGTCATGATTACTTTGATCACTCCTTCCCTGTGAATTCCCTATATTTTAATAGCATTTGGTTTTTTTCTTTTTTGGCTGCAAATCATGTTAGATACGCATCTCCAAAAGACAGCTGCCATTATCCAGAGCACTCTGCACTCCATGAATACTCTCCTTCTGCTGAAGAAGGAAACTAAGTCTCCAATGCTCTGGCCACATGCTTGAAACTCTAGGCTGTTTATAAATACACATTGTACTCTAAACTCAGCAAAGAAATCGTCACCTCTGAAGACACAAAACTTGCAGAACTTTAAGCACTTACATGAGCATCTCAAAAGGGGAAATATGGGAGAAGGAGAAGGATCACTTGCAGTTGTCATCTTACACTCCAGAGTTGAGCCCAAATCCCACCCACACACAAAAATGCTAATTTGGCTCTTGTGTCACTGGCTCTCAAAACAGCAAGGAAAAGACAACACTCCCTTCCCTGTTTTTTTAATGTTTTTTAATATTAGGTGCTTTAGAAGTTTTTTCAACTATTTAAAAAATATATACAAGCTGCATTTAATTAGTATTATGATAGATAAAATTATTTTCATTGCTAGATGAAACTGAAAAATAACACATCAGTTATTAATAATGCCAAATACAGCATGGATTTCCTAGCTTTGGTAAATCAGGAAAGAAACAAAATTGAACAAATCTCCTCTGCTTCTAAATTAAATTTTCCTATGTCTTCAGTTAGAAAGAAAATTTAATTAGAAAATTAGCAAATCGACTCAGCAGTTACAGAGGCAAGGTATTATTTAAACATAACCCACTGTGATAAGAGGCTCTAGACAAGGCTGAGACATTTAAAGTGAGGCCAAATGGCTCAGCTGAAGGAACTGCTTTGTTGATGGTATAATGCTCACCTGACAGTTTGTTAGCTAAAAAAATCCTCACAAAACAGAACAAAAATATCAAAACAAACAGATGGAAAACTACTGTTCTGTGGCCTTTCACCAAATAAGTGGTGCTGTCAATCCTTCTTACTGTGGTTTCTAGTCAGAATGGCAAATAGTTCAGCAAACACTTAGTGATGTATCAATGTAACTCCTAGCAAGAGTGCATTTTAATTGACAAAGTTGAGTAAATTTGGAAGCAATTCAGCAGCCGAGTCCAATGCAACAGCTGTACTTAGTGATACTTACATGCATACAATCCACTGTAAATCACCTTTGAAATACACCCAAAAGGATTACATATTTTAGCAAAATATAACACACATAAATTCCAATTAAAAATTCCCAAATTACAAAAAAACCCTTTATTCCCAAACTGTAGACTTCTGTTCCTGCTCATGGAAACTCAGGAATATTAAATTATACACTGGAAGTCTTCACCAAAATCCCCAGTTGAAAACTGTATAGAGGACTATAAAAAAAAGTCTTTCTGAAAGTATTGAGGGCCACAACTACAAAGGTCACATAAATTTTGTTTCCCTCAAAGTGAAGATTATTAGTATGTAAAATTTCATAAATACATAATTTATGTTGCATTTATTTCCTCCAAAAAGCTGGTGAAGAAACATCTAGGTAAGGATCTGATTGTAGCCATACATTTAGGGCTTACAATAACACCACATCTTTTTGTATTTTTTATATTTCTTAATTTATATTTCTTCATCTACTATTGAAGTAGACTTTTAAAAATACTAAAATAAATGTTATTTACAGAAAAATATCAAATTTTCTCATCAAAGACTTAAGAAATTCTTCAGAATATCTATTTGCTTTTTTCTCTCCTTTTCTTGTTTTTGTCACTGAGAACAATTGTGTGAGATCAAGTATCTTTGTTCCTTAGGAGATCATCTGCTCCTGCTGCTCATTTACCATCTGAAATCATAATCATCTGTTGGTGACAATCTAATCATCTTCACAGTAACTAATTGTGATGTCACAAACAAATGGTTATGATTTCAGGTGGTGAACAAACAGCAGGAGCAGATGTACTCTGAAGAACAAAGACTGTAAAGTCATGCACGAATCCCCAGTAATAAAATGTTAGGCAAGAAAAACAAAGAGTCTGTCCTTTATAGAGAGGTAGGGTTGCTCTGAATGTATTTCTTTTAAATTATCAGTTTTTCAGTACTTTGTGCCCCCCAAAAATTGTTGGAAATAGGTAAAGGAAAACTATATAATGGAAAATTGAGGTTGGGAAACATGTAAAAACAGTTATGGTAATTTTCTTCCCTGTTAGAATTATAATGTATAAAAGCACTGTCACATTTCGCTTTTATTTTTAAATTTTTCTTCATAGCTAACTCCAGCTTCTCCTGGAATACACCCTGTATGGTGTTTGTGATTACCCCATCCAGAAATACAAAACAAAAACATGTTCTCATGAAATGCACTTTGTAATAGGATTGTTTATTTGTTGCATATTTTGTTTCTGTTGATAACTGCTTAAATCAAGAGAGATAAATGAGATTCTGTTTACAGTAAACATCTTCTGTATGGGCTGCAAATGCTTCTGGTCTGCTCACAAAGTCTCCTCCAGAAGCATAAGGGAAAAAACCTCAGTCAACATTCCTGTCATTGCACACGTGAAGAATACCAAAGATACCCCAAACCAAGAAACAAATAGGTTTGTGTTTCATCTTTCTTTGAAATTGTGAAATGAAGAGGAAAGGTAAAGAAGTAAACCTGTGGGAAGAAGCTTTGCCAGTGAGTAGGAGGAACAGAAGTGAGGTTTGCCACACGGATAATACAAGAGTACCATGATAGAGGGCAGCACGAGAAGTTAATTTTTCAAGAATATTTAACAGAGATTACTAAATATATATTGAGCTAGTAATTAGGAGGATACAGACTGTAGGGTATTCCTCAGCAAAAGCAAACTACATAGTAAGAGTACAACGAAATCTGTTCTTCAACTGTACTAAAATATAGAACTGTTATGATTTTTGTTTTCTGTTGTACTGAAGTATACAAATTCCCTTTACTATTCCAGTTTTATTTGACTCAGATGGAAACACAGTGCATTATGCACACAAAGAAAGACTATCTGTCTGCAAAAGGAAACTGATGCACAATACCCTTCCCTAGCAGGACACAATTGTTTTCCTGGAATAAAATTACTGGAAATATGAATAAAAGCTGCCAAATGGTAGATGTAGCAATCTCAGAGCCTCAGATTTTCAAGACCACTGAAAGTTAGGTTTATGGTAACAAGAAATCAAACTGTACATTTCTCTTCTAAGAAGGATACAAAAGGGCTCCATTTGCCCTTTTTTAAAACTTCCTAACATTAAAAAATGACATAAAAAACTTCAAGAGTAAACTCACCTACCAACAAGTGTTGTTCTTAAAAAAAAACTAGTATATTCATACCTGAAAGGATGTGACATTTTTGATCTCAAAGTGTGGACCTTGTTTGGAACTGCCTTTAAAAACCCTGCACTTCACAGGTGCATGAGAGATCATGCACAAAAGTGATTTCTTTTATTCAAAACATCCTGGCAGTGTTCAAAGTCAGGTTGGATAAGGACTTGAGCAACCTGGTCTCGTGGAAGGTGTCCCTGCACATGGCAGGAGTGGTTGGGACTAGATATCTTTAGGATTCATTCCAAACCTTTAACATTCCATTATACACTTTAATCACCTGCTTGTTATTAATGTTGCCTTCTAACCCTCAAAAAAGGGGTTAAGAGATTATGAGCAGTGGTCTCTGAACAAATGCTCTTTGTCTATTGGCATGCTTGCTCCATCTCCTTCGACTTCCAATTTATTTGTAGGTCAGAAGAATGGAAATGAAGGCATCGTGCATTACAAAAGTGTTCCAGAATGAAAACCTGCTTCTGTACTGTGGCTCTGGTGGCTGCAAAAAGGTCTGTGAGCAGGTCAATCTGTGAAAAATAAGTTATTTGGTCAGCACAGGTTTAAAACAGAATTTCTGTTGATCTTGTCTCCTGTTGAAAGAGTTTGCTTTTGTGTTCTCCTTCTAGATTCAGATTTACAGGTATAGCTGTTAAAGTTGTCTTGAGCAGCCTGAGAGAGATTGTTTTTTCTTGTTGGTTTAACAGAAGATTGTGGTTTCATCTATAAGTATCTTTGCTGTAAGACACTGCAAAGACAGGAGAAAAGCTAGAAGTCTTATTCTGCTGTCTCAAACTCTAATATGTCAACATTTGAAGATATTTCACAGGCCTTGTCCTCAGAGATTTGGACAATACAAACACAAATCATCTAAAAGTATTGATGGGGGTTGATGACAGGGCTGTAAGGAAGCAATTAATAGGAAGTCTTAGATCGTGTAGAATCCTTCCTTTCAGGGAAACACAATGGCATGTGCTGAATTCAAGATCACTTTAAACACTAGCAAACTGCTGTGTAAGTTGAAGCACAAATAATTCCTTAGGCCTCTGCTTCACTCTCTGGAGACTGGGAAGACCACATATATAATGGAACACTACTGCAACTCCTTAAAACTGGCTTTTAGGACCATATCTTTCAGATGTATATCGGCAAAAAATAGAAGGTAGCTCATGTGTGTCCATGTCTGGTACAATCCTTAGTTGAGGGAGATAATGTTTGGGGGCCTTAAGAAGTTCAAACCTACACACAGTTCTAGAGAAAAATCAGGGCTCATGAAAAAGTGAACAAAGTACTATTTGAATTATCTTTACCACCTTAAACAGCAAAAATCTAGTTACAAACTCACCAAGTTCTGTCCTATTCTTTACCTGTTGCAGTGAAATTGAATTCAGTCTTCATCCACAAGGTTTCTTGGGCCATTGTGTCTTATAGACAAAGCTCAAGAGAGAGAGGAACTACCAGTAGCAGAACCTCATCAGTCAGGGTTATCTTGAGAAAAGCTAGAAGTCAGCCCATATAAATCACAAAATCTCAGAACTGCAGATTGGGTCAGGTTGGGAGGGACCACAGTTGTTCATCTGGTCCAACCCCACGGCTCAAGCAGGGTCATCCCAGAGCACATGGCACAGGATTGCATCCAGGAGGTTCTTGAATATCTCCAGTGAGGGAGATTCCACAGCCTCTCTGGGCAACCTGTTCCAGTGCTCAGTCACCCGGACAGTAAAGTTCTTCCTCACATTCAGGTGGAACTTCCTGTGCATCCATTGGACCAAATGGGACATATCTTAGCCCACTGAGTCAGCCAACCAGCTTACATCAGTGTGAGGCCACTCTCTGTTCTCTTCAAAAAGTCATGGAGAGCAGAAGAAATGTCCAATGCCTGGAGAAATGCATTATAATCAAAAAAAGGCAGGCTGGTCAGCCTCTCGCTGGTCCCTGGGAAAATCATGCAGTCCTCTTAGAGCTATTTGTGGGCACACAATGTGTCTTTCAGGATAAAATGGGTGGTTTTATGAAGGGAGAGCAGTGGATGTCATTTACCTTGGCTTTAGCAAGGATTTTGACATCATGCCTCCCACAGCTTTCTTGTCTCTAAGCAGTGATTTTGGAGTCCAGGTAGATAAATTGCTAGATAATGGAAATCTGTTGGGACCCAATAGCAGCCTTCCAATACTTAAGGAGAGGTTGTCAGAAAAGATGGAGCCAGGCACATTACTGAGGTATATAGCAGAAGAACAGGAGATGATAGTCATAAACAAACAGGAGACGTTCTGACTAGGATAAAAGGGAAAAAAATCAATGTGAAGACAGTTAAGCATTGGAACAGGCTGCCCAGAGAAGCTACGGAACCTTCGTCCCTGGAGAAGTGTTAAAAAGCCATAAGCAACCTTATCTCAACTCCATGCTGACTGGGATTTGAGCAAGAAGTTTAGGTGGCCTCCTGCAATCCCTTACAAACTCAAGGATTAAATGATTCAATGAGTAAATAAAATTTTCCTTGTTCCTGCACTCATTCATACCTATACTCACATACAGGACACTAAGGGGTTAATTCATCTAATTAACCCTAAAAAACCCTAAAATAGTTACAAAAAACATTTCAATTGTTTTGGATAATCCAAATCATACAGAGACAAAGAGAAATAAGTATCAATATACATTTATAAAGCAATACTTACTGTTACTTGTTGGCTCAGGAAACCCAACATTTTGGCCATTCCAACTTTTGTTTTCTCCAAGCTGAAACAGGTGGAAAAAGACAAGTATGTAAAGAGCAAACTGCTCCTTAAACAGAACATTCCTGTTTATAAATTTAGTTGAAAGATACTAAAAAGGATGACTTGAGATTCATTGAACATCTGTTCACAAAATTTTGCTAACTCATCTTATTTTTTGCCTAAGATAGGTTATTTGAGTAATGTTCCCTTCATGAGTAAACATTAACAACTATTGCCTAACACTGAAATATAAATGTTTCCCCAAGGATTAGGTTCAACTCAATATGTTACCAAATCAGACTTAAATAAAATTAAATGTTTTAAGCAGCTCTCAACTGAAAACATAAACAGCCAACAGAGAAATTACATTCTAAACCAAGAAGATCCTAATAACCGCCTATGAAGGAATGCATAAACACTATAAAGTACTTTGGGTGTAATTTAAAAATATTTACTTGTTAGGAATCAATTTAGTTACTGAAGTGGAAGCAAAAATTATTGCAATTTTCCATTATTTTAATATATTTTTGAGGAAGCTAATTGTATTCAAATTAATTTTATTATGTTTAATACTGGCTATTATTCTGACATGGAAAAGGGGAACAATTAACACAGAGGTTCAAAATGAAGCCATTACTGAGGTTTACACAGTAAATAAGATGGCAGTGTTCAAGGTTTATGTATAAAACTGGATAAACAAGGCCGAGTTTCCTCATAACTTAGGAGCTATTGACAACCATCTCTATCAACATGAAATGAATGATCTTTTTCAGATTTCACTGAGATTTTGTATGCAAACAGAAAACCTCACAGCAAAGCAGGCTGTATGCCATGACAAAGTTGTAATCATTTGCTCAGGAAGATGGGGTTGGAAAGTGAAAGAGATGCAAAGGAAAATCAACCAGCTGAAATCTGCCTCTGCATCTCAGAGGTTGCATTAAGGCTGTTTAATACCATGTCATAATACAGACTACTAGATGATATATTTCACTTGGAAAAGAGGAGGGGAGAGCACACTATGAAAAGCAGGTATTTCAATTAATTTTTCCCTGCTTTTCATCATCATGTACATCCCAAAGAGCTTACAGCCTTGGCAATGTGCAATGAAAATGGGAGATATGTGATGGAAAGGGAGGACGGCTATTACAGTCGGCTTTCAAACTGGTCACCTATATCCATGCACGTTAATTTCATAAAACTTGTTTTATTCATATTATGAAGCAGATAATATGCATAGTGGAAAATATGGAAGACAACAGTTCTTCAAATGAGTAAGTAATATGAAATCTATAAATATGCTTGTATTTACTGCTGTAACAACAGCATGGTTTTGTCAGGAATCCACCCTGACCATCTGTAACATGGTGCCAGCACAAGCGCACGGTTACAATACGAGAAGATTTTCAACTTTCCTCATTCTTCTCTGTTTTAGAGTTTATTAACTTGATCATGACAGGGAATTTAACAAGAATTCCTCTATGAGTAAGTGATCCTTAATACTGCTGCCTTTCATTAATGGAATCAACACTGGTTTTCTTCTCTCTAAGAGAATACAAGTGGCAAGAAGAAACATAAAGATGGAAACATGAAGAAATTACTACAACTCTCCATTTTCATCCATAGAGCTAAAATTCTGACAACTGCAAAATGTCTCCCAGCATACTTCCAGATTGCTCTCCTCAAGGCTCTGCATAACCATTACTGATTTCTTTCAGGAATCAGTTTAACTCAGAAAAGAGCAGAGCCTTTACTTTTTCACATTACCTGGATTACTCGTGCTGACATCAGCACTACACATTGCTCTTATAATACTTTTAGGTCTCCATTAAAACAAAAAATACAGTCACTTTTTATGTACCAGGGTTTAAGGAAAAAAAAAACTACTGAATTTGGTTTTGCTTATTTTTCAAAGGAGGAGGAATGGAATGAAAGGACTTGAGGAATAGGGGGCACAGGGGAGAAAAGAGTTGCCTTTTAGCACCATCAAAAAACATACAAGTGAAAATTATCTATTTAGATGCCAACCTGATATATCAGCTAATCTACACTAGGCCCCATTTTGGATTCAAACAGTGAAACAAGTATCTTCTAATGGTATATCTTTATTGTGCAATTTATATGCAAGGAATCTTGCAATGCTCAAACTGATAGAGATCTAAGGGCTATTTTCCCTCTTCTCCACCACAGTTTAGTTTGAGAGTTAAAATTCTTTCAGCTACACAAACTAACTTGTGCATCTCCAAATATGTCCAGTCTGTTATATACAGAAGATAAAACCAGATGCTCTAGATATTTCATGTCCTTAAATCTCAACAAAGCTATAAAAATTTGTTATGATTTTGTTATGATACTGCCACTACATAAAAGTTGAGTACTTCACATTTTTTTGATACAGTAACATGTTTGTTCATTGTGTTCAGAATAATATTAGGCCATTGTACACTAGTCTACCAATCCTAAAATGTCTACATCTGCAAGTATGCAATTAAGTCTGATTTTCTAGAGACAATGCACTTGTAAGCAAGAGCTTAACAAATGTAGGGAAACAAAGCAGAAGCATCCCTTTTTAGCCACTCAATTTTTTTGTAAGGATTTCAATGTAACCACAAGTTTCCACTATGTAGAACTCTCCAAAGCAACTATGCTGTGGGCTGACATTTTTCAAGCTTTATCTCTGAAAACCGAGTAAAATTAGTTCAGCCAATTTAAAATCCAAGAATTAAAACCTATGTTTTCATATTAGAATAAAAAAATTTTTTTCTGTTTTGACTTTTTTTATTGAAGCCATTTGGCCAAATTGGCAGTGAAGAAAATTTGATAGTTTTATACCATAGAAAGTATATTCTATAGCAGAAAATACTCAGCATTCTGGTGAAAATGAATTATCATTTGACTCAGTCAGAAGCTTTTTTTTAAATGGCTGTGTGTGCACAGTGTGTTCTCACTAGGAACATCATCCAGCTTCCAAGTCCTCTGTTTAGAGTATTTCACACTTGTCTCTGACTAAGACATATAGTGAAGAACATAGTGAAGGTGAGTGGGAGCAGCACAGACATTGCTGCTACTCTCAAAGGAGAGCGAAACAGAAGGAGGTGGGGCCAAGTAACCAGTACAGTATTCATTTTTTCCTGGTTAGGAATACAGAACATATAGAACAGAATTTCTTCATATTTACATATACATATATATGTATATATATATACACACTATATTCAGATTTATCATGTAGTCCTAGAAAAGCCCAACAGAACATTCTGTTGGCTACCTAGTGCAGCCACAGTAAACATGTAAGTTATTATCAAAATATATACATTCAGTGAGCCTGTATAAGACAGAAGCTGTTTAGGGTCCACAGCTTAGTCAAATACCTTACCAAATATCTTTTCAGAATACAAAAGGCAAAACTTTAACACCCCATTTTGGTTACATCAATAAACTCAATACAGGAGAGGAGTGCTAAGTTACAGATAGTTAACGTGGAAATATAGACTTGCAAGAATTAAAATGCAATTCCTTCTTCATTAAAAAAAAAGTGACACACTTTATCAGTCATCAAATATGAAAAGGCCATTATTTTTCTGTAATGCTTTTAGTGCACATGTGATGGGAAGATAAACATTGACTACTACTTTGTATATGAAAATTACTAAAGTTGTTCCTTTCTTTCCTTCAGGCTCTCATGGATGCTCAAAATGGAATAAAAGCAAGTGGCACATTCATCCTGATTTGTAAGTAGAAATAGGTGCATGAATCTCATGTACACTTTTGCATACACACTATTCTATGGAACTGTGTTTCTGTTCCTAATTACTCATAAAGGAGCAGAGGCTGCACTAAGTGTAGCTGTAGAGCTGTAGCTAAACAAAGGCTAATCTGTGACAAGCAACTCCCCAAAACAGGCTGTGCACAAGCTTAAGCTTCCATTCTTACTGAGAGATCAGCTGATACAGCTTAAAACTCTAGACAAGGGCAGAGTGTGGGCATCATAACAATTGGTTCTCACCTTTTCTGTCTGGTCTTGAAGGGGAGTAGAGGCTTTGTATCCAAGCTGTAGCAACATTGCTTCTGCTGCATTTCTTTTAGCTATTTTCTTGTTTGGGCCTGTCCCAGTAGTAATGTCATTGCCTACTTTTACCTTAAAAAAAAAAATATTGATCATAATCACAATAAATGTAAGACTCCTGTATATATCTATGTATATAATACTCTTGCTGATCTATCAACAGCTGTCAGCTCATGAAAAAGCTAAAGTATGCAAGAGGGGACTACAGTATTCACTTGGAAGGGCTTGTTTAGATATTCCACAAGATCACTACACTCATACCCAAGAGCTACATTTTTCTGCATCTCAGTGTACACACAGCTGCCTCTCTCTTCCACCAGCCTCTGTGTCAACCCCATTCTCCTTCATGAACCTCTCCCCCACTCTTTGTTAATGCTGGAACTGCCCCAGGGTCTGTACTTCCTCTTTCCTCTAGGAAGGAGAGTTGCCTGCAGCAGCTCCCCAGCATCATCATCAGGACAGTATCCAGAGCAATGGAGAGTCAAACAGCGACCTGGAGATTTAACAAGAGTGGTTTCTAAAGAAGGATGAAAACCGTATTTGCATTCCTCCCACTTCATCGCACTGCAAGGAACACAGGCTGGAACTGCTTACACCTGACAAGCTTTGATCCAAACAGTCCTCGGAAAGAGAGCTTCTCAGTGGACCTGTGGTCAGCACAAAGGGTTTCTGACAAACGTGATGCCTTTTGTAACACTAGGAGAAATTAAAACCCCAAAATAAGGACAAACTGTAGGCAATGGATATCCACAAAATGTGTGGCTCCAACTTAATCCTTGGTGTTGGTACCATTCTTAAAACTCTTGGAGCTGTATGTGTCTGGTTTGTGACATGAGCACTCTCATTGCTATTCATTTAGGCAATATTCATAGCTCTTTGATAGGTGTATTTTACTCAGTCCATTAAGCCCTTCTACTTGCCAAATTGTCTCTTAAAATAGTGCACAGTTTCAAAATCATGTCAAAAAAAGGAAATAAAAATCAAAAATAATAAAATACTCAAGGTGATCTGAATAATAAAAAAACCCCTAGAGGTCAAAGACCTGAAAGAGTTTGGAAGGAGCTTTAAAAAATTGTAAAAACAGGCATACAAATGCTAAATAAAGAATAAATGATATTTAGTAGTTACATTATTCAATAATTCTTCACTTTCCTCAACTTATCATATATATATTTTCCTAAAAGTTCAAATTTTTCTTTACTCAAATACTTCTTAATTCTAAATATTAAGAAGAGCATGTAAATACATAATAGACATGAATATCCCTTCAAAGTACATCTATATACATCATTAAGCAAAAAGATTTGTCTACCTAAGCCAGAAATATTAATGATTTTGAAATATAAACCTTATCTTCTATGCAGTTCATAATAACAATTAGAAATTGGCCAATCTGCTACAAGTTTATATGCAATAAAATTGAGAGACTTTAATTGGACAAGGCAAAAAAGATAATTTATAACACAGCTCACAATAAATCAATGTGTTGTTATTTCTCAGACCTGTAAAACTGGTTTAGCTATTATTATAACCTCTATCAAGGATTAAAGGCCTGACTACAAAGAGAAAGCTTTCTGAAATTAACTTTGGGAACAGAACACCAACTAATGTCATCAGAGGTTTTCTTCTGTTTATCTAGTAGCCAGGACAAGTAATTGGATCCATTTCATCACATCTAAACTTGCTCTTTGTGTGACAGATAAAAATGAACATATTATCTCTGGATATTTTACTTCCACATTCAATTAAATTAAATGAAAACATGGTTTAAGTAGTTTATACAAAGGTTTTTTATTCTGATAAGGTTTTTTGCATGTCATAATGAATCCACTGAGATTTCCTGAAGGTGGGAGAATCAGCAGAATAATTTTAGTGTGAAAATATTACAAAAGGGTGAAAATGGAGTTGAAAAGTATTTGTAACAAAGCAACTGCTCTGTAGAGTTTCTCTGACTCTTTCTTTCACACGCCTTCCTAGATACAGGAATCTTCTACATATTCACTGCTTTTAAGATTCCTCTTTTATTCAAACCAAAGACTTTGCCATTATTGACACTCCTCCAGCAGAAAACTAAATCCCAGCCCATCTTCCTAATACTGGGCTGTGTTCCACTGCTCTTCTTCTGAGGCCTCACACAACAACTACCAACTGTGGACAGTCCCATGGGGGTGTCTAAGCATGGGAAATGAGATTGTCTGTGATAGGATCACTCTTTTTCAAACACTTTCAGGTCTCATAAAATGTTAAAAATCCAAGTTTATATTCAAAAAAAGTTTCTGCAACAAAAGGAATCCAATATTTTCTTTTCCTTCAGAGAGAAAAATAATACATCATGAAGAAAGACCACTGAGGTCCAAGAAAACTAAGATTACTAGCTTATCTTCATAGACATGAAGGAGGGACTTAGAGATTTAAGTGGAAACATAACTAATTTTCTGGAGAAGGAGGTGCTGGAACATCATAAATTTTGCTTGTGATCAGAAGTGACATTTTGGTGTGGTTTGTAGACAACAAGTCAAAACATGCTGAGGCATGCTGTTCCGAGTTGTTCCGGCACAAAATTACCCTTGAGTGAAAACACAAGAATACAGAATCCTTTCCTGTTCCTAATCTCTCTCAACCTGCTGATGTGCTATCTAAAAAAATATCACAGTTGTATCAAATCTTTGTACATGTTCTTAATTTAAATATGAAAGGAACATTAATTATCTACTGTTTCAGTATTATGTCCAGGCAGAGGACAGTCTAAAACATGTGCTTGGTTTTCTTTGTTGTATTTCATAGATAAAAAAAGTCACAAAGAAACTAGAAATCTGAAAACATTTACAACACTATTTTTTAAAGTCAAAATGCCTGGTAATATGGAGATATTAATACCCATATTTCAGAACACTAGGTATTATTGCAATCCTCTGATAAATACCAGACCAATTTTTTTCTTTTCCAAAAAGACAAGTAAAAGTAAATAAATCATGAACTATCAGGGATTAAGACAGTAACAATCAGGTGAAACAAAAACAAGAGTATAATGCAACACCGCTACATGAAAAGCATCTAGAGGGCATATAACTAAATTGCCAATTGTTTCACTAAGAGATAGAAGAAAGTTTAGCCAGGCTTTCTGATACTGTATTTCATACTATTCCTGTACACCTGACAGCAAGACAGAAAGCTAAACAGAGGGAGATCCACTTCATATTTTGCCCCATTCTGTTTGAGTTTGAACAAAACACAGCAAGGCCATTATTTCTAATGTGACAGCAAATGATACCTGCATAACAAATTCTCGACGGCGAGGCATTCCTCTCTCTGAAAGAAGAACATACTCTGGCTCCTTCTCCTTTTTGGCCTGTTGGATCTGAGCCAAACGACTGATAGGATTCATTCCTTGACCATATTCTGGTCCAGTCTAAACCAGGTTTAAAGGAAAGAACCATTATTTCAGTATATATCCCTATAACTACTGCACTGCTTTAATAAAACATTTACTAGAATTCTCTCTTTTGTAATACTCACTTTGAGAGAATAAGAACTAACTTACTTTCCATTTCCTGATCATGAGACAAAAGATAAGAATCCTCAGGCTCAAAGCTGTGGAAAGAAATTGTCTGCCACTGTTGCAGGTAGTGTGCATACCTTGCATCTGCAAGCCATGAAAACCCTCCCCTACCTATGGAGGTCCTCATAAGGATGGATGAAAATGAGAAGATTCATCAGTCAATTATATTTTATTGCCCTATTTCTAGGACCCTTTCCCCTAACCCTTTAAAATAGGTTGCTACAATGCTGGAACATGCAATACTCTGAGAAGACGCGGGATTTACATAGGGACAAAAACCATTTGCCATACATAAGGAAGCTCCCTCTTTCAGCCTTCCTGCTTTCCTTCTCAGCACTCCAGGCCTTCCATCCTACAATGCAACTTGCAACTAAAGGTGCAGCGGGTTTCCTCTTTGTGTCGTATGAATTTACCCTCAAAATACTTCTGTGAAGTGAATGGCTAGATTTGTTGCTTATTGTGAACTACCCATAAAGTATTTCAAATGCTTAACAGGCAATAATCATCACAATAACATGTCAGAAAGTATGGTTGGTGGGGGAATTGATCTCATGCTGGGGAAACAAAACGACTGACAAAGTGGTCTGTCCAAGGTTACACAGACAAGAGAAAAACTATAGTTCTTGAAAAATCTAGCTCTGAAATTCTTTTAATGAATTACTGCTCACACAGCAAATGCTCTTTCAAAGCGCATAGCTATGAAAATATTTGTTTGTAGATTTTGAGAAGAAATTAAGACCCTCAGAAATTTATCTGAAGTCATACTTCACTGATTTATATACCACAACACAAAGAACGCACTTGCAAATGTAATGTTTGAATGTAGAATTGTTTTTAAGTTATTAAGCCATTTCCCTTTATGAAACCATTTGCAGGCTAAGAGAAGATGAGCACTAATGCTTGCTTGAGCTTCTCAAATAACAAACAAGTGTTCAGGAGCCTGAAGAAATGATCAGCAACTGAGGGCAAAGACCAGAGAGGGATATTATATTTAGAAAGCTGTGCAGCAAATCCTACATAGTGTAACTGCTGAAGCAGTTAGAGAAGATGTAGGTGAAAGAGCTAAGACAATGTCATACACAAGGGCAGCTGTGTGGGCAAGAAGCCAGGCAGAGACAAAATGCAGAGCAGGCCAAATAAAGAGCAGGCCATAAGATACCGCCTCATAAATATATATACAAATAAAAGGAAGTTATTGTTGCCACTTTTTTTGACACTCAAAACACATGCAAGTTAAATTAAAAGAAATGGGCACATTGAAAGCATTTCGGAAGTTTGGTTACTCGAAAAATAAAAACCATCTACATATCCAGCTTATTTTGACAATTAATGTCTCTTTCTAACAAGGCCAACTGTGAATAATTAAATTTAAGTTCATAATGGCAAATGGTATATGGTAATGTAAGAGGTGTTTTCATTATTATACCTTTAGCGTCTTTCTTGAGAAAAACTTTCCAAGATATGAAAGCCAAAGCCAAAAGCTTTTTCCAATCTTCCAGCTTTAAAACTGCATTAATGCTGATGGTTTTCCATTAAATAATTTTCCTGCCCATTTTTTCCTAGAAGTTTCTGAGAATTATATCCCCAGAATTTTAGTAGGAGACAGGTATCTAACCTAGGTTTTCCTGAAAAATCACTTTTTCTGTATTGACGGTGAATAAAAAGAGGAAATGAGTCCTTTGTACATTTTCCAAATCCAGTTTTGCACTCTCCAAAGTATTTGTGTCTTTTAAAGGGCTTTTCTGGTGGCTACTCTTTCAGAACTCTGCACTTTTTATCCTGAGTATACAGATTTCTAATGGTCATACTTTCAGTGAGGACTGAAGCACTAAAGTAGTACCCCATTTATTTACTGTTTCATGTACCTCTCTCCCTCTTCAGACTGGGGAGGGGAGAAAGCCCGGGGAGAGAACCACCAGATGTGCTAAAAGGGCCTCTCTGAGGAGATGATGCTAAAACTTCACATGGCTGTACAGAGCTGCTTGAAGGGCTTGATTCTCCACTAGACTTGAACCAAACTTGAAGACTTCAGTGATGTGAGCTATTTACAAGCCATTCTGTTTGAGAATCCCACGGCATTCTCAGGGTTTAAAAAAAGCCCAGGCATATTAGCACAGGCAAACAAGTAACAATATTGACAGCAACCTGCAACTGTAATAATACTGACAGAAAATGACAAATAACCCTTTATTGATTTTTAATCTGACTGTTACTTTTGAGCAAACATTCCCAATTGTGTTAAAGGTGGACACATACCTTCAATATTGTTTTTGGACGCTTTTTAAAGTAAAGTTTTGGCTTTTCAATCACAGGAAGAGGAGGAAGTTTCTTAAGTTCTTGTAGGACAGCCATTGCAGCACGTTTCTTTGAGAGTTTCTTACTGTTGCCTTCTCCTTCTGCAGTGAATTCTCCTACTGTAACTCGTGTAACAAAGCTCTTCATGTGAGGAGGTCCACTTTCTTTAATCACCTTTTAAAAGAAAGTAACATTGAGTCAAAGCACCCGACAAGAAGATAATGTTTGTTATCTCAGCAATGAACTTTTTACTAATCCAGTTTTCCTGCTAACTGAAGGCACTAGATGGGTTTTCATAGAACTTGGACAAGTATTATGGCACTATGAGGTTTGAGGGCAGAAAATTAAGACTAGTTAGATAAAGCAAATCTAACCACCATATTCAGCATTTCACAGAAAGTAAGAGTAGACCTACATTTTAAAAAGGTTTATAGAATAATGCAATATACAACAATTAGGCATATTTAAACCAAGGCTGATGGGTTTTTTCTCTGCAAGGTGCTTCACATACCAAAGAAATTAAAACCATGAAGGTCTACCAGGCTTTGACTATTTCTTTATACAAAACATATTCAAAACTGTATTTATTTGGCATTACCGCAACCTGTTTGTAATATTTTTTCTATTATCATTAAACCATTGGATGATCATAGGCCCAAACTTCAGTCTCAATAGGTGCAGGCAGGATGCCTGCTCTGAACTCTTGCCTTGCTAAAGGACACAGCTCAGAGCAATACCCCATACATTTGAAAGGCTGACACATTCTTGCCTCCATGACTCTCAGCTGTCCCTCCCAACAGCACTGAAAAGAATTACCAGAAGAGCCACCATAACCCACACAGAAGCCAATCATTTCTGAAAAAAAATCATTTATTCATTCCCTTCCAAACATATTTAGCATGACAATAAGAAAATCCATTTGAAGTACTTCTCCACTACAAGAAGTTACAATAATATGGAAAGAAATTAAGTTCTGGATGCTGTACCTTCCTTTAGCTCTTTTTCTGTCTTCATTTTTACACACACACACATACACACACACACACACACACACATCTCCTTTTAGAAGGCTGGTGCTAGGATGTATTCACCCATAAATCACAGCACTACAAGCGCTAAGACAGCCATCTCTTCATGTATGCACCATTTACTGGTCTGGACAATGTCTATCAGGAATTAAGAGACCTCATTTGGGAAAAGGTTCAGTTATTTTGTTTGATGGGCGGAAGCAGCTACCTAATTTAATCTTTGTTATATGTAATATGTATAAGGAGACATTAGAGCATCTGACAGGCATCTCTTTATAATATCTTCAAAATCAATATAAATACCAATTTTTTTTTCATTTGATGGAATTATATCAAACCATTTGTTGAAGAAGAGTAATGTCTGAGTGCAAGGGAACTGAGGTAAAGGTACAAGGGCCTTCTCGGTATAATAACTATAGTTTTAACATGCTCAAACGTTCAATCTTAATATTATTACAACATGTTTTGTATTAAAGTTCTTTTTATCAAGGTCATGTCCCTTGCATTATTTAGTTTTGCTGTTGTACTGTAATGAGGTCTCCTTAGGCTTGTATTTCTTTTTTAAGTTCTCTTTTGTGGCAACTTCACCCAGCAAATACAATTACCACAGCTTATATCAATAAAAAGACACAAAATTAAAATTAACAGACAACTTTGTCCCATTTTCCCAGAATAATATGACATCTATGCCAGCACGGGATTTTTCTGTTGTAGTCCAGGAATGTTCTCCCCTTTAAGATTCCAGGTATTAATTTCAGAAGTGTTTTCAACATTGCCTCACTTGGAAGTTGCCCACTAATGCTTGACCACATGAGAAGGCAGCAGTGCTTTGACTGCACTGACCCACGCTGAGCCCCAGGATGCTGCACTGCCTGCACCAGAGCTGGGATGAGCCCAGGGCCAGGATCTCCTGCTCTCACACACAGTCGGGCTTTGTACCCATGCTGAACACCCTCATTGCACTGCAGCGTCTCCCACTCTATTTTACAGTATCTCAAACCATCCCTGTACTTTGCTGTCCAAGTATTACAACATGCTTGCTGTAAAACATAGCTAAATTAACCTTACTAAGATCCTTAATCTTTCTGTGGTTCTACTAATACTATTATATAGGTGTTTGTCTTTACATGCAATATAACATATTAATAATATATACAAGAATGTCTATACTGACCAGATGAAAAAAGACAAAATAACTTGGTTCAGAAATAAAATTGCTGACTTCCTAAGATATTAGTTTCATATAAGTTATTTATATAAATGCACACAAATATATATTTATATATGAGAGAAAGAATGTTAATACCAAACCAGATTATATTTTCGTATACACAAAAACGTATTTCTTAATATAAACTAATGCATTCTGGTGTGTTTTTCATCTTTTAAATTTTAAGTATGTGACACAAGGTAAATAATTGACTGGAAAACATTAGAAACTGTATCTTTGTTAGAGTGTAAAAGGAAAAAAGTCTGTGTTTTCAATGGAATGAACCCCATAGGATTCAGATGGGATCTGGATCAAGCAAAACATCCAAATTTGGTAATTAAGCAAAAAAATATTTATCTAACAACATTTTTGGTTAACCCCAGATGTTAGATCTTTTTACTCCATATGATTTCGAACAGTTGTGCTATGAGCCTTGGGACAGAAAACACTGAAAAGAAATTCAACCTTTGCTATCTAAGAACACTATACACATAAGGACATTAAACTATTTCCTCAGTTGAAAGATACGACCTGTGGACCTAATCATGGCTAATTTAAAGCTGAGAATTTGATTAAGGGTGACAGTTCAATACACTTTTCTTTTTCTGTTCCATGGATTTAAAGAATAATTACAGCAAGAGAAAACACATGGGGCCAAAACACATCTAAGGTCAAGTTACATCAAGAATGAAGTTGGCTCAACTTAATGAATCATGCTGACAAATGAAAAACAGCAGTATGATTACAGTGAAAGAGTAACACTGCTTTAATTATTAATGAGATGCCAGGTACAAAACTCAAAAGATTATGACAAGATTAAATTGACATTAAAAATTGACATTTGTTTCCTCATTTGAGGAGACAAAATTCAGATCAAAAAACCCATGTCACCTACATCTATGAATACACAATTATTTATAAGATTTTAAAATACCAATTTATTTCCAGGAGTTTGTGCAGGCAGATACACCAGATTTTCCCAGTTGAAAAAAAAAAAAAAAAAAGGGAAGAGTCTGAATGTCAAAGTGTAAAACTGCAGTGCAGAGGGTGACCATTCTGCAAAACCCAACTGAGAACTACCCAGCAGTCAATCATTCAAAGCTTTAATCCCCAGGACAGCAGAAGCCAGAGAAGTGTGAACTATTCTCCCAGTCAGCAATTTGGATTGTCCCCAGTTCAAAATGCAGAATCTCTGTCTTACTGTGATAAGACTGGGACATGAGAACACTTTCCAGCAGAACACTGAACAGGGATGGAGGGGCAGAAAATTCACCTGTCCAGGCACTCAATGCCTTCACTTCTGATACTGAGAATGAAAATAACATGTTATTATATTTGCTTTTCTAAGTAAATAACACTGCCATCCAAAGAAACATATTGAAAATAAATCGACAACCTGAAACGCCCTAACATGTTATAATATCTGAAGTTGTTGACCTCAGTTATGTCTTCCAGGCTCATCTATTCCTTACTGACAAATAAGGAATAAAAAACATATATATTTGGAAAAAAAAAAAAAAGCAAGATTTTAGCCTACTGTCAAGGCAGGAATAAGAAGTGAAATTACCATTCTGCAAGTACTCTAACAATTCCTACAGCAATCACTTTTGTATTCCTCCTTAAAAACTGTTCATTGGGAACCCCACAAATGCCTTAGAGCAGTTGTATTTTGACTTAAAAGTTGATGAATCAAGGTTAGCTAAGAATGCACCTGTGACAAGTACAGAATAAAGCTTGTTCTTTGTTGGAACTGAATGTTTTTATTTAACAACTTAATAGATGGAAAATCCTTAAAACTCATCTTAAAGTTCCTAGACAATTAAAACTAGCCACATTACACAAAACAGGACTGCTCACCCCTCCTGCAATTCTGAGGACATGTTTACATAGAACTTTACATACATTTATGATCATTACTTTGTTGTATAACCCAGCACTGTTGGAACATTGGCTAAAGCTTTGTCAGATGAAGAAAAGGCAGATCATTTTATAGCTACCACACACAAAATAAAAGCTAGAAAAAGCTTTGATGCCTGCCTGAAATAACACAAGATCATTAGTAAATAAAATCCTATTAGAAACATCAGATCCTGGGGATTATCCATAATTGCTTAGCAGTTTTATTGAAAAGTAAGCCAGAACTAAGTTCAATCACAACTCTATTTGAGAATGTCACCTATACTTAGATTTAAAGTGACACATTAAAGTTTTCCTGTATAAAATATCTCTGCCTTCACTCTCTCCTTACCAAATGCTCTCCCTTAAATAAGCTCAAACAGGACTGAAGAATACATTCAAAGCATTATCCCTATTTTCTTTACAACTTCCAAGCTCCTCTGTGACCAGTGACCATACATCTCCTTACATTTTAGTGCATTACAAATTACTATTACAAATATTTTTAAATTTTTAAGGTAGAAAACAATGTTTGAAAACTGAAACATTAATTATGAGCTTCTTTTTTGAAACACAAGCAGGTGTTTCCACTATGTCTGATCTTAGCTAAGAGTTAGGTCATAGGCATGTAGTGGCAAACTGATACACCAAGACCCCCAGGCACCCCAGTTTTATCCTCTAGATTTTACATTCTCTTAACACTCTAATTAGTCCATATCACATAGACCACATATATGAAGCATATATGCCTTTGTTATGCCGAGGAATCCCTTTGTCATAAACAATATTCTTTGTCTTTCTTACCTACCTTCTGAGAGATTTCTCAGATTTCTAAGAAGGTCAAAATAGTTTATTTGACGTTGGCCAATTCAGGGACATGGGCCAAACACGTCAGTAAACTGCATACAGCACACTGCAAGGCATGCCACAGCTCAGGGATTTTGATTCTTTTCACATGCAAATACATGCCTATACTTTAAAAGGAAAAAGCACTGGAGAAAAAAACCATCACCAGTATAAGCACTATCCACATCTTTCATGCAGACTCAGTTTCTATGTAAAACAAAATGCAGAAAAATAAAATAATAAAAGGCCACTTACATTAGAATTTTCTGAATTAAAAAGAAAAAAAAAAAAAAAAGAAGAAAAAATACCAGCTTGAAAATCTGGTGCTTTCTACTACAACGTCAGATTTTTACAACAAGGTTTTGTAAGAACTTTCTCATCGGAAAAAAATTCCTGTTAGTATCACTCATTCTCCCATAGTTACTTCACTGTGATAGCATTGGAGCTATTCCAAATGCTCTTTATTACTTCAGGTAAACAAAGGTGTCAAAAGTGGGTTCATAGATAAAATCATATGAAACAAACAAAAAGCTCATGAAAGCTTAAGTAGAAATAGATAAGTGAAACAGAATCAGAGTGGAAGATACTCATGACTTTCTGAAAACAGCAACTGGAGGCAAAATGTTTCAATGGGAACTTTTCTTAGCATATGAATGCCTACAGTTAAAGCAAAGACTTTGGCTAACTCTTTTGAAGATTATTTCAAATTAGATTGAGTGTGGCTATGGATTCTAACCCCACAGCTCTACACAGAAGACGGTTCAACTGTCTTTCTGCCATCCAACTGTTTGCAACCAAATATTAGATCTCTAAAAAGTTCTGTAAGAGCATCTACTTTAACAGTAAAAAGTCACTGTCTTAGACTGATACATTGACAATTTTTTTATAATTTCCATGAATATTAAAGTCATATTTATCTTATATGAATATTAACTGTGTTGAGTTTTAGTGGTACCTTTTTTCTAATACTTTATTAGCAAGCTAAATATGTAACACAGATAAAAATGTAACACATACCTCAAAACTGACAGGTATATTACGCTTCAAAGCAATTTCAAACACTACGCTGATCTCAGATTTGTTTGCATCTTTATCTTCTTCTGATTCTTTTCCCGTTTCTCCATTCTGAAAATGATGCATACATAATCATACTACAATTCTTAGAAGATCAACAAAATATAATATCCTTCCCCCCCCCCCCCCAAGTTTCTCAAAGACTTTTGAATTCTCCTGTCAGGCTGTAAATCAGCATTTGTACATTCATCTCAGCAGCCCATTGTCAGACACCTGCTGACTGAAGCCATATATATATTGCACTTATGCTTCATAACAAAGGAACACACACAGTAATTTATAAATTATTTATAGATGGTAAAATAATGTCTATAGATGTTAGTCTTATTAATGACATGGATAACGATTGTCTGAGTACACACTTGTTGTGTCAAACATGAGGATCAAACGGATCCTTTGACCTGTTTCTCAGTCTCTCTGTGGGTACCCCTTCCAAGCAAGGAGGAAATCTGTACTCCTTGGAAAGTACAGAAGATTGTACTCCTCTCAGAAGAAATTCAGTCAATCACCCCCACACTTTGACTGGGTCACCAGGTTACAGGTGTCCTCAGCAGGTCCAGCTGGTTAATGGCCTCTCCATCAACTTCCCTCTGGGAGTTATGACCAGTGTGAAAAGGTAGTGACAGAGAACAGCTTGCTCAACACAGAACAGTATTTATTTATCCATAGGAACATAACAAACAGAGAGGCAAAGAGATAAAAAAACCAAAGGCACATGAAACATTATTCTGCCTAAAATTCAGCTTTGGTTTACTCTTCAGGTAAATCTAAATTCTCTCAGACAACCACCAGCACAGAGAGCAGTCAGAGTTATTGCCTTTTGCAACCACTGCCTTTGGTGTTTGTACCCCAGGCCACATTTCCTTAGTTCTCAGAGGCTTCACTTCCAGCTACTTTAAAACTGCAAAGCTCAGAAATACTTCAAACTGGGATCTCTCAACAACCATGTAACCTTGGCCAGGCTCCTAATTTTTTATTAGTGGAGGTAAACATCAAAGACACTTGGGCTGAATTAGGTGGATTCCTGCAGAGCTCCCATCTTACATAACAAAGTCTGATCTAAATCTTCAGCCACCAGCACAGCTACAAAATCCAGATACCACAGTTATAAAACAACATTAAAAAAGCATGAGGTTCTTCACATTAAAATGAAATTGATCAATCTTTTATCTACCATTTTTCAACTCTTAATATATTAATCTTTAAGATGACACAGGGCCAAAAATCCAGCACTCAGCTACAGCACGCAGACATGGAACACTTTTTGTGTCATGAAATTGTTGCAAAATTTTGAGTTTTAAAAAAGCCATTTATGTGCCTGATATTGATCTGGAGCTAAATACAAAACAAAAAAGTTATAAAGTTTATAGAACCTCCAGAAAAAAAAAACAAGAGTGCTGTGAAAAACAATAACAAGGGTAGTTACAATGAAATTATGTAGGACCTCTAGCTCATGTCATATAATGAAATGTACCACTGAAATCAAGAATGGAGGTCATTACTTACAGGACAGGCACAGCTTTGCTTAGGTTCACTGAGAAAGATCAGCAGAGTTCAAAGGACAGTATTTAAAAGTAAAAAAATGGGGATGTAAAGAATGGGGTACTACTGCTCTGTGAAAAACCTTAGTGAGAATATTACTTGGTATTGTATTCAATTAAGTTTGTGGTTTACAGAGGACACTGATAATCTAAAAAGCTGACCAAAAAAAACCCACAAGAATGAACTACTGATTAGGAAAAAAAAAAAAAACTTTACACTGAGACTCTATGAAAATCAGTTCTATAAAAAGATTCAAAAATACTTAAGAATAATCTGTAAATACATATGTGGGAGAGATTTTTGATATCTCTCGGTTACATTTAGCAAAGATAAGAAAATACCAATTAAATAGAAAATGAAGCTAAGTGAATTCTAAAAAAAAATACCTCACAAGTTATCTTTGAAATGGAGAAAAATCAAACACTGGCATAATTTACATAAAATAATAGCATGCCCACTGGACTGTCAGCAAGCCTTCAAGTCAAGAATGTTTAGGTTTTCTAGCTGTACTCTAGTTTAACCAGATATGTATTATCTAAACTAGAAATTACAGTTTAAAATTTCATTATGAATACAAACACATCTGTCCAGAAAACCCCTCATTGTCCCTTCTGCCCTTATAATTTAAATCCCTGCATATTTTTCCACCAAACATAGTAGAGAACCTAACTGTGAGTGGAGAAAAGGGAGACTCAAGGCCTAGACCTTAGTACTGAGCAATAAAGTTTCAAGCCTTAGTCATTTGACTTCCCTAAGGAAGATAAAATACCTTCAGGAGCGTCTCAGGCACTTTGGATTTGAATTTGATCCTCATTCCCACAACTGACACTTTAATTGTAAGGCCTTTCTTAGCCTCACATCTATGAGACAGCAGAGGTGCTCTGGCAGACACACAATAGCTCTTTTGTGAAAGCAGGTTCACATTCACCAGCAGCCCTGCCCTGTTGGCTGACTGCTTCTTCTCACCTTATGCTCTTCTACACATTTGTGCAATCAAGTATTAAGAGGGCAATACTCCTTTTCAGTGGTTTAACATGGGTAAAAGATTTTATCCTTAAATAAGTTTTTTCTAATAAAAGGAAAAAAGGATAGCTTGAAATGGAAAAAGAATATGCAGAAGGCTGCACTAAGGATGGCCATGAAGGCCGTAGGATAGACCCATGTAAGTAACTACTGTGCTATATTCCATGGATCCCATTCCAGTCAAGTTCACTGAGTTACTAATAGGATTCCAGCAGGTACCAGCAGGTCTGTCCTTGCTCCCTTGGGAGCACAGTGTCAGTGACTGGGGAAGAAAGAAGCTCAACCTTATAATGTAATTGAGGCCAGCCAGAATATGATGTGTACTGGCTCTGATCCACGCCCCGTGTTTGAAGAGTGATGAATCAATCATCTTCCATAGATAACCAAGCTGGTCAGTTTTGCTGAAGGAAATACAGTTTTACTAAGATGGACTGTGTCCCACGGTGAGAGCACATCCCACCAGGGTGTGCCAGCAGCCCTGTGTGCACTTCCCACAGCCAGCAGTGGGGAGGAGCCTGAACCTTGGCAACGTGAAGCCCTTAAACTCTAATCCAACCAGCCTCCAGTCCTCTGGAGAGCTACGGTCACGTCCACACAGTGCAGCACTTTGTACTCCTTCCATCATGATCTCAGCAAAGTGTTACCTCCAGCCTTCTCCAGGCACCTACAGCTCTAATCCATGAAGTGACAGAGATGTTTTTCATGTCTAACCTGCAACCAGTGCCCCCTAACCTCAGCATAACCAAGCCACAGAGTTTTACTTGACTGAGGATTCAATTAGTCTCCTACCAACACACACCTGCTCTTGAGAACCTACAGTATCCCAAGTGGTCTTCAACTGCTCCCAGAGGTCTTGCAAGTACTTGGCTTCTTTGACTAGGAAATGTTATTATATTTTTCCTTTCAATTTAGAAAGACTATTCTGAGAATAATTTTTCTCTTCAGTATTTTTTAAAATATGACACAACATTTTAATTTTTAAGCAGCAATATATACCACTTAAAGACATAGCAGTGAGAAAGCGAGTTATTTTAAGAAAGAAAAGTTTCCTGAAGCACAAACCTGAGGTAATTTTTCTGGAATAGGCTCATTCTGAAGAGCTTGAAGGGCCTTCATTGCAGCATTATGTCTAGCAGCTTGACGAGTCTTTCCTTCACCAAAAAACTCACTGTTGCCAACAGTTAACTGGACATAGAAAATTTTAGGCACTGGGCAGTGATACCTGGAAGGAAGTAATGAAAAGAAAACAACAATACAAGTTAGGAATTTTACCCATCCATTTTATGTAAAATAGAGTAGTATCTTTTCTCCCAGAATAAGACCCAGAACTCAAATGCATGGGCTGTTCCTCAGCAAGGCAGTTGGTAACTCTGACAGCAGCTCCTATGTGCAAACCAGCTCTTCACCTGCATTTGTGGAACTCTGCAAAGAGCTCTACTATTTATCAGCCCAGCAGCCCAGCTCTGCTCTCTTCTTGGTTTGAGTCTTGAGAAGATGAAACCTAAGGAGAATCAAAAACTCCAGTGGAAGCCCTGCCTGGGAGACGACTGTCCCACAGACAAGTGGCGTGGAGGAAGAAGGATTGTGAAGGTTGCTCATATGAAACCTGTCATCATAGCTCAGCTCTAAGGGTCAACAAAAGTCAGATGACAGAGAATATACCTAGCAGAAATGGATCCTTACTTTTTTTTGTCCATATTTTATAGCAATGTAAAAAAGCCCAGGATTCCAAAAGCATGGACAAAAACAAGGTCCATCACAACAAAACTAGATTAACTCAAAGTACTAGATTAATTCAAACAAAGTACTACATTTTCCTTATTCCTCTTAAAGGATCCTTTTTAAAGTGTGCTCTCTCCACTTTCATCTGTGAACATGGATGGTGACTTTTTTGTATGAAGACATTCTGAATTTTCATTAATAATTGTAACCCAGTTGTTTCAACTGTAAAACAAAATGAAAAGTTTACCAGAGAGCAGCACACTTCAAACCCAAACAAGTGTGAATAAGTACTCTGGCCTCAGTGTCCCTGAACTTTGTGCCTAATTCTAAAAATAAATTTATATGGAACAAGCCAAACATAACATTGGTTCCAACATGCCTGTGGCTATAGGGCCTGGGAGGAGTGAGCTAAGTTGCCTTTACAACAAGCAAAAAGTGGGTATTTACTTTGCTCTCTTGTTTACAGTTTAACACACTTATAGAGAATTATTAAGGCCTGGAAATGCTTTTGCTTATGTAACATATTCATAAAATTATATAATAACTCCTGCTGGAAAGGCTTCTGGAGGTTATCTGGTCCAATGCAGCACCCAGAATATGGTCAAGATCTGAAGTTACACTGTCTTGTCCAGGCATTGTCCAAGGTATCGTGGAGGTCTCCAAGGACGAAGATACCACAACATCTCTGGATAACCTGTTATAGTGTTGGACCACACTTTCTGGAAAACTATTAGAAAGTTCCTACATGCCTAATGGAATTCAAACACTTGGCACTGAAATTGTTGCAGATTTGCAGATGGAGCAGAAGTCTTCCTCCCAATGCCAAAAATGACCAGCTTCCAGCCGTTGCCATCACAGGACTCCCTCCCAGTTTACCAGCCCAGTCAGCACTGACCCACCCTGCTCCTCCTTTGGTATGGCTGGGAATTCATGCTCTTGTACTTGCAGGGTCTTAGAGAAGATCCAATTGATCTCTTACTCATTTGCTCTAGTGATGTCAGCACAGTTTCCTGACATCTTCCTGCATCTTCCTTACTCGGTAACACAAATCCTCCGACAGCGCACACCTCCTGCAGACAAGACCACTATCTCTACAGCCCAGCTAGAGCTCTGGAGCCAGCTCTGACTCAAGGTCTCTGATGTACCAGGAGAGCTGCTCCAGATGGTGCTAGGAACTGTGCCAGGTGGTGCATCACCAGCACTGCTGAGCACACACCCCATCCTCAGCAGAGTTTGCGACTCCTTTCTGCATCCACTGCTGTGCAATCTGCTGTGCCTGCTGGCTGTGTCTAGGAGCAGTGCTCCAGGCCCTACACTTACATGTGCTTTTCCCCGGTACCTGCTGAGGGGGTGCTTGACCCTCTCTAATCAGGAGATGACTGGAAGGAAAGCTCAGTGCAGCTTTTGACCAGGAGCAGCTGACAGAGTTTACTGGCAGCTGCTGGAGCTTGCTAGAAGCCACAGCCTCCTGTAGTTATCTTTTCCCCACAGCAACAGATACCCTCCAGTTCCTCAAAGAGTTCCCAAGAATCTTCCCACCATGCCAGAAGATGTAGAACTGGAAATGGCTGCATGTGTTGGCTGCTGCTAAGCACAAGACAAGCTGTGTCATGCAAAAGCAGTAGGCACCTTGATAGCATGTCCCACCTCATTACTTCACAATCCTCTTTAAATAGAAAGAAATGTGGTAGTGCTGTTAGCAACTACCTAGATTTAGGGAAAATACAATATCCGTCAGAAGTTCCTGTTTCCTGTTGAGTTCCTAGACCTACCTTTCTCTCCACTGCATGCAAAGGAGGAAAGCACATGAACATAACCCACTTTATAAACTCAAATCCCACAACAGGCCTTCTCTTTTTCCCTCTCCCCTCCCCACCTTTTCTTTTAAAGAGTGTTTAGGGAGCTATTTATGTGATAATAAGGAAAAATGATATTCAGCCTGTGGCTCTAGAGCCTCATGCAGCTCTTTGGCATTGCCAGAATGATTAGGCTTTTACATGGTTTTGATTAAACTTTTCTTGCTCTCCTTGGCCTCAAGCAGAGTTGTAACAGAGCACTGATAATATGAGCATTGCCAGGAAAGTGCAAAGGAACACCTGAAATCCTCAGAAAATGAACTGAATCTGTGAGGATATTGGCTTCTCTACAACAAGAAGCATGTCAAAGGAAACAACATCTTCCTCTTTTCAGTGGTGAGGACAGAGACTGTATTAACAAAAGCCTCAAAAGTAATCATAGTATTACAGGCTGAAAGTACAGTGTGACAATTAAACTGAGTTTTAATAATGAATGATTCTGCATCCTGAAAATGTACACTTATGTAAAGAACATGCCCCTGCAAAGGTAAAATGATGTATCTGCCACTGGTCATTAACAAACCTTCCTCTTCCAGTATACTGCATATGAGTTATTGGAAAGGGCTTAAAGCATTAGCAATATTGGGAATATTTATATAGAATTTGCTATTATTATTATGCAATAACATATCAGCACAGTATTTTCCATCTCAAGTACATCTGCACATCACCTCTACACTCCTCAGTCCTCTGTCCCTCTGTTCAGCCACAGAACTGAAACAGTCAGGATTTCAAACAGTAACACCTCACATATGGACTCATAGCTCCCTAAAAGTTTTTAAATTATCTTTATTTAAAAAATATGCTTCTCCCTGCATTCTACATGGCAGCTACAAATGATAGGATTTTCCCTGGAGAAAATTCTTACGTAAAACAGGTTTTCAGGTGATACTGGCACGCTCCTCAGAACACAAGCTGACCAACACAGACAAATGACTGAAGATTGTAAGACTAGAAGACAACAAAAGGGCATGTGAAATGATACATTCAGTTGGAAGAAAATGAAGCATGATAACAGATAATACACAATCAGTCACATATAACCTATAAAAACAAGCTCATTTTCATCTGGCTCTTCTGGACATTTAAGATTCTTAAAAAGATCCTTCAAATAAGAGGTCTGGAAAGCAGATTCCCTTTATTCCCTCTAAGTTCACAGCAGCAGAAATCTACTTTTTAGCTAATACCACTAGAACAGTCAACCTGAAAAAGGATTTTTGCTCTATGACTGTGACCTTGAATGTCAAGTTTCAGCAATGAGTAAATATTTACAACTAGTTATAAACCCCTAAAAATAGGGGTTCATAACAGAAATGCTGACAGACTTTAACTAAGTTGGTGTGAGTGGGCGCCACTATAATTAAATAAATCACCAAGGTCTGTTGACAATTAGAAAACTCATTTTGGTTTGCCACAGAGACAAACAAAAATTCTGTTCATTATAATTTTACTGGAATATGATGTCATAACATGTAAGCATACTGAAACAATCTGCTGCTTTTCCAGCCAAAATATTAATTGCATACTAAGGAGCCCTTGGGGCCTCTTCCTTTTTGGCCATCAAATCCACTCACACAAAGACAAATAAAGTATTAGTACATACGTTATGTGTTCATACTGCATTTCCTGCATTTCTCTGGATTCCTCAATGGCATAAATGTTTTTGATAAATATTGTTACTTTCTTCTTAGAAGGGGAAAAAAAATCAAGTGCAAGATGCAGCTCACAGAAACCAGGAAGTTTATTTAGATTTAGCCTCATGTTAAAAAGTCAGTGAGATTTTCTCTAAATTCTAATGGCCAATGAAGCAAAAAAGAACAACTAAACCCAGTTACTTCTCCCCTCCACAAGTGTTATAGGAAGTATTACCCTATTCCCATTTCATAATGCAAAGTGAAGAGGAACTGGGACCATATTTTAGTGGCCATGACAAACGCCACTAAAATATAAGCTACAACACAGTATTGGGAAAGTCATTCTGCAGATGCCAGCTCTGTGCTGAAAGGGTCATTTTCTATCTGGCACCTTTTCCATGTGAAGTCAATCAAGCTGGCAGCCTTGCTGGCACTGTTTAATCAGGAAAATGCTGTGAGTGGAGGGGTCACAGACCATGCAGGGGAGTAGGAAACAGCATTTGCTGTGAACAACTTTTTCTCCATTACATTTGAAATTTCTCTAGGGGAGCAAGTTGCTTAGTGCAGCTGTTCCCTGGCTATGTCCTATTTTCCTAAGCAGTCCATTAGCCACGTGCATTTCTTACAGATGTGAGTTCTATGTTTTGAAGAAGGAAACATCCAGTATAGTCACTTTTGTCTTCACACAGTGAACCTTCTGGTTCTTTCAGCAGATCCACAACAACACCTGGGAACAAAGAGGCTCTCTTTTCCAAGTACTCCTTTTGTGAACTACAGCCCATTATTCTTGAACTGTGTCTACTACAGGCTAGGCTGCCTGATCAAGTGGAACCTATAGATGAAGCCTTGTTGATCCAGTTCCAGGAAGGATCGCACATGCAGGCTCTCGTCCTGTTGGGGGACTTCAACCACCCTGACATCTGCTGGGAAAGTAGCAGGGTGAGCTGCAGGCAATCCAGGAGATTCCTGGAATGCATGGAGAATAACTTCTTAACCAGCCTGGTTAAATAGAGAACTTGGGGTGAAAAAGAGAACCTATCATCTCTAGAAGGAGGGTCAGGTAACTTGGGAGAATTATAAGGATGTCGCAAGGTCATGTAGTGAGAAGATTAGAGGGGTCAAAGCCCAACCAGAACTTGATTTGGCCACTAGAGTTTAAGACAACAAAAAAAGTTTCTATAAATACAATGGCAGCAAAAGAAGGGTCTTCATCATTTGTTAAATGCAGAGAGTAGTGACAGGGGATGAGGAAAAGGCAGAGATACGTTATGTCTTCTTTGTCTCAGTCTTTAATATCAAGACCAGCTGTCCTCAGAATAACCAGGTCCCAGTGCTGGAAGTTGGTGATGGGGAGCTGAGTGAAGCCCCCATAAACCAGGAGGAGATGGTTAGTGACCCGCTATGCCAATTAAACACTCACAGATCTATGGGCCCAGATGGGATCTACCCCAGAGTAATGAGGGAACTGGTGAAAGAACTTGCCAAACCACTCTCAATAATGTAAAAGCAGTCCTGGTAAACTGATGAAGTTCCAGCTGACTGGAAATTAGCAAATGTAACATCCATCTACAAGAACAGTCAGAAGGATGATCTGGGGAACAACGGGCCTGTCAGCCTGACCTCAGTTCCAGGCAAGGTTATCATCCAGAGTGCCATTGCATGGCACATGCAGGACAACCAGAGGATCAAGCCCTGCCAAAATGGATTTACAAAAGGAACTCTGACTGCTTGAACTGCTTTGAACTGCTTGACCAGCCTGATCTCTTTCTATGACAAAGTGACTCACTTTGTAGTAGTAGTAGTAGATGAGAGAAAAGCTGTGGATGTCGTCTACCTAGACTTCAGTAAAGCCTTTCACACTACTTCTCCCACCATCCTCCTAGAAAAACTGGCTGCTTGCAGCTTGGATGGGTAGACTCTTCGATGGTTAAATCTTGGCTGGATGGCTGGGTCCAGAGACTTGTGGTGAATGGAGCTAAATCGTGTTGGTAGCCAGTTGCTAGTGGTGTTCCCCAAGGCTCAGTTTTGTGGCTGGTCCTGTTTAACCTCTTTACTGATGATCTGGATGTGGGGATTGAGTGCAATAAACTTGCCAATAACACTAGGCTGGATGAAGGTGTTGATCTGCTTGAGGGTAGGAAGGCTCTGCAGAGAGACCTGGACAGACAATCAGTGGGCTAAGGACGACTGCATGAGATTCAATAAGGCAAAGTGCTGAGTCCTGCACTTGGGTCACAACAACCCCATGCAGCACTACAGGCTAAGGAAGGAGCTGTTCAGCAGAAAGGGACTCGGGGGTGCTGGTTGACAGCTGGCTGTCTATGAGCCAGCAGTATGTCCAGGTGGCCAAGGCCAATGCCATCTTGGCCTGTATCAAGAATAGTGTAGCCAGCAGGACAAGGGAACCCCCCTGTACTCAGCACTGGTGAGGCCATACCCCAAGTACTGTGTTCAGTTTAGGGTGCCTCACTTAGAGGTGCTGGAGCATGTCCAGTGAAGCACAACAAGGCTCATGAAAGGTCTAGAAAATGTCTTACGAGGAGCAGCAAAGGGAGCTGGGTTTGCTTAGTCTAGAGAGGAAGAAATGGCTTTAAGCTGAGACAGGGGAGATTCAAATTGGATATTGGACGAAAAAAATTTCATGATCAGGCTGGTCAGGCATTGGAATAGGTTGCCCAGAGAGGTGGTGGAGTCACCATCCCTGGAGCTGTTTAAGAGACAAATGGATCTGGCGCTGGATGTTGTGCTTCAGTGGTGTTGGTATTGCAGTGGTAGTGCTGCACTGATAGTTGTACTTTATGATCTTAAAGGTTTCTTCCAACCTTGATGATTCTACTCTATGATTCCTGATCCAGGTAATAGATAGGTCTAGCAGAGAGGATGTGATACTGGATCTCTTGGTCACCAATGCAAGCAAGCTAATCAGGGACATAAGACTGGAGGCAGCCTGGGCTACAGTGATCATGCCTTGGTGGAGTTCCCATTTCTGAGGGATATGGGTCAGATAAAGAGTAAAATTAGGCTCCTGAATGTTAGGAAAGCAAACTTTCAGCTTTTCAAGGAGATAGTCAATAGGGTCCCCTGGGAGAGTGCCCTCAAGGACAAGAGAGCAGAACAGAGCTGGCAAATCTTTAGTGAAGTCTTCCATAGAGCGCAAGAGCTAGTAAATCCCAGGAGCAAGAAATTGGTCAAGGAAAACAAGAGACCAGCATGGCTGGGTAAGGAACTGCTGGCCAAACTAAAGGGAAAGAAGCAAATGCACAGGCATGGAAACAAGGGCAGGTAACCTGGGAAGTGTATAGGGATGAAGTACAGTTGTGTAGGGATGGGGTGAGGAAGGCCAAGGTGAAGCTGGAACTGAACCTGGCAAGGGATGTAAAATATAGTGAGAAGGGCATCTACAAGTATGTTAACCAGAAAAGGAAGGTCAAAGAACATGCTCCCTGCTGGAAAACAATGCTGATAACAACAGATGAGGAGAAGGTTGAGGTGCTGAATAACTTCTTTTGCCACTCTTCAATGGCAACCTCTCTTCCCACACCACCAAAGTCCCTCCTACTGTAAGTAAAGGTCAGGTTCATGACCACTTGAGGAACCTGAATATAAACAAGTCTCTGGGACCTGATGGGCTGCAACACAGAGTCCTGAGGGGAATTAGTGGGTTTAGTTGCCAAGCCACTCTCCATGATATTTGAAAAGTAATGGCAGTCACATGAAGCTCCAGGTGACTAGCAAAGGGAAACATTGTACCAATCTTAAAGGGTAGAAAGGAGGACCCTGGGAACAACTTGTCTGTCAGCCTCACCCCTATGCCTGGGAACATCAGGGAACAGATCCTCCTAGAACCTGTGCTAAGGCACAGGGAGGACAAGGAGGTCATTTGGCACAGCCAGCAAGGCTTCACTAAGGGCAAGTCCTGCCTGACCTAGTGGCTTTCTACAATGGAGTGACAAAGGAAAAGGCTACAGGTGTCATTTATCTGGACTTCCGTAGAACCTTTGACAGAGTCCCCCACAACATGCCTCTCTCTAAACTGGAAAGAGCTGGATTTGATTAATGGACTATTAGATGGATAAGAAAGTGTTTGGACAGTTGCATCCAGAATGTAGTGGATAGTGCCTCAGTCCTGATGGACATCAGTGACAAGTGGTGTCCCTCAGGGATCTGTGCTGGGACCGGTGTTATTTAGTATCTACATTAATAACATAGACAAAGGGATCAAGTGCACCGTCACCAAATTTGCACCCGACACCAAGCTGAGTGGGGAGGTTGTCACACCTGAGGGATGGGATGCCATCCAGAAGGACCTGGACAAGCTTGAGAAATGGGCCCATGGGAATCTCATGAGGTTTAACAAGACCCAGTGCAAAGTGCTGCACCTGGGCTGGAGCAAGCCAGTATCAACACAGGCTGGGGGATGAACAGATTGAGAGCAGTTCTGCTGAGAAGGAATTGGGGGTGCTGGTGGATGAGAGGTTGGACATGAGCGGGAAATTCTTTACTGTGAGGCTGGTGAGACACTGGAAGAGGTTGCCCAGAGAAGTTGTGGATGCCCATCCCTGGAAGTTCAAGGCCAGGTTGGATGCAGCAACCTGGTCTAGTGGAAGGTGTTCCTGCCCATGGCAGGGAGTTGGAACAAGATGATCTTTGAGATCCCTTCCAACCCAAAGTGTTATATGATTCTACGATGAATGAGTCTGTCTGTTCTCTTCTGGATTACTTTCACATCCTCCAAAAACATTCTTAATGTAAAGTGAGAAAGACAGTCTTAATGTAAAGGGAGCAAGGCACACATTGTGTATCAGTTTTAGCCACAGACGTCCCTTATTTGAATGCTGACCTTCTCTCAGCTACATAGATGAGAATTAAACAAAGAAAAATAATGTATACTTGTTCCAGACTATTCATCATTCAAAAGATGGTGTTAAATTGTAAGTCAAATCTTTAAAAACTTTAAATGAATTTAATTAATTCTGAATGATTCCATATTTTTTCTCTATTTAATATTTGCTATGGTCATTTATGAAACCAATTTTGACCTAGTTGTAGAAAATCCCTAAGCAAAAGAATGTTTAACTGACTATGTAAGAATTGCAAAGAATAACCATGTGATGAAAATACATTAACAGAAAGAGATTCAAAAGCATCTGTTCATTTTTGAAAAAAAATAGTCATAAAACATAACAAAGATGTTTCCCATTTTAAGACACAGAAACCCCAAAGCTTCTCTATTTCAAATGCAAGAATGTAAGAAAATCCTGCAATAAGCAGTCAAGATCCATGAGTTGAGTTGCAGGCAACTGCATAATGTAATCCTCTTTATCTGTTAAGGTCTATTAGAAAACAAATGAGATTACCTGCTTCTGCTGGGAGGATGATCTAGAAGCTGAGTAGATACTTAGGAATCTCCTAATGTTCAGCTTGGCTATACTTTTACATATGTTATTTTGGTTTGTGTCAATATTATCCTGTAACTTATATAGCTTATTTTTTTTTTGTTGTTTACCCTCCAAGGTGAGCTTTTCCACTCTCTATCAGCCATTGCTTTGAAAGGGAACAAGTTAAAGTATTTCAGAACTCTTCTGTATAAAAGGCTTTAAAAACTTCAAATTAATTTAATTAATTCTGAATTATTCCATATTTTTTCTCTATTTAATATTTGCTATGGTCATTTATGAAACCAATTTTGACCTAGTTGTAGCAAATCCCTAAGCAAAAGAATGTTTATAATAATAAACATTCTTGATAATCCTTCCAGACCTTCCCCATACTTGCTCCTGTTCTTAAATACAAAAGCCAAGAATGGTAGACAATATACCATATAGAAGGCTAACAGTGCTCTGTATAATAGTGATATTTATGTATCTATACCAGAAATACCTTGCTCAACACATCTTAAAAATCACATTTGTCTCTCCACTAATTCAACCACATTAGTTCTTCTCAGTTTATCTTGCAAATACTTAATAATATAACACTTCTGTTCTGTGATTTCCAATTGAATAACCCGCAGGTGACAACAGAGTTAGTACTACTAGTGCTTATGTTATTAATCTTACATTTCAGACTGGAAAGCCTAGCCTCATTGCATTTCTAATATGTCAGTCCTCTCTATCACCCAAGTCTTCCTGCCCATCTTGACCTTCCTGAGTATCAATGATGCCTTCTATATCTCATGAACATTTTCCGACTTCTTGTGCAAACATCTTTCACTAAAGTGACTTAAAAGACTGATTCTAAAACTGGAAAAACTGTACTTAATAATCTTCCTCCTGGTTTGACTTTTAATACTGCTGATTATTTTTCTTTTCCTTTCCCACCCTGTATTTCTTACACAAATCCCCTTCTCCTTCAGTTTAATAAAAACATTATCCTTATCTAATGCTATAAAATGCTTAACTGAATCCCACAAATATAAGATTTACTTTAGTCTCTTTACCTAAAAAATGAGTTGACACACAACATGTAAGGTTGCCACATTATTCATATACAATCTACCTTTAGTACACAGTAATTTCACGCTGAGTTTTATACTTTTTTGTCTGTCTTTATTTATACTTTCTTTTAAACTTTATTATGAGTCTGGGAATTTTTCATGAAGCTAATGATAATTCCCTTTTCTATTTTCTTTTCTTTTCCTGAGCTAGAGGCTATGTAGTTCCTTCAAGCAGTATGAGTAACTTAGTAAAAAAAAAAAAATTGACTCAGTTTCCACGATCACAATATCGAAACATTCCTGAGTGAAAAACAAGAGGGAGGAGGATTCAGTTTAACATAACATTATCTAATGTGGAATCTTCCCAGGAGAATTTGTGATGACAAGACTGGCAAATATTGCCACGTCTCTGTTTCTCTGAATTCCAAGTTGCTAAATACAGACATTTTACTGAAATAAATATTTCAATATTTACTCTCTGCATTTACCACTACTTTGTTTACTATTTATTGTAAATACATACAACAAGAAGTAAAAAAACTGTTGCTCATCACAAGTAATTAGAAGAAACCAACAGAAAGCTACAGACATTTTAAGTTAGGGACTTTGAACCATCATAGATTAAGCTCACAAGTAATAAAGCAAATATACAGAACTTGCTATGCAGCACTAGTTTCAGAGAGATGCTTCCATGAACAGGAAGTTGAGGTCTCTGCTTCTACTTTTATTGCTCTCTCTCCCTCAAACTAAACCCCTGAAGTTAAGATGAAGAACTTGTTCCAGAAGGTTCTGTTCCAGAAGTTCCAGAAGGGTCTCCAAACCACCCCAAATACTCTCTCATAAAAACAAAGAGAAAGCAGTGCAAGAGATATGTAAGGAAAAAAAAATAAGGCTTAGGAGAAGTAATAGGGAAAAACCCAGGGGAAAAAAAGAACCTCCTAAAATACTGTATACTGAAGACTAAGGTAGAAAAATCAAGTGAAAAACAGCAAACAGAATCAAGAAGAGAACAGAGAAAAAAATGTTATGCACCTCTGAAGAAGTATTTTTACCTATGAACTGAATAACTAAGTAATGAAAATGGTCAACAAAACTTCAATGTATTCTTAACTGTAAAAAGAGCATAAATAATATAGGAACATAACAAGAATACTGCCTTCACAGTTAAAGACATTGGAAAATGTCAAGTGGACAGTGCTGAATGGAGATGGGGGCCAGGGGAAGGAAAAGATAAATACAAGGAAAAAGAAAAGGTTCTTTTCTGTGACACAAAACCAAGTACAATGAGAATAAAAGGGGGAACAATGAAGCTGTGATGTACACTGTATACTTTAGAGGTTAAAGCAGACATCCAGAAGACAAACATCTCAAAGTCTTATCTACTTCAGCTCATAAAATTTCCCATGAACTGTATTACTCACTAATCTTTACAAGCATGCAGAGTGGTTACTGAGAATGCTGTCGAAATAGCCATTGCAGTAAAAGAACATAAACAGTGCTGCATATCATTTTTTTGATATGATGCTACAGTATCATTTTTTTACATAAGAAACTCATGTCAAAAAAAAAGAAAAAAATCATGTCACTTGCCAGCCTAGACACTAAGTAAATGAGAGAATGAAGTATCTCACTTATTTCATTTTATCATATATTTATACCAGTAATATAATACTAATAAAAGTGTTACTAATAAAATCATCTCAGGGCTATGACTTCATAGGAATTAATTAACCTGAAAGTCCACAGAGGAAGAAGGCCCAAGAAAGCTCATAGAGTGATTCTCACCATCCAAGTTCACTTAAATTCAAATAATTAGTGTGCCCTGTTCTACATTCCTTTCCCCCCTTAAGGAATGTAAACATACAGGCATTAAATTGCATTATCATGAGTAAGAAATTTACCTATCACTTTAAAATTGGAAATTAAATGATTGAAAGTAAGAACAAGCTGAAACATCACACTTAATTCTGATTTAATAAGCCACCCCTCAGCAGATGAGTGCAGTCGAGGATGCACACTCCCCTACCTTGCTAGCTATCGGCTCTGCAACCTCTAAAAATGGCCACACATGGCCAGCTAAAGCTTCTATCCAGAAATCTTCTCATCTGTGCCATCAGACTTGCAAAGAAAAGAAATGTGAGAGAGAGACCTTGGTCAATTGCAAAGGGAGAGCATTTTATGTTGCCCTGCATAACGTATCAGGATGCTGACAAAAAGTGGATGGCCTTAAGAAGGAAGCTTTATCTACACCTGGAAGGGGAAAGGAAGGTGTCTGTTAATCGATCACAGAAAAGTTTGTAAAGGGCCAAAAGGTCAGAAATCAAAAGTGATTGGTGAAGCCTTTCAGTGCCTTGACTCCTTTCTACTTAAAAGCAGAAAAACAGCAAATTTCCTAGGGAAGCAGACATATTATTTAATATTCTTTTTGATTCTTTAATATTTTTTCAAAGTTTAATGGGCATAATGGATTTACACCAATGACTGACAAGTAAATAGCAATTCATTGCTAATAAAAACACATAAGTAATACAATGAGACTGCTATAGTAGTGGTCACCAAACCACAGTGACTTATCTCAGTTGGTCCAGCAAATACAATTTAGTACTGAATACTAACAAAGAAAAAAATTTTAGATCATGTTAAATCAGTACATTAAAATACAAGTTTGCAGACTTTCTAAAAGGTAGGAAATGTAAGAAATATTTATAAGATGGGGTGGAATTGTTTTCTAGAAAACAGGGACTCAAAAAAAGACTTGAAGGAAAGAGATACCAAGGACTGTTAAAATGGAATCATATAATTATTTAGGTTGGAAAAGATCTCTAGGAAAATTGACTCCAACCATTAACCCAGCACTAATGAGTCCACCACTAAACCGTATCATTAAGTGCCACATCTACGTGTCTTTTAAATACCTCCTGTAGTGATGACTGAAGCACTTCCCTGGTCAGCCTGTTCTACTGCTTGACAACCCTTTTGGTAAAGAAATTCTTCCTAATATGTGAAATGGTTATTATGACCTTTGACTTAAGATCAACTAAACAAGGTTAACATAGAGATTACCTTTACTGAATGGAACCAAGTCTCTGCTGCTGATGTCCACCTCCTTAAGAATTCTCCTTTCTGTTTCCCTGACACTAGTGTCAGACTTGAATCTAAATCAATAAGCTAATTAGACTCCACATTCTCCTCTGTCATGAAACAAAACCTCTAAGCTAAGAGTTTTGGGCTGGTTTTTGTCCAGAGATGATTTCCCTTTTAATCACAACACTGAAGGATTCAACCCCATTTTAGTAAAACATATAATCCAAACAAATTATGGTCCCAAAGTGCCTGATGAGTACCTGTGAGTGCAACTATTCTTTCTGTGACAGTAAAAACCAACTTAAACTGGCATTCTTCTTTAAAATATCCTATGAAGACAAGCAGATCTTTGGAAAATCCTGTGAATTAGCATTTCAGAAAAGATGTTAACTGTACTTTCTTTCACAGAACACAAGCATCCACCAAAATCAGTATTATAGAAAAGATGTGAAGAGAAACTATAACACAGTGGTTGCTGGTGAAAAGGTCTGCATTCAGACTGCATATATTCTGTTAAAAAAGAATCTGGAAAACCTTTCTTCAGAATATTTAACACCTTCTCATTCTGTAGCAGAATTTTCATATCAAAAATGACAAAGACCTGTAAGGATGGAGTAAAATTCCAGTCAGATCCTTAAGAGTTATAGGCTGTTAAAAAAATTAGCCACTAACCTTCTTTCTGCTTGCTTCTCTCAGGAAAATTATGGCAACCTCTCAAAGTTTGAGCTCAAACTTTGAGCAGTTCACCTCTGTAATTACCAAAACAAGCAGGCAAAGGAAAAGAGAACACATTTACTGGTAACCAATATTCAGGTTTTGGACACAGCAGAAAGGCCATAACAAGAAAGGAGGCCACACAGGCTTGTTTCCATTGAACCCATTATCTCACAGGTGTCCCAGCTGGAATACCCTTAGTTCAGCAGAAGTACAGGAAAAAGATAAGGGTGAATAAAAAGCTAACTGTGTGGAAAGAACAAAACACACCCAAAATACTCCTGCTCCTGGAGGAGCATTCTGATTCACTGCTTGTTTTCATACATACCACAAGACTAGTCTTCTGTCCATACCCTGAAAGTAAAGCTGGCTGTGTTAAAGGCAGGGCTAGAGAAAGAACACCCAGTGAGTTGCAAAGCCAGCAGACTGAAGCGATTCACAAGGTGCTGGGGCAGGCTGTTGGCTCTGAAGATCTTTGGATCAGAAGGTTTACAGGAAGTCTCTCACGTGGAAGGGCAGTGTTGAAAGACAGACATTAGGAAACCAAAGATAAGGACTGTATTACACTTCTTTATGTTTTCAGCCCCTGTGAGAACACGAAAAATCACATCTGAAACTTGGAGAGACACTTGTACATCACCCTTTTATTTCCTCTACTAGTGTGTTGGTGTAATAATCCAGTCACAGACTTCTAAATTAATACTTTCTGCTCATCTTCTGCATGCTACATTTCACTTCCCCTGGCCTGTTTGTTCCCATTAGGTGTCTGCCTCCCAGGCAACTTGGAGCCAGATGCACTTCCTCCAGAGCAGAGAAAGATCTGAGGAAGTTAAAAACCCAAAGTAAAGAGCACTGTCCACTAAAGAAGCTTCAGGAGAAATAGTCAAAACATGAGTTAAGGACCACAGAAGGCAAGGGCAGTCCTCTTAGCAGATAGAGCAAGAAAGGAAGTGGTCTGGAAAGGTCACTATATCCTGAAAGAAAACAAATAAAAACATTTATTAAGAAAAGATTGAAGCATTAGGGCTTAGGAGCTCCTCCACAAATAGGGCCAAGAGGTCAATGACAAAACTACTTCATCTTGAGCAAAGACTGTTTAGAATGCTGCAATACTGTAAAATGTCATGTCTGATGCATCACATTGTAGGCACGAAGAGTGATGAAGCATCTAGATGCTCTACAATCAAGGCTAAAAAGATTTTAATGATACCAGGTAAGTGTATTGACTTGGAGAATGAAGAGACACTGTACTTGGAATACTAACCTCAAATCTTGCTCTCTATTCTGTCAGCTTGATTTTTAGCCTACATAACAGTATTTTAACAGCTGTCAGTTTAATATTGTAAATACACTTAAGAGTATATATGTTATTGATCCCTCACAGGTTAAATGTAGCCATTAATGTAGTGGATGGTAGTGACAGGATGCATTTGCAGGAAGGATTATATGCACACTGTGCCAGGACACGTCACCCAACACCATTTGGTGTGCATTGTGCAAATTCATGGTAACAGGGTGAGGAGACTGCATAAAAATTAACCTTGGACAGAATTTAGTGGAATCTATACATTCCATAGCAGAATCTAGGTTTTCTGACCCCAAATACTCTATGTATTTTTAAGATTTAAAACACTGTAGCAATTAAACATTAGCTATCAAAAAGTTTACTGCAGGAATAAATATCCTCTGCCATTTAAGGAATCTTACTTTGTTTTAAGCCAACCATACTAATCACTATTGTCTAAACTGATAGCTACTGGCAATGGCAAAGCTCATCACCTGCAAGCTCCCTTGCCACTGTTCTTTTGGGAAAACTATCTTAAGACAAACAGATGTTTCTGCTGTTTTAAACCAACAGGAAATGGACTGACTTTCTCCCTTTTCCTTTCCTAGAAACAGATACTAGCAAAGAAAAATCTTAGCACAGCTGTACTCAACACTTTTCTCGTAACAATACGTCTGTGTGGGAGGCAGGCAACTAGTGGGAACAAACAGGCCAGGGGAAGTGAAATGTAGCATGCAGAAGATGAGCAGAAAGTATTAATTTAGAAGTCTGTGACTGGATTATTACACCAGCACAGTAGGGGAAATAAAAGAGTGATGTACAAGACTTTGCTGTAAGATATGATCTGAATCCTGTCTCAACTGGTAATGTACACAACTGAATCAAGTATCAGCTGGCAATCTCAGTCCCCTCCAAGCAAATAGATGTTCAAATCATTGGAAAGCTTCATTAGTATGAATAGACTGCAGCTTTAGGGGCCAAGCAGCAGCCTTATCTTTAAGGAAATGTCTTTAGGTCAGGCCTGAGGAATGAATTAATATGATGAAATGCAGAATTCACGCTTTGTGCAGATAAACCAAACACTTAATCGACACTGCTGGCAAACTGGCATCCTTTACTCTCACTAGATTTACATAAAAAAAGAAAACTGCTATTGAAGCTACTGCATTAGAGCCTCAATTATTATAGGAGAAGAAAACTTGAAGAAAATAATGAGACAAAGCCTTGCAGAAAACCAGGTTTTAATCGATTTATGCTGGAATTATGACATTTTAAAGTCATGAAAAGCTTCAGAATAGAAAAGGGCAACTTTTTTTGAGAGTGCTTTTGCTGAGAAATTCTTGCACAAATTCATGCTGCCATCTAATGGTCCAAATCAGCCATTTCCAGCTGAACAATTAAATTACTAACCTTAACAGTCACTTGCATTATTCTTTGGACTGTTCTTTATTTCCCTAAGTCTTAATTATGTAAAATCGATATCTGTTGTTCAGAATTAAATAATAGTGTGTTTAAGGAGCTATAACCTATTCTAACCAAACTCTAAATTTCTATTTTCAAGTAGTTTTTAATATTTCTTCCAAGTTTCTTTTCCCAAACTACTGGGAGGAGTGAGAGGAATGTAGAAAGGAGTTTTTGCAAAGTCAGTCAGTAAACACTTTTTATCATCACACCTCTCAATCTTTAAAATGCAAATTCTAAGGACAGAATTTTGCAACACTGACTGTAAATGCAGGCAAAGCACCTCTGACTCCAGCCTTTTTAGGGGAGGAAGGTTGTACCCTATGGCTCAGGTCTGAAGTTGACAACTGTAGCAAAGTAAAAATCCCAGTGGCACCCCACACTGCTGCCCCACAAACCACGGAGTTTGTTTTCTGTAATCAGTAAACACAACAGGCTCCAGAACAGAGGGTTCACTTCACTTGGGGAGCAAGGGCACTGGTCTGCACAGCCAAACACCTTCTTGCAGCAAAATACTACTTTATTCAATCAAAAGCATTTCAGTACTTGCATGCCTGCCTCTCCTCAAAACTGCTGTTACCCAGATATCTCCCCAAAGGGTTTGTTCTTTTAATACTTTTCTGTCCCTCTTCTCCCTGGAGAGAGATTTTTGTCTTTTTTTCAGTCCTTCCACTGCGACAGTCAAATGACTCCCACTATAGCACTCATAAAATCATTGCAAATCAACATTCTTAGGATTATTTCTCAGAGCAGGATTCAGCTCTAAATTCAGATGCCTAAATTTAGGTATTTAGTTAATGCGTAGAAATTAAGTTGCTATAAAAGTGAAGCTCTGGAGAGATCCATACAAAACATAGACAAGCTAGTTTAAGGCATGACAAACAGCATTCTAGACTAGGAATTGTTCTGACTAATCCTTCCACTGGTTATAAAGGGAGACTGAGTTTCTAATATAGAGGCAGAGACTATTTGAAAGGCATCTGAGCTTGGATCCAAATCCCACCAGCACAGTAAAGGACTGCACCTAGCTTCCCAAACACCAACACACAGTACAATTTGACATGCAGTCATGTACCTAAAACATCCACGTGATGTGACACAGGACTGCTCCATGAAACAGAGAAGTTTCTCACAAATAGCTGGAGTCCTGGTGGATTATATGAAATGGTATGATGACTGAACATCGCTTTCAGGGATTCCTTCAATTGCCTAAACTTAGCTACGCAGGGCCATTTGAAATGCTCTAGGGTATCTTGCCTGACCTTCCACTGCCACTCTAGGAAAGGTCTCCTCTAGGTCTTCTGCCAAATCCACTGGTCCCATGTGGATGTCTCACACACCCTACAATGTCTCAAGTGGCACTAGAGGCCTATGTTTAGGCAACTTAGTGTCCCACATCTGCCACAGTATATATGCTTGGGAAAAATATCTGCTTTGCACACAGCTGTGCATAAAATCCTCCTCTGTTGCAGCAAGCCCCAACATAAAGCCTCAATAATGGGAATTCAGATATTAGGCTAATCATGTGCCTAGAGTAACAAAAAGACTCTATGGAGTAATCTGAATTTTACATTTTCCAGGCTGCTGGCTGATCTAATCAATACAAGATCAAAGTCTTTCAGATCCAACAACCTTTTATATTATGCACTGGAATATTTGTGCCTCAAATGGATGAGGCTCTCCATGCAGAGAGCAGTCTTCTGCTAGAAGGTAAACAGGGTGCTCAGAAGCACAGAAGAACATCTAAAGGTCAGGAAAACTTCAGACTTCATTCTCTTTCTCTGAATTAGATAACTGGGTTGTACAACTGTAGAGGTAGTTTTAGAGATGGTAATATCAATAGATTTTTACATTGTCTCCTGCATTGCAACCCACACACTTCAAAATTTGGCTTCTACAGCTGTTCCTCTGGCTAGATGTTCCTTTTTTCCCCCTCACAGGACTATGTAACTTTTGTGAAACAAATGAAGTTGGGTGAGGATTTAGATTGCATTACTAAGCACTCATGTCAAGTAACACTTCCCTCAAATCTTTCCCCTTTGATGCACATATCAAATCTTTAAGTCATCATTCATAAAAGAAACAAACTTTTCATTTTATTCCAGTCTTTCACCATACAATCTTTTATTAATATGACTTGACAATTTTAGTAATTTATCCAATAATCACACAGTCTATTCTCTCTTTGATCATTAGATTGGATAACATGTTAGTCCACTGTGAAGCTAGCAGCTGCAGATGTAGTTGGCCAAAGACCAGCCCTCAAGCTTTCTTTTATTATCCCTCATTTTTAAAGTGCTTGTTCAGTTTTAGGCACTACTCCATGGGGCTGATATACTTCACTTCAGGAGCAAAGAAGTCTAAGCAGACAATTCCAGGCAGCAACTGAGTACTCAGCAGGGGAGCAGGCTACCTGGCAGGTAGGAACTACATGGCCAGGTAGGGTGATGCCCTGTGCTTTGTGGCCAGGCAGCGTAGCTGGCTCCACAAGAGGCAAGATTATGCTGCTGCTGCTTTATTTTTCTGAGTTTGGTCTTGCAAACGGCACTATAAAGAAGCATTCATTAACATCAAAGAAAAATGTGCTCAGAAAGGCAGAGCTTGATAAAAGAGAAAAAGAGGAATGGTTTGTGCACTCCCCCATCCCCAAAGGAGAAGGGGGACAGTCTTCTCCTTAGCCTGTAGTATACAACATATATGCAGGAGGAAGCAGCCATACACAAGACTAAGTGAAGGCTCAGTGCAGCAGAAACTGTCCAAGTGCACAGGAGCTGTAGTTTATCCTAGGGACACCACCACTTTGCGTGACATGCTTGCAGAGCTATCACACCATCCAAATTCCTTAAAACCAAGCAAGAAACTGCTTTAATTACTTTATTTCCATTCTTTAGCTTGTCATTGTTTTGTAATCCCTTTGTTCCTATATTTCACAAGTGTTTTTAATTTTGAAACCTCTTTTTTTTAAATATAGATTTTTCAAGCTCGCTAGATTGGGGTTAGACACATATTAAGGAATTTTATATATTAAGAAAACAACTTCTGAATTCTCCCAAAACACAAGGGTTGCGTTTTATGATCTCTTTAACACTACTTTCCAAACTAAAACATCAAAAGCTGCTGTTGAGTTTCTAGTGGTTTTATTTCTTGGATGAAAACTCTTAGTTTAGGTAAGTCTGTAAGATATAATTTGTTCTGTCACTTACAGACATTCTATAACTGAAAGTACTGCAGGACAATTAAACTTCAGGAATGACTCTCTTCAAACCTAACCAAAGGAAAAAAAATAAAATAAAACAAACCAGCATTCAATGGAAATAAGGCAAGTTGGACAACCCTGTAGTCAGAATTGATACCTTATTTTATTGTTTAACTGCTGTAATTTAAACAGCCATGTTTTCAATTGTTTTTTGCATGGTTTAAGCCATTTGCATTTAAGCCAGAGATGCGAGGGAGTACAGGCTCTAGCACTGGCTACAGATATGAGAGCATGCACATGTTTTGTCCCCAGCTCTGCCAGTACTTGTCAAACCTGACCCGGCGTCTCAAGGCTTGGCCTGTGCAGAGTAGCGTGCCAGTTCCCCCGACTCGTGCCAAACGCTGTGCTCACAAACACGCAAGCTACATCAGCTAGCAACCCGGCCCTGAAAGCATCAGCATCGCCTTCCCCTGAGTCAGCCTGTAAAACTCTTCGATAAAAGAAGACATAAAAAATGCAATGGTCACCATTTTTAGCTTTTTTGTAACATAGTGTTTGAACTGAAAGGTCTTCATGTGCCTTTGTTGCAAAATTGCTTGAAACTCCAACCTGTGAGCCTTTAGATTGGTTGTATATAACTGACAAATTTTGAGTGCCAAAAGAGTTATTTTCCTCTCTTATAATCTCTGTTAGGAGTACAGAAACCTTTGTTAAATAAGAAGTTGTCTAACATGGCTGGATTCAGGGTTGACAACTTTTTTAAAAGCTCTGTCTTATCAGAGGCCATCAAACTTTCTTTTACCAAACTTGCATGGATTTTACTTCAATAAAGAAAATCCAGAGAGGACTCCAAGTTCTTATCTACACTGTGAACTGCAGCATACAGACACCCAAACTACCAGTAAGCTGGTAACTTCACACGGTTTGGCTCAGCATCACACAGACTTTATCAGCCTGCCACGATATGCAGTACAATGGCAATGACCCAATGCTGTTAACAAGTTAGCCAGTACTGCATTCACTATATTGAGTGAGAGTCAGGATGAAAACATCCATACCTCATCCAGTTCCAAAATGGACTGTATTTTATCTGCCCTAAGAGGGGAGATGACTTGCCCTGCTCCTCCTAACTTAGCACAGGAAGAGACTTACAAGGCTAAGACCTTACCACAATGTTAACACACTGCCTTAAATCTCTGGCTTTCTGCCATGCTGAGTTTTGCATGCACAAAGCTCTATAAAGAGCCAGTATCCAACACCTACCCTGGTGCAGCACTATCAGCACTGTAAGCAACAGGTAGCTAGAGCATGTCCTGATAAAACCCACAGAATTACTACGGGAAAGTGTTACAGGGAATACTTGCTGCATTGCAGAGAACACCTAGGGAAGGATGCTCATTTGGGACATCTCACCACTTGCCTTCCATGCTGGCTGCCCGGAGAACCTTCTCCTTTCCTTTTTTCCCTCTCACTTGTTTTCTTTCCTTTTTTACATCAAAGTAGCTATCACCTTCACTATAAATTTACACCATCAGCTGCAGACCTTCCAAAGGGATGTTTGCCCCTTACATGTACCCCTGCTTCAACATCCTCTGTGCAACACACTGCCCATATAAATATGCTCCACTGCATGTGAGAGAGTGTCCTTCACACACTTAAATCAACCTAAGTTGCCCTTACATTCCAAATCCACACTGACCCTCTCTGGTGAAGGCAAAAGCTCTCGTGTGACTAGAAAAGAAGGTGTCTAAGTATTGTTGTAAGTCGAGGAGTAACTTCTCCTTTCCTCTCCCCCCAGAAATTGATTAATTTCCAAGCAGCTCAATTTCCAGTGCTGGAGCCAGAAAATATTCAGGGGCACAAAGGCTGCGGACAAATGAAGGAAGAGGAATCACTGCCACTTTGACATAAATCATCTTAGCCTGACAAGGAATCTCACTGTCAACTTTGCATACGAATTGCAGCTCTCAGACCACATTTCCATGAGGTACTGAAAAGGATCTTTTGTGCCACTTGAAACACGAAACTTAACAGGTCTAAAGATATGCCCTGAAATGAACTTAATACTCTATTTTTTCCTCAAGCGATTAGTCTTGCCAGAATCAGTTTCCCTAATGCAATCTCCTAATCTTAAGATGTAACTTCAACTATCTGAAAAACACATTTTTTTAAACAGAGATCAGTAAAGGGAATTCAGACATAGTATAAAAGACAAAGCTATTTAACCTATTTTGTATCTGTTTTAATAACAGAAAATAATCTACAGTCAGAAACTAATGAAAATGAAAAATACTTCTTGCAGCATATTATCTACATTAATACTCAAATCTTGTTTTTTAACTGTCTATGTGGTCTGCATTTATTTGGGTACTTCAGCAATACTTCTATTCTACTATCCAATTTCCAAAATTCAGCAAACTAATGCTAAATACAACGTGGCAGTAGAAGAAATAAATGTAACATATCATACCACAGGAACATAATACAGTGCTGCATCATATGCTTCATATTTTAAACATATTTTAAACTGGCTCCAGGCTTGCCTGTGATGAGGGTGAGAGGAGGTGCTGACCAGAAGAGGTGCAGCATCCTGCCCATCACAGCCAGTTCCCCACACTGCAGCCAGGCTGAGCCACATGGGCTGTGCTGAGCTGCAGGGCCCGTGCCCAGCACAGCTCACAGGACAGGGCTGTGCTGCTCAAATCCCTCAGCCACAGGACAGACCTGTGGCAAGATATGGGCCCCTGGTCAGCTCCCTCTCAGTACCACCTGCATAGCCCTGCCTTTATCTGACAGCACAGCAGGAAATCCTCACATGACCATCATTCCTGACGAGGTTGTCTCCTTGTAAGCAAATCCTGTAAGAGTGTGAATGACCAGGAGGGGTTACTCTCTGCTGTAGCTGAGGTCAGCATGGTGTGGTACCCATCAGAAGCGGTCCTGTTCAATGCCACACCACTCAGGGCTCATGGTAGCTGAAGGTATGGAAGATTACCTGCAATATTCTTTTCTTACACCAGCAGCTCTAATAAACAGCATTTAAATGATGGCTTACAAAGTCTAAGTGCATTTCTCACTGTGATCATAAAAGGCCAGCACCTCCCAATGCAAAACAAGGCAATGAACAATTATTTCTAACACAGTAGTCCATCAACAGTACTATACAGATCATTATTCTGCTTCCTCTTTACTCTGGCATTCATGTGTATACATGGTGTGTGCTTATGCAAAGGACAGGTAAGTCCAGTTATTTACTACTTTGTTTTAGTTATTATTCAATTTACCAGCCACAGTACTATTAGCTATTCTGCATGGGTAACTGCACTCAAATAAGCACAATGAGAAAGCAAGCACAGATTCTAGCCCTCTGTCCCACCCAGCCTGTTTGTTTTGTGATCAGAAAAACCAAGTGGCCTTGGCTACCTAACGCACCCAGAAAAATAACGTTCATGTATCATTTTACCCTAACACTGAAACATGGCTCTCATGAAAGAAAGTTTCCAAAGAAGCAAACTTACAGATTGAACTAGACATACTAATCATTTTCCATGAAAAGAAATAAAATATTAAGAGTTAGTAACTTTTGAGTGTTTTGACATTCTATTTCCACCAATACATTTCCATAATTAAGTTCAGATTCCAGAATTCCACATTTTATGCCTTTAGCTAGCTTTCATTTTTTTTCCAGTATAGTGTTATATCTGCTAGTCAAACTAATTTCACTATAGAAGCAATTCAAATAAATGAAAGATTTCTAAATATTAACTAAACTCATTTCAAGCACCATAATTAGCTTTTTAAAACCATGATGAATGTAAGCAGAGACCCAGGTCAGCAGTGACTAGAAATATAAAATAAGTGATACAAAAATCAGGCACTGTTCCATAGACTAATTAAAGGGTTTCTTTCAGGTTACTGGGGGAGGGGAGATTTGTCTTCTATAGTTCTAGGTGTTGTTGCTATAAAAAAACCACAACTCACCAGCTAAAAAAAACCAAAAACCAACAACAAAAAACAACTCAGAATGAAGTGTTAAAACCCTACACTTACCACGTTTTCATCATTTAAAAGTCTGGGGACAAGTAAAATAGAATTAAGTCAACTGAAATATTTCCCTTAGACAATTCTGAAATGCTGCTTTTTTTTTAAACTCCTTAATTTTTCAACATTGCCATAAATTCAATTTCTAATAAAGAATAATTTTGAACCAAAACACTCCTTCAGAATTCATAACCTCGATCTTTTTGATAATTATGCAATGCATAAAAATGAACATGAAATCAATCAAGCAAAACTTTATTAAAAAGGTAACATTTTTCATTGATAAAACATGTGATTAGAACTTTCTGACCTGTTTTGGTTTGGTTTTTTCTCATATTACATATCATACTTGGTCTCACTTTTGGAGCTCCAAAAGACCTGATCTAATACAGTTCCTCTGTGGACAAATATGGAAAAACGGGGGAAAAAAACCTATCTCAGAGAAAGAAGTTCTTCAGATTACAAATCGACATAGGTCTGAACATAGGTTTCCAAACTGTGAAATAAAGGATTTTTCCTAACCAAACTGTGAGGATAGTTGACCAAGAGATAACCAAACAACTGAGATAGTTGACCAGGAAGAATGGTTAAAAAACCAGAAACCTGAGAATGGTTTCAAGCCAGTTTTCAAAATGCAGTTCTTCCAATTTTATATTCCATTTCTAAGAAAAAAGTGCTACATTTTTGATGACACAGATTCTAATCACATGACACAACAGCAAAGAAAAGCAAAACCTCTCTCTAAGTTAATGCTCTGCCTCCTCACTACCATGACTGTATAATGTGCTTTTTAATGCACATCAAAAAAATAAAAGTATTGGTTTTTACACGTTATCTTTATTCCTTGTGATGTGCTTAGGGCACCTGTCTCTTCCAGGAGGTAATTATGCCTGTTTCTAAATAAGACTGCAGACTCTCCTTAAAAAAATTTTTAGTTTTCTTTTACTCTGAAATAACCTAGAAAGTTAATGAAGATTTAGAACATGAGGAGAAAAAAAATAAAATACTAGAAAGAATACAAACCTCTGATTGTACATGCCCCGGAAATTATAATTTGCTCTGTAATTGGGAATTGGCTTTGGATCTAATGGCCTGTAGATGGCAGGCTCTCCTCTTTTCATCGCCAGACCATTCAGCTCCACAGTTGGTGTTATACTGCCTGCAAAAAACAAACAATGAACGTAAGGTGCTCAAACCAGAAATACTGAAAAACACACAAGCAGGACTGAGCTGGAAAGAGAGACCTACACGATATTTTTTTACTCTTAAATGAAAAAGATGCAACTAAAAAGACATTTCAGTTTCTTGAAAAGATGGGAGTGTAGATGCCAACTTAATTACAAGCAATGAAAAAGAACATTTAAAAATCTCTCTCAGTGCATTCTCTATGCAGTTTCAGTGGATTAATCTTCACATATGAATGAGAAAGTCAGTGTAATAATCAAGCTGGTTATTCATCTTTCCAAAGTACTTTTAATACATTATGACACTTTCTGAAAGAACTGTAATAGAATAATGTGCCTTTCTACTGAATACCATTAAACAAAACCATGAATAGAGCAAAGAGTCATTGAAACAAGCATGAAGTAACAGGCATTACTGCAGTCATTCAGGAATCTCACAAGTTAGAAAAAATGTTTTATTTCCAAGCCTTGAAAACTTAAGGCTACGTCTAAGAACTAATGGTCTCATAGGAGTGATCTAACAGGCTGAACACACGGCTCCTGGAAATCAGTGCAACTACAGCCATCTACTGGCGACAGAATGCAAAAACAGAAAGCAGCCAGGACTGAAACACTTGCACGGTTTCAAAAATGCCAAATAAGATACATCCAATTCTTTTCTTTCTTTCTTTTTTCTTAGCTAAAAAGTTCAGCTATAGGAATCTCCACTTGCACTGTTGTAAGAGAATCCTAAATGAGCTAAATGTGCATTCCAATAAAAAGAAGTTAATACATTCTGAAACAGGAATCTCCACTTGCACTGTTGTAAGAGAATCCTAAATGAGCTAAATGTGCATTCCAATAAAAAGAAGTTAATACATTCTGAAAATATTTTCATGAGAGATTCAAATAAATTTACCCTTAAAACAGCTATGATTAATTTTCCAGCCTTAAATGGAAGTTTTATATGCCAAATGATGAAAATGTTTATGCAACACTTACTCAAATACATATCAACAACAATACTTATATTTTCCGGAGCAAGACATTATTATGAAATGGAATTTTTTACAAAAATACAAAATGTCATTTTGATGAGAAGATACCTGTGCATATCAATGCACCTTTCTTGGAGGGAAATTACAGTGTTAGTGCTACAATTTTTAATGAATTCTCTTAAAGCCTATTTCTCTTGTTATCAGATTTTCCCTCTAAGAATATGCTCAAAGCCAAAAAACTCTAGAAACTCAGTAATACTCTGCAATGTCAAGAACCAAACTCAGGACCCCTTTTCGTAGAGGACTGAGCCTCCTCCTGTCAAAACAGCCAAAGTCACAGTGGCTGTGAAGGAAACAGGGCAAAACCAGTGTCCTGGGTCTGGAGAGGCAATGTACTGATCTCCAAAGGAGCAAGAGAACGCTACCACACCACTCTCAAACAATCCTTGATGGCTAATTCTCACCATAATACTCACAAGTTCTGAAGGAAATTTACTCCTGCTTTTCTCTTCCCAACACAGAGAAAATTAACGGCAAAATTACCTCATTTTAAGGAACTGGCTGAAGAATACATTTTTAAAGAGGGGGAGGGGTAGGCAGAAATTGAAAGGGAAAAAGGGAAAACAGAAGAGAGGCAGAGTGGAACGGATTGTTAAAAAATATAAAAAAAGAAAAGATTCTCACCACTTGATTTCCCTTACAATAGTCTGAAATGAAGTTTTTTATTTTTTCTTTATTTTACTCGTCAAGACAGAACAGATCACTGAGCATGTGCATGAGACGTGTACCTTAGAAGGCTTTGCATGCACTGAAGGCAACTTGCAGGTCACAACTCAAAATGAAGGATGCAAGACACCAGTATACATTCTTTCTATTATTGAAACAAGTTTCTAAAGCTACCTGAAAACTTTTTGAAAGCACATGTTGCTCTGCAGGAAAACACAGCATGCAGGAAATAACCTGTCAAAGTTCTCATGCCAAATCCCAGCCTTTTGTTTATCCCAGAGATGCAATTTCACAGGATTGGACTGCATAAAATTTCCAATTTCATCAGAAAGTTAGCTCAAATAACTCTTTGGGAAATGTGTTTTAGTAAACTCAGTTTCTCCTGTCTGCTTACTGTTAATCGCATATCATCACTTCGTACACATCTAAGCATTACCTAAATAGGATATTCCCTTATGGTTCAACCATTTTAGGTATGTGCATTAAAAATTCTTCTGTGAAGGTTCACTAGAGGTTCTCCACTATCCAATCATACTACAGCTATGTTGATTTTCATCCTACAAATTCAAGTATCTTGTTAAAATTACTTATTTGTTGCTATAATATGCCAACTCTTCAACCAGATCTAACACACAGAGGAAAATGTCATACCTGGATTATTGTTTACATTGTTTTTGGGTGGTCTAGGCGTTGGTTTGGGAAGGGTAGTTTCATTCAATGCTTTGCTAGCAGCAGCATGTTGGGCCTTTTTAATACTGCTTCCTTCAGCTTCCCATGTCTGTTCTCCAAGAGTCAGCTGCACTGTGAACATCTTCAAAGACAAAGAACAGGTAAACACTGGAAAGATTATCACTGTGGATTAGAACAATCTGTATAAAAGCTTCCAGGGCTGAAGAGAAACCGTGCTCTCTTTTCATTGTATTCAACTCCCAGATAACGCATCTGATTCTTCCAGAGATCAGTGAGACCTTATCAGTGGGCAACATTTGGCCTTTCAAATCACAAAGCAAATTAGTGTAATGGTAATGTCAATTATCAAAGAATAATATTTAAACCAAGTAAGAATAACTTCAAACTGATCTTCTGCTCTTGGAAGACTATATACAGGCCAGCTAAGAACACATTTCTTCATATATTTGAATGTGTTTAGTCATTTTACTTGTAGAAAACAAATCCTACTGAGAAAAAAAAACCTGTAATAATTATGAATGAATATAAATGACTACACACTTCTCAAGGCAGCAGAGAATTTGGGCCAGATAGTTTTACACAGTGAATTAATTTCTCACATACCCAGGTTTCTAAAAATAACGTCTTTTGTTAGGGCAGACTCACAACTTAAATATGTTCAAAAAGATAAAGTAAGAAAGAAAAGAAATATTATCTTTTTTAATGAAACTGCAGTTCTTAATGGAAAATCTATCGTGAGGACAGGAACTGTAAACATCCAGAGTTCAGAAATGGACTAACTGATAAAAACCATATATTTCAAAATCTGCAATAGAGGGCTATTTCAAGTAGTATCCATGCTGTGCAAATTGTGCAGATAAAACTCAACACAGGTTTAAGATATTAGAGTCTACCTTCTGTGTGATACACAAATGTTCTGCTTAAATTTGAGCATCTGAGAACACGAGGAGAAAACTAAACAAAGATACAGTAAACTAAGTAAACTAAGATACAACTACCTCAGAAAACAGACTAACTTATGGCGACAGAAGAAAAATCTACATATTAGTATGAACACTATATAAAGTGAAATTCTCATTTTGACAGCTCTCTAATTTTTTTAATTATTTAAACTTTCTAGATCCAGGACCAGGTGTTTAGAGATGAACATGGTGGGCAGCCTTTAAATCTGCCTCTACATGTACATTCATACAGCACTTGCAAACAAGCATTTGAACACAAGTATGTATGTGCCTCCCAACACAGCCCTGTGCACATGCACACAGTGCATTCAAACTGAATGCTATAAATACATACTTGTGTCTTAATTACAGCCTTGAGTTTTGGCCTGCTGTAATTTTCAGAAGCACAATGAAAGTCCCTGTATCACAGCTCCTATTGCCATGTTGTTTTTTCCACAGCAGTCACAACAATTTCCTCATGGAAGAAAGAGATAAGAGTCTCTTAATTTTACAGTCTGCCAAATCCTACCCCCACCTGAAAGCTAAGCTGGGCATTAGAGCTAAATACCCATAATTATATAAATTACCTGCAAACATACATCCTTATTACCAAAAGAGTTGAAATTTGATTTCTGGATCTGGAGTTTATATATTTTATATTTTGCAAGGAAGTATCAGGGTAGTATTTTTATAGGAGGAGGAAAGCCTTGAATTTAAATGAAAATATGATTAATAATGTCTACTTATCTACCTATAACTCTCAGTGCTTAGAGCAATAAATAGGAATTCAGGATGATAAAGGACTTGCTCAGTAAATTTCTGCCAGTCAGAGCTCCTTCTCACTAACATATCTGCCAAAAAATCTCCTGCAAAAACCCACACACAGAAGGTTTACTCCTTTATTAAAGGAATAAAACTGCCTAAATCCAAACTCCGGAGCAGCCAGTGAAACATTCAAGTCCTGGCATACCACAGCTAACAGTTCTACTATTGACTGAGAGACATTTCTGACCTGATGAAATTTCTATTCCTTACACCCAACATAATTTACCTGATGTCCAGAAAGCAGAAATGCAAAGGCCACCACACTTGTGCCTGTTTTCACTCTGCTGCATTTGTAAGGTCAGTCTCTCTAAGCTCTGAGAACCCTTTACTCCTCACTACTTCTGTGTAAAACTGTCTCTCCTCCTTCCCAGCTTTTGAAGTGCTACATCCCTTACCCCTTTCCCTCTTCTCTGTACCACCATCCACTTTCTTTTGCCGCTGTTCCTTTTAAATTTGTGTCCTGAAATGACACTGACATAGAAGGGCAGAAGCCATGATCAATCTGACTAATGTCCTCGAAAACGTCATTTATGCTAACAAAGACTTCCTGATTTTTCTCATGATGAAGAATTCACCTGGAGGGCAGACTCCTAGAAACCCTAACTGCGCTGTCAGGAAGAGCCACTTCTCTCCCAACTGCACTGTTTCTAGTTTCCCATTTCACCCCAATTGTCAAATCTTATTTTCCAGAGACAACTAGAAAAAAGGGTGTAAAAATTTACTAGCACTTGTGGTCACGACACTGACAGCTATCTTGTACAGCATATCTGAAAACTGTGAAAACCACCAGTGGTCAGGAACAGAGGATGTGTAGGAGCAAAGCAATGTGAGAAGCTCCTTGAATGGGAAAGAGCAACAGCAGCATTACATCCTTCACGTCATGCTTCCCAGGACAAACTCAGGTCTGTTTCACATATTCTGCCAGGTACATCATCATATTACTAGCAAGACATTATACTAAACTGCTAAGAGAGTCATAATAAATTCTGTTTCTTTCTTCGCATTTCACAGGTCAAAACCTGCACAATATTACTAATATCACCCTTGTTCTTCATCTATTTCTCTTCTGTTTGTCTCACTGCACAGATGAAAATTAGACTTAATACCCTTCTGAGTCTATAGAGCACATAACTTTGTTTTTTTTACCACTATGAGCACCACTATTACCTAAAATAGTCAGGTAAATTGAAAAAAAATGAAAAATTAAGAAATTAATTTAAAATCTGGCTTTCAGAAGTTCAGGTAATGCAGACTTACGTCACTTCAATGATATTAGTCCCTTTAAAAGTAATAACAAATATATCATAGAATCATTAAAGTTGGAAAAGACCTCTAAGATCGTCAAGTCCAAACTTTGCCCAAACACCACCACACCAAACAAACTATACCACTAAGTGCCATGTCCAGTCATTTCTTGAAAACTTCCAGGGATAGCTATTCCACCACTTCCCTGGGCAGTCCATTCCAATGCTTAACCACCCTCTCAGTCAAAAAATTTTTCATTATATCCAAACTGAATCTCCCCTGGCACAGCTTGAGGTCATGTCCTCTTATCCTGTAGCCAATTGCTTGGGAGAAGACCACCCCCTTCCATATGTGAACTATTTCTTATCCTACTAAAATTTTAAGTATAATATGAACGTAATGTAATTCAAATCTCTTTACTGCTGAGAAATGTAAACAACCAAAACCGCACCACAACCAAAGCAATTCTTTTTTCACTGAAATAAAAAAAAAAAGGTAACAAAATAAATACATAACACAATAGTGAAAAATTACAGAAAACCCAAAAAATTTAACATGCTGCAACCTAAAACCAACCAACCAGTGTACCCTGTGGTGCCAAACACCTCCAGGAAGAGGAAGAACACTTCGATTTCCACTCACGACGAGGGACGCTAAAAGCAACCCTGCACCTGCTGACATCATTTCCATCACTGTAACACATTCAGCAATGCCAGCCAGACCAGAAGATCAGTGATTTATATCAGTCCTGCACTAGCTGGCAACATAATGTGCTACTCAGAAACAAGGGGCAAGGGCAGAGACAGCCCTTGAGGAGCTGAAACTGTTACTTATCTACACCCTGACCCCTCTGCCTCATGTGATTTTGCCACTCCAGAAATACTAAGTACAAAGCAGTTACTAATTATGCCAGTGTCTCACTCAGACTTTTCCAGGATTTTTTTTCTTCCCCCAGTTTGCTCCTAACTAGGGAGGAAATTCAAAATTATATCTGAAAATTACCATGAGGCTATTCCTCTGTATTCCCCATCATCTGAAAGCATCCTGATTTTTACTTATTAAGTTGGACATCCAAACTGATACATGAACTGGCCAGAATGAGCTGTCAGTTCACTAGAAACTTCTATGCAGTAATCATATTAGGAGTCTTAGTATAACCCTACATAGTAAAGTTGCACAGTAATAAAGTTTGTGCCCTAAAATGCAAGATTTGAAGATAGAGTATCAACTTCATGGACAAAGAATTGCATCAATAAGCACTTTAAAAAATGTCACAAATTTGTCATCACCTGCCTTACCATGAACAAATGCAGAGGTAGTCATCAGAAGCATGCTGACTGCAGAGAAAGATTCATGCAGCCTAAAAAGCAAGTGCTCCAGAAAGATTAAAGAAGGGTGGTGATACCCTGAAAAGACCTTCACAAGGTCTATATAAAGACCAGCAAATATAAACTCAAAGATGAGAGACAAAGTAAGGTACAAAATGATCTACAGGGCTTCAACAGAAATACAGGCGTACTTTCCGAAAGTGTAGGGGAAAAAAGCAGCAAAATAAAGAACAGTAAGAAAGCCCTTACACTAGAAATGTAGCTGGGTTTGACAAGCACACTTGTCCAAACCATGACATTATCTGTTCAGCATGTAAGGTATGGCTCATCACCTGGAACTGTGACCTTACCTTGGCATGAGCAGGCCCTCTTTCATTCAGAAGCTTATACTGGGGTTGAATTCTATTGAAACGGGCTAACTCATTTACCAGACACATTGGAGTTTTCTCTTTGGGGTTTGCCATGTTATCTTGGAGAGGAGCTGTAAATAAAGAGTCTGTAAAGTTTTTGTGGAGAAATGTATTCTTCACAACTTCACAAAGCTTTGCAAAAGCAGCATGCTTAGAAAAGAAAATACTTTGGCTAAAACAATTTTTGCGTATATGCTAAATACAAAGGTTAAATACCATTTATATATTAATCATACGAGAATATGTATTTTACAATAACAATTTTGATTACATGCAATTAAAAAAAACCAAAAACTATTTCTTTCCAAAGTGTCTTTATGAAAGATGACAGTGCAGGAGAGCATATGCATATTCTATATTTTCTGTGTCACCAAAGTTTACTGTCAGGAGTATACTGGTTCCTGGAATTGACTACTCTTTCAGAATAGTCTTTCTATTCTAAAGGGTTCTCCACACTTTGAAGGAGAAGTGGATAGCCTAAGAGTTATGAGATAAATACAGTAGATGAAACCCCGTGGTCCTCACTTGTTTCTGCCAGCTTCTTCCCAGTGTTTTAGACTTTCCTCACAATAATGAAGTCACTCTCAGAACACTCCCAAAGCACACCTTCCCCTTTAAGGATTTTGTTCTGCTTTTTTTAGACTATTTCACTTCCTGCAGATTTTTTGCAATTTATTTGTATCTATCCCTAACACACACACACACACTGTCATTTCTTGCTTCAATTATTAGGACAACACTTCTGCATTTCATACCCAGTTCAGCATAGGAACTACAGCATTTATTAGGCTACAAAGGAAATGCCAAATACTGCCAAGCAGTCAGAAGACATTCTGTTCTAGAGAAGAGAAATAAACTTGGAGACTTTCCTGCCCCACTAAAACTTCTCTATAAAAGTTACACTCAGAATTTGACAAAATAGGCATGTTCTTTTCTGAGCTTTTATATCATTGATCAAAACTTCACTGCAAATCTGAGTTCAGTTAAAGAAACTAAACTTAGTAAACAGTTTATTTAGCCAAAACCCCTTTTCAAAGTGTGTTTTCTCCTTTATTTTAATCCTCTTTAAGGCCTAATTATTATCTTTTTAAATTAACAAGTCATCAAAAAGATTAATTTGAACACCAAAGAATATATACCTGGACCAACTTACCTGGTGAGTTGTTTGAAGACGCAGGATCCACCAGGCTGGCAGTGGGACTGCTACAGCTGGCTGCCGACTCCGAAATGGATCCGTTCATTGAGGATGGCAGACTCAGTGTGTTTGTGGCTGTAACTGGCAGGGGTAGCACCATAGGGGCCATGGTGGGTCCAGACATGTTTGCTGTAGTCTGCATTTTAACTTGTGCCATTGCCTGTCACTGCAATAAACACATTATCAGCAGAGCACTTTGCATTTTGAATGTTGAATGACTACAGTGGTATTAGCAACACTCCTTTTTTGCTCCTGGATCTGGGTCACAAAACTGTCCACAAAAGTCATGCCTCTGCAAACATTACTTCCAAATGGATGCACAGAGAAACAGAGCTCAGAGCCAAAGAACATCACAGGAGAAGAACCTGCATGCCCTGGCTCCAGGTTCTGTTTTTCAGTGCTGGGGTCACCCTGCCTGAAATACAGGAGGAAGAATTACTATTCTAGAATAAAATTCCACACAATTATTCTGCAGATGAGATAAGCACCCGCCAACATGTTCAAGAGAGAATGTCTTTGCAACAAACTGCCATAGCAAACTTTTGCCACTGTTTTTCCAGTAAAGTGCACCTAAAGTACCAAATAAGGCCCCAAGAGAAAGTCCCTATTTTTTTGGCCCATTACCAAACCAGAAAACAGAAAAAATAAGGAAGAAAATACAAACAAACAAAAAACTCCCACCAAAGATGCAAGTTCTTAAAAAAAACCCCACTGCTTATTCAGTCAACAGGTGGAATACTTCAATCCTTGTATAAATTACTCACAGAAGTACCAGGATTTCCTAAGCTAGCCTTTAATCCAATGGCTAAAACATTTACCTGGAATATGCCAGGTACTAATTATCTCTTTTCATCTGCCCAAATTAGTTTCTTTATTGCCAATACCTGTTCTCAGGCTAGGTCTACATGCATAAACAAACCAGGGTCAAGGCACCACTCCTTCATACTACTCACTGAGAGTATGCTCCTTGGCAAAATCTGGGCTACTGGCTGAAAACTCCTGCTACTGCAAAAACCACACAGGAGCATGCCAGAGGCCTGCAGGCATCCCAGGTAATCCACTCAAGTAAGACAGAAACCAGTCATTGTCAGTCACCTGGGAAAAAGGTTTGGGCTCCTCCTGTCCCATAAGGAGCAGGATATTTTACTCAGCAGCACGGACACAGACTGTATTATTCAGGGTTCATACACATGAGATGATCTGTACAGAGCAGATAGAGACAAAACCTGCAACAGTCAACAAGAGGCCTGGGGAGCTGGGACTTCTCCCAGAAGCAGCTCTGGTTCCACTGGCTAAGGCAGAGCAGGAGCTCAGCTCATCCATCACAGGCAGCACCCATCACCACTAAGCTCTTTGCTCCTTCTGCTGGGGTAATTCTCTCTCCCTATCAAAAAAACCCACGCATCCAACACCTGAAAAACTTTCTAATGAAGGGCTTATTGAAATGAATTAAACTATATAAAAAAAATGTAATTACCATCGATAGTTTTGCCCCTTCGCCCCTGCCCCAACCAATCCATTAAAAAAATATCCAAGTATCTTTACTCAGAAGGACAATATTGTTGGATTAAGATCCCAAATCACTCATTACACCATAGACTACAAGTACTTTAGCACAGTTGCAATAGTATAATGAAAACAATAAATCCTATTACTGTGACTGTGTGCTTTGGAGAAAAGGTTCAAACTGGAATGCCATTTTTATTACTGAGGAAAGACAGATAACTGATTTAAATCTCTGGAAAGGCAAAAGTAGAAAAAAATTTAAAATGAAGTTGAGATGCAGCCACCTGCCCTTTTCATGAGTACCTTCGTAAGTATTTTCAGTAAAATACCAATAGTGGCAGATTTAAAATATACATATGCAGTTAGCTGAGATATATTCAAATACCTCATGTGTTCAAAAACATACAGAGTGAATTCATACTGTAAAAAACCTACAATTACTTCACAGCAAATGCCAAACAACGGAAAGGCCTGACTTAAAGATTGAGAAGGTGTAGAACTATAAAAGTCTTTGGTATATAACGTCTACTTCTGATTTCAAATACATTAGTACAGACAGGAATTAATTGAATGTTTCTCAATTGTAAACATCAAAGTTGATGGCAGAATTGGGCCATATGTTTTAAACATCTAAAATGAAACCAACATAACATGACATATCACCACAATAACTTAAATAATAAGTTAACTTAATAATAACTTAAATAATAAGTTTAAAAAACTCATAGTATTTACAGCATTTTAGCTTACAAACATGAGCACAAGAAAAGCATCACTCATATGGTACTGCATGAAATACTACTGAACACCTGGTATTGAGCCCCACCAGTTGTGAATTACCACTTCGACTTCCAGCATTTTAAAAGTTTATTCTTCACAAAATCAGAACTTACTAAAAACCAAATAAAAGTTGTACTGTTGTTCTAAAGGGAGAAATTTTGGGATGGATCCTTTCTTAACAAGGATAAAAAAAGAAAAATCAGTTTAAGAATAGTATTGAGGAACTGTAAAAATGAACGAGATAAGATTAAGGGGGTAAAAAATGACACTAAAAGTAAAGTACATAGAAAATTCAATTCTGAAATCAGAATTTATCATAACATATTGGATGCTAGGGTTTTTTATATATCTAAAGCTGCAGAACTCCTACAAGAAATTGTAACTATTTTGTAAATTAATCTGTATAAGCAAAGATGCTCAGGCAGTAATATAATTGTAGGGACTAGCTCTTAAGCAGATGAGATATGGAGATAATGAATTTGTAATTAGTTCTAAAAATCAGTAGTAATCAGTTCCACTAGTAGAGAGAGACAACAGAAAGAATACAGTTGATATAGTGATGGAGTGTCATTGCAGGCAGCCAATCTTCAGTCATGACAAAAGGCAACAAAAACTCTTATGTTCCACCTTTTTTTTTACATTTTTTACAACAGTGGTGTACTATTTTATAAACAGTGAAGCAAAAACATTTTGGGCCCTTCCAGACACAAGCACAAACATAATAAAATACACTGCTACATGAAACATAGGACTTGGGGGAGAGAGATTTCACTAAGCTGGTCAGAGATGAAATGCAGTTATATAATCAAAATATTTTTAAATCTTCTATAAGATATTTTTGAAAAATCTGGCATATACAAAAGGGATGGTTCATTTAGGATACTAAGATTACAATTAGAAAAGTCTTCACACCTCATTTCAGGTGGCTAACTCAACTCATACCTAAGAACTTCCTATGCCCAAGTGCCTCCAGAGAAGCTTCCCTTGAAGTTCAGCAGTGGTTACGGACACTTACACCTCTCAGACAAAGCTGGACTGCACAGCTGTGCCTCCCAGCTTTGAGCCTTTCCTCAGCTGCCACGTCAAGACACAACAGAAATGATCTTAACATTTTAATCACACGTCTATCCAGTCAAAGCCCTCAAGTTGCAGTGCTGCTGCTTTTGTAAGGCTGAACTCCAGGGCTTACAGTGCCTTACGAGATGCTGCAATGGTTTCTCCTCATAGTCTCAACCCACACAGCTGCAGCAGAAATGCAACAGCAAACACATAAAGGGATGCAAATATACTAGAATTGCATTTCACTTCACTTCCCCTTTTGAGCACTTAGTACATAGGCAGCTACACAGGTTTCATTTAAGAGTTGGTATTGACTTTCTTATTAAACTATGGACAAGCTGTGAATTTTCCTGACAAACTAAAAATGACCAAACCAAAACAAACTCACAAAAAAACAAGTAAACAAAACTCCTCATATCTTAAAGTGAATATATATTCCATTCATTTTTTTTATATACCAGGAAACACAACCTCGTTATGGGTTGACCGTGTCTGTATACCAGGTGCCCACCAAAGCTGCTCTATCACTCACCATCTCAGCTGAACAGGGGAAAGAAAATATAATGAAAGACTTGTGGGTTGAGATAAGGGCATGAAAAGATCACTCACCAGTTACTGTCATGTGCAGAACAAACTTGACTTGGGGAGATTAAATGAATTTATTATTAATCAAATCAGAGTAGGAAAACAAGAAATAAAAACTAAATCTTAAGAACACCTTCCTCCCACCCATCCTTTCTTCTGAGGCTTAACTTCACTCCTGAATTCTCCACCTCTTTCCCAGAAAGTGACCCAGAGGGATGGTGAATGGGGGTTACAGTCCATTCATCACACTTTGCCACTCCATCCTGCTAAGGGAAGACTCCTCATTATTCTTCCCCTGCTCCAGCATGGGGTCCCTCCCACAGGCGACACTCCTCCACAAACTCCTACAACGTAAGTCCTTCATGCAAGGTGCAGTTCTTCATGAAGTGCTCCAGTGTGGATCCCTTCCACTGGGTGGCATCCTTTAGGAACAGAATGCTCCAGTACGGGCCTCCCACAGGGTCACAAGTCATGCCAGTAAATCTGCTCCAGTGTGAACTCTCTCCATAGGGCCACAGATCCTATGGGTCTCCTCCACGGGCTGCAGGTGGATCTGTGCTCCACCACGGACCTTCATGGGCTGCAGGGGCACAGCTGTGTCACCATGGTGTGCACCATGGGCAGCAGAGAAGTCTCAGCTCTGGTGCCTGCAGCACCTCCTCCCCCTCCTTCTGCACTGACCTTGGTGTCTGCAGAGCTGTTTCTCTCACATATTCTCACTCCTCTCCTATCCTCTCTCACTGCACTTCTGTTGTGCAACAACTTTTCCTGCTTCTTCAATCTGTTATCCCAGAGACACTAACAACAACACTGACGGGCTCGGCCTTGGCCGGCAACAGGTTCATCTCGGAGCCAGCTGGCATCGGCTCCATCGGACACAAGTGAAACCTCTGGCAACTCCTCACAGAAGCCACCCCTGCAGCCCCCGTTACCAAAACTTGGCCATGCAAACCAACTACAAATATTTAGTTACATTTACAGATGCAGAACACTTTTAAAAACTGTGAACACACTTGTATCATGCTAAAAGCACTATGTAGCATAAAGAATTAGTTAACACTTTTTCTGATTATTACTACTTGTTGTATTTTTCTGGAGTCACTTTATAGCCTTAGATCTTGTGACATAAAATATTAATTAAATGCTCGGGTGAAATAATTTTTAGACTCTGTCATAGTAATTGAATAAATAAAGACAGATAAAGTAAATAAAACACCACAAAAGGCAGAAAACATGGACAATGAATTTTCAAACCAAACACACTTGAACAATGTGGGAAAATTGAAAAGGCAGTATTAAAAAGACAAGTTGTATGAACAACCAATAAATAGAGAAACTGATGACCTGAACAGTCAAAACAGAAGGCTGGACTTCCTCTGTGCAGAAAGTGAAAAAGCACATATGCAGTAGGGAGTCACCACACTTTCACACTGCTCCATCATACAACACAGAGTACCAAACCTAATCTGTGCACAAGTATGTAATGCGTGTAGTACTACATCCTTGTGAAGGGCTTTAAAAAGGCAACAACAGAGGACCGGCCACTGCTGAGCAGGAAAAACTAGACATATCTAATATTTTATATAAACAAGAATTCTGCTTATACTTTCCATTCAGTGTCCATTTTTCACAACAGTATTACATTAATAGTCCCAGATCCTTTTCTGCAGAACTGCTGCCCAGCAAGCTCTAGTCTGTGCTCTTTATGAATCTGACTGCTCTCTAGCTAATGAGATTTTGTTCTTGTCTTCCTTGAATTTTATTTAAAAAACCCAAAACAACAAAACAGCAAAAAAAAGAAAAAGAAAAAGACAATCATTTAAATTTTTCAATATCACATCGAATTTTAATTCTAATTCCAAAATGTTTGCAAGCTTCCTCTAAGCCTGCTTTATAGCATCTACAAATTTAGTAAGTGTACTGTTTCATCCACATAATTAATGAAAATATTGAAAGGTACAGTAATATCAATCCAATAGACTGAGGGCAGTGTCCAAACAGGCAGCATCTCAAGAGTTTTTTTCAGACCAATCCCCGTTTTGACTAGAAGCTTTTTAATGTGATTCTTCTGTGAAAGCCTCAAGTCACAGAACTCTAATAGTTAACAGCTTCCTAACTAAGAAGGATTTGGTTTCAGTTTTAGCCTTAAAATTCCGTTAGACGTTCTGTTCTCCTTCTATTCTCCTCATATAAATTCAGTCATTCAGTTATACAAAAGCATACAAAACTGCCTAAAGGTAAAACATATTTCTGGGGTGCCATCTCTCACATTTACAGCCAATATTTATATATTTGCAGACATTAATATAAAAAGTACTACAGAAGTCCTAAGTCTTATGTATTTTCTTTTTACTGTGTTATATCCAGCAGCTTATTTGGGGTTGACAAAAAACACACAGCTGTGCATTACCTTCAGAGCAGCTTAATTCAAACTTTTATGTCTTCTAAAACCAAGTAACGAGATGGCCACACAGTAGCAGTTTAGCAAGAGCATGACTTAAAAGCAATAATCAGCAGATGGTTATCCAGACTTATTAGCAACATTTATCTTATTTATACATTTTAAATAGCAAAAATTAAAACACTAGGTATGAAATCGCACAAGGTTCCTCTGTTTATTAAGACATACATATTTATCCATATTACTGTTGGTCCCCACTGTTTGTCCTTTCCATTTGCTCCTCCATCAATTCCAGTGCTTTTTGCCTTATGAGGAGTGGTTTGCCAACAGCCAATGTGATCTAATGACTTGCTGCCATAGCAAGGGACAATCCCATGTCCTCTCTTCCCTACAGCAAAAAGCCAACACTTTCTGTCCATTTACCTCACTGAACCAATTCACATGGCAGGTGAGGACAAAGATCCTCACATCTGTGTCTGTACAAGGAGGGCCACAAACTCCTGACCTGGAGTGGTGCAAGGAATTAGCTCTTTCGACTCCTGCTAATCAGCTTAGCTTTGCTGTCAAGCCATACACTGACTGAAGTTCATCTCCTTCACACTGTTCCTCACAAAGCCCATGATCTCATCCCTGATGATTACATCTTCAGAAACTTGTGGCCTGGTTCCTTTTTTTTTACTGTGCCTTACAGTAGAGAATCTTAGTTTCAATGGATAAATGAACATATCTACCAGCTAATTAACAGCTAAGTAATACATGACAGCAAGTGAAGTGGTGCCTTAAAGGCATTTTACTTTCCTGAAGTATGAGTGGAGAAGAAATCACTAACTCTTCTATTTTCGTTGCTTTGGTAAAATATTTCACAACCAAAGTAAGTGACACAAACTACTAGGGACTAATATTCAAAATTTAAGGAGCTGCAAGGTTTACAAAAAAGTTCCCCTTCTTGCTCAATGTTAAACCCAGCCCTAGAAGATTAAATGCACTACAGTTCCTTACAATTTGTTTGCTCTTGGACTGGAGCAGAAAAAGGTTGTAGATAAAGCCCCAGGAAGGCAAGGAAGGGCCAAGCAGCTGCAGTGAACACCAGATCACAACACAAAATCTCATCACACTTTCAGATAGTATCACCCTTGGAGGACTATCCTTTGCCAGCTCTTATGTACAATCAGTAAGAACCCTTATGAGGAAAGGAAGGAAGGTATTTTTGGAAGAAAAAATCAAGTAGGAAATAGATTAAAAATCTGCAGTCATATTTTTCAACCACTTCTTCAAACAGCAGTCAGCTCAAACCCCCTTTTGAAATACTACACAGAAAAAGCACATTAAAACAACATTTAAAAAAAGGACTTAAAACTCAGAAAACTGAGGTAGAAATTGCTTCATCTTGCACAATTCTTTCATCATGAAACCATATTGGTTCCCTAATTTCCAATATCAAGTTGATCCAATTTGCTACAAAAAACATACAAGTTTCTAAATCAACGACCGCATTACCTTTATCAAAGAATCACTTTATGTGGGAGTACATATTATTTATATCTGTCACTGCTTCAATCCTTCTCTAACGATTCACTTTAAATTTGTTTTGTGTAATTTTGAAAAGAAAAGTAAAAAAACAAACCAGACCAATAAGGCAGCTAATTATGGAATCAAAGACTAAACCTAAAGATTTTCTCAGTCAACAAAACGGCCAAAGGTGGGGACTTCTGCCACCATTTAATTATGATGTGTTAGCAAGAGGGCTAGAACAGAAATTTCACCCTGCAATCAAGACTGGATTTACATGACTTGAAATACATACAGAATTGTCACAGAGTAAATACAATAAGCAAACATTTAGGATGTAGTAAATTACTTAAACCACTACAGCACAAGTCAAGTAACTAATATGAAAAATTGGTGACCTACAAAGCCATCTATGTGCACAGTACCTCTCACACCAGCACAGTTACCCATATTGTATGGCACTGCTGTACAATGAGATATGAGGATTCAGATAAGGATTAAAGACATCTATAATTCAGGTTTACAAATATAAGCAAGGTGTCTAAACTGTCAGTAGAGTCAAAGGAAATACAGCATGGGATTACCACGGTTTTCCAGAGTGTATTGGGTTAGAGGGCATGGCCAAGCTTTGGCAGCAGGGGGTTACAGGGGTGGATCCTGTGGCAACTTGCTAGAAGCTTCCTCTGTGCCCAGCAGAGCCAACCCCTGGCAGCTCCAAGGACAGGCATGCTACTGGTCAAGGCTGGGCCAATTAGAAATGGTGGTAATGCCTCTGAGATGACATATTGAAGAAGAAGAGGAAGAAGAAGATGGAGAAGAAGACTCAGAAGAAGAAGACAAAGAAGACCAAAAAGAAGAACAAAAAGAAGAACAAAAAGAAGAAGAAGAAAAAGAAGAAAAAGAAAAAAGAAGAGAAAGAAAAAAAGAAGAAAAAGAAGAAAAAGAAGAAAAAGAAGAAAAAGAAAGAAGAAAAAGAAAAAAAGAACAAAAAGAAGAAGAAGAAAAAGAAAAAGAAGAAAAAGAAGAAAAAGAAAAAACATTCCTGCATAGTTGTAACTGGAGCCAGAGAAGAGTGGGGTGGGAATATGTGAGAGGAACAGCTCTGCAGACACCAAGGTCAGTGCAGAAGGAGGGGAAGGAGGTGCTCCAGGCACCAGAGCTGAGATTCCTCTGCAGCCTGTGGTGCAGCCCATGGTGCACAGCTGTGCCCCTGCAGCCCACGGAGATCCATGGTGGAGCAGAGATCCACCTGCAGCCCGTGGAGGAGCCCCACGCCGGAGGAGGTGGATGCCTGAGAGGAGGCTGTGACTCCATGGGAGACCTGTGGAGAGAGGGGCTCTGTTCCCATGCAAGAGCAGCCTGTCCTTGAAGGACTGCACCCCATGGAAGAGTGACCCACGCTGCAGGAGTCTGGGGATGGACTGCTGCCCAAGGGATGGACTCATGCTGGAGAAGCTCATGGAGAACTGTGTCCTGTGGGAGGGAACCCACAGTGCAAAAGGGAAATTACTCCTCTCCCTGAGCAGCAGAAGAAAAAGCGGGTGATGAACAGACCATAACTCCCATTCCTGTCTCCCTCTGCTCCTGGGAGAGGAGGTAGAGCTGGGAAGGAGGTAGGGGGAGGAAGAAGGTGTTTTGAAGGTTTTATTTCACTTCTCATTATCCTGCTCTGATCTTGTTAGTAATAAATTCAATTAATATCTATAATTTGAGCCTATTTTGCCCGTGATGGTATTCAGTGAGTGATCTCTCCTGGTACTTATCTCAACTCATGAACCTTTCACTATAGCTCCTCTCCCCTGTGCAGCTGTGGAGGGAAGTGAGAGACCAGCTTTGGTGGGTGCCTGGTGTCCAGCCAGCATCAACCCACTACAGTCTTTTAAAGACCCAATACAAAATGCCAGCTAAGATGTCCTGAGATACCACATTTGGATGCCTGCCTATTCCATCAACTGCTGCTTCAGGAAGCAGACATCCTCTCTGAAGACCCATGCCACATCTGACACTGCATGTGGCAGGCAGTTCAGACAAACCCTGACATGAAGAGGCAACGAAATGGCAATAATGTATGTGTTTAAAGAAATGTATTACACCACTTGTCAGTACAGCCAACAGACCCAGAGAGTTATTCAAGGTGATCAACAAGTAGGCTTCTAATTTAGGATTAGCTAACCACACAGCAGAGTGGCAGCTGAGTAGCAGACAGGGTAACTTAGTGTCTCAAACTGCACAGGATGCCAAAATACGGGCAACTGAATCCTACCCAAAGTCTACTGCCAAATTTGTCTTCAACAAGTAAGTGATCACGGATGTTACTAAAACTAACAGACACAAACACCGAAGTAAATAAGCTCACTTGCAGAGAGATTCATCACCTAAAATACTTGCTCAAGACATGTCTTTTTGTAAGGAATGATGGAAAATGCAGGGGTTAGGGCACTGACTGCAATTGTGCACATTTGCATGAGCAAGACTCTAAAAACTTGTAACAAGAGAAACTTAACAGAAAGTGGAGCATACTGACAGGCAGGAATGCAACTCTTCCCTTGCTTCCCCTGGCAACAGCAAGGCTGACATGAAAAAGCTGAGAAAAGAGCAACTCAGGCCACAGTGCATCTTACTGTGTACAGCAAAACTAACGACCCCAGACTGTATGCGTGGCTAATTTTCTCTTCTAACAGAGACGGCAGTCAGGTCCTGGGTATACCAAACAGCCACTTGAAGACTCCAGTAGAGACTTTATAGACAGACATGCAACAGAGGTCCTAAGTAGAAAACTTTACTAATATTCATCTAGAAACATGATGGTAAAAGGGAAAGCTATTCTGTATTAAAATGGTAAAGTAAATCAATCAGATTATCAGCTTCAAGATTTCAATGCCAGAAGAGAACCAAAAGATGAAGAAAGTCAATCTGTTCCATCAGAACCTGAGAGAGTTTGGCATCTCAAAACATTTCAACCTGTTTATAAGTCAAAGCCCAAGGGGGAAAATCAGTCTGGTTTACATAAATATTTGCTACCTTACAAAGATAATCTCATCAGAAAGTCTCTCTCAATTTATTGTTCCTGTCCAAAAAACAGAGGAGATGATATAAAAGCCATGGAAATTTCCAACAGCCAATACAAGCTAACCCAATTCTCACAGTGCCACAAATTTTAAGCCCAGAAAAGATTCTGAACCATCCAGACAGAATAGTGGTTCAGACACAGCCATCAGTTTGACCCAACCAGGATACCCTGAATTACCACTGAGAAGAAAATATGAAACTCCTTCATGAAACAGCAAGGTGATCACCAGAGCCTTCTTTGTGGGAGGCCTTCCTCATCCAAAATTCACCATGGTTTGAGGTAGATCCCAAAAACTAGCTTATAGGTGGCTATAATGCCTTACAGATCACAGGCAGGACACACACACTGCCCAGCACTGGAGGTAATATCCTTTTTGTATTTGCTTACTGCGCCTGAGAGCAAGCACCAATCCAAAGCACAAGAGCTGCTGTTCAGTATTGAAACTCTTGAGCTTTCTCCCTCACCATGACTACAAACTACTTATGACTTCAGAAAACTGGAAACTTGTATCTCCCCCAGACACTCTGTGATACATAGTCATATCTGTAACACTTTCAAAAAGATTGCGAGGTCATCATACCATCTTACTACATGTGAGGTAACTCACATTCACCTTAGGTTAAACAAAAATGAGTTAGTCAGCTTTCAAATAATTGGAAAGAAGGGAAGCCTAAATCACTAGTTTAACAATCAATCATCAGCTTAAATGAATGAAAAAAAACACAACTCAAACTTGACACACTGATGCTACAGACTTGTTTGCATCAAAGCTGTAATTGGTTCCTTATTTGATATTGGAGTCTAATCGGAGCTCCTTCCAAGAGTCTAGTTTCTGATTTAATTAGTATTTTGAAATGTCTTTCATATATATTTCTAAAAGCTGCACTTTTTTCCCAAATTGTGCTAACAAGTAGTAGTTGTTACATTCCTAAGATCTACAATAAGCTTTGACTGATTTTAAATTACTAAATACTCTTACTCTAAGTAAATCATCCCTCTAACTGTTATTTTATTCTGAAGCAGTCAAAATTATTTCTTGACTTCAATTCCCAAGTAGAAATTGCATTTTATTAATGGAATTCAGAAAATCATCTGAGTTTTCCTTGACTGACTGTGACAAACTACTTCTCCTATAATGTGAAGTAGCAAATTTGGTGAAGTAGCAGAAACATGCCTTTTTCTTTGAAAAGAAGTTACAGCTCCTGCTACCAACCCTCCTCATACTGTAGTCAGCTCCCTAAAATTAACAGCAACAAGATCCTCAGAAAAGGCAGTTTCAGTGGACAAAGCAACAGGTGTTGCACTCTATTGTTACAAGTGGATAAAATTCTGGTTTGTGTGCCTGTTTTTGTTCTCCATGAGTGCACTTAAACAAAAACATTGTATTTCCCGGCTAAAGTGATGAATGCCCACATTGAAGTCTCATACAGCTTGCAATAAGTTGCAGCTCCCAGAAACAGCTGAGGTCAAATTGCCACCTTGTGTTCATGAAACATTCCTGGAGTTCCCCCTTCTCTCAACTCTTCCACAGACAGTTTTTGAATGGCTTGGATGTAAGATAATGTTGACATACATTTCATATAGAGATTAGCTCCCTGCTCACTGAGGGACAGGATTGGGCCTCTGCTCATAAACACAGAGTACCTTGTGAGATCAGGAGTTTCACAATGATTTAAAAGAGCCTCTCCCTATTTCAAGTGCAGCTTTCCTCAGTCAATGAATAAAGGCAAAATAATTACTGAGTATTGGATTGGGCCTACCAAGTGCTCTGACTGAAGATAAACACAAAATCTAAGTTTTCAACTGGAGAAAATTAGGTTGAAAGATGCTGTGTTTGGGGGCAAGGTCTAGAAATACTGCAAAATTTTTGACACGGGCCTGGCTCAACAAAAGTGGAAACAGAGTCCAAAAATTAAGGAAGTGGACAGATCATACATAGCCTGTGGTGACATGGTAGAACTAACACTGGACTCCAACAAGCAAGATGGGAAGAGATGTGTCTGGGAGAGTTTAGGAGAAAACCAAAGGAGCTAATGTGTCCAGTCACATGCAGCAAGCAGCTATCAAGGACTCCTCAAACATCCAAAGAGTGAAAAGAAACATCAAGAACCCAGTAAAAGTTCACCAGGACAGTAATAGCCTATTGATTCCTTGCCCAAACCCTTGCTTTGGACAGAAATGATCAAGTTGCACAGTGAAGCATAGTCAAACAAATTACTTACCTTTGGAAGAAACTACAGATTATAGAAGATTTTGACAAACCAGGAAGAAGAAGAAAATCCTAGTGGCAAAAAAATATTCCTAGTGGCATACTTAACAGAGCCTCTCAGAGCTGGCAAAGGCAGAAAACACTGAAGGAAAACCGGATATGTGATCAATGCTAAACATTAGCTGAACACTATAAACTTGCCACACTTTCAGCTTCAGCACAGAGGCTACAACCGGCAGGATGGCAAAAGGTTATTTCTGGAACTGAATCAGCAAGGAGGATACTAAAGTAACAACTAACAACAGAAAGGAAGAAGGCAGGTAAAAAGACATTTGGTTCAAATTAAGCACACTGTGAGGGCACAGAACCAGCGTAACAAAACCAGGCTTTTCCCTCCAGCTTATGTATTAGTAGTGTTTAGGAGCACTAAGTAGGATGTATCATAAAACAGCAAGTAAGAGACCTTCATCTATACAGCTGATGATTCAGAGTAACTTGTTTCCCCAGTCCAAAGGAAGTTAAAAGCGTAACTACTACAGGAAAAAAATGTAAACAAAGTGAACTAAAATTTGGAATCCTCTCAAGTATTTTTATGCAGATAAAGCCAGAAATAAAACAAAGGATAACTCTGGCTAAAAGTGCAAGCTGATGCACTGGTAACATGAAATGATTCAAAATATTAGGAAAGAGTACCTGGAATTGAGCAAACTGAAAAAGAAGTTTGCATTTATTAGGAATGGCAATGCTGTAACATCATAGACTCACGACCACCTAGAGAATGGATGGATGGATGGATGATGCTCTGAGCTGCCCTTCAAAGGAATGTCTTTCTTACTACTTACTGTACTTTCAGGACTCCAGGGCCATTAGACTCAGCAGGGCAAAGTTAGCTTTTGTGACTCTGGAACCACCCCAAACTAGTGTAAAAGAACAAACTTGCTTTTGAACTTGCAGGGAGCTAATACTTCTGTGCACTACAAAGACTCCTGCTCTTTACCTTCTAAATCAAAAGCAAATAAACAAAAAATACTTCAAAAGGGAAATAGGACCCCATTTTCTAGGATCTCCAAAAGAACACGTGCTATTAGGCTACAAACATATGCCTAACACAATCTAACCCCCTGCAAAAATGGAAGTTCCTTGTTAACGAAGGGTTGTGCCCTTAGCCCAAGGGCAATCCAAAGTCTATCCAGGTTGCAGTGACACACAGCAGAAACTTTGGTAGCAGTGCAGACCCCAGTGCTGTGCAGCAGATCTGCAATCCAGCACAACAGCAAAGAGGTCACATCCAAAACACAGAGTAGGCCCTGGAACTAAAACTGCCTCAGCTAAACCTCTTCACCTGCAGTGCTCTGTCCTGCCCTATCTCAGGGATATCAGGTGTATTTGTCTGACAGCACCTATGTCTCCCTTGCTCCTCCCAGCTATGAGATACCTGAGCAAAGGTAAACAGTACCAGTATTTGCAATGACAGCAAATAAAACCACTTCTTTTTTGGTTCTAATGTCAAAAATTCCTAGTGAGCACAGGATTGGTTTAAAAACCTTGAAAAGCTTCAAATTACTACTGTGTCTAAGAAAAGAAACTAATTCAATCCAGGATGGGCAAGTTGATATTTAAATTTCTTTTTAAATACTTTAAACACATTTAATAACTTAAGTTTCACCAGCTACAGCAGCAGTTCGCTCTCGTGCCTACCTGTAACCTGCTACAAAGTATCTAGGGGCTATGACTGCAGCGAGATTTAAGGAGAATTAGAAAGAGTCAAAGTTTTACTGGTAGCTTAATGGTCATGTGAGGAAAGGCCTCCAAAGCCACCTCCTCTGGTGAACTGCCACAGACAGTAATTCATGGAATGGCCAGTTTCAGAAGAACCTTGTCATGTAACAGCTGAACAATTTAATTAAATATTAAATTCTTCTCCTGGGACTTGGCAAATACCTATGGTTGCCTGGAAGAAGTCCAGATCTACAATGTCCTCATGAATGGCAACTCCATCAAGTCCGTGTAAACAGGATCCAGTCCTGGTATCTTCAGTGAGTTTTTACTTGCTTAAGGCTCTAAGGAGTAAATATTGGCTGGTTGAAAAGGGGTGAAGAGAAGATGATGTGGGCCACTCTCCCTTCTGAAGAGGTCAAATCCCATATCTAACCCAGTGAATTCAGCTAAGAGAGAATGCTGAGAGAGGACTCTAAAAATCCAGAGAGAGCTTTACCTGCCTCCTGATCCAGGACAAGCTTCTCATTCCCTTTCACAAAGATGAGACAGCCTTAGCTGCCATGCAGAAGCTGGACACTCATTTAATACAAGACTAGTAAGTGCCTTGCACTGAATTATCAGAGGGTCAGAAGGGTTTTCAAGAAAATCCCTCTGGAGTCATTCATTATAATTGCCAGGCCCTAAACAGATACAAAAGGAATGTCTCTTGGGTATATATTCTTAAGCAAAATATCCCCTTGAATGGACATTGCCACCAAAGATGAACCACAATTCAAAGCAGGCAGGTTTAAATACTACCAGAGACACAAGAGTGAAACAAAAAGCAGAGAAAATATTTTCCACAGTCTGGAAAGGAAAAAGCAACACAGTACTCAGGACTGAAGAAGAACCACCAGAAGGGGAAAAAAGTAAAACAAATAAACCAACTAACAGTTAGCAAGAAATTTTAAATTGTTTCTTGTTCTTACCTTGTCTAACAAAGCCAAAGCTACTACAGAGTGTTATTTCATTATTATTTTGTTTGCATCAGACCAACTGGGTATGCTTCTAAGTGACCCAACATTGCCCTCTACCAGGCCTGTATTTCCACCTTGGGAACAGCATTATCTTGATTTCATCCTTCAAAATGGATCAGTTGCATGGCTGTGTCATCTGGGTGACATGGAAGAAGTTCTCTATCACTTGCAGACAGTTACTTATCCAGACAATTGCACTTACTGATATCAATCCGCATATTTAGTATACTGATATTTCCTTGTATTTGTAGAACATGGCTTTTTTAAACTGGGGTCATTGTAGGAGAAACTGGGAACCGCAAATACCTAACAGGTGCAAAAAAAAAGAAGCTAAGACTAGCAATAGCAATAAAAATTAGGTTACTCATCTCTTTTCTTGATCCAACAGGTGACCATTTTCATGCAATAAACTTTTCAAGAAAATCTGGTCTCCTATGCTCAAAAATGTTTCCTTCAGCCTGGAGGCAAAACACCTTCCTCAAACCTGGCAAGCAGTGAAACAGGAAGTGGGACCACTGTGATCCTTTGGAAGTTTTCAGAAGATGAGACTGTAAATATATCCTTCAAGTGATGTATGGTAAAAATCTTAGTAAGCTAACTTCTCCCAGAATCTAAGGAGAGGAGGTTAACCCATACTTGACATAATAATTGGCTGCTGGCTATCACCAGGGACCTCCCCAAACACCAACAGGGATCTGAGCTCAAAGCTGAGTTCTAACCAGTCTAAAAAGTGCCCTCTCCCACCATTTTAATGGTGACTAAATTAAAAAATTGTGGGGATACAGAAGTATAGTGGAGTCACAATATTAGTAATTAAATATGAAAAAAAAAAGCTATTTACCAGGGAAAAATTTAAATTTCATAATTTGATTTTATTTTATTAAATATAAATAATTTTGCAACATTCTAGTGATGTACTGTACAGATGTGTAGCTGACTAAAGCAAATGCAAGGATGGAGTATGACACAGGTATACACACTGTGACCATGGAGTACACATTTCATTACTGGGAAACACTCCAAAAACTACCAGTTTAACAAAAAAGACCCACAAAACAAAACCCAAACCACAAAACACTTTCTTTTGAGATGAACAAACTTTAGCAGTTACAGACATGGCTGTGACTTTAATGTTACACTACCACAGATGGCTTTTCAAAATTCATTTTTAAATAAGGAGTCGTGACAAGCAATTTTTAAATTCTAAATATTTTCCAGAACAACGTCTGAGAAGACATCTCTCAGATTCATACTGAACTCTTGATCTTTTAATTCAAACATACTTTGGATAATGCTGATCGTGACTCAGTGCTGACAATGAGCAGACCCCCTAAATGCAGAGCCCTTGACTTTTAATATATATATATTAACTATATATGTGTGTTAACTACACTACACACTGGTTCCACTTCTTCTCTTCAGAGAGTTTGTCATGCACTCCCACCAATTCAATTCCCCCTCTTTTACTGTCCTTTCCTTCTGAGCACAACTGCCAGCCCAATTCCCTGACCTGGCTCTGCCAGACCCCTGCCTTGTGCTCTCACGCCCCTCAACCAAATGGAACCCCGTCTTTCTTTTTTTTCTTTTTAGAGGAGAGAGAATTCAAGAAATATTGTGAAAAATAAAGGCTATGTGTGATCCAAAGATTCGAAATGTAAAATAATAATAGGTTCTGGCAAAAGACAGGACTCTTTTCCTATAGATTTTGCTGTTGGTAATAGGAAATAAATGTCAGCAGTGGAAGGAAAAGTGAAGCTCTGGTGGCTCATTAACAGAAGTTATGTTGTTTCAGTTATCCTAAAAAAATGCAGTGTTAGGTCCTTCCCCACCACATCAGTGATGCCTGCATGAGGAAATAAATACTTGCACTCTGATCAGAAAAAAATCTGGGCCCATATCTATCAAATACAGGCCCAAAAAACGGCACTAAAACCTAAACACTTCCTTTATAAGGACAGCTGTCCAATTGAATGGTATCATACGAAGATGTATTTTGGGTTGAAGGACTGGACATAATTGATGGGAGTTTTTCAGTGTTTTCAAAGACTGACAAGTCAATAGCCACGTATTTTGGGTAAGTCAAAACAAACTGTCTAGATAGAGCATGACAGGTGCATCTTCCCCAATGTCTAGAGTCCCAGTCTTGGAATCGGAGGATCTGCTTCACTATGGCTTGCTGCCTAACCTTCCCAAGGTCGTTTTTCACGACACTTTACAAATAAAACACATAGTATCACTTCCCACATTCACACCAATGTAAACCAGAGGTAGAGTGAAGTTAAGTTTACAAAGCTGTGGAGGAAAATCAAACCTGATCTTTGCCCTCAAAGAAGAGGCTGATGGAGTTACATGCTTATTTAAACTTGGTCCAGTCATTAAAATACCTCTGAGCAGGTTCTTCTGAAAGTAAAATTAGAAAATTTCTTTACAATTCACTATCTTAAATCAGAATTTAAGATTAGTCAAATTTATTATTATTTTGATGTAATTCTTGGGGAACGAGATAGGTTGAGCTGGCAGCAAGATACATGAAGACTTTGGCCTCCAGGCTGAGCAGCCTGAGCAGAACCCAAGGTGAACAACATTTTTGAAAAGTTGTCTGCAAAGAAAAGAAAATCTGAACTGTCCCTTCCCCTCAAAAACTATGAACAAGCAGGCAGTCTCAATCCTATTCCTAGCTGGCAACAACAGGAATCTTCACAAAGACTGGCAGGAGCAGAAATCTCTCTCTCTGAGTTTTTCTAGGTCAAAGCTAAGGTTCAGCAGCTGGAAATCAGTACTGGAAATCTTACACTGCTGCTGACTTCCTAGAAAAAAACGATTTCATTCAGAAATCTGTCAGCCTGGCACTGTTCATATAAGCAGCAATGTCACAACAAAGCCTATACAGAACTTCCTTGTAATTAGCCAATGGCTTAAATACATTAGTATTACTTCACTGGTGTAGACTGTTAACCTGGAATTACCACACAACCCATGAAGACCTTACTCCTATGCAGCTCGATGCCACAGGTAAACCTAAGTGAGATACAGCAACGTATGCTCCCTGACCGAAGCACAGTTCAACTACCCCAACCATGGCAGAGCTAACAGCCTTACTTGTGCCTTGCAGTGCTGCAGATACTCAGTACTGCTCAGGACAGTATTTCATTAAAGAAAGGGATTACAACAGCAGCACTTTATCTACTCTTTTGTACAGCACAAACTTTTTTTAGTGCAACAGTAGTTGCACAGGGAGCATTCCAAGCATGGCTCGAGAAGCTTACGTCTTGGTATTCACAGAAATGGCTTGCTGGCCGTAAGGCAACACCAGCCAGATACACTGCAGGGAAATTTTTTGCTTGGGTATCACTGACTTGTCAGGTGGGACCCTGAGCACTACAAGGCAAACAGCTCTGCTGCGGGATTCACCCTCACAGCTAACCCCAAACAGCCCGCACTTCGCCAGGAGGGCATGGCTCTGACTTCCAGGCCTGGCTGCAATCAAGATGAACTTTATCCCACCAGACACCTGAACACTGGGAAAATGCCACCCAGACCATGAGAAGCCTGGACTAGGCAGGTTCACAGCAGTGTCTCTCTGGGTCACCTCAACGGCGGCCCCCAAACCCTCGTGCTGGGCGAAGGCCGGTAACGGCTGCGCTGCCCATCGCTCGGAAGAGATGCCGACATCCATTTTGGGAGTGGGAGAGCCCAGCACTGATGGCAAAGTTTGAGGCCCGGTACCAAGTTTGGGGGCAGCGCAAGATGTGCCCAGAGAGGGCTGACTAACACACACACGGCGGCTGAGCTGTGAGGTCCGCGCCGCTGACCGGGCGAGCAGCGCCGGGCGCCCTCGCCTCTCCGGCGGCGGAGCAGGCACTGTGCGATCCCGGGGCCGCGCACCGCCGCAGGGCCGGGCGGGACAAGGGACGAGGAGCAAGTTCGGGGTGCACAGAACTCCTTCCCGGGTTCTGGGGCAGGGCAGGCCCGGCGCGGTCCCCGCCGAGCTCGGCCCCGCCGCACGGCCCGGCCGCGGCCCGGCCTTGGCGCAGCGACCGCCGCCGGCACCCGGACCCGGGTGCGGGGAGCTGCGGAGGGGAACCAGCGGGGGCTTCCCCGCGGCCCCGGGAGCGGCGGCGCTGCCCACCTGTGCCCCCGCCCGCCTCCGGAGCCCCTCGTCGGGCGGGCGGCCGGCGGCGGCCGGGGGCCCCGGGGCGGATGGGGGGTCGGCGCCGCCGCCCCCCGCCGGAGCGGAGCGGAGCGGGCCGGCAGCGCCGTGGCGCAGCAGCGCCCGCACGGCCCCGGGAGGCGGGGGGCGCCGGGGGCCGGCGGAGCCCTCGCCCGGGAGCCGCCGCGGCGGCGGGAGGAGCGGGAAGCCGGGACGGAGACTGGGACATCGCAGCTGAAGCCGCCCCCTTCCCTCCCTCCCGGTTACCTGCTTCCCGGGAACACTTTGGAGACGCCTCCAACATCGGCAAACACTAAAGAGAACTGACCCCGCCGCCGCGGCGGCCGCCGCCGGCCCCAACCACTGCGCCCCCCCCGCCCTCCCGCCGGCGCCGCCGCCCCGCCCCGCCGCCCCCGCGCCGGGCGTCGCCCCCCGCAGCTCCCCTCGGCCCCCCCTCGCCGCCGCCCCCGCCGCGCCCGCCGCCCCCGGGGCGCTCCGCAGCGCTCCCGACGCCGCGCTCCCCCCGCGCCCGCCGCGCGAATGGCCCCGTCCGCGGCCCGGCCCGGCCCGGCCCGGCCCCGCGGCGCGCAGCGCCCCCAGCGGCGGCGCGGGGCCCTGCGCCCTCCGGCCGCCCCCGGCCCCGGCGGGCCCCAGCGGGGCCCCGCGCTCACCTTCCCCCGCCGGGCCGGGACCGGGGCCGGGGCCGGGGTTCGCCACACGGCGGGGCCTCGGCAGCGCGGAGGAGGAAAGCCCGACCCGGGAGCGCGGAGCAGCGGCGCGGGGGCTGCGCCGGTCCGTGAGCGGGGTGAGATGGGCCTGGCGCGTGTGCTCTGCCCCCTCTCGGCCGCTCCCGAGCGCCGCTGCTGCAGCGCTCCTGGCGCACCCAGAGAGAGCGGGCTGCCGGCAGCCCGGCTTCAGCAAGGAAAAAAAGGGCTGGCAGAAATACTGGGGGAGAGGGGCAGCCATCACAGCACCCCAGAGAAGAGGCTTGATTTTATTTCCTCTATCTGGTGTTACTCGTCTCACTCTAGCTTGGACCACTAATTGTCCAACGTGCTTCCCCCTCTCACCTTTCCCCTCCCAGAGAGCTGTCTTCAGAGAAGGCAAAAACACATAAACATGATTTATGTTAAATTTTTCTTCAGTCTAGCATTAGGGCAGATAACTGATGCAGGTGCTGGGCGCTGCCTAGAGGGAGGCTGCAGGAAGGAAGGCCAGGGAGGGCAGCTGGGGAGGTTCAGCCATGGAGGTTCCACGGTGCATCACTGAAACCTCCTTCGGCAGGTGGGCACGAACCCTCCTTCCTCACACAGTGCCGGGGCTCAGCTACATAAAGCCCTGGCTAAATTGCTGGTTCTGTGCGTTTCCAACCAAAACCATCCGTCCTTTGGTTTTGCCACCATAAAAACATTGATTTTGTTGCCATGTTTCAGGTTTGCACATACCTTACAGAAGGCAGAACTAGACAGATTTTTTTTTTTTTTTTAAGGCAGAAACAATAAACGCTTAGCTAAAATTGAGATTAAAGTCTAAAGTGTTTCTTCCTTTAATTAGAAATTAATAGATGAATAAAAGGGGAAAAGAAATTAATTTCTGACCCTCTTTAGCATGAAAAAGATAACATTCAAATCTTTATCTCAAAGTAAGCAAAAGTTTATTGTTCATTAATAAAAGAGTTCTGAGTTTAATCCACAATCTCTATCTGATTTATTTTGTAAAAATCTGTTTTCTTGACTGGCTCAAGTAAACCAAACCAAGAATTTTTAAATCTATGTAAAAGCCAGGTAGAAGCATCAGAATTGAAGCAATCATCTTCCTACCTGATTTGCATGACAGGGATAACAAAATTCCTCAGGCTTAGAAACAAAACTAGATTTTTTGAGGGGGCAAAGATCTATATCTTTTTGCTTCATAAATAAGTTTTAGTGATAGGTATGAGAGTTATAACATTAGTTATAGCAAATGAAATTTTAAAAAACAACAGATACGTCAGGATCAGAATGAACCTAGAGTTCACATTTCCTGCAGTATCTGCTATTCCATAAGAAGTTTTTTTAAAATTATTACTTGATACCAAGAGGTGGATCAATACTGAGCAAAAAAGAAAAAAGATGTAGCCTGACACAATTCCCAAGCACGGTGTAGGAACACTCTAAAATCACAGAGCCCAGGTGAATTTTGGTAGTAAGCCTGCATATTGTAGGTAATTTACCCACCAAATACATGTCATGACACCTAGTGGCAGAGCTTTATTGTGAGTATCTAAGTGATAGCAAGATTTTATACATACTAACAGAACACTAATATTACATTTACAACTTATTTAAACACACGTTGGGAACTCAGCATTTGATATGAGAGTTTTATACATACCCTGTATTGTGAGCAGTGGTAGCTGGTTAATCTTCCCCTTCTCATTCCTCCATTGATTTGTTTTCTGATTCTGAGATTCCTTACCCCTTAATTTAATTTAAGAACTGAGGACAGAAATACACAGCATAATACAGTTTCTTAGGTAGTCTTCTGATACAATGTAGCAATGGATAATGTTGCAAATACTTTTCATTAGGCTGCTACAAATTTTTGCATGAGTGAAGTTCATTCAGATGCTGAATCATGATGATGCTGTCCATAGAAGTTTGAGGTGTTTTTTTTCTTTGTTTGTTCTTGGGTTTTTTTCTTCATAATTTTATGCCATGTCATTTTTGCTTCACTCACTATCAGTAGTTTGAAGAATAACCCTACAGTATAGCACATACTTAGCACCAGTGTACCCAGAGAAAAATACATCCAATGAACGTCAGCATCAGGTTACGAGGGAGGTTTTGTGAACTTTCTGCAATAGACAGATGTAATTATAACAAGCCTCTAAAATCCCCAATCTGTACTATTATTTCAATACCTAACATTTTTATAGCATTGTTATTAATAAACAGCTAAAAGCTTAGTTTAAAAACATATCGTGAGATACATGTATCAGCTCAAGTCTTGTATCTTGATACACATTTTGTGGTGCAAATGAAATGTAGCTGGAAGAAAACTGAATACAAAAGAGTATCCAAGCCTTACCATATATATAGATATACATTTTATAAAACAAAGGTTTATATATTTTATAATAATTTTAAGCCCATGGGTGTATCTTGCTTTTTTAATGTTTCCTGTATGATTGGAGCTTTACATATATGAACAATTACATTGCATTACTAGTCACTTCTTTAGATTTACTGCACCCTTATGCTGGAGGGTTTTTTCCTGCTGCTGCTGAGATACAGGATAAAGGCTTGTCAGTACTTCCAGTAAAAGCAGCTTAATAAAACCTAAAGACTTCTCAGGTTTTAAAAACAAGATGCATAGTTTGTATATACTCTTTCACTTATTAAACAACAGGAGTGTCATGATTTGCCCAACAATCTGGTTTCAGTATGCAAGTTGTTAATAGGAGTGATTAATTCAGTTTGCAGTTTGAAAATAACAAAAAGACACATTAATGCCTAAATGCCTGCACAAATACCTAAGAGTGGGGGAAAGTACAGAGTCATTCTATTTGGTCTGTACACACGAATGCAAGACACTTGAAGATACTTGGTCTTGTCATTTCTAACCTCAGATTCAGAACAAAATAAATCGGCGCTTTCACACTGACTTGCAAAAAATCAAAATACTGCAATTTTTACTAATATATTTTATTATTAGAATTGTAACTTTAAAGGAAATTATCAAGAAATGAGTTTCCACCCCTCAATACACTTTGGTGTAACAAACCAAAACAAACACGAATCCCCATAGAAAATGCCCAATGATGTATTTAAGAAGATTGACAGAACTGGTTGGAAAGGAGTTCTGAAGGTCTGCTCCATCACCCTCCCTGCCTCCTCAAAGCAGGACTTTAAAGCTGATGTAACGTTGGAGTTGGCAGGTTGTTAGCTTTCCTTTTGAAAATTTCCAAGAGTGGATATTTCACAGCCTCTTCCAGAATTCTGTTTCAGAGTTTTATAAAGTTTCTTCATAGCTGCACTATTTATTTGTTAAAGAACTTGGATGATATTTGATACTAAAGTTGAAAGCATAATGAAGCTAATAGAGTGCTCATAATATACCAATAAGAAGTGAATAATGCATTATTTACAGTAGTCAGTTGTTCAACTGAATAAAAGCCTCTAATAGCTTAGTACCAGAAGAATGGGTCACTTAATTTTTTAAATAATATTTTTCCAATCATTAAAAGCAAAACCCAGGAGTTTGGGATTATATTTGATTAAAATCCAGTATTATTAATGAACCTAATTCTGGTCAGATGACTGCTCTCCCCAGTTACAGGTGACTGTGATTAAAGTAGCTTTTTGACTACAATGCATGACATACAAATGACTAAACCAATTTATCACTAGATAGTACATGGAATGAGAGGCATGAACAAACCAAGACAAAACAAACTACAAGTAAATACTGTGAAGAGTTTTCTCAGGTAATGGAAGCCATTTACTCTTTATGCTCCAGCGAGGACTCACAAGCAATGAATTTTAACAACTCATATTAACACGCTATCTTTGATGATTCATGTCTAAAATGTGAGTTCCCTAAACTAGATGAATCACACAATCACTTCAAGAATCTAAATTAAGTGAACTAGAACTTGCACTTGTCAGCATATTGTGAATTCCATCACTGCTGGTGTAAGGACATTGAGAAATCCCTAGGTCCTCATCTCCTTTAACAAGTATCATTTTTTTAGAACACAACCAAAATGATGTGCTGATTTTGCAATTACCAGCTTACATCTAGGTCTCCTACCACCAAGGTATCAACACCGTCTCTTTATTAGCTGACCCACTGGCCCAAATTCAGATTGCTTTGCAGGCAACATTGTATTTCCTAGCAATTACTTGCTGCCATTGCTTTCATACATCAGTGCTGGGAATAGTAAAGCCATGTGCAAATAAACGCTTTACCCTTCTAATAAAGCTAGTGAAACTATAAAATTATACTGGTAAATTACTTTATGGTAAATATTAGGAGTTGTACTGCATATTCAGAAAACTTCACGTCACTCATTATCATAGTTCATGTATCCAAAACTGCACAAAAGATAGCCCCAAGTCTCTAGTTTTAATTTGCACATTTAATTTGTGACAGCTATTTACATAATTTTCCATTTATTTTTGACACAAAGTACTGAAAAAACTTCCTGCACAATCATCCCCCCTTCTTACAACTACAGAAAATGTGACATTGCCTATTTTTGCCTATTTAGTTCATATATAGAGTAACTGCATAAACTTCATGCATGTATATGCACAGACACTTAACACAAGTTCATCACCCATTATGAACATTGGAAACTTCTCAAATATCCTGTGTTTTCCAGATTAAAAAAAAAAAAAACAAAACAAACAAAAAAAAAAACCAACCAGATTTGGATTACTTCTATAAAGCACAGAGCATAGAATGGTAGAAGAAAACCGAGACAATTCAGGTCAGCCAGGGATTCACATCTCATGACTACAGCAATGAAGACAAACGTAACTACAGTTTCATAAATCAGCAAGAATAACAGAACTTGCAACCTGAAGATCATGGTGTATTGGTTTTCCATGACTAAGCCCACAGACATTTAGAAATGGCTCATTTCTGCATTAGTAGGCATTGCTACCTGACGAGACTACACTGGCTTTGCTCAGGAGAGAAGTAGGGGAAAGCCAAAGTGTAATTACAGGCCAAGGAAGCAACAGATTCTATAAGATTAAATTCCTGTTTACAAGCCTGGGATTTTGGGGGGTTTGGCTTTACTGATAGCATTCTGACTACATAGAAAGGCCTTCAAACAAGCCCAAACATGATGCTATTTCCATTGACAGTGCTGTATGAGAGGATCATGCCCATCTTGAAATGCTTTGGATTCTCATTAGTGCCTCTCAGTGCAGGCACAGATTACAGCACCACTTCAAACATAACCAAAGTGACACCAGTAATGTAACCAGATTGTAAATCAGTGTCCACACTGGTTACATTTATGTGCACAGTCATGCCTGTGAGAGACGGTACCTGATCATACCTATTGCCATCCTTACAAGTAGCATACTGTAACAGACTAGATCCCAGAGAAAGCAGGGATCAGGCCTTTTACACCTTGAAGTTAAGGCTAGTGTTGGCCATGAAAATTAAGTATTTCACTCATCACTGAACACATTCTTGTACTGACATTAAATTCACCTTATATAGATAGAGAGATCAAAGGACACAACTAGTCCAAAGAATTCAATCAGTAGAAAGAGGCTTTCCATTCTGCATAGTTCGTTTGCTTCCCATCCATCTCTATTAAGTTACACTGCTAAACACCTTTTATTGCAGGACAGTGGAACAATTCTGCAACAAGTTGAAAAGGACCTGTATTTCCACCATTTTGTTGAAGTTTAAAAAATTACTTAAGGAAATTGGGCAAGATTGTAAATTTATACAGTAAATTAAACCTGTATTAAATCAGTAATTTCTTAAATTATTATTCTCTGGGAACAAGAACTACCTTAGACTTGCATGAAGCCAAACTGCAGGAGCAGAAAAGAGAAATTGTCTGCACCCAACATTCATACAGAAAAATGGGTTCCCCCTCTCCAAGCCCCCTCCCAAAGAAAAGGTTCAGAAGTTACCAGTACTGCAAATATGACTCAGTACATGACATAAAGGGCTTATCGTGTTCGATAGGAATGGTAATAAAGCATTGCCTACATATGCTTCTAACTATAGAATCTCATGAATGGAAACACTGAAAGCAAGGGCAACTGGCAGCATTGTCACTCAAATGATGTTTATTTTTAGAGGATTACCAATGCTTCCAATCTGCTGTTAGTACTATCTCCTGCCAGCACACACAAGCTTCATTCTTAGTTTGCCGAATTTTTTAAGTGACAGCTCGTAGAACAAGATTCCTGCTACTTCTAGGGACCGTAACAGCACACAGCTTCAAAATAGGTGGAGTGTAATTGAGTAAGCAGCAGGTATTACATTAGCTGAAAACACAGAATCAATGCATGTTACACCTACACGAAACACAACTGAAGTCCTCAGTTTCACCCACAAAATACCCATTTCCAAGAAAGTTTACTGTGCACGACGTTTGCTGTGTATTATGCATGTTATAGCAACAAGCACTAACTTTCTCAGAGGACAGCAATGAACAAATAGTATAACAATGTATTTGAGTGAGAGCAATCATATCAATATTAGATGAAGTTGGTTAAAGTTGTTTGGCTTCACATCATTTCATAATCCTGCCAAAATTAGGACACCACCTCTCAGTGAAGTTTTTTTGGGTCTGATGACAAAATTATGAATTACTGGCTGTAATGAAGCACAAATATTGTCATGTACAGAAACTGACAAAAATAGCGGGACATTGCTATATGAAGGTGTAATACAGTAGACAGTAAGGTTTGCAGCAGTTCTAACTTCTTATTTTTTTTTTAATGAGCAGTCAGTGCAACATTTTTCCACTAATGATAAAATAAAACTCTCCCACCTTATCCTGCACCGTCACCAATCATCAGTTTGCCATTATGTCCTAGCTAAGCCAGGACAATGGGAGTTTGGGAGTTATAGGAGCTCTTGGATATTTTGAGAATTGACATGAATGCATTAACTGGATGTTTTTACTAAAACGTTGCTGCACAACACATCATTGAGCCAGACCTTTCCCACGCAGTAAGTAATTTACCAAAAGCATTAGTTTTGTGATGGTTGAATGTTGCTGGATTTGACAATTTAAGCAAGAGTAAACCCCCACGTAATTTGAGAAGTTCAGTGCTCATTTAAGGAGAGAAAAGGACCAATCTATTACCTGAAACAATAACTAAAAATGCTTAAAAAGGCAATGTCTATGGCAGTCTGTACATCTCTGAACTTCTCTGAAAGTTTAAACACGAACAGTGCCCACATGCCTTCACAGAAGTTAGGGAAACATCCCCATGTCTGACAATGTTTTGATTCTTCAAAGCCATATTGACAAGACAAGTATAAACAAATTACAAGGCACTGCATCTTTACAGACTGATTTGAAAATCTTTGGGCAGTTTTATCTGTTTCCTTGCTACATTTTAAGTTCACTATGGAACCCAGTGTATTACTGATTTATATACACATTTGATAAAAGAAAAACAAAGTCAACAGAAAAAATACCTTAGATTAAAAAATTGAAATTTGAAAGGAGTATTGTAAGAATTTGTAAGTTTTAACCTCCAGACAAAAGCTAGCAAGTTCTCCCTTCCTTTTATCTGCATTATTTCTAATGCAGTATCTTTACTTAAAAAAACCCCATAATGAATGAAAATGTAAATGTTGATGGAATCTTGCTCTTTTAAATGAAAAGCTGCAATTAATAAGGTGTTTGATACTACATAAAGTAAGGTAAAACATATAAAGATTGATATACACTAAAATCAACTCAATTAATGCATGGCCTAAGCAATATTAGTACCCACCTATAGTATGTACCCTCACATATAACTATTGTTGAGACCAAACCCAAGAAATAAAGCTCTGTGACAGAGAGAAGCAGCATTCTGGTGCAGATCATGCAGCAGGATTCCTTTCCAGAGGCCAAATCCTGTCATAATACTTTGCAAATATAAGAAAGGAAGAATTAAGTAAATGCTTTACCATGTGACAAACTCTCAGTGGTGATAGGATCCATTCTCAAAATCAAACACTGGTGCATTAATAGCTGCCTTGAAATACACAGAAAACCATCTCACCACAAAACAGTATGCAATCAACTTATGCAGAGATCACCACAAATATTCCAATTAGATCTTTGGTTTACTCCAAAGAAAACCCTGAGACATTAAACTTGGTGTGCAGGGATGCTCCAGACTGAGCTGGCTGGCACAAGACAATTCTTGTTATACTTACCCAGGTACATCCAATACTGAATAAAAAGTTCAGGTGGATTTACATTTCAGAAATCATTCAGGAAGACCTAAGCCTTACTATATGGCATGCTACAGTTACTAATGTAAGGAAACTTGCCTTCTGGATGAAAAACCAATTTATACCAATATCCAAATGGTAAGCCTTTATAATGTTCACTTTCAAGAAGAGCTGCAAAACCCCTCAACATTGCAAAGTAGCTGATGGGCAACATATAGAAGTAGATGATTTATTTAATTGAGTGTAACAACAATCCAGAGAAGCTTTTAGGGAAAAGAATTACAGGCTTTCCTATACAGCATTCCCCAATAGTACCCAAGACACCAGGAAGACATAAGTAGGGCTTAGGTATGATTTAGTATATTCCTACAGACCAAAGAAAGGAAGCTACCAGAAGAAATTTTCAGAATTACAAAACATAGCAAACTACTGCATTCAGTCTATTTTCCACCTGCAAGATTTCAAAATCTCTTGTCAGGCACAGTATGAAATCTATTTTGCTCAGTTTATTACGGTTTCTGGAAAAACTATTGCAAAGATAAAAAGAAACTTATTACCCCAGTTCATGGAGAGGGTTACCCTATCTCTTTTCCTTAATACAGCACATCTCAACGAACTGCTACTGGTTTTCATACAGGACCTTGGACCCTTCAGTTGCATCATGACCGTAGTTGCATTGCATTTGCCCTTTCCCAGTTTTGAAGAACTTCATAACATAAGAATTATAGATTGGTGCAATTACTGATGTCCTCTTAAAAAAATCCCAACAAAACAAAAAACAAAAAAGACACCACCAAAAAAACAACCCCCCACCCAAAATCCCAAAACCACAGAAACCCAAAACACCATGCTACCAGCCACTGATTTTTAGAGACTCTTCTGGATGCTATCAAACATAAAACTTCAAGAACGGGTTGTTCTCCCTCCCACCCTACTTTGTGTGCATAGCCTAATCTCCGTGTGGTATCCTCATTGTATTGGTTAACACAATTTGAAGGAGCTTTTGAAAAATCAGTCCCAATAAAGGACAGTTTGGATTATTATTATTTAAGGAACATGAAGCCACCTGTTAGTTCAGCATAATGCTTAAGACAGTAGTTACTGCTTGGGGCAGATGACAACACACAGATATCTTAAAAGACTGTAAGAGTTACAGTCCGAAACCAAGTGTGATACAGAAAATACCAGTGCAAGATGACACCCCCAATTTCTCCCGTCACCTCAAATCCCACAAATTAAAAACCTTATGCAAATCAAGACTTTAGGGCTTGATATACTCTAAGTCATCTGGAGATTTGATACTTATCTTTGTCACTTGTTTACTTGGTTTATATATATATATATATCCTATACTGCATCTTCCAGAGTTCTGATCTTCAATAAATTGTCTACACCAAGTAGATAAAGATGTACTTTATTCTGTGCATATGAAACATAGCTAACAATGTTTTCTGCAGACATATGGACAGTTTAGAGAATGAGAGACTCAAGAGCAATTCACACTTCATCACCAGTCAGAGTAACAGCTGTCACACACTCTTCACTGACCCAGCACAAACACAGATCAAAAACACCAGGTTTCACTCATTCCTTGAACAAGATCTTCAGAGGAAGGGATGAGATGGTGACCAGTGTGGTTTTGTCTTGAAAACTTCCTACCAGTGTGCAAGAGTCCTGTTCTTGAAGTATACAATAGACAAATGAGATCTCTCAGACTTGGGACACAAGTGTTCTCTGCGTCAGATGACTGTATACACATCTGGCTTTTTATCTAATCTCAAGAACATTTGATTTTTAACATTATTGCCTTCCTTCTGGAAAATACCTAGCATTTTCTGAACAGTTTCACTGCATCTGTAACTATATTTAAGGTTTGACAACACTGATCTGATAAAAAGTTAACTAAAAATATCCTCACAGAACAATGACTACAGACTTGATAAAGAAAAAAACAAAACAAAACAAAAAAAACCCCCACCAGAATAGAACACAAAAAGCCAACCTGTTCCTGAGCACTAAAACTCAAGGCATCTAAATGGAGAGGTAACAGATCACTTGAAGGTTTTGGAACAACTTCAGATTTCTTTTACTAGGAAACAGAGTGAAAAAAGGTAGGAGAGTCCCCTGCCATAGACTGTTACAAGCAGTTCAGACCTCCAGCTCTCAGCCTTCTCATAGCACACAACTCAGCTTCTGCATAACACAAGGCTGCTAATACATTACATTATGCAGAAAATTCTAAAGATACAAATCATGTTTTAGCCCCCACCTCCAAACCGCAGCTACATAATGCTTCCCATTTCTTGCACTAGCTCTGAAACTATTGATTATGCATCAAGTTGATCTAATTTGCTAATTGAGAAGACAGATTTTCACTTTTTCTTAAGTCAGTTTCCTACTGGTTTACCATGTTAAATCATCTCAGTACAGACTCAAGAATAAAGTTAGATGCAAGGTGGGAATGTAAATCATTAGACTGGAAAGGAAGGAATACAAATTCCTCCTTCTCAGGTAATAGCAGGAACCATGCTTGATTTTATCTTTAAGGATTAAAAGTCCCGGAGAACTACATTAGCAGCATCCAGAGAATATTGTAGTCCTGGGAATAGAAAGGGCCCAGAATGGTCAACTGAACAGATTTAACCCTGACCTACTTGGCACAAAGCACTTCAAAGGGATTGAAGAAAACAGGTTCCCAATTGCTGAAGGCAAGACAAAAGTTTTAAGGTCTTATCATGGAGATTTTAAATAACAAAAAACAGGCCAGCATGAGGGAAGAACTGAGGTCAGTGCTACAGGATTTCAGATTGTAACATCTTTCTTTGAGGCCATCATTATGGTTTTCAATTCTTCACTGGATTCCTATTCAAAAGACTCTTGTAAGCAGCCCCTTCACCAGCAGAGGTCAAGAGAAAAATGTCACTTCAAAAGACGAAGTTACACTGCACAAAGTATGTATGTAAAGTAGAGGGAGTTAAATACAATCTAACCTACTACTACTGACTCACACATTAAAGCTCCTATGAAGTATTGTATTAGAGACTATGGACACAGACTTATAAATCCAATCTCTACACTGACATACACTGCACAGTCAATTGATTTTGCATTTCATTTTTTGGTTTTTAAATACAAAATAATTATTTGAATGAAACCTACAACCTTTTCCCTACATACTTCAGGATATAAATTACTTTGGAACTACAATGTTACTGAAATGCTCTGTGTAATTCAAAAAAAAAAAAAAAATCACTTTAAGTAGTGCCAGAGAGAATTTGCTACATTGAATCAGCTGATCAAAACTCCTTTGACACTATTTCAAAAAGTACATAAAATCTGCAGGAAAAAGAAATGGCGGGGGAACAGATTTTCCTGCACTGCTATTATCAGTAAAATGAAACAGAGTCTAGGTATTTTCAAATTTGTATTTCTGAATTATATTTTATAGTAAAAGGGGGCTCATGATATTTCTACTCTTCCAATTTTATTAAGCTATTTTAAAGCCTGGAGGTTTGGAAATTTATTATTAGTCCTAGAAACAACAGGCCAACAAATACATGGCACACAAACCAAATCCAAAGTCTCTCTTCCCATGCTGCTGTGTGACTACAGCTGAAGGCGGAATATCACTGAGACAGCTTAATTCCCCTTATTCAGTTCAACAGCCAACTATTCAGGTACCACAGCGTATTAGAGCAAATCCAAATTGGATTGGGTGATACGGATTAAAAGACACTGGTTTCAAAAGAAAATTCATTCAAACCTGTTCTTTAGAATGATCAGGATTTGTGAGCATGCAAGCACAACATAATGCTCAATTGCTCTCTACCAGAGGAGACAAAAACTAAACTGACTTCCTCCAAACCTTGGAATTCTATAGCTGCACTTTTGCAAATCTTTTAATTTCATTAGGGCTTAATTAGGACCTTTCCCCCCTTCTTTTTAAAACATCATTAATTACTGACCTGGAAACTTTATGGTCTCCGTAAACCATACCTTTAAATATAGTTCACATCTTAGGTTTTTGTCAGACTTTCAAAAAAAAGTAGTAAATAAAAATCAAACATTCACAATAATCTTCACAACACAAAATATATGAATTTTAAAAACTTAGTTTTTCATAAAAATACATGTTTTAGGTATGCAGTGCCTTGCCTTTCACAAAGCAGTGGACATCATCTCTTGAACCAAAAAATTATACAAAACTGAAAGCAATTACTGGTATGAGGCAGAGATTTAATAAACAGTCCTGATATATGCTGGCAAAATAATAGAAATTCTTTTCCCACCACTGCAGGCAAACAAGAATCCTGCATCTGAAACTTTTCATTAAGTATTTTAAGTGCTTGTCAAATGGCAAAAAAACCCCATGATTAAGAAGTATTTGATCATCTGTGAGAAATGAAAGTATTACATCTTAGTGATTTTTATTTTTTAAATAAGCTATTTCCTTTAGCTGTTACAAGAGATACCCTCTGGAGAAAGAGGAAACACCTTGCTGTTATGCAAATTCCTCCTCCAATATGCATCACAACACTTCAGAATTACTGGCAGCTTTGTCTCAAGAGTGGCTGAATGTAAGGAACTGTGCTTCTGCACTCCACCATGAAAAGGTCCACACGTATTTCCATTCAAGGGTAGTAATCTATTTTAAAACAAGAATTTATTGTGTTATAGTATAAAGACACTAAACACAAAACAAAGTGTTTAACAACATGAATATTGACACAAAATAAAAGCAAGATAGTTTCAAGCCAATTCTGTCACCATTCCATGTGAGAAATTCCAAGTGAAAGAAAGTTACATACACAGGGTCACCCTAGGGAAAGGATGGCACTACCTTCATCTAATTCAAGCCCTTTTTCAGGACATCGTAGCACTGTCAGAATAGTTGCATTATTGTGAGGGCCTGAGTGGTCTGTAAGCTTTGTCTTGGCCCTCTCTATATAGGTGAACTTACCCACAGATCTACAAGAGAACCAATGAGGCATTTCTACTGTAAACTAAAAGACCTGAGGTACACTCTTCTAATCTACCTTGCATTTTCTTGATCTAAGTATATTATAGGTGGTGGGAGTTTATTAAAGAGCAGCATAAATTTGGTTATTTAACTTCACTATAGTCCATGTGATAGCACAGGTCAATAAAATGTATAATGCTTTGCACTACAACACCCATCTTCAACAAAATACATATGGTACGTCCTAAAGCTTCTCTGAAACCATGTACTGAAGTTTCAGAAGCCACTACATGAAAAGATAACTGAATCTGAGATATACTTAAGCCATTTCTTCAGACATTACCTGGTCACATTAAGGTCTCTTTCCTGTGGACTATTCTGATAGGATCCATTATGTGAACCATTCATGCATTACCTTCTCAATTGTTTCAATTAATATAGAGCAGTTAACAAGAGTATACAGATTAAGTATAAGATCACTGCTCTTTCATATGAACCATTTCCAAAAATAACCGGTCTGATGAACTCACAACAGTAAGATTTTGCTAAACAAAAAGTTTAGAGCGTAAGTATCTCTTTTGTTTAAAATGACTTTTTTTTTGTCTCTTAGAAGAAAATTAATTCCATGTTTCAAAGGCTCATTGTGAAAATATATACACACATCAAATTCATATCCAAAGCTAGATTTTAGCATTGAGTTTTAAAGGCCAAGAGATATTTTCAGTACAGTAGAAAAAAAAACAAGCAGTTCCTGAAGTATATTGTAGCCTCACTTCACTGCCAGTATCTACAGTTCTGATGCTGTACAAAATACTTCTCTGAAGCAAATCCATCTAAACTCTATCCACCCTGAGTTAAGCATCTATACTTTTTTAAAAATGCTTCAAACAATAGGTAACAGAGAAGTATGTACAAGGCTATAAAACATCAGTTATCATACAGCAGATTAAAAAAAAAAAAATCAGTCTTTTCAGCCAATTTTCTGTTTGTTATTGTAGTTATTCAGTCTTGATTGGGTTTAGGGATTTTTTTTTGCTTTTGTTTGTTTTTACATCAAGCTGTTACTTGATTTAGACATTCATGCATTAATTGCTTGATTTTTTTTTGAGTGCAACTATAAGGCAACAGTAAAAAAAAAATTATAGAAATTTTGCATATGTGTAAAGGTATTAAGTTTATAAAAGTGCTTCCTAAAAAGACAACCTAATTGCAGTATCAAAATATTACAGAGTGCTGAGAACAACTATCATTTCAATAAATGTTGCTCCACAGAAAAATGTCTGATTTTAGGCTTTTCCCCCTTTTTCTGATGAAGAAAAGCCTGGAAAAATTGGCAATGCTATGTGGGACAAGCAAGTTAAGAAAATATACTTTAGTCTAAACTTAAATAAGAAGGTCCACACTTTTTGTGAAAACTTTAAGCCTCTGTCAAAAATGTATTTTTTTCTTTTTATAATACAGGATTAAAAGACAAGATGATGCTTACAAGATAAAGAAATAATTTACATGAAAATATCTTCTGACAAAGCTTTTCAATCAAAATATTGTTTTGTAACATTCAAACATGACATACAACACAAAAGAAACAGTGAATGCAAACAAAAAAATGTTATGTGGATTGCTTTCGAACATATAAATAAATGAAATATTGGTGTAGGCAGTAGGGCTCATGCTGATGGCTAGCAGGAAATAACAGTGTGCAATCTATTTGGAAAAAGCTCTAAAGTACAAATTACAAGCCCAATTACGGACTGCAGCAAGTTCAGTTATATCACTGCCATCCTCTATCTCCAAAATAAATTCTTGTTTAAATCACTCATACCCTAAATTACTCATACCTTTGCTTCAGAGATATGAATAACTATATACAAAAAGTAGTTTTATTTCACCATAGGGATAACATTGTACCTCTCTGCCAATGTCACTTGAAAAACCGCCCATGTCAAAATAATTTGACAGCAGATAAACAATTTAATAAATACGTAATGATCTTATTACAGTCCTTCAGCTAGGCATGTTAACTCATGCTGCTAGTTTTGTGGTCACAGTGCATAGAATCCAAATACAAAAGAATGGGCTGGATTTAAGGTAATTGCCAATCCCTTGCTTATAATCCAAATATAACCAAAACTTTCACAAACTCTGTCGTGTGTCAATCTTTTTGTGGCAGGAGCAAAACCTTTCCCTGGTACAATGTCCATTGCCGGCAATGGATGCACCAAAACCGCCAAGGAGCTCAGTGTTATTGCACAATATATGAAGACCTGGAATTCTTCCAAAAGCTTAAAATAAAAATAATGGAATTATTCTGACATTTCTGGACACCTGCATTAATACTGTATGACTAATAAAAGCATGTCAGTTGCATGGACTGAACCAGCGATCAACATGCGCCCAGAATGCACACTAGTAAAAATGCAGTCAAAGGAAGTAGTCTTCATTGCCTATAGGTCACTTCCAGTCAAAGGTTAAAGTTCAAAGACTGAATGATCAAAGTGCTCATTTTCTCAGTAGGACTATCTTCTGCTACGAGGATCACAAAATGGTGGCATCAACATGTGTCATCTTTAAAATAAAAGAAGAGCATTTATGGAAAACATATAAACATTCTAATTGCAAATTAGCAAGGTGCTATAGGCAGAAATAATTCCTAGCATAGACAGTAACATGCAGAGGAAATACCCCAATTGAATAATTCTGTTGTTTTGTTCAATAATGACTCAGGGAGAAAAGAGAGTATCAAAAATTAAACTTCCAAAATACACATACACCCCCAAAGATATTAGTATTAGCAAATACTCCATTAAAACAACAGTCATTTCCATGCTTGATATCTAGAAAGCCAGGAAAATGAAAAATCAAATATGCTTAACATTTTTCACCCTTGAAGTACAGCAGGTCCACAACAGTTATTGAATTAAGACATCCTTTTATAAGGAATATATAGGGATAAAACCTGGCAGAGTGGGCTGCTTCTGATGCATTATAAATTTATATGTATACCCTTTATACATTTATATGTGTATATATATATGTATATACATATATGTATATTTATTTATTTCTCAAGATTCAACACAAAACTATAGCTGACAGAATTATGCAAAAATAATAGGTTACTACTACAATCCTAAAATCTTAAACCTGAAAGTAAATTACATATACTAAATTTTAGATACTGTGATTGGACAGAGCATACTACAAAGATGCACGTTCTATGTCTGTCTTTTCTGCATTATGCTCCACATTAATGCTCTCCCTTTAAACATTCTCCTTCACACATCAACCTGCAGTATACTTGCACCTGCTAGCAGTAAATATTGAGCTGTTAACAGAAAGCAAACTTACTGTCTGCTTATTTTTAAAGGGTTTGTAACCTCCCACACCTAAACAATGTTGCCTCATAAACATTCTACATTGTCATGGGAAAAGTTTATCAATGCTATTACTTGTAAAAAAAAATCTTCAATTTTATAGTAGGCTACTGTACACATAAAAATAATGGACAAGGATGCAAGAGGAGAGAGAAGGGATATTTAAATGGGGTACTAAAATTTTAGACCAAATATCAGAGAAAACACTTTCTACTTAAGAAAAAAAACCAAAACCAAACCAACCTCCAAATCCAAAAGCAACAAGGAAGTGCTGGTTGAAAACAAACACCATTGCCTTTCCCCTCCTCCCTGCCTCCCACACCCAAAAAAAAAAAAGTCTCCCTCCTGAGAACAACAAAGGAAGGCAACACCTTTACGAAACCAATTTCAGTCTGGATGCCCAAGTATGGAGGATCCTCCTCTGTCTTTAACATAACATGAGCAACTCTCATATTGAAATTCAGCAGGAAAGTCAATGTACAATTGAAACAGACATTGGGCAAGGCAGGCAATCTAGAAATATTTGCAGTTATCAAAGATCAGGAGCTTTCAAACACAGCTTGTGAGGACGTAATTTTGTAGTAAAGAAAGCTCTGTAACTCTGCTTGTGGAACAAGCTGCTGTGTTGGGGCAGGGATGCAGGGATTATATGAGAGATTAAAAACTTTGTATTAAGTTAAATGCAGACATATATTGACATGTCAGAACATGTCTCAAAGTGCCACTTTATCAATCTGTGCCCATATGGGTTTGCTTTATATCAGCACCCAATCATGGACTATTTTGCTCCCAGGTAAATAAATTCCAGGTACAGAGAGGAAAAAAATATTTTCCTTCAAATGCATGCATTATTACATATGACAAACTTCTTCCTATGTCTTCAAAACACAGAGCTCCAATTTCACATTAAAGCTAAACCAGTCCAATGGGCAGCTGACGGCAGAAGTGGCAGAACCACTCTGCATCTCCCTCCACAGGTTGGCATATTAGCACTGGCATTTAATTTCACACAGTAGTTACTCTTGGACAGCTGGTTTTCTTTCCTGGGTGGGATTGTTTTTTCTTCCCTCATTTACTCAGCCAAATGTGGTTCAACCACAAGATTAGATATACGACACTTCAGTTGAAGCATGAGCAGAAAATAAACATGACAGAAGCATCTTTTCACACTTCCCATTTTACTGTAACGTACCATTTCTTTAAACCTGTTTAGAAAACACTGACAATTTAAAGATCATGCCTTGGCAATCTTGTTCTATGTCCACAGAGGAGAAACAAAATTAACTGAGAAAAGGAGGAAATGACACACACATAAAACTGGAAAAGGAAAACACTCCATTTATGCAATTTTTGTCCAGTGGTCATCAGGTATGTTTTATTTTTTAATGTAATAATTTAAGGCAGTGGGGAGCCCAAAGAACTTTTAATCAAGAAGCAAGACAGTATGAGTTATTTAAATGAACTGACTTTCTTTCTCTTGCCTCAGGCTGGCTTTTTGGTTGCTCTGAATTTGAGGAGGAGTAAGGTTTTCTGACTTCCAGAAAAAAACCCCTTGCGTAGTTACTTCATAGTAACCAAAATACTCAATCAGAGAACTGTAAGCACCTTGATGGTTTTGAGTCATAATAATACAGCAACCTTCAAAATCAGTAACTCAGATTTCTTTTCATATTAAGTTGCTGTTTTGCCTGTTCAACACAAATTATATTTCATGATTAGCAATAGAAGTAGTATCTGCAGACTCTTCTCCTTTCATAGATTTCTGTTCTAAATCAAAATGAGACTAGTACAAATTAAAAGTAGAACATATTTTAATCACAAGATAAAGCCAATAAATGGAACCTGTTTATCTTGGAAAATAATTAGTAAGTGAAAATAGAAAGTTAACAAAAACTCTCCCAAAACCACCATTTAAGAGAAACCAAAACTAGAAATGGAGAAGCACCAACACATTACAAGAGCATGAACACAAAGAGAGAAGAGAAAGTGACTGCTGAATAATATGGTGAGGATGAAAAATCCATCCTTGTGTGCAATGTGATGATTATTCTTGGAGCCAACTTTAAAAACAACCATGTGATGGTCCCAAGTCTTTTAAATACATCTTAATCTCATGACATACAGCATTTCTCTTACTGTACCTGAAGGCACCCTGTTTTGGAGATACTATTACTGTATTACGAGAAACGGAGTTTCATTCTGTTACATTACCATATGTCAAAATCCCACGGGCCTCAGCAAGTATTATGAAACTATCAAGTTTTTCTTGTTAAGCCATCCATGGGCTTTTAAGAATCTTAGGAATTTTAAGGGTGATGACTTTGGCATTTGCCTCTCCAGTCATGAACTCTCGCTGCCTCAAAATACTTGCTTTTGTTTCACTTCAAGCACAGAACAAATCCTGGAGTGGGGAGGCCATGGAAAATAGAGGATGTCTTATGGTGGATGGAATCAACTCTCCTGCACTACACATAGCCCTTCCCAAAGTACTTGTGCTTCCAATAGCTACTGTTTGTACAGAATTTTCCTAGGGAAAGCAAGGAAAGCATTGCTAACGAGAAGAGAGAAACAAAGCACAGCCCATCTCTAGCCCCTGCTTCTCTCTTTCCTCACCAATGGAGTGGATAAGACAAGCACATTTAGCCAACTGCAGCTCTGGGCAGAGGATGACAAATGCTGAGGCAGAAGGAAGAAACCTTTACACAGTGTAAAGCAAGATAGAGAGCACAAAGAAAAGAAAAAAGCACAAAAGCAAAAGCAAAGCAAGCCCCAAATCAACAGCAAACAAAGAAAAAATACCCCAACACAACACTAGCACTGCAGGCACTAGCAATTTTAATGGGTTTTTTTTCTTCTTTCTCGTGTCTATGAAGAATCTTGTTACTGTAATATTGAGTATTAGTTCTTAGTAGCCTTTAAAGTCAGTCAGCTGTCCCATACTGGAAATTCTGATTAAGAGTGGAAATCTATCAAAGCACATAGTTGTTTACAAATATATAGTTATCTTTTCAACACCATAAAAGTTAAGTGTCAATAACCATAATGAAAAAAATAGTTTAAAGCAAAAGCTAGTTTCATTATGGACTTCCCTCAATCCCAAACTTTAAACTTGTCATGGATTGATACAGTTTGACTTTCATTCAAAGTCAATCCTACAATTTAAAACATGTCTAAATTTCCACCAGGAATTATTGAAATGTGATATAGATAAAAATGTCACAGCAGAGTATCTCAGAAACAGGATTTAAATAATTTTTTGAATTTAAAAAAAATAGTTTAAACTTTAGCTTTGAACACATTTATCCTACTTTTCTACATTTTGTCTTCAGCCTGAAAAGAAGTTAAAAGTTTCTGGTCCTAGTTAAGATACTTACCATGATACCACCACTTTGTTTTCTTTGGATTCTTGTTACATGTTCTTACATAAAATGAGTTATCTGGAGGTCGCCTCTGCAACAGAAGAAAAGACCTACAAATAATCAAACAATCCTCATATTGTAAAGCATGAGCTATCTAATAAGCTTATGAAAGGTTACCATGTGAATGCAGTGAAAATTAGGTAACAGGCTGGACTAGACCTTTTTTGTCAAGAAAAATCTCTTAAAGATCCAGGTAACAAATTCTTACTGGAGATATTCCAAGAAAAAAAATTAGTAAAAAATATCAAATAGTTTGGTGATAAATAGGGGGGGGAAAAAACCCCGAAAAATAGGGAAAAACCCAACAAACAAAAGAAACCAACTCACGAGAAACAGCTGTTGTTCAAAAACCCCCCAAAATTAAATTCCTTTGCAGTTTGGAATCTAATTCTGATGCATTACATCCAATTCCCATCCTAAGGCCCAGCTTAGAGTGCGTGAACAAATGAATTTAAATATCTATTTCTGATCAATACTTCATGTTCTTCAGTTTTCTTCATAATTGTCATCATTATACAAAGCTTACAGGATAGAATACAATGCAAAACCATTTTGGGGTGTTTTTTTGACTACATATATGACTAGGACTGATCGGGATACAAAATAAATAGGCATGTTTGGATAGCACATATGGACAAGCTCTGACCACATCTAACTTCCACAGACATTGCTTCTGCAAAAGAAATGGTCAAAAGTGAAAGGGCAATGTCTTTACAAAAAGGTCTAAGGTATTAGTGCCAAAAAAGCAACTTAGCACCATTTACTTCCCTGAAATTAAAATTATCAAATCCACTGAAATTGTACAGATGCAAAGTCTTAGAAACATCTGCACTAAAGACATTTCACAAGTCATTACGCACTGCCTTTAGAGGAAGGATAATTTTACAAAGAATTGTCATAAAGCATGATTGAACTTCACAGTTAGTACAACTGGAAGGGTTCCATCCACTACTCTTTTCCAATAATGATATATAAGCAGGTTACCATGAAAACAGTGGCAAAGTACTTACTGCACTGTTTATTTTGCAGTTCTAGCTTAGTATTTTCTCAGTAGTAGAAATGTAGATACAGTAGTTTTGCCTATTTTAGAATTTGAGAAATGAAAATTTCACTTTATAAAGTAGAAAATTACTAACTTTTCCTTATTCTACTTCAACAGTGCTAAAAAAGCCCATACCTTTTCTTTGCAGCTGGAAAGCATGCTAATAATGCTAAGACAAACAGATTGCACTGAGAGGGCTGGAGACCAGTCTTCTGTTAGAATGGATAAACAGATATGACCATTGCTATAAACATGAGGATGAACAGGGATATTGTCTCCAGTAAACATGACCTAAAAAAAAGAACAAAAATAACTAATTTATAGTCCACGTTTTAAATAAAACTGTATTGGTTTGGGGGAAAAAATATAATCATATTTAAGATGCAGGTCTGCCATTTTCACTTACACTAAATAACACACTTTACCACCCACACTGGGTTAACTCAATTTTGGAATCTATTAAGTGAAATGTAAAATAAACAATGGAAGCCTAAATAGCTAGTGAGGTTTGGAGTTAAATAAATGGTTAAATATAGGGGATTTTCTATTAATATTTACACAGCATAGAAAAATTCAAAGGTAACAATGTAAAGACAGTGTAATATCTTGCAGCCTCAGTCTTCAACATCCTAAGGAATACTGTTGTCTAGCCAAAACACTGGATTTTAATGATTTTATAAGCCACAATACACCAAGAAGCACAGCAAGATTCACAAGTGAGTATTTCTATAATCCTGAACATAACAGAAATTAAATTCTGGACAACTCATCCAGGTTCCAGCATGAAGAAAAAAAAATAAAATGCATCCATCTTATTAGCTATAAATAAAGGACTTGTGAAACCAAAGTATGTTACCAAATAGGAAATATTTTTAAAACATTACTTCAAATGGAAAAACTTATTTGACACAGGTGAATATGGAAGAAAAGCATTTAGAACCTTAACTCCTCTCTATTAAAAGATACTATCACAGTTGAAAAAAGGCTAGAAAAGCAGTTTTGACAACTACTGCTCTTACATCAAGCTTTTGTCAAGCACATCACTGGTTCAGGACCAATGGAAAGAGACTAAAAATGAAATCTTCATATCAGTATTATACTCCTGAACTCCTTTTCCAACTCCTTTTATGCAATAAAACCATAAATCTCTACCACTCATAACTGTAATACCAACCAGTTTCTTAAGTGTTTCTTAAGCTATATAGGTATGCATACAAATAAGTAAACATGTACACAACACACCCACCTCATCACTGACGACAAGAAGCAACACCTTCATCATATAGGAAACTGAAATTAGAGAGCTTAATTCATCTGCAAAATGGCAGACAGGTTTCTAAAGCATAAGAGAAACTGGATGCAGAATGATCTTTCACAGGTCTTTAAACCGGTATTGCTTAAGCATTGAAGGGTTTACCTTCGTAATCCTGTAATTTATTTCATTTGTAACTAATATCCTACTTTTACATGAAAACCTGAACTAGGCAGACTAGGTAAGCAAAAGCATGCACACTACAACAGACAACATACATCTAAAGGCAGAAAACAACCATGTGATTAAAGCAGCAGAAGTGAAAACTGTCAATTCACAGTAAATAGATTTGCAGGAGAGGTAATTATGACCAAGAAGTTTGTAGTACACAATGACCCTTTTGCACAGCGATGTTTGAAAAACTGAAATTCTAGCTATCTAAAATAATCAAGTATCCAGTACTTTAATTTTTAATTGTTTTCTGTGATAAAAATCAGTGTAGATGTGTGGATCTAATTTGTTTCCTAAAAATAAATTGCACAGATCCATACACACAGGTTGGGTAATGAAGACAAACAACTTGGAACCAAATTAAACTGCCTACTCTCTTGTGGGTCACCTACAAGTAGTACCTTGTAAACCTGATGAGGCACAAGAGTATAGGTGGCCAGTTTTTTCTTTGAAAGACTGAAAGCATCCTAGTGTTTATCATGGTACCTAAAAATATGTTAATTTTTATGGCTTAAGTGTCTCTCACAGCTCCATGCTTCATTTTTAACACCAATGACAGAAGTTGCAGAGATCACTTCTAGAACTCTGTGCTGAAACAGACAGGACAAGAATTAAGGCACTCTTGCCTTTTTCCTTCCTTTTTCAGAAAAGCAGGGGTGACAGCTGACCACTACTCTTATCATCCATATTTTGAAACATTTCCCTCAGGTAATGGAGGAGTGGATGCACACAGCACATTTTAGAGTCTCCAAGTGCTGCTGTCCCTTCAGTTCTCTAGGTTGTCACGAAAGCAACACAGTATCTCATAGCTCAGTTACAACACTATTTGCAGGCCTCTCAAACATGTCATGTATCTATGAGAATCCCTACCAGAAGCAGTATTAACTGCTTCAGCTGTATTAACAATGGCAGCAGAGAAGATGCAAGAGTCTTAAAAATCAACTAGAAAAAAATATATGTTGAAAGTAAGAAGGGATGAAGCAGCAGTTTATTGTTCACTTGGCTCTTACATCACAGTAAAGAGGATCTTCCTACTTTACCCTGTGCTTCACAGGACACAAATACCAAATCAAAGAAGCCTCCAGTTTACACTACTTTCATCTGTACAAGCAGACATCAGAGCCCTATACTTCACTGGAGAATCATTTTTAAAGAAAAGGCATCTGCACAATGTGTTTAATACAAATTAAAGTAAGTGAAGCTCACATGTGGGTCACTATGTGGATGATAAAATACTCAGCACACGTCATACAGCTGCAACCTGAAGGCAGCAATGAGAGAGAAAGAAGGCAGCAGTTACCTGAGGCGAATCAAAAGGATACCGACTACTAAACTTAAATAAAAGCTGAAATTTCTCCCCTTCATAGAGTGTTCCTGGAGCACCTTCCATGTCTACAATCCACCTAAGGAACAGGGGAAAAAGCTGTTAGCATTGTGGACTGACAAATTAATACTTTTACTCCTGGAGCACAGGACTCATCAAATCAAATATCAATCACAGCCAGACCATCTAACTTCTCTTCTAATACTGTAACAATCACAAAGGTGGGCAATACATCAAGCCTGTGTTTGAAAAATACAGGCACTGACACAGCGATGCTGATTATAAATGTAATTATGACTTGAACTACACACAGATCTGTCAGTTCCCAAGAAATGGCTGTTAATGTGAGACAACGAAGCTGAAATAAAAACCTGCTTGAAAACTTAACAGGTTTGGAAGGAAACAAACTAGCACACATTCTCTTTTGTGTTGTTTTACTTTTCTGTCAAGGAAAACATCAATATAGTTTATTAAAATGAAATCTGTATCCAAGGGGAAAGGGCATAACTCATCTTATACCTACATCTGTAAAAACTCAGAAATTAAATGGTATCTGGCAGGTAATGGAACCAAAACTGGAAAAGTTAATAGTGTAAAACTTAAAAGGTCCCAGCAAATACAAACAAAACCAAAAAAGGATAATTCAAATCTGTAGTGAAGATAACACCTCAACATACCAGTATTCTTTTTCCTCTGCTTCTGCCCCTTCCACCATAACATTAAAGTAACTGACAGGTGGAGTTGCTGGGGAAGGGGGTGGTGGTGGTGTATGTGGGGGTTTTATTGTTGTTTGGCTTGTGCTGTGGCTTTTTTAATACACCTAAAACCAGATGCTTTGCATATTGTTCAACATATACAGCAACACTCTGCTATCTAAATTCTATAATTTTGGAGTTCTACTGCTGACCACTTAATGCCATCCTTTGCAGCATCACTTTCCTGTTTTTGGTTTTTCACCTTTGATTGAGCTTTACAAATCTAAGCAACAAGATAAGGTAAAGAGACTACAAAAATACTCAGATAAGGTTTACATCAACTCAAGAAAGGCCACTGAGATTTTGCAGAACAGCAGGATACTCAGAAAAGTCGGCAGCTCCAGCTGGCAGCTCTGATGATCCTATTCCCAGCCACTCCATCCTCCTGTCATATATACTCTCCCTCTGTTATTTAAGCCACACACATTTTTTATTCTCCCCTCTATCACTCTTTGGGGTTTTTTTGCTGGTTGTGTTGTTGTTGTTGTTGGTTTTGGTTTTCAGCTTTTTTGATAAAAACTGCATATTTAATGACCTGCTAGCTCTCACACCCTTCAAGAGGATCTTCAACACCAGCACAGTGATGGCTGTACAGTGAAGGCTGATGAAGTATATTTCACATTTTAACTTCGCGAAGAAGCCTTCAACTTAATCTATCTGCACTCCAGACCATTTATCTCTTCTTATGTCTTCTGCCTTTACATTTATACACACAGTGCACCAATATTCTTTAGATTTATCGGTTCTTGTGATCCAGAACTTCCACTTTCAAGTTTTCAAAATACTTTACTTTACTAAGTAGAAAATAACTTTGCCTGAACATTGCTCCTTTTATGGTCAAGGAATCACTAGAACCCATATTTCCTGTGTGCTTTACAGTTCAGCCTTCTCAAATTTCTAATCCTTGTATATTTAAAATAAAAGATTGCTCAACATTTTAAATGACCCAGTTACATCAAGGGATCCAAGTATTTTATTCAACATCTTTAAAACCCAAGCAAGTATTGCTACACAAATTTTTAATGCAACCAGTTTAAACTGTTAATTTGATTAATGATCTCAAGACATGCTACCTGACACCAAAAACCCTCAAAGAGAAAAAAATATCATTTTACTTGTGACAGGAAACTTCTAAAACAATTACAATTTCAAAATCCAGCATGACAGTAAATAGGAAGTTTTTATGTGCAAGGTATTGAAAGGTATGAAAGTTGTACAGGGCATAAATTATAACGGAGTAGTACTCTGGAAACAGAGCTATCCTTTTCCATCTGCTCTAAACTTTGATTTAATAGTTTTTTGTTGAAGTAAGAGAATACTACTTGCAATATTAGATTAACCCATTTTTGCAGAAAACTGCAAACTGCTATTTCAAGTTGTTTTAGCCATATTCATCTGCATGAAGCATCACAAAGGCCAGCATCATTTAAAAAGCAGTGAGTGTTTAACTCTGTATATATGAGGCTCAGAAAATCCTCATGTGACATGGTCTGAGTGCCACCGCCCAAAATGCAGATGTGAAAACATCAGAATTCAGCTCCATGTTTAAGCTGCTCCATCAACCAAAAACACAGCCCAGAACAGCCAGCCTGAGATCATACTCTCAATGTTTACACGTACTAAATTTTTAACACTTCTCTAAAATTAAATTATGAAAATTATGAGAAAAAAAATGTCAACACAGTCTGAATCTTTTGAATTTCAGTCAATTAAAAAGATATTAATACCAAGAACAATCCCTATCCATTTCAACACACAGAATATTTTACCATGTTTCTCTTCTTGTTTGATGAATCACCAAAAAAGCCAAGGCAGGGAAAAAAGTGCAAACAAGTGCACCCAGACAACTTTGCTTTTTAAGAAGGTTTCTCCATTTGCTTTACAGAAAGAAGATAATGGAAATTAACAGCTATGACATATATTCTATTCAAGTATCACAGAACTCTAAAACAGCTACTCCATTATTTCAATCAATCTAGAAGGGTTTCAGAGGTTAGTAGCTATGAAAGATTGTTAAATTATTTTATTCTAAAATATGCAGAAGCTTTTACCAACTGACAGTTTGTTAGGCAGTAGAATGCCTAATAAAAATTTCATAAATTCACCATCCCATTCCTGAAAGTGTCCAACACATTACTGCAACACGTTTATTAAGCAGAACAATGACTAAAAGCCAAAATTCGCAATGTTACTTGGACTAAGTGGTGGAAGTGTGAAGGGAACTTCCCATTACTTAAGTCTTTTCAGCATGATAGCAGAAATAAATAATATATATACTTACTGTGTAATTGAATTTTGTACACTCTTTTCATCTAGAGTCATTCCTGGAGGTGGATCATTTTGAAATGCCAATAGTTCTTTTTGTAATCGTTTCTACAAAGAAATTGTATAGAATATTTGAAATACTAAATAAAGTTCAACAATAAACATGCACACTTAAGTACATTTAATCAATTTTTGAAAGGTTAAAGGAGTTTTTTCTGACAATTTAAAAACAACGTGAAATTGAAAGGTGAGAGAAAAGGACGACTCCCCTCTTAAAAAATTAACTGAAAAGACACAGGCAAAATAAGTTACAGGTTTTAAACTTTTTTTGGGTAAAATGCAATAGCACTTATATTTGCAAAGGGAAGAGCTGTTGCATTACAAGCTACATGGAGGCATAAAGGATTTTGTCACAATACAAAGACATCTAGGAGAGCTCTACCCCTAACAGTGAACATTTCATATTTACACAACAGCATCAGATTTACAATTAAATCTACAAGACTTTAACAGCACAACTTCCTCCTCTAAGTAATCTAAGACATTTCCATTTGGCATCTGTGTAAGCCTTTGCCTTGCTCTAAGTCATCCCAGAGGACAGAACACAAAACTAAAACACGACTATTTGGATTGCACAACACAAACTGAAAACTTTATACTAACTGCATCTTAGAACCTACAGAGTCACAGTACTTATTAAAGTGTTATCCCAGCAGCTCAGGTAATTCTTGCCTATTCTGACAAATAAATTGGTAACTGCAACCAGCTGTTTCTGTAACACCTACCAGAACTTGTTTCTTACAATCTATCGAGCAAGGGAAATGCAACCTCTGTGAAGTGCTGTCATTGGCACTGCTCTCAGAGTCTATTTTCTCCATATAAACAGTTACACAATATGTTTTGTCATTTCCAAGCCATCTAGATGACAAAAAGTTCAAGGCTTTCTCATTTCCACTCCCCTTTTTCCTGCCAACAGTTTTAAGGTTTTTCAGCTACAAGTTCACTTGAACCACACTACTGGTCAAAATGATCTTATACTCCAAAGGAATAAAAATTTATGGTTTGGGGATTTAGTATCTAATTTCCATTCAGCATCCAATTTTTTAAAATACAGGTTTACCACACACTTGCAGCTGTTTTCCAATGCTTAGTAGAACTTTAAAAAAATCCCCAGGAGAAAATTAAGTATTGATTTGTCAACACAGAAATGATTCAATATCTCATCAAATATCTTTGAAATCGAACTACAGTAAGTTCAACCACACAGCTCATAAAGAAAAGGCCCTTATACATTCATAATTTACATTCTGAAAATATTGAAATAACTTTCTGTCTCTATCAAGCAGCCCTGAAAACTTCCTTGAGCTTCTATATTCAAAGTTCCTCCTTTGCACCAAGACACAATATAAACAAACTGAAAACCCAATGTCAGCATTTTCATAAGCTACATACATTGCTCACACATTGAAAAACAGGTTGGAATCCTAGTGTTCACCTTTTTCTTTCTGCCCAGATTAAGAAAACACTAATAGTGTTTCCAACAACACTACTACGAATTAAAATGCAAAGGAGTAAAGTTACAAAACCATTTTATAAATCCTTAATTTGAATGGCAGAGATGTTTTGCAGTCAATTCTCTTTCTGGCACTCTCCCAGACCACCACCAAATAAACCTCAATGGCAATCAACCTGTGTATGCTTTGTCAGGTAGAGAAATATTTTTAAAGTTCAGAGATGAGAACCTTATGTGACAATGGAAATTCAAATTCCCCTAAAGAGATTTGGAAACATTGGTTAAAAAATAGCAAAGAACATACGTATATAGGAACAGCAAATAATTCAGTAGATCCATTTACTTACACATGTAGACCAACTACACAACTTTGTCTTTCTAAAAAGGAGCCTAAAACCCATTTTAGAATTTAATTAAAATCAGCAACATTAAGCTACCAGTATAATTTGAAGAGAGACAATTTTGTCTGTTCTGTATTACCGACACTTAAAATATTAGCTAATTTCAAGTTTGCACCTTTGGCCCTTTTTCCAGGAACCATCTTTTCAGTCTAACACAGACTCAGTCATTCTTTTATCCATCTCACTAGTGCAAAAATATTCTCTGTTTCAAAAGTTTTTTGTTCTCACATACTACATTTATGGCCCTCCCTGAAAAAAAAAAAAGCCAGTACCAAAAGGAAAAAAAGAATTAAAATGTATACTTGAACAACAGAGTACCCCTAAGTGCTCTGCTCCTCCGATCCTAAAACATTTGCTGACACTGGCATGAGGGCCTGTCCATTCAGCATAAATAATGCATACAGACAACATACTGCTTCTCATCTTTTGCAATTCAAAACGAAATTCAAAAACATATCCCAGAGAAATAGCAGGAGACACTATTTACACTTTGGGTCAAAAGTGTCACATTAAACAAACTTCTTTTTAAAGACAAAAAAGAAGTTACTATTTCCCTGTTAGCCAATTCAAAAAAGTACCCACATAAGCCACAGAAGCAAAGTCAAAGAAGGTAAAACCCCTCCCACCAATAAAAAATCCTGGACAACTGAAAAAAACTGATGAGGAGGAAGCTATGGTACTCAACAGCTCTTTTTTTTTTTTTTGCCTCAGTCTTCAATGGCAACCTCTCTTCCCACACCATTCAAGTAGATGAACAGCAGGAGGGAACGAAGTCCCTCCCACTGCAAGTAAAGGTCAGGTTCATGACCACTTGAGGAACGCGAATATAAACAAGTCTCTGGGACCCAATGAGCTGCATTCCAGAGTCCTGAGGCAAATTGGTGGATTAAGTTGCCAAGCCACTCTTCATATTTGAAAAGTCATGGCAGTCAGTTGAAGTCCCAGCTGGAAAAAGGGTAAAAAAGAGGATGCTGAGACCTGTCAGCCTCACCTCAGTGCCTGGGAAGTTCATGGGACACATCCTCCAAGGAGCTGTCCAAAACACATGCAGGACAGGGAATTGATTCAGGACAGTCATCATGGCTTCACCAAGGGCAAGTGCTGCCTGACCAACCCAGTGACCTTCTACAATGGAGTGACTACAGCAGTAGACAGGGAAGGGCTACAGATGTCATTTATCTGGATTTCTGGTAAGTCTTTGGCATGGCTCCCCACAACATCCTTCTCTCTAAGTTGGAGAGAGACTGATTCCATGGGTGGACTGTTCAGTGGATAAGGAATTGGTTGGACAGTCACATCCAGGGGGGTTGGAATGAGATGATCTTTACAGTCCATTCAAATCCAAACCATTCTATAATCAGTTCCATCTGACCTCTATTTACAGCTCACAGTGGAAATATCAATAAAAGAAAAAAAAAATCTGTCATTCCCTTATAAAGCTGAAAAGAACATGTTCAGTAGAAAATGAATGTGTTATCTATTAAGTTACAGAAACTCAATAACCCAGAAAAGCAAGACTGTAACACTGTCAGTGTTATAATGAAAACAATTTATAGCAAATAAATGTATCACATTGAAATAAGGGAATCCACAAAAGACTCTGACTATCTATTAAGCATAGGGAACTCCAGCACAATTCTGATTAATGGTAAGTTCCTAGACATAGCTCCACACTGGAAGGGATGTAGAGGTGAAGAAACACACACCCCTTCTGGATTTGTTCTTGACTCAGAGCAATGTCCCAAACATAACCAAGTTTCAGCAAAAGGCATTATTTCTTTCTGCCTTACTGCAACCACTCTAACCCTATGCCTGCCTGAAGAACCTGTATTCCATTATCTCCATTATACTACAACTTGACAGGTTTTATATATCTCAGCACTGCTGCCTCCCAAATGAAGAGGCTCTCACCCTAGAATTGCAGACAGGACAGAACTGCAACAACTGCTATTAGAAATGGCAGAGAACTTCTTCATTTTTCTTAGCTCCAGCTATACTGACTATCTGGATAATTTGCCTTGATATTTAAGAACAAAAGAAGAATCTCGTAATAAATTCCTGGATTTCTCCAGTCCTCAATGATAGGAATTCTGAAAGTGTTAAACAGTTCAAGTGGAAAAATGGTTCTAAAGATTTTCTAAGTATTAGTCTTGCCACGACAGATAGAAGTAAGGCAGTTTATACACGAAGATAGTTACTTCTATTGGACCAACTGACACACATTTAAGATGTGATTTAAGCCCATTATTTGTTGGGGTTTTTTTCCCCACTGGAATAATAAAATATATTCTATATTTCAAAACACTCTACTATTCCATTAACCACACCATACAAGTTAATCAATCGTAATCTGATGAACATAGCTGGGTATCTTTAACTGGCTTTCACCATACATTTTCAGAATTTGGGGTTTTTTCTATCAAACATCAGCTCAATTATTTCTGTACAGAATAACAAAGAGCTGCCCACAGACCTTTTCCAGAACACGAGAGTACTCAATAGCAACTGGAACAAAACTGTAGAGGGCACAAATGGCCTACTAACCAGAATTCATTCAAACAATGAAAAAAAAACATTTTAAGAGAGAGACTAAGGAATATTTAGAAAATCTTTAAATCAACTTCTCTCGTCAATGCATACCAGTGTTTCACCACCCAAGATGTAAGATGATTCTTTTGTATCTTATTGAAACACCTCATGTTCCAATTTGTATCTACGGCCCTTTGTCATCCCATTGTGGCTCTGCTTTCCTTTGATATCCTCCCATTATGTTGTAGGCATCAGCAAGATCTCCCATTTGCCTTCTCTCCTCATAGCAGCAGAAACCCAGCCTCCTTGGAGGTCACAGTTACCTCCTTGGAGGTCACACAGTTCAGCCCCAGCCATGTTGCCTGTCATGTGCTGGCTGCACCCCAGTACCCCAGTGTCTGTCCTGCACTGCAGCTCCCTAAACACAGCACTCCAGACGTGGGCTCCAGTACCAGAGGGAGGGGAAGCATCACCTTCCTCAAGCTGCTGGCTCCATGCTTGCAGACAGTCCAATATGCAGCTAGAGAGATTCAGAAAACTTGAAGATACTTTCCACAGATATTATGAAGGACTAGTTTTTTCTTCCTCTCTTTTGTACAGTAATTTGTCTCCTGTTGTGTCTCATTAATACAGAAACTGGATTATCAGGAGACTGATCTAGTTTAAAAAAAAAAAGCTCTTAAATGAAGTCCTTAAAGACTAGATTCATACAGTTTAATTAGGAAATTGAGTTCCTTGTTACCACAGTAATACAGAAAACATCTAAAGCTTAAATTTAAAAACTTGAAATTAATTTCTCTTCAGTGTTGAATAGTATTTGCTGACCAAAAAGGTTACAAAGAACATTAATTTTCTTACAGTAACACCGTCTAAACACCCACTCTTAAATTCAAGATTCAACTGTACTTTAGAAAAATGTGACTCTGGTATATCAAGTCCATACACAATAGCTACAAAAGGCACACTGCAACTGCACGTTCCTCAGATTGAGCATTCGAAAAGGAACAGCTTCAGCAGTGGAAAAGCCTTTCTTATATTTGTCAGAATTATTGGTTTTGTTTTCACAAAATTAGCAACAATACACATAGCAGGACAAAATATAACAGATTAACACTTTTCAGAAAATTTTAACTCTCATTCATAGAATGTTACAAATTTAGGACTTAAAGATACCTCTCCATCTTCCTAACATAAGGAAGTTATGTTAAAAGCCTTTAACATTTTTTCACATCACTTTATCTCTTGCTTCTATAACTGGAAGAATTTTCTTTAAAGTAAGAGATCTAGATGGATTGAATAAATTATTGTCAAATGACTTCTCTTCGGCTTCATGGACACAAAAGAGTTCTTTAATTTATTTCAACTCACATCTCACCTTTCCCAATCTCAACCAAACACTTTAAAGCCACTGCAGACTGCCCTCAAAATACCCTTTGGCAGTTCACTCTGACAGAACCAAATACCCCCTCTCAATCAGACACCCACTCTAAACAACCAACTACAACTTTCATAACTTGCAAAGTTGTCTTTATGGTTTCAGAAAAAATAGAGCCCATATGATCGATACATTTTTCTTGTGTGCTTATTCAAATGTCACACTAACATATGTGGAAAAAATTTGCACAGGCAAAATACAGCTACTGCTCCTCTTTCACAACAGCTACAGCCCAACAGGAGCAGAAAACCATGTTAATTCAATGTGATTTTTTTTTCTTAAATCATCTGGCTTATTGTCTTTGCTAATTGTCTATTTTGTGCTATAGGTATCAGAGACTATCTGGTTCAGTGATTTCCAGAAGTCAAACTTTCACATGATAGTAGAAAAACAAAAATAATATTTATCATCTGGAAACTCACTCAAAAGAATTGTCAAAAATCTCCGATTCAGTTGCTTAAACACTTTAAAAAAGCAAACCAACCCACACAGCTAAATTTTAGTGACTGACGTAATACCCAGTGTCTACAAGATATTGAACCTGCCCTTTTTGTTTGGCATGATTTGTCATCAATTCAAGTATGTCATCTATTCTTCGCTTTGCTTTCCTTTCCTATTTACAGGCTCATCCCTTTCCTCATCTTTCTAATGATTTATAAAAACATCTTTTTATGCTTTTCAAATACACCAACTTAAAACAATGAATTAGGAGTAGATTTCACTCGTATATGCTTGTCCCTTTAACAGTAATTACTTAGTTTTTCTGTTCTGTACAAAGCCTCCTCAATCTTTATGTCACTGAACAGGTCCTCATGTTGCCACATTGACTTTTACTATTATTCCTATTGTTTTCCATATTGAGACAGCTTGATACCATACATTAGTGTTTTCTTCTAAAAACCAGTAGCTCTTCAACACTCCAGCTATATTAAGATATGCATAACTTAAGTCAATACAACAACTGATTTTGGCTTTTTCTTTACCATGGATCAGGAATACCATTTTTTAATCACACAGTCAAGTTGCTTTCAGCCTCTCAACCAGCTCCTTCAAGTCAAAATACAAGCTAGTGCAGCTACTCATGCCTAGAATAACCCACAAACAGATGTTTTCCATACACTGGTATGCTCTTGGGAGCTGTGCTTGCTTTACTGTCCTTCTCACATCACAAGACACTCTTTTCAATGTTTCTGCTAATCCATCATAAGATTTCATATAGAAACATCTTTCCTGCTTGTCCACTTTAATTTGGAAGGGACTGAAAGAAAACAGGCTGAGACTTATAGGGGAATACATGAGGGGTGCACAGGCAACCTTACTTCGATCTCTTCCTTATATTTGAGAGAGAATCTTATGCTTAAACATTTTTAATACAACTTTAAAGTAAACCAGAACTGAAATGTATCAAATTGATAAAAACATTCACTGTCTAGAGGGAAAAAGAACAGCAGAGTAAGAATATCAGAAACCCAAGACTGGTTAACAGCACAGTCTGTCAACTAAAGGAATAATCACCTGCAAAAGGCAAAGAGAAGTGATGCAACCAGTAGCTTATAGAAGTATTTTCAAAAAGGTAGAAGTCTTTCCTGAAATCAAGATTACTTATTCACCTATCTCAACAGGAAAGGGTGAATCAGGGATGAAATCAAGGAACACAGCTTAACACTGATGCAAGCATCACTTCCAAAAGAAGTTTATTCAAGTACTTGAGACATGACTGACACAGCAATGGTTTGTATTCTGTTGTTAACTCTGTCAAACAAGATTTGTCCAACTCCTTCAATTATCCTCCACAGATTTTCTAAGGTATCAAACTTGTAAGACTTCTTAAAGTATATGGAATAAAGAACACAAAATTAACTGGTGCCAGTGGAGTAAAATTCCTGACAGCTCCCCAGACAGCTCACAACCACCTCTATCATTTCTATCCTGACAGACAGCACTCACTGTCTGTCATGGTTCCAGTTAAATATATGTCTGAAGTCAACAGCTTCTAGCAAATATACACACTCTTCTTTCTCCAAACTGCCACACATCTTACTTGGTCACCTCTGGAACTGGGGAGGTAATATCTCAAATGCCACAGCTAAATTCTCACTTGTTGATTCCTGGTGAAACACATACAGAAGCAGGCAGGGCAAAAGCATGCAAAAGGTGCAACACATGAAAAGGGAGAGAGGGCAGCAATATAGGACAGGAATTTAGAGGTTTTCAATTAAGAGTATTTCAGAATCAACCCCAGAAACAGGTAGTTTGGTCCCGGTGTACCACTGAGCTGGATGTTATAGCACATAAATGCTTATTAACAGATACAAAATTATTTCACTGGTCATGTCCCTGTTAGTTACCTCAAGTGTCAATAACCTACCACCATTGCATTGCCAGGGATCTTTTTTCTGATTCTACCACAAACAAGGGACGCCCATGGACAGACACACTTTAACCACAATCCCTCACAATGAAGTAATGCAAAGGTATTTTCTTTACCCACCATGAAAACTTACCTAGCTCTTGCAGGCATGTGAAAATTACCTTTCTCAATGCCTTTAAAAAGGAGTATCACAGTATCAGGAATCTATTTTTCAGTTCTAAGCCCATTGTCAGAACTCTTACAACAACTTTGTCCCTCCCTTGAAAAGTGGAGCACAGAGAGTTAAAGTTTAACAGAGCTATGAGCAAACAAAAATCCATGTACAGTGAAGTTAGGGGGATCACTACCAAGTACTACTTATGTACACAGAGCTGAGAACACCTAGGCCAACCAGTGAGTGTTGCTTCAGGTAATGTTTTATTCTTCATAACTGGAGCAGGCAAAGCGTTCATACAGTGGTGTATTGGCTCTGTTGATTAGCAGTAAAATATTAACACCTTAACCCAATCAACTTTGAATGTGTGCCCATACTCCTGCCTTATTATCTCCTATGAGTTGAAATTACAAACTCTGAAAAGGTAAATGATACAAAGAAAATTGCAGTTCTTGAATGCTTCACTTTTTGGTGTTTCAAGAAATGCAGCATGAAATGTGCAGCATCTTCAATCACCAATATCTTAAAAGAGTAAACTAAATGATGAGCTATCTTAGTCAAATACTTTACATACAAACAACCTATTTCAGTGATTTTCCTTTTTACAGAGAAATAAAGTAAGAAGCAGAAAAGCTGAGTTGATTAAACCCAAAGCAGATTCAACAGAAGACATGATATATTAAGGGAAGTGATAAGAATTTGGTAGCAAACAGCTAAGAGGAAAGCAAAAATATCAGAGAGGCAGAAACCTACAAGCAGAGTAAAAAGTGGAAAATGGGTAAAAAGCTTCCTTTCACTTCTGCTGGAGGATATGTTCCACTGCCACGCCTTATTTCACCATTAAAACAAGATGTGATGGGCAATTTAACTGAAATGTGGTGGCCTTTTCACCTCAACTGGTAGGAACTCAACTAGCCATGTCCAATAAGGCAGTATTACGATGATATGAAGAAACAAAGATGGAACACAGCTTCACAGACTAGGAAGCATGCAGGACCACAACACCTGCACTTGAATTGTGTTACAAACCTTCTATTCCTATGCATTCAAATTCCCTTCTCTTTGTTGCAAGAAACTACAAAAGTAAGAAAGGAATAGTCTTCCAAGGCCAAGCTTTCCTGGACACTGTAAACTCAAATCTTAATCTGGCTCAGAGATCAAAGAGGAAGAAAATTAACTCATAAATAGTTAGAAGTTAAACATTAATCCCACAGGAGCTTCACTCTTCTATTTTATATTGGTAAAGCTGCTGCACCCTAAGGAGAACTAACAATATTTCTTCCGTAACTACTAAAACACTCTTCCACGCTCAAAAGCACCAAAACACTGTCAGTAATACAATAAAGTCCTGGCAAAGAATTCACATTTTGCTTATGAGCTACAGCCTGTCACCTCCTCCCTCACTGAAGTTATAAAATGTTTCACAAAAAACATTCTTTCTGTTTCGGAGAAGTTTTTACATGCAGGAGACAGTCACTGTACAGAGACAAACAGCAATCTTGTCCCAGAACAGGAGGAGCTGGTAATAGGCTGCAATGACAGTGTGGTACAACAGCATCACGTTGATTCATAAGCAAAGCTGGTGCTTGACTGCTAGTACAAGCTACTAGCCTGAGAGTGGAAGACCACTAACAACTCTATTTTCAGTATTTCAGTTTCTTCCATTCACAGGTTTCTTACTGAAAAGTGCTTTAAATCCAGAATATGAAGTTCTAAACACTGGGTAAACAGTTATGGTTTTTAAACTAAACTACTCTACAGAAAAAAAAAAAAACCACAAAAAACAAAAAACCCAACACATTTTAAGCAGTTTAAGTATTCCTGGAACTCATTGCATATTACTCTCTAATTAGAAACCTAACTGAAAATACCAAAAAGCTCTCAAACAGAAGAGAAATAACATCAAGATTAACAATGGTGACATTCAAGAAAAAGTAACCTGCTACACTCCATCTCACTACTTAAGAAATCTAGAGAATGACTGTTCCTACAAATAAAAACCCCTTTATTTCCCAGTCAACCAGGTCATTCAAGAAAGTCCCTGCAGATTATATCCCATAATTCAGGTGAAATCATTTGCTCCAGACTCTCAAACACACAGTCCAGATACTTGATTATCACAATCCCGCATGAATTTTTCCTGTCAAAGTTCTTCTAGTAAGCTCTAATCAAAGCCCAGAGGAGGAAAGAGAGATAATTGTCTGGATGTGGTCAATTAAAAGCTTCAGCAAGATGCATAACAAAACAGCTCCACAAAATACTGTCCATTAAAAAGTAATACTGGGATTTTAGCTCAAAGAATTGTTTTTCAGTTTTATCTATTTTTGGCTGAATAGCAGGTTTTCAATCTATACTGAGAATGCAGAAGCAGATTAGTCTCCTCCTCATTTCTAATAAAACATGTTAACATCTGGCAACCCAGTTCTAATGTTATTTCCTCAGACCAATCCAGACTTCAAGATCTGAATGTCAGGCATTTTGCACATTTCTCTCATTTGAAAGGAACCAAATGGCAATGCATGAATCTTTTATTGAGCTACTTACAATAAGTTTCTACCACTCATCTTTTGTTCTTCAGAGTATTTAAAAATTTCAAAAATCTAGTTATGGATTGAGGGTAGTAGGAGGAAGGATTGTTGATTTCTCAGTTTGATAACAGAATATTATCTTCATATCCTCCAAGATATTCTAAAATATTTGACTGAAAGGTCAAAGCAACAGTCCTCTTTAAAAGGGGATAATACGCTTGACTTAAACCCACTAAGAGACAAGATCAACCTGAAATCTTAACTACAGTATAATTAAAGATAAATCACAATAACTATACACACACAAAGGAGACATTCTGTACTTCACAGTCTGAAAAGCTTTTTGCCAGATAATCAAATTTTTTACAATGAACCTGTCATTTGAAAGCAAATTAAGTGGAATCCACTAATACAGAATAAGATGAAACTGACAGCGAGTCATCTGCTTTGTAAATGGAGACTTTAAATGTACCGACGCCTAGCACAAGCCTCACACAGTAATAAAAGTCAACCACAGATAATTTTATCTTTTAAGGAAAAGAGTCTGGCACTACTCAAACTGCTTCACTTAAAGAAATGAATTTAAGACAATAGTGAAGGCTGGCACAATGAGGGCAACTGTATGTTTACCAGGGAAGTTCTCATCCTTGTAAAAACATTCCAAAGGTTGGTAACCAAGACCAAGTGTTGTATTTAGACAAAAAGCGTTTTGCAGAGAAAAGAGGTAAAATGTTTGAAGTAGTAAACAGTAACAAGATTTAAATACTCATCCAATCCATAACCCTAAATATAACAGAGGGTAAGTTTCTAACTTAAGAAGGGGCAAGGAAACTGAATGGATTTAGGTTTCTTATTACTGGCCACCAATTCCTAATGAAGAAGAAATAAATATATCAGTGTGAACAACTAGCATCAAATTCTATGAAGCATTTTATTCCAGCAAACTTTCAGGGACAATATTTGCTATGCTCTAGTAAACTATTGTCATAATTTATTGACATATATACAGATTTTCTTCTTGAGGCTGATTAAGCAGCACTTTTAATTAAGTTGAATTAAAAAAGATGACAAACAACTTTGTATTTGTAATCACCCAAGGAGAAACAATTATTTTTTAGTACTGTGTATGAAAGGATGAATAGCTAGTATCCTCAATGAGATCATTAATTAGCAAAAATGAGGTGTCTCACAATTCCTGACTTACCACCACTAACTTCTATCCTTTCTTTACTAATACATTAATATTGCTCTCAGGAAGGCAAATTATAAGGTTCCCTGTTCCCTCCTTTCTTTCCCTGCCATCCCTGATTGATACCTGTTTTTCACGGCAGTAATTGAGGTCACCTGAGGAAAAACAAGCAAACAAAAAACAAACTGCAAAGGCTTGCACAGATTCCAGAATACATTTTTGAACAAAGCAAACTAAAAAAAAACCCCAAACAACTGCAAAGGCTCGAACAGATTCCAGAATACCTTTTGAAAGCCCTCTACTATCAAAAGCAAGCAGAAGACGTTACCTGACCTTCATCAATCACAAAAGGTTGCTTACTGGCTCTTTTTATTTAAAACATTTAACCAACTTATTTTCATTTGCTTTTAATAAAGGAAGTTGTAACAGGCTCCAGCAAACAGATAATACCATCTCTTCCTCCCTTCAAAAGACAGAAACTATACATCCAGCTGACAGTCCTGTCACAGTCTTTTACTAGTTCAAAGCCACGCAAGATGCACAAAATTTTTGGCTCCAAGTACTGAGCAAAAGACCTTCGTCATCCTCTTCCCCTCTGCCCTAGCAGAGCCTGTAATCTGCTTGAGAGCTCATCTCTCAGCTGTAAACCAAAGCTGTGTGAGAGACATGATCTAATGATCTGAAGGCATTTTTTTTGTTGCACACAGCCATAACTATGTGTAAGTTCCCACTGAATGGAAATTGTGCCTTCTCTCTTTCACATTAATAGGGGTAATTTAATCTCAACCTCTGGGCGTAGTCACCAGTGTGACCTACACCTGTATAATACAGAGTGAGGATCCCTCAGTCTAAAAGTCTTAGCTCGGTAGAATTGGAGCAAACAATTAAAGAAAGTACTTGATCACCGAGTTTCACACATTGTTTGAGCTAAGCTGCTTTAGCTTATTAATTACAAACTCACAGAGCCTTCCAAGGGAGAAGCTTAACAAGACAACATTCCCTGGCTCTTGCAAATGCATTGTGTTCTATTTTTCTCCTCTCAGAACTTGAATAGCTAGGCCTAAACATATGATGCTATAAAACTCTGAGCAAAAAGTAATGGCAATCAACCAGAAAAACTCTTCTTTACAACAAATACCTATCTATTTTATTTTCCTGATTGAAATCATACACATATTGGTGAGATACCAATGTTCAATGTGACAGGTTGAAAGAAAGCATCCATAGTTTTTTATATTTAAGCTGTACAGTTGGTCTATTTGTAAGGACAAGCTGCTGATAATGCTCAGGGACACTGGTTTCAATAAGCTTTCCTACTGCTGCTTTCTTTCTCAGAAGTGAATTCTTCCATCCCAGCTCAAAAATTCTGCAGCTGCTGCACAGCAAAGTATTTCCCAAAATTTTATTTACACAGGCAGATACACAAACAAGCAAATGAGACTCCTTAGGGCCTAAGGCCATAACTTTTATTTTATTTATCTTTACTGAATAAAGACTATAAATTTTAAACTTCAGTTGATATTCAAGTAAAAACTTTATTAAAAAAACCCAAGATTAAATTAACTCATCTTGATAAAATTACTAAAAATTTTGTATTTATCTTATTTTACTGTAGCATGGTTACATATGCCAAAGCTAATATAGCAAACATCAGAACAGACTGATTACCAAAGGTTAAGTAAAGGACTAATAATCTCTTAGTGGACAGAAAAAATTATTTTTATTCTCTACTCATCCTGGTTTCAATTATGGCAGTCACATTTCTCAGTTTAAATAATGACTAAAATTTTTATCTTCAATAGTATTTCACCAATGGAACTACTAAATACTTCATGTTGTTATTAACTACCAATAATTTCATTATGTTTCTATCCCAGAATTGGTTATATGGGTACAGTACCCACTCATTTTCTCTTTTTCCTCTTTGAAACAACACAAACAGCATCCTGTACTGTGACATTTAACAGTACAGAGCCAATGTGCATCACCATCCAAGTTCCAATTGACTGAAAGCTTTCCTCACTTAAGGTTGGGGTTTCAGCTTCTTTTGGAATGCACAATGAAAATAGTTTAATACTTTTTCCTGGACAAAGCTTTTAAATAAGAAAAAATTATTGCCAAATCATTAAATAAAAACATGGCCAGTACTGAGCAAAGATTGAGCAATAAGTAATTGTTCTGAGAACAGCTGCAAACAGAACTTTCACTAACATTAGAGGCAGAGGTAAAGAATAAAAGGAAGTGTAACCAAGAGCGTATGTATTTTTTCTGGATATTTCAGTGGCCTGTAAATATTTCCTTCATCCCCTACCCCACTGGCTGAAAATATTGGGGTGAAACTTGTGGGAACTCTTCGTATTGCTACTAGCTTGCATTCTGTGATACAAGTTCCTTGGGATCTCAAACTGGACACGAATTCTGCATTGTCATCTCACACAGTTATTTTATTAAATGGCTGCTTAGATACACATTTTGAAAAAAAAATTCTATTGATGGAACAAGATTTTTCAAGTAGCACTTTATTTTGGTGTGTGCATGTTATTTGATGCCCACACCAAGGTTTCAATGGGTAACACAGAAGCACAGTGAAACCTAACATTCTACACTTCTTACTAAAGTTGTTTGTGTCATTAATTACATTAGCTCTGTATTCAATCAGATTTAAATACCTACACATACAAGTCTTATGTGCCTAACTTTACAGAATATATGAGAAGTTATCCTGATGATAAAAAAACCTAAAACCATTTCTCTAAATGTTTTCACAATTTCACAAAGAAATCCAGGGTTTGTAATAACCTGATATTAAAGCTAAAAGGAGGTGAAAGGTAAATAGTAGTAATTAAGATGTCAGTACTATCAATAAAGTCAGTCTTTCAAGTTCTTGATGCAAATAGTTCATATCTGCACATTGAGGGAAAAGCTTTAATTATTTAACACTTTGAACAGCAATGACATATTTTCTATATATTTTCAACTGAACTTTTCTGGCTCTATTTTTTACCTGCTCTCCTATTCATAATGCAAGTCCTGTGTTTCCAGCTGCTCTGAGAACAACTGTTTACTGTTTACTATTTCTTTAGCATTTGCCTTTAAAAGCTTCAGAATACTAAAGATGCTGTATCAAAATTTTCTAGAGCAAATCCATTCTATTCCCTTGTCTGACATTACTTACACCTTTTCAGAATATTTCTGTGGTTTTTTTTCCAGGAGAAAGTTGCACAAGCTTGGGCTTTTTCTGGGAAAATTCTTGAAAATAAGTGCTCTTTCTTTAAAGGCTTGTCTGGGGGTCTGTTAGGTTTTTTTAAGAAAAAATATTATTTGCCTAAAGTTATGCAAACTGGGTTTAAACCAGTCCAGCAGTGGCAAATTAGTAACAACACTGTCATCAGAAAACAAAACACAAGATCTCATCAATACTGGCTTCTATTATTGTAGGAAAAAAGGGTTACAGAAAACTACCATTAAAGACTGCCCACATAGAGAAAAATCACAGTAAGTTTAATGATACACACAAAGACTCAAAGTCACAAGTTTTACAAGTTACTGTGCATCCACTGAAGTGCAGGAACTATTCAGGTCAATGCTCAGAGCCATTAGCAAAAAGAGGCAATTTGTTATAACTTCCATAACTTCCCCAGTAAACTGACTAAGAACAGGTTAATCAGAGAACTCTCATAACTTAATCAGAGACTTTTGAGTAGATCTGTAAAAATAAAATGTAACCTAGGGCATCATATACTGTTGTATAAAATTACAGCAGTTTAAGAAGTAACTAGAACTTACTTTGCACACCAATGTATCTTTTTTATCAATAATATAATAATATTGTCATAATAGCAGAGTGTCAGACCACTGGTATAGTCAGAGATGACAATGAGTTGCACAAATATTTCAGGTAAACACTGAGTATTTAAAAACACTATACTTAATCAGAAAAAGGATATCTCTTTTTTGTGTCAGGCAACTTAGATACTAGAAGACAGCACTAAAAAATTAAATTATTCTGAAAAAAAAACCCACTTAAAATGATATGTACCAGTTTCCTTTGTAAAACATTTTTTTCACACTGAACACATAAATGTTAATTGATAGAAGAATTCAGAGCCTTGAAATCTGGCTCATCTGGGAGCATGTCTACGATAAACTTAGTCATTTTACTGTTCACTTACTAAATTTTCATTTAAGCTTCCTGTTTACAACTCCTTTCCAATATGCTAAACTACATTATTAAATTAGTAGTTTGCTAAACATAGGAAAGAGTAATTAGAGCATTATGCAATTAGGAACATACAGACAAAAAAACCTTCATAAATGTCCTTGAATCTCTTATCAAAAGACAACAGAACATCATGGAAGAAAACAAAAAGTGTCATCTTACAGCTGGTATTTCTAAAATGAAAGCAATTACCCCATTAGACTTACCATGGCTGTAATTTCAGGAAGTGTGTACTACCCTCCACACATCTCACATTTAGGCAACATTTGTCATTCACGTATCCTAAACAACCTCACTTAATATGTAACCATTTTTTCCCCTTTACAGAGGGAGCAACAGGAATTAGGGTGAGGCACGCTGTAGAAGGTCACTTACTAGGCCAGAGACAGCAACACAGCACAGCTTTACCAAGTCTCTTTACAGATTGCCTCCTTCCCTGTTCACAGCTATCACTTCCCTGCTTTTCACACAGCTTTACAAAAGATACTTCTTAATAAACTATAGCTTCTATTTTGCAGTTGAGCTTGTGAAAGTCTGCACATGAGAAGAAAAGCACTGAAAAAACACATTTGCCAGATAGAGCTAATAAAACCAAGGCAGATCAGACTACCTGCCTAAGCTACTGCTAAAGAAGAACATTCTGTACAGTATGTTCAATTTCTTGATCTCGTTTCATTTCAGTAACTTTGAAAGACACACCATGGCAGGAGTGTGGGCGTGGGTATGCTTCTAAACTTCAGGAGAATAATTTTTATCCCATAAAGTTCAATGCTTTGACATTTTTACTCTTTTTGGCTATACTATATCCAGGTTATTTGGACAATTAAACAAATTTCATTCATTTTGTACACTCTTTCTGCACTGTTCTACTACTAGTGACAAAAAATGTAAGCTATACTGGACCAAAATGAGAGAAGAGAGGAGATCTAGATGATCCTAATGTAAAAACAAAATGGAAAACTGCAAATGTCCAAGGAAAAGAAGGTGCTGGTTAAATAAGGAAAGACAGGGCCACTGCCACAAAACCTAGACATATTTTCTCCTGCCCCAGTCATAATAAAGCACCACCCACTCAGAGCAGCACACAGTGAAAGTGATCCATTCTACCAGGGCAATTTCTGCAGCCCCTATTTAAGCACCCCTTCGGAGTAGGTATGAATTAATAATTCAGCTGGAAATACCTGTCAGGCAGCAAGATGTTCCATGCTACTGTACCTACAGCAACCCCATCCGGCGGAGAAAGCCAGACGTTACCTGTCCACAGGGCTGACACCACACCGCAACCTCATTTCACGGGGAGAACGAGAACCCCACGGGCAACACGCAGCCTGCCCCGGCCCCCCGTGCGGGGCAATTACAGCGCCGTCACCCCAGGAGCTCGGAGCTGCTGGTCACGGTCCCCACCATGCCCCCGGGAAGGTGCCCCTGGCCGCCCACCCGGCACGGTGTGCCCAACATTCCCACCAAGTCCCGGGGGGGCAGGGATCCCTTCGCCCTTCCCCGGCCTGCCCAGGGAGCGGCGGCACCGCTGCCAGACGCCTCCCTGAGGCGCCTCTTCCCCCCCGCCCCGGGCCCGGTGCCTCCGCCGGCCGCCCTCGGAGTCCCGGCCTCGCCCCTCATACCCCTGCGGGCCTCACCTCCATCCCGGCGCCAGACCAGCCCTTCCCCGCCGCCACCTGCCCTCCCCGGCCCCGCTACCCGGAGCTCGACGCCCTCAACCTCTGCCCGGGCGGTTCCTCCCTCCGCGCCGCTCTCCGCGCCGCACCGCGCACGCCCGCACGCGCCCGGCGGAACGGCTGCTCCCGGCTCCTCCCGGCTTTGCCCCGCCGCCGCCGCCGCCCGGCCCCGGCGCTGCCGCGGGGGCTCCGCCGCAGCCGCCTCACCTGCATCGACGCCATGATGGATCCGCCTCCTCCCCCCGCCCCTCTGCGCCGCCCCGCCCCGCGCGCTCCCCGGTCACGTGCCCGCGCCCGCCCGTTGAGCGGCCGCGCGTGCGCGGGGCGGGGGCGGTGCGGGCGGGCCCGGCGCGGTCACGTGCCCCCGCCCGGCGGCTGTGGCGGCGCTGCCGTGGCCGGCCCGCCCTCAGCGCCCCCGCCCTCAGCGCCCCCGCCGGCTGCTGGCTGTGGAGGGTTTAGGGGTGCCCCGCGCCTTCCTCCCCCCTCCCCTCACGCCCGGTGTGCCCCGGCGGCCGGGTCATGGAGGGACAGAACCATGGAATATTAAGGAGCGGGAAGGGACCTTGGAGATCATCCAGATCCAGCACCCCCACCGTGGGCAGGGGCACCTCCCACCAGACCAGGCTGCTGAGACCCCATTCCAAGCTGGCTTTGATCACTGCCAGGGATGGGGCATCCGGAAATCTCGCTGGGCAGCCTCATCCAGCGCCTCGCCGGCCACACAGTAAAGAATTCCTTCCTGGTGTCTAACCCGAATCTGTCCCCGTTCCGTGTGTCCCGTTACTCCATGCCCTGTCCCTGGATCCCAGCGCGGGCAGGCGCTGCTCGCGGCTCGGGGCCGCTGCAGCCGGGGAAGGGCTGCTGGAGCCGCGGAGGTGCGCGGCCCTCCTGCTCAGGGGCTCTCTGTCTGGGGACTTCCCTGGGTGCTGCTCTGCCGCGGATCATCTGATTTTCCTGCACTGGGGGTGTACGAGTCCAAATGAACATGGGCGTATGTTAAATTGGAGCATTTTTGGATTCTACGTTTTCCTTTCCTGGACTTGGAATAGCCCCTGTCCTTCGCACCAGATGATTTTGCCATATCTGTGTAGGTGAATATAAACAGGCAGCACTCAGTAGAGTGACTGTGTGCAATCAATAAATTAAACAACTTGCGGAAACACACTTCCTAAAGCTGCTATTCCTGCTGTAGTATTTCAGACTTAACGGATCCTCAAGATAAACCTAGAAAATGTTTATCCAAAGACAACCTATAAAATTTATAATCCCAGTGGTTATGTAAAACTAAGGATTTAACAGAGAAACTGATTTTATAGGTCATTGTAATCTCCATCTCCCCACTGCTCATGCTGCACATTCCAAAAATACTGAAGCCCCTTTCTGTGTCCCTTCACCCCTCTCCTTTCTGATGATGCTAAAAAATCCTTGGGTCACCTCTCCTCCAGTGGTAGCCCCGATTTTTTCTTCAGAGATGGCCTGATAAGCAAACAAATTATTGAACAATTGTTTGCAGTTTGTATTACCTTTGAAATCTTCTTTAGTTCTAGACGTCTTATAAGAGTGCTGCATCCAAAAGCCTGCCTATCTTGTTCTGCCGTATTATTTAGTGTGATGCAAGTACTACCTCTAGGTACAAGCTTTACCTTCTCATATGCTTTTAATACTTTGAAAACAGCAACTTGGAGGAAAACAAAAAACCAGCACAACATGGCATCAGCTTCCAACTTCTATCCAGCATTAACAGTGTCGTCGATGTTGAAGCAAGCATACAAACTTTGGGGTTTGTTTAAAAGGCAGAAGCCTTTAAGCAGAAGAAGGCAGCAGGAATATCCTTACCCTGTGAGGTAGCTGCAGAATTAAACAAGACCCTCGGCTTTGCAGGAATTTGCTGAAGACAGCATCAATATATGTTGATATTTGAGTAGGAAAGGAGATTAGCCTGCCAAAAGTAAGGATAGGAAAAGTATTGTCATGTAAGCTGCATCCTGTACTTTGTCTTCTTAATTCAACCCTCATTCACAAACCATGGGCTCCTGATGCCATGCAACCTGACGTTGCCCAGCTGTGTTTTCCCTGGAAGTCAATATTTATTACTGTATCATTTTTGCAAGACCATTTAGGTTGCAGAGGATTTGTTGCATTAAGTAGTCACATAGACCTGGTAAATGTTTCTCTTTCCTGCAGTTCTTCAGAGCTAACTTAGGCTGTTATAGCATTAAGTGGAACATTTCTGTTTTACTAGTTGTTGTTGTTTTGCATGATCCAAACATATGTTTATCCTAAAATACATCTCTTAATGCCATATGCCACAAAGATAGCAAGAACATCAAGTTTAAGCAAAGGACATGTGTTCGGTTATAAACATGGACATATTGACTATCTGTGTTGATGTAATCACAGCGAAATAAAACTGATTTCAAACCATTATATTCAGTTTCTTAAGCCTCTTCCAGAAAACCCTGTTGAAGGTTAGAAGATATAAAACAGCATAAGCTTATGAATGCCAGAACACTTCTGCAAGCTCGTTTTGCATGGAAAGATCAGCTTTGTGGTCTTAAGCAAATTGTATTCAGTACAAATATGACTTCTACTCTGTAATAAAGAAAAATTATCTCTGAATGAAAAGCCACCTTTGCAAAAAAAAAATCATAGCTTTTAACTGCCCTTTTGTTCAAGAAGTCTTTTTTACCTATCACACAGAGCTTCTCCGTATTAAAAACAAGGCACCGACTACATTTTTTTTACTGAAGTATTGCTTACCAAGATAATTTCATCTATGCTGCAAATCCTATCCCTGAGGAGACCAGGCATGAAAAGCAAGGGGCAGTTTGCCCTGCATATAAATAGAGCATGAGTTGATTACTACCTACTCAATCTTAACTGGGTATGTAACTAACGCATTACACTGCTGCTGAAACTCGTGGGCTGAATCCTCCATCCCTGAATTCACTGAGTTTATTCTTACAGGACTACCAAAGGTGTCTTTTATCACTGTTGTCACATCTTGGTTTTTTAAAGTGTTGTGCAATGGCTAGTATATACGTGAAACATTCTTTAGCTCCTTGTCATCACGGGAATAGGGACATCTGGAGAATTAACCCTGTGTTCTATTGGGTCTTTTCCCTTTCCTCTTTTCTTGGTAACCTGTCTCGCAGAGATGTTTTTGTACAGCGCATAATGCTGTAGGGATTAGGGAATCAGTCCCATAAGCACAGTAAGAAAACAAACACTATTATCACACTCCGGAAGGAATATATGAATATCAGTATCTTCTTCTTAAGTTATCCAGTAATCCCAGTAAGGAAAGGCCCTAATTCCCAGAGAAGGTAAATTTCACTAGGAGTAGGTTATTGTAATTTGGTTTTCATTTCAGTGTTGACCTTTACCTATGCAAAACATAGAAGAAAACACTTCTGCAATTAACCCTTCCTAATCTGTTGCAGGTATAGAGATGGACAACACAACAACTATTTATTTTCCAAAAAAGAAAGCTTTAGTATTTAGCTAATGCAGTCTGATCTTTCACCAGTCAACCTATGTTTTGCCAGAGACTTCAAGGATCAGAGTCCTGGGTCCCAAATGTTCAAAGATTCAGGGGAAAGAGAAGTTTAATCTGTTATCTTCAGAGATATATTTCAGAGGCTATTATTATTTCAGAGGCTATCTTACACTGATCCAACCAAATACATGATTATGACTCACATATCAAAAACATACGGAGCAAATAATGAAAACTGTGCCTCCTGCTAAAATTGTTTTGGTAAATATTCTTGAAGTCGACCTAAAAATCCACTTTTCTTCAGAATGTGCATACCCTTATACTTACAGGAAGAATGCAACTAATGTTCAAACCACATTCATTAGATAATTTTCTGATACAGCAAGACAGTTTCACAAAGGTCAAATATAATTCTTAATTAGGGTTCCTATAATTTCACATTCCATTCCCTGTGTTGTCCATAATGTTTTCAAATGTCACTGAACATTTTTTCCCTCTGCTCTCACTTTTTTTTTCTGTATCATTTTTCTATGCACTGAGCTGTCAGTACCTGCTCCTTTGATTCCTGCTACTAAAATGACATGAGACCTCAATTTCTTTTGCCTGTGTCCACTGTACTTTTTAGCTTTTCATCTTACCTCCCTACACAGAAGTCAACTGTTTGTTCATGTTAACTCCCCTAATTACTCAAGTGGCATCACAACCGTAATCTGCAGAGCCAGGAAATTGCATCTCCTGAGCATGGAGGACTCCCTGCCCCTCAGAGGAATTGTGCCAACTGCTTCTTCCACTCCTACCTGCCAATTTAAGGAAGGGCACTAAGTTTAAAACCTCTGTGGAATGAAGATCTTCTTATAAACAAACTTGCTGTACCTGCAGAAACCATCAACTAAAGATGGAGAATGAAACCAAGACAATGTTATATCAAGAATATAAAAGTACTTAATTGTACACGTAGCTAAAATTTAAAATAGCCTAAATTTGCAAGGTAACTTTGAGCTGTTGAGATTTTATTGTTGTTTTATTCCTTAGTGATTATGTAGGTTTTTCATCAACAGTGTATTCCATTTTCATTTTAGTTCTTAATAGTAACAGGCAAACGTCATTTCCATCCCAGGAGTTTCAAAGGGATGAAAAGAGGCTAAGGAAAAGAATAGTCTCTCTTTATTCCCAATCTGCTACAAGTGCAATTCCTGAAGAAGAGGGTCATCTTGTTCTCAGATGACATACGCCTCCATTTCTTCTCTTGTATAGGATTTGACGATTTTGCAGCCACTGGGTTGTCTGTGGCTTTCATCTTAACCACAGGAAGACTAAACTACCAAAGTAATTTCCATCAGATCAGAAAAGAATTTGACATATTATGTGCAGATACAGTTGTAATTACTGCAGGGGAAGACAGAAGACAAGGGGCTAGGGAAAGGAGTGGATTTGACTGATTTAGTAATATGCAGAATCACAGAATGGGTCAGGTTGGAAGAGACCACAGTGGGTCACGTGGTCCAACCTCCCTGCTCAAGCTGGGTCACCCTAGAGCACATTGCTCAGGGCTGCATCCAGGAGGCTCTTGAATAGCTCCAGTGAGGGAGACTCCACAACCTCTCTGGGCAGCCTGTTCCAGTGCCTGGTCACCTGCACAGTAAAGAAGTTCTTGCTGATATTCAGGTGGAACTTTCTGTGCATCAGTTTCTGTCCATTGCCTCTTGTCCTATTGTCTGGCATCATGTTCTGTAATTACCAATTTGTAGTAATTGTCAAACCATGTTTTTAGGCACCAGTAGTCCTCTAACACTTTTAAATGCTGTAAAGATAAATACTTACAAAGACAAAAGTTGTAAAAATTTAATGAGGACTGTGTCCACTGTACTCAGTAAAGTAGATGAATGAATTTAAAATGTAATGTTATGTAATTATTAAAAGTTCTTCCACATCAAAAGCATCCACAGCCCATGTGAGCAGGTTGATTACTGTGTCTGTTAAATCCAAGCATTCAGGAGCTGCTCAGTGATAATACCCCCAACATTCAAATCTAATTATAACTTAGTAATTTTATTTTACCTCTAAAAACTTTGAACTGGAGGCTTCTCGGGTGACTCCGAGAGTTACATGAATAACTAGTTCATGTTTTTTTTAGGAGTGCACAGAAGTGATTCTGACTTTATAACCAACAAAAAAGATATTGTTAAAGAATTTTCAAAATTAAGAAGCTGCTTGGTTTTGCCAGTCTAGAAGCAAGATAAAACTCCTGGAGAAGCATCTTGGGTAACCTCTACAGATGTGTGATAAAGTACCACAGTTCCCAAGGGCTGAGAAGCAATTCCTCCAACTGTGCACATCAGACTGCACACTACTCATGGAGCTTGCAGAATTTCATTTCACAGGCCTGTACACCAAGATGACACTGGTCCAGCCTCTTGGTTTATTTAATGTCCCTTGGGAAAGGCAAGACTTCATATGGGATATGGTTACTGTGAAATAGAGCCATGATACAATAACAGAATGCGTAAGCAGTTGACTATTTCATCTGAGTATTTTCAGACGGTTCTCAAGGATCCTTAAGTCATAGTTGTTTATTTAAGCCAAATATCTATGACAACTATGAAAGCAGCTTAAATGTTAAATATTGATATATCATTTTCATGTTTCGTTTGTAGCAAACTACAAATAATTCTGACTCAAATGGAGTGTCACTTCTCCAAAACATTATATGTCAGCTTAGTATGGTAATACAGGAAGCTTTTCCCTGTATACAAAGAGAAAACAAATCCTTTGTGCCAAATGCATTAAAATTCTAGGTATTTTTCAGGCTTGGTGATACCAACCAAAATTGAGAACTTTTTATTCTGCATAACAGGCAAAACATTGTTTTGCTAGACAGAGTAAGAAGAATTTATAGCAACATAAGATAGGAGTTATATGTTATTTATGGTTTTGTGTAATGGTGATTTGGTAGATAGAAGTTTTCTATTAGTGTAAATAGGATACCAGCAGTATTTTTACTCATGGGAAGAAAAGCCTTTCCTATGAATTCTCACCTGAAAAGGCAGTTTTAAATGTGAATTAACATTAATGGAATTAACAGTACTTGTTTTTTAACTTCAAAGTAACTTCTGGTTGAAGAAAGAAATTAACAACAAATAAATAAAGAATAGTGTTAATCCATGCATGTATTCCAAAAAAGGAACTATCAGATAACTAGTAACTTTAGCACTGAACTGTAGATTTTAATTTATCTAAAAGCTCTCATGTTGTTACTTTCACTAATCTAAAAGGCAGTACATATTTCAGGGTCAATTTTAATTTAATTTTCCAATTTCACCCTCAACAAGTGAAACTACAAAACATTACATGACTAACATCTTGAAAACTGTCTGATTACGAAAGTTCGAAAGGATAAAACGTAGAAGAACTCCATTTGTCAAAGAACAATCAAGATCTGGCAATTCTGATCTTCTCCCATTTAGTGTGGGAGGAAAATCCTGTATTCTGTAAACATAAAACAGTAACATGGTAATGACAGAGAGATAGATCCTTTTTTTGGTTTGTTTTTGTTTTTTTAATCTCAGTGACCTTTCTCCCACAGAAGAGAAATTGCACAACCTACATTTCAGATGCAAGATACGCAAAGCTTTATTTCATGACATGTAACACTTGTTAAAACTCAATAAAAACTCCTTGTTGTTTTCTCTGTGCTGCCTTAGTGATGACACTCAAGCTTCACAGGTGACTGATAAACACAGAATCTACTTTGTGCTCTTTCCTAGCTCATCCAAACATTGAGCCACACACGCAGTTCACAGCATTAGTATCTTCCCATAAAGTTACCATTCAATAAATTACATTTAAAGAGAAATCCAACTCCAATCCAGTTCATTATTTGTCAAAATCCTTCAAAAGTTGAACTTTTTCCATGGGGAAAAATCCCTAAAGCCTTTTTTGCTTTTTTTTACTAAGGTTTAGTCTGTCTTTAAAAACAAGCATCCTAGTTTAATTTCCAAATCCACTCAATCTTTAGTGAGTTCCTGCTATTTTTCTCTTACTCCTGCTATTTTTGTCTTACTCAGGTGTTGAAATTAAGTTTATATTACAGCTTTGACCCTTAGTTTTTAGGTAGGAATAGTGCTACTTCTCACTGTGCTGTTGTTGACTCTGCAGTAACTGCAGTTACTCCCTTGAATTACACTGCAACATTTGAGACCTGACAAAATAAAACTAGGAATACAAAACATGGACTAAGAAGTTACCTTTCCTGCCCCACTACGTTCCTTGTCCACTTCATCACATAAACCAACAGATTAGGCAAGTTGGGATCACCCTTGCAAAGGGCAAAGTAAAAAGAAGAAAGGGGAAAAAACCAATTACTGCTGCTATTTAGGTCTGTGAAATAAAATACACAGTGATAAAACACACAGAGAAGCAACCAATTTTCCAAACTTCCTACCGTTAATTGAGAAATGCCTTTTGGATATCGTGTTCAACATCTGTTGAATATAATGGCACAGTGAATCCTGATGGTGAATCCTCCATTCTTCAAATTCAAAACCAAAAAAGAATTTCGTGTCTTGTGGAAGGGACTTCTGATCATTGTAGATGCACAGACCATTTCACACTGGAGACCATCAGAGACTTCTTCAGCAGCTTATACATACGTAAATGATGACAAACCATAATGCAGCACGACTCTTCTCACTGTTTACAGTTCATAAACAATCTGGAAATTTTTATGGCTAAATCAGCAGTTCAGCTCAAAATTTGAACCTCAAATACAGGACTGCCTTTCTAAGTAAAAGGAGTACTATGGGACACTTGAAATTTTCAAAATATCCCCAGCAGGATATCCTTGAACTACCCTAGAAAGTATCCTCTTCAAGCCTGTTCAGGAATACCATGCTTTTTTAGTACTCAGTGCTGAGAATTGTGGATACTTGTAATTCAGAGCAGCACAGATATCTAAACACTTCAACTCTATGAAACTCTTCGGAACTATGAAAAAACCCACCACCTTTAATTTTATACATGCAACTTCACAGCCTATTACCCAAATATTAATTACATTAGCATTTTGCTCACCATATAGTATAGCCATGAAAATGATGATTCTGCATATGAACACTTCCTCTAAGAAGTTATAAATCAACAGAAACACAGGTTTAAAAATTTTCAACTTCGAAATTTATTTAGAACTCAGGGGTTAAGCGTGGTAAGTTTCCAATTGTCTGATAATAGCATACCCATTTAACTAGCATGGAAATTGCACTAATTCCCCCTGCCCCCCTCCCCCTTAGAAATCTGGTTAATTTTAACAGACGGTGGTTTTGCAAATAGTGCACTCTAGGACACTACTGCAATTCCTGAGTGTTCAAAGCTACTGTATAATACATTAAGCTGAAAGAAAACCAACAAAATTATTATTTAGAGCTAAACCAGCTATTTTACCTTACTGCTGAAGTACAGAAACATAAAATGCAATGTATTTTAACAAACTTAAGGAAATTGTTTTAGAATGCTTAAAAAGGGGAAGAAAGAGAAAAAAAAGAAAAAAACACCATTTAAAAAAATGACATCCTTTTTGCCTTAGTTTAAAACTAAATAATTTGTAGCCTCAAGTCATTAGCCTCAAGACTATTAAAAATGGCCAGTGAACTTAAGACTCGCTCAGACTGATATGTAGTTGTGACTAAAATATCCACGTTGGTATTCCTTGACCTTTTAGGGTATTCCTAGTGGCTCTAACAACAGCAGCATAACAGGGTATATCTCTGGTTTATCTTTCTAGTGCTCTTGAAAACGAGTTACTAACAGCACTGACCAGAGTGCTTACACATGGAATTTCAGACAATCACCCTACAATGCACTTCAGCTTTACCGTGCAAAGCCAATCTAGTCACAAACATCCCCACATCAAACACATTAAATTGTGCCAAAGTATGTGATGTGAATAAATGTCAGCTAATCTATCAACACACCGACAAATGTCAGCATTGTTTAAGCCCAAAATAAAATTTCATTTGTCAGAACTGACCTCCTCCGTGGGCAGACTGCATAGTCTATCTAAGTTACTAGTTTTCATCCAGGAAAATCTCTTCCAAGTCGTACTTATGTTGACAAACAGGTTTAGAGGAGAGTTTCAGTCCTCTAAATTAGCTTTGAGTTAAAATATCAAGACAGATTCCACCATCAGTTGGTGGGATTTTCCCATGATAGACCCAATCACTTCTTGATCAAAACAAAGCTGAAGCAGTGGCGGCTGATGGAAATGCTAATTACATTGTTCTTGCATCATTTCTCATGATGCATTATTCTCATTTACAGATGATTTTAGCAGAAGGGTTCTCCAGGCTGCAGCTGAAAAAAAAGCAACTCCTTGTTTCAAGTCGTTTGTTTTCTTTATGGAAACTTGTTTTGAACAAAGAACTAATAGTACAGGCAACTGCCAGCAGGAACTACCATGAGATAACGTGTTCCACTCTAGTATTATGTCAGTGGCTTGCCAATCCTTTTCCCCCTAAAATATTTGTAAAAACATTGGAAATACCTATGAAATTTATAAAACTGCTCCTAAAACATCTGCTTAATGTCCTTTCCTTCGACTATAAAAGACCTCCACATTTCAGGGTCTTTTACTATGGGTACAAGGGAGAGGCTGAGAAAGAGGTAAAAGGTAGGACAACTTCTATCTTTTCAGTTGCCATGTTACAAAATTTAAATGACTACTACTCTAGAGATTAAATACAGACTTTACATAAACAATCAGAACAATGGAAATAAACCATAACTGAAGCCATATAAAATCCTTATTAGGTCAAGTGATAGTATATTAAGGATAACCATATATGTTATATAGAAGATAATATACACAGATTTTGACAGTTATTTTCCCCCTTAAAAGTCACTGTCAGTGGAATCACAGTCTTACTGTACAGACAAGTGACTGGAATATTTGAAACTACTAACGGGGTAAATTGAGGTTATAAAAGCAAAATGTTATCAAGTACACCTTTGCACATGTCTATACTATGACTTAAATTAAAAGCCTTAAACATTCTCCTACACACTCCACTTTCAACCTAAATGGAATATCACTGACAGTATACAAAGAGGGCACTTCTAACCTAGTTAGTGTAACTATGCTACAGGACAGCTATCTTACAAAGGAGATTAAGTTCAGATGTTTAGAAACTTTAAAAATAAGAGAAAGCTAGAAACCCTAAACAGCTACTCAAATGTAACTATAATTACCTTTTAGAGACTATTAGACTAAACTCCAGTATTTGCTACAGTCATTGTATTAAAAGAAAGTTCTACCACACCTAAAGGATAAGGCATAGCCATCTACTAATTGGCATATTTGTTTATTTGTCTCAGTTTGTGAAAAGGTCCTTATTTGTGTAAGCAGCAAAACAAACTCCAACTGAATGATTGCTATATGCAAAAGAATTGAAGGCAATTGCCTCTGCAGTGAACTTTACAGTTCTCAACAGCACACACGCAACATGCTATCTGAAAAAAGTTACTAACTGAACTACATGTATTAAATACTGAAAAAAGTTTTACATTTTTAATTATAATTTATTTTATTTAACAATCTAAGAAGTTTGCAGCCATCAGAAGTTCCAGTGCAATTTCGGGTGCAATTGGGAATTCAGGAATCTCCGTAGAGCTGTTAGTATAGCGGACCTTGTAGGTGAAATACATGCATACTTTGGATAGGACATGGGATGGGATCTCTCTAAAATTGACCTCATTTGTTTCATTTTCTGCAAACTGACCTGTAGAAAGAAAAAGACAACATAAAAGAACACCAAACCAGAAGTCAAAATCTCAATTCACTGCAAAATGAAATAACTTACCATATTAATACAATGCATTCTATATAGACCTGTCTAAGTCCCATATTCCAGGGTAGTAGATTCTTCATTGTAAAGCAGGATGTGCCACATGCAGAGCCCTCAAGAATATTAGAACACCCAGCATTATGAAATGCTTATTTAGGCTGCAGCCTATCAACATTACTCTGAAGAATTACACCAGAAATTCAGGTTTACTTCCAATACAGCTGATAGATGCTCTAAAACTGTAGTGTGCTTAGCTCTAAGAGGCATCAATCCAAATTTCTAGCTGTCTTATCTAAGGAAAAAAAAAGGTTTATAGATGTTTCATATCTGCATATGCACACTTATCAGTAGTCCCTCCTATGACTCAGTAGCTTTGAATTCCTCAGTTTCAGGCAGATTTGACAAGAGGGTTGAAACCCCAAAGATGCATTAACTTGATAAGCTGTGAAAACAAACAGCAGGGACAGGGAAACTCTAGTTGTACTGGAGCGAAGTTTACATGCAGTATAAGTTTATCTCTATTAGATATTAAAGAATTTATTCAGAATTCAAATCTCAAATTACAAGTACATTTGAAATTAGCTTTCTATAGTGCCTATAACCATGAAATCTGGATGATGCAAAGGTTAGGACCCTACAGTTAGCTCCACAGGATTTCTTTTATTTTTGACTCTCGTTCCCTCACATCTCTGGACTTTCAACTCATTAAACTGAAAGGCAATAAAAAAATACTAACATTAACTCCACATTTATGGGAGACTAGCAATGTTTAGTTCCCACTGTTTCTGAGGGCATCTCCTTCCAGCTACAAAGCAGAATTTACTAATGTCTACACAGATTTGTGTAGAAATATCTGCATGCACTGAAGCCAATCAGGCTTGCATTTTAGTACAGGAACAGTTGGAAGCAGAAGAAGAAATGTTAGCATATTGGCCATGTCACAGCACTGAAACAAAAGACTTACAGATCAGTGAAATTATGACCTACTGAACTAGGCAGCAACAGTACTTTTCCTTGAGACCCATTTATCTTGTTAGTATTTATACAAAATATTCCTGACTGCTGAGTCCTTTACAGAGGCAGTTTCTAGCCCACTAAGCAGGCTACCTTGTCTTTTATTCCTTCACACTGAAAAAATTCAGAGCAGGTCTTGTAACTATTCTTTCTCTTAGATGTCTGGGAGGCTGACATGGACACAGAACACATTGCGTATTTTCAAATGCAACCATTAAAATGACAGCAGAATATTGCACAGCAGAATTTTAATTGCTCAGTTTGCCCAAGTATTACTAAGTAATTAAAAAAAAATATTAAACCAATAGAATTCTCCAGTAATTCCCCTCACCAGAATCTTTAAAAGAGAACATAAGAATGAGCATATTCAGTTCAAAGCTCCCTGTAGCTTCTGCCCATCATGCAAGTGGACAAAGGGAAGCGCACAGGATGAGGGTATAGCAGAGAGCAAGCACTTGTGCTGACTTCTCCCTGTTCTCTCCCCACCCTTTTGGTCTTCAAAAATTAGTCCAGACACTTCTTAAACCAGATAGTCTCATATATTCAGTAACACGTGAGGTCCTTCCCTCCTGTGAGTTTATCTACCCTCATCTCAATCTTAAGCTTTCATCACTAAGCTCAGGAACTCCTTGCCATAGGATGTTGTGAACATAAGGCTTTGACTCCAGCAGGCAGCAAAGCACCACACAGCTGCTTGCTCATTTGCCCCTGCTGGTGACAAGGGAAGAGGAAAGGAAGAGTAAAAGCAAGAAAACTTGTGGGCTGAGAGAAGAGAAAGGAAACAAAACAAGTCATGCAAAAGAAATCACCACCTTCCATGGGCTGACTGATGACCAGCCAGTTCCCAAGCAAAAGATGGCTCACCTGCCTTTCTTACACCTCTCCCTTTTTTACTTTGGAGCAAGACATTATAAGGCATGTAATATCTCCCTCAGTAGTTCAGCTCATGTGTCTGGTCATGTTTCCTCCCAGCCTCTTGCATACCCTCCTGTCTGGTTACTGAGTGGGGAAAGAGTGGGAAACAGAGGAGGCCTGAACAGTTGCAAACACCTTTCAGCAACAGCTAAAACAGAGGTGTGTTATTGGCTCTGTTTTAGTCACAAATCTAAAGCACAGGACCATGTGACCTGCTATGAAGAAAATTAACTCCATATGGAATACCAGAAGTCCTGCCATGGACATGGCGATAAAGAACTACCAGCTCTCGTTCATTCTGAACTTGACAGCTCCATGTTTCATACAATACCCTCAAGTTCTCATACCATGGGAAACCATTAGCAATGACACTGTAACATCACTAACTCCCCAAAAGCAGGACCCAATTTTAAGTCTGGTACCACAATACCCCAACAGAGATGGGCTGTTCTGCTAGAAACAGGAATTAGGCAGGATGTGGAAAAGTTATCAGTTATTCAAACTTTCATTTACTGCATGATAAAAATTCAAACTGTCCAAAAGTGAAAGCAAAGAATGTAAAGGTGCTAAGTCTTCTGTACCTACCTGGTCCACTCAACATAGCTTTTATTGTTCCTGATGTTAATGCATGCTCTCTTTTTACAATGAACTCATGGCCATCAGAGGATATTAACTTCACATACATAGCATCTGGGCCCTCACACCCACCGTATGTTTTCTCTTCTCCATCTATAATGGAAAAAAGATAACAGTTTCAGAATACAATAAACTGACTCGGTTCACATCACTAAAAATGCAAGTTGCAGTCTTTTCTATGACTATGTTTGCAGACTGAAAAACCCAATACAACCAGAAATGAGACAGAAGCATTTTGCATATTTGAAGATGACTCTTATGAAGTAACCAGCAATCTGGTTTAAAGTGTTTCTGCAAAATTTGGATTTTTTTTTAATTAACATCCCTCCATCATCACATTCTGACAAGATTTCTAAAATCTACATAGGAATGAAATTTTCCTTTAGATATTCTCAAGTGAATTGAACATGCTATTGCTTCCTTCCCTTAAATCTACAGTCACGTTTATCATACTAATACTTGCTAAAAGTTAACTAAACACATATCTGATACTGAAAAATACAGATGGCAAGGAAAAAAGTGCTTTCTGAAGCACTGGTAAGAATAAAAGCAGCCAATACTCCTGCTTTGAAGAAATGACATGAAGTAAGACTCATCCTCCCCTTACTGCCCAAGCAGATCCAGGACCATACAGCACCAGTGCACACTCGTGTTGTGGCCTTTGGTAGAAAGCATGGGAAGTGCCAAAGCATTAAACCCAGGGAGATTTGAAAATTCTCCCCACAGCAGTTTGAGTGTGCTTTTTCTCTTTCCCTTCTCCCTTCTGTTTCAGTAAATACCTGCTTTCTACTTTGTTTCTCCTGAAGCCTTTATCCCCATTCCCTTTTTCTTCCTGCATTTATTGTATCCAAACAGTGCTACTTTTAAAAGCTGAATTACTGTTGCCAGCATAGCAAATAAAACATTTCCCCAATCAAGTTGCTTTGTGAATTTGAAGTTAAAATTGAATTATTGTGTAGTTATTGCAAATTTTAATAAAGTATTGCAATGCCAAACATGCTATAATACATTCAGAAAAAAGTACAGATAAAATCAGAAACTGTCCAATCCTGTTTCATTAACCAGTCATTTGTCGAGGCAGAAACAACAGTTTCAGGCATGTAGTCATATCACACACAGTGTAATTTATCAGAAATCAGTCCCTATTATGATCTTTGAGCCAGAATTCAACAGGCTGACCTTAGTTAACAAACAAGCAAAGAATTATTTTAAAAAGTACACAGTGCACTAAATAGAAGTTTAGTGTTATAAAAGCCTAAAGCTAGGCTTTTCCTGTTTTATTTATTCATATTTTAGCATGTGTATTTTCAGGACTATGCACATTAAGCAAGTGAAATTTTTTGTTAGAATAAATACACTCTGAACAAGTTTTCCAATAAATTAACAGTCACTCAAGAAAATTCTCCTACAGAACATTTGCAGGAAGTTCCACTAACTTTTGAGGCTACAAGAAAAAGTGACAAGATCAACATTTAAAGTCTTAGAATCCACCTCCTCTACTGATGTGAGAGAGAAAATGCTTCAAATCATAGGAAAACAAGAAACACTCTAAGACTCTGAACTTACCCATTCTCTTCTTATAAAAAAATTTGTTTCTTTTCAACTGCAGATTTTGCAATCGGAGCGTCTGAAAAAACAAAAGTGGCAATATTTTGAGTCAGCAGTACAACTCTTAAAGTCCCCTTTACTTACTAGTCTTTATGTTACCATAAACACTCCTCCAAAGAGAATACGATGATACACAACATGCAGTGTTGATGAGCAGTATGTTTCGAAAACAGGAAACCGATGAAGTTCATCAATGGGAAATGCAAACCCTCGACCTTGGCACCTCCTGTACCGTCTGGAGGCCGACCTGCTGGAAAGCAGCTTTGCACAAACAGACCTGGGGGTGCTGGTGGACAAGTTGAACACGAGCCAGCAGCGTGCCCCTGCAGCAAGGATGGCCAACAGCACCCTGGGCTTTATTTAAGAGCAGTGCCAGAAGGTTGAGGCAGGTGATCCTGCCCCTCCACTCAGCACTACTGGGACACACCTGGAGTGCTGGGCTCAGTGTGACACACTGAACAGAGCCCTGCAAAGGGTCACAAAGATGACCGAGGGATTGAAGCTCTTGTCATACAAGGTCAGGCTGAGAAAACTGGGGTTGTTTAGGCCAGAGGAGAGAAGGCTCAGGGATCAGACTAATCAGTATGCACTAAATACCTGGCCTTCAACCTGTCCTTCACAGAAGACTGACAGCTCCCAATACCACCATCGATATCACCTAGATAACCTACTTCAGACATATAATGCAGGCATTCCCATGGTAAGTTAACCAGGAGCTTCCATAGCTTATATACAGATATGCAGCTTGCTGCATTTCTCCAGGGGAAGGAAATTAAAGAGTTAGAAAAATGGAAGCACTTATTTACAAAACAAATCTGGTATGTTCAGATACAACTTTTACTTCTTTACCCCAAACTGCATCTCTGCTGTGGAAAAGAAAACTTTGGAAGAGAAATTCTACCCACCCACGTGCTATCATAAAATTTCTTTGGTATCAACAGCCACTCTGCAAACATTACCCAGTACAAATCAGTGATACTGTGTGCCCACAGATTCAGGAAAACAGCACCAGTGATCCTGGGTGGTCTCCCAGCTGATACTCAGGGCTGAGGGCAGTCGAGATCAGACCACACCCCACATTCGTTCCCTCCTATGTTTCTGGTAAAAGTTTAGCAAAAAAATGTTAGCAAGCTGAGGAAGCTGCAAGATTTGGAAGAAGTACTACAGATACCTCTTTGCTGATTGCTTCACTTCTGCACAGCACTTTGATGCTGGTTTATTCCATCTCTCTTTTTTCATAGCTATAAATACCAAATAGTCCAAATGTTTCCGGAAGCTTTCAGAAGAAGGTGCTTTCTTATGTACACCTAATGAAACTACACACACATAACCAATAGTTTTTAGTTGTCTGAAGAGAAATCAGCAAAAATAATCCTCCACTTACACTGCTGCTTTCTCCGAAAATTATCCTGACTTTACAGAATTATCTTTAAAAAATAATTTCCTTACCACCGGTATAAGGAACATCTTAATCTGTACTCTTGCAGATGAAAAGTTCCTGAATATAAGGCACATTGAAGAATGTTCTCTGAGAGTTAATTTGTGTATGCTATAACACAGATTCCCTAACATGGAGTGTTAAATGCCTTCATTATTTTCATTAATTCCAGGAACTCATCTAAGGAAATTACATTTGGGTGCTGGAACAATGAGGGCCCAAATCTGATGGGATCTTTCACCCTGTTTCAACAGTTTTTGTAAATGGAAATCAGTCATCTTATTGGAGAGTATCTGTTGCTCAGGAACTGAAGGAATATCTCACATTATTATTTCTATTTTGCAGAAGAGGATCACTTGTACTACCTCTTTTTCTAGCCACAAAACCATTTGCTACATTCCAAAAGAGTAGTGAAACCACCTATGATTTATAAATCATAATACTTGGGAAAAAAAAAAAACCAACACAGAAGTGATACCACTCTTTGAAAGTGTTGGTGATGATAAAATATGCCTTTACAATACAAATAATGTCATTAAACACAGGAGTAAAGGCTAGTTAGTGGGAATGAAGATACATTAAGATCTTGCAAAGTAAAAGCATAACTTCAGGAGGCTCATATACTGAAAGACTGAAAATGGAGAACTGAAAAAAAGTTTACACAAAAAAAAATAGCTGTCACAAAAATGAACAATAAGCATTTTAATAAATCAAATGTATTATCATATGATCAGAGATGAAAAAATATAGTAATTAACAAAGAAGAAAAAAATTATCAGGCTCAGTAGTCTGAATTCAATTGTACTAAACAGTAAAATAGGATAAAAATGCAGCAAGCCTTAGTAGTTTTAGGGCATGCTGAACTAATCTAATATCTAAAAGATTAATCAGTCATTTTCCTTGGATAAAAGGAAACTCAAATAAGATGTAATCTGGGCTCAGTATATCATCTGGGGTTAAAAATATGTGATGAGAGGTAATCTTAAAATGAGAAAGAACCTTCCTACAAGACTACAAGAATATAGTAAGGTGTTGCAAACATAGAGCAACTGGACTAGGAAAGAACTACTAGTTCTTCCAAAAAATATGTCAAAATTTTTTTTTTAAACAATTCTGCCAGAAAAGCATAGGCAGATTTGGATAAGACAGAAGTGGAAAGCTTTGCAACAGAAGCAGAACAAAGCGTAACACAGACAAGTGACCAGTCTTGAAAAACTGCATAGTACAAGCCACATGAAATTAAGGCATATGAAATGCAAGATTCCTTGGAGGGACCAACACAATCTTCTTTCATGTAGTCAGGGCTTGTTATTTGGGGGTAAAGTCATTCTGTGGTCAACTATAAACTGATGGAGTTCTGTGGGGGCAAAAGAAAAAAGACGGGTGATGGACAAAGAGGCAAACGCACATTGAGGATTCCTTTGCAGTCGAGATAGGGAATATTAACAATGTTACACATGAGCAACAGTTTGTCTGGAATACCACACACAATTCTGAATTCCTGTTTTCAAGAAAAAGAAGTTTGAAATAGAAGAACTACAGGGAAGACTGACTGATATGACCAAAGAGCCTGTTTATAAAAGAAAAATTAATCTTCCTTATTCAGCAGCTTAGCAAAACTGGAATTAAGATAAATATAAAAATTCATTAAAAGGATAAACATCGTTGGGAAAACTATGCCAACATAATAGCTCATTTTAAGTTCAACAAATGAACGCAAACACAAAAAGGCATAAAATTTATAGTGCTATTCCAGAATCCAAGTTTGGTTCTGAATACAGAAAACTGCAAACATTCTATTGCCAAAAGTAAAAGTTGCAGGAAAGCCAACCTGCTTTTAAGAAAATGACATAATATGTTCGAATATATGATGCATTTGACACGTTAGCAAGGGACACACTGAGTTTCACTCAGTTTCCATTCTGATGCAATAACGTGTCATTTAAAAAAAAAAAAAAAACACTATTAACAGTATAAATTTATTCCTGACATAATAGCTAACAGCAGAGAGCCCAGAAAAATCAGAGAGCCAATGCAACAAATGACGAGAAAGGAAAACAAGAAACTCAGGAACCCTGAAAAACCTAAAAAACCAGTAATGGTTCCTCTTCTGGATCAGGAAGTGTTCAGTCTGTCACGACATTGTATGAAGATCAGAACATTGTCAAAGCCAGAAAAAAACGCACACAGAAAATAAATCAAAAGGATATAGAAATACCTCCCACAAAATCTCACTTGTGCATATAGGGAGTATAAAAGGAATATAGAGGGAAATTTTCTGCACATTTTTTTTTAATTGACAGTGGCATGGACTTAGGTTTTAAGTAATAGGTCAAGGAGAGTCAAGCAACCTTGTACGTTGTCTTCCAAGAAGTTATTTTCTCTCGGTGTGTTTCCAGTGTAATGTTTATTACAAAACATATCACTACATTTTCCTTCTATATAACGAAAGCAGCATAAATGACAAGACAATAGAAGAAAGAGACTGAGATTTCTGAACATGCCTGGTAACTACCTATACTTTAATTACTTTTCTACATTTTACAGTTGCCTGTTTGACTTCACTAAGACTACACCAATGCATCAGTCAGGAAGAGAACAATCCAAGTTTTGTTAACGTGTACTTTTTATATATTTTTGACTGGACTATTTCAGACTCCTGCAAAGAACCACTAATTTATACTGAAGTACATTCACAATTCCATTTGCCCTTCAAGAAGCTTATGTGGCATTACCACAAGGTAGCTCAACTCCCTGACTTTAATCTCAAGAAAGCACATATATTGGGTATTACTGTTCTCCTGCTTTGCCTCCTTAAAAAAAAAAAAAAAGCAAAAACTGCATTTATTAAGAGAAAGTTTACATAAAAGGGATATGCCACTTTTTAATCAGAAGGAGATACAATACAACTAAACCCAGAGTATTTGGCACAGAAACTTTTCAACCAGTCTAAAAAGGACTTCCTGCTGCACAGAACATAAAATTGTCATTAGATATTAGGAACCGAAAATTGCCACAAGTTGCCAGAATATTTACACATACCAGGTACGATATAGCGAAATATCATACACCTCTAAACCATGGCAATTAAGCCACACAAGGCAAGGATTCTTGTTTCCTTTCTTTAACATCTTCTTCTTACACCTCTAAGAAGAAATAGGATGGTGTAGTGAGTTTACTCTGATCTCTTTCCTGCTTCTCTGGACCATCAAATGCAAGAACAAAACTGAAGCATGTCCACAACCATCCCAGCTCACTCCCAAAGCTGCATGCTCATCTCTCAAGTCTGCCAGAATTTCCAGAATATCATTTCTTTGTATACCTTGTATGGAACAGACTTGAAAGACATACACTAATGTAGCTGAACACCAAGCTGAACTTGACCCCTGCACGGCTGCCAGAACCCCACTGCCCTGCTATCAGTAGCACAAGAAAACTGAATCTGTGCAAACATTGCAAGCATTCAGATTCTTTGATCCAGCAGGAAAACCCTTTAAAAACTCAGATTCCGTTTTAAGGAAATTCAAATGGCTTCCAACTAATTAACTGCACAACACACACAACTTTTGCATGCTTCAGCTGCTGATATTTCTATCCATTTCTGGAAAACATGTGTCAAATAATACAAAGGCCTTCACCAACTCCTAGGTTTGTTTAAAAGCCAAACATGACATTTTTTGGTGTCATTTATATATCAGTAAGAGTTCATCAATTACCAAAGGCTGCTGTGTGTTACAACTGCAGCCTCCTACTGTTCAATCCTAAATTTTACCCTATCCTGTATAATAACTTGTTTAAAAACGCCGCTCTTAAGTTTAGCATTCATTGCTCAGCATGCCTCAAAAAATAATTAATGTGAGTAAGGATCAACACATATTTAGAAAAAACATGAGGAGAAACTGGTACAGCATGATTTCCAAATCAGCTGATTCACTACTCCAGTACTCTCAGGCTCTAAAATTCAAATTTTCTGGGACACACTGGAATGCAACAGGAAGATACACTACATGTGAATGCCAGCTGAGATAAACAGGAGACGGGGTAGGACAGCCTGCATGGAGTACCAAAGACCTCAGTTAACATTTCTTTTCCTGTCTAAGGAAACTTTCCTTTTCAGTAATTCCCCAGAAAGCTGCAACGAAAAAACCGCAAAAACACAGGCAGGGGAGTGTCACTGTTTTCTTCCAAACATACAATAAAAGCCCTGTACTGTACAGCTCCTGCCATCGGGGGGAAAAGCTGCTGGCACACTGCAAAATTTTACAGGGCATGGATTTTTGCTCTCTTGTTACAGACATTCACCAAAAACTACTACCCCACAAGGAAGATAACTAAATCCTGAACCTTTCTAGGTGCTAAGAGACTTGTCAAAATACATCAAAATTTCTTAAATTAATCTGACAAACTCCACACTTACATGACTTTCATAACTTAAGGATTTCTTGTACCACACACGAGAATTGTAAAAACACAGTAAAACACCTGAAACTGAGTATCCTTGAGTGTGATACTCGTCTATCTCACTACAATAGTAAAACAATTAACAATAGTAAAAGTCTTCACATTAAGACTATGTGAAATGATCTAAATCGGTTCATCACCCACGCTGGTACTACAAAAAAAAAAAAAAAAAAGAGAAGAAAAAAATCTCAAATGGCTTTTCTCTGACACAGCAAGGAAAAAAATTAAATGCTGAAGTGCTAAAAGTTTCTAAAAATTATCTTAAAGCTCCCAGTGGAAATGTTAGCAAAAATGTTACTGACATAAAGATGTTATTGATATAACTCAAACTCATTAAAACACTGATCTCAAGGCATAAGATGTGTGCCACATGTGCAAAGATGTGGCCAATATACTACAAGAAAACTAATAAACACTTATTCCCCTTCAAAGTAACTCTTCAGTTAATAAAACATTATTTCTCCCCCAACAATTATTTTGGTCCTTATTACAGCAAAAGCAGAAATTTTGGAGCATGTAGGGGATTATTCGGAAATAAGTGCACGAAGTGGCTCTTATCGTAAAGGTCTCTCGCCTGCCTGTTTATCTGTTTTTCTGGTTTGCTTCCAAAAGCCATCAAAGCCAAGTAAACAAATGGCCTGCGACTATCTAGGTCTCCTCAGAACTCAAAGCTTAACTTACAAACTACAGTACCAAACGTATTTCGAAATATTTAATAAAAGTCAACCAAATTGCCTGTCAAAGCAAACTGCCAGCAGTAAATTAATACATAAATTCACACAAACGTGAAGCTCTCACTAACTTACCAACGCTCAGGTTCCCTTGCATTAAAGCAGAACCTCCCTCTGAGGAACACACGGCACTCAGAAGCTCATTTCTGTTGCTACAAATAGGAACATCACCCTCTTCTTTGCTTACATTCGCCGACCATTACAGCCAAATCACTTGAACCAGCACTTCTCACCTTGGCAAAACAACCCCTGGGGGCGCATCCTAAATTTTTTTGGCCTTAACTTTTCCCCTCTCCCTACGGCCTGGCGTAGTAAAAGGGCGAACGTCCCTTAGGGCACGAGTTAGGGAGCGATGCTCAACCCCAGCACTGCTCCGGAGAGCCCCTTTTCCGGCGGCGCCGGGATTCCAAGGAGAGCGTTTTGGGGCAGGGACGCGCCTTTCGCCTCCACCTCGGCGGGAGAGCCCGGGCCTGGCACCGCCCCGCGCCCCCCGCGCCCCCCGGCGCCGCTCGGGCCCCTCCGCCCGGCCCCGCTCAGTCCCGCCCCCCCACACAACCCCGGAGCGGGGCGAGACCCGCTGCCCTCCGCGGGGCCGGCTGCGGGGGCTCCTCGCTGCAGCCCGACGGGGCGCCCCGCCCCGGGGTGTCCCTCGGGGCCCCGGCGGGGTCCCGGTGCCGCGGCCGCCCCTCACCCGTGGGCGCCGCTCCCTCCGCCCCGTTCGCAGGGCCGCGGTGTCGGCCCAGCTGCCTGCGAGCGCTTCCGCCCGCGTCACGGGCCGCTTCCGGCCCCCGCCCCCGCCGCGCGGCGCCCCGCTCCCGGCGTGCCGCGCGCCAGCAGCGGGGCATGCTGGGGCGCGTAGTTCCCGGGGCGCCCGCAGGCCCGCCATGTCAGGTGTCGGTCAGCAGCAGCTCGACATGAGGGAGCGTGTGCCCGGGTGGCCAGGCAGGCCCGTGGCTTCCTGGCTTGTAGCCAGGATAGTGTGGCCAGGCAGGCCCGTGGCTTCCTGGCTTGTAGCCAGGATAGTGTGGCCAGCAGGCGCAGGGCAGTGATCGTCCTCTGTGCTCAGCAGTGGTGAGGCCGCACCTCGAGTGCTGTGTTCGGTTCTGGGCCTCTCAATGCACGACATCGAGGTGCTGAAGGGTGTCCAGAGGAGGGTAACGGAGCTGGTGAAGGTTCTGGAGCACAAGTCCTATGAGGAGCAGCTGAGGGAGCTGGGGTGGTTTAGCCTGGAGAAGGCGCAGTGAAGCCCTTATGGCTCTCTACAACTCCCTGTAAGGAGGTTTAACAGGTGGGGTCGGCCTCTTCTCTCAGGCAGCTGGCGAGAGGACACGAGGCAATGGCCTCAAGCTGTGCCAATGGAGGTTCAGGCTGGATATCAGGAGGAATTTCTTCACAGAAGGGGTGATTGGAATGGACTGCCCAGAGAGGTGGTGGAGTCACCATCTCTGGCGGTGTTTAAGGAAAGACTGGATGTGGCAGTTAGTGCCATGGCCTAGCTGACGTGGTGGCGCTGGGCCGCAGGTTGGATTCGATGGCCTCAGAGGTGTTTTCCAGCCCGGTCGATCCTGGGATTCTGTGGCCGCTGCTGGCACAGGGCCGCAGCGCCGCCGGCAGCCTGGCGAGGGCGCCGCGGAGCCGGCCGGACCCTTCCCGCGGGCGGAACCCAAGTGCGGCGGGGCGGCGGCGCGGGCGGAGCGGCACCGGCGGTGGGTCCCGGAGCGGCGCGGCCCCGCCATGCTGCCGCTGCTGCTGCTCCGCGCCGCCGCCGTCCCCGCACGGCTGCGGGGCACCGCGCATCCCGCCCTGCTCGCCGCCGCCGCCGCCAGGCCCCTGCAGGTTGTGTGTGTATGGGAGCGGGAGGAGCGTTCGCGCTGCTCGGGGAAAGGGCGGCGGCCCTGCGGTTCGCGGTTTTGCCCGTAGGGGATTTTGAGGAGGAAGGTGAAGTGCTCCCCGGGGCGTACCGCCTCTGTTAGGCTCAGGTGAGACCCCACCTGCAGGGCTGCTTCCAGCCCTGGGGCTCCCATCGACCTGTTGGAGCGAGTGCAGAAGAGGCCCCCCAAGATGATTGGAGGGATGTAGCACCTCTCCTACAATGAAAGATTGAGAGAATTGGATTTGTTTAGCCTGGCGAAGAGGCGGCTTCGGGGTGACCTAATTGTGCCCTTCCAGTACCTGAAGGGAGTCTACAAGAAAGTCGTGTAGGAAAAAAGGACTTTTAAAAAGGACATGAAGTGCCAGGACGATGGGGAATGGATTAAAACTGAGAGTAGGTTTAGCTAATCTAAAGGAAGCTATTTAGCTAATCCAAGATAATAGGAAAAAAATTCCTTGCTGGAAAAGGTTGCCCAGAGAAACTGTGGATGCCCCAACCCTCAAGGTGTTTAAGGCTGACCTGGATGGAGCTTGGAGCAAACTGGTATAGTGGAAGGTGGCCCTACCTACAGCAGGGATGTTGGAACTGGATGATCTTTAAGGCCCGGTTCAACCCAGGCCATTCTACGATTCTGTGATCAACCAGAGACATGATGAGCATGGGTGCCATAAATGTCTCCCTGCAAAGCTGTATGTAAGTCGATTGCTGCTTCAATTCTCAGTCAGGGGGTTACAAACATTTAATGCTGATTTGGGATATTTACATGGAAAGTTCTTAAAACAGTCAGGCAGTATATTAGTTGGAGTTTGTGGCGTGCTTTGGAGTGTAACCTAACTGTAATCCCTAGTTTAAAACGCTGGGGGTGGGTTCAGGGCAAGGAGGAACTTTGTATGGGTATGTACATGTGCATACGTGTGTGTGTGTGGATGGTAGGTATAAGGCGTGGTACTGATGGTCCTTGGCCATGTACTGGTTTCATCTTTCAGGTTACATCTTTTCAAGGAGTGGCTGTTCGCAGCCTCAGCACATCCTCCCCTCATGATCACCCAGAACATGGGAGATTGGTTTATAAAGGAAATTTGGCAAAGACAGTGTTAGGTATGTGACTTGGAGTGGTTTGTATTGCTTTTTGTTGTTGTTGCTGTTTTAACAGTGTTTAGTAACTTTAAAATGGAACATTGAAAGCGAGCATTCTCCTTTCCAAGGTTGTCAAAATCTGGATTGGCTGTACAGCAAAACAAATTAAAAAGTTGGTAGTGGTGGTGCTTGGTTTCTGCTTCTCTGCTTGAATTTGCAGGGAGTTCTGTTCATTTCTCGAACTCCTCAGCCTTCTTTGGCTTCTCTTGCAGCCCTTGGGGTGACTTTTCCAATCCAGTAAGCAGTGAAGATGAGCTGTAACTGCTGTTTACATTCTGTGTGCTTGGAAGTGTTCCTGAAATGTTTCCCAGGCATTATGATGAAATGCTCCATCTCTAATGAGACTGCTCTAATCTTTCTTTGGCCAGTTAATGTTACAAAAACCTAGTGACAGATAAAGGCACTGGATGTTTTCTGATACACATCTTTGAAATGCATCCTAACACACTTTTTTGTCCCAGCATCTTGGGCTCCTGGTTCTCACAGTGGCTTAAGGACTGTGGATGGTCCACAGCACTGGCTACTGTCTTCCAAACCACATGCAAGATGGGTGTGGAGTACTTGTTAATGTTCAGTAACCCAGGGTTTATGCATGGCGAGGCACCAAGCTGACTTCTTTGTAATGCACACTGAATGTCAACATCAGTTGTTGAAGAGAGAAATTTCCTGTCTGCCATATATTCAATGAGCACCATTACACGTGTCCATGAATGGAATCAAGTCTCATCAGAAATCCGTTTTCCTGCCTGAGAAGTAAAAACTTTATATGTGTGCATAACAGCTGATAACTGCATCACAGACATAGAGCCAGCTACCAGCTTTGATAAATACAACATGAACATACAAACAAATCACAGCAGTAGCAATGAGACAGGGTTGAGCTTTCAGCAGTTTCTCTGTGAGCTTAAAAAAAAAAGGGGAGAGGATTTTCAGTAGCTTCATCAGTTCAAGTAATGACGTTGTTATGTGGTATAAGAATATATGTAATTGTAGAGAAAATTTTGCTCATAAGTGTTAACCTTCGTTTTCTTTTTTTTTTCTTTTATGTAGGTGTGAAGTTTTTCTCTTACTCCACCAGCATATTCAACCTGTTCATGATGCCCTACATCATGCTCAAGAGTGGTATTGGAATGGAAAGTCTGCTTGTCCAAGCTGCCTTTTATGGGTTGATTGGGGTTTTTACGTTTGTAACACCGGTTACTTTGCATATCCTTACAAAAGGTTACGTGATCCGACTCTATTATAAAGATGAAGTGGACACCTATACAGCCATTACCTACAATGCCATCTTGGCAGAAAAAGCAACTGTTTTCCATCAGAAAGATGTAAAGATTCCAGACATCACCAAGATGTTTACAACATTTTATGCTAAGACAAAATCAATGCTTGTTAATCCTACGCATTTCCCAAATCCTCAGGATTATAACCATCTCATGGGCTATGACAAATCCTCATTTTTTAAATTGGAGGAATTAGAGGAGGTAAAGGAAGCTGATGAAAGGAAATAATTTGAAGATAATGTCAGTATCATTGTCCATAATGCAGTACTATATATGTGAAAGAATGTAAAAATCTATTACACTTGCTTAAGTATCAGGTAGCTGGAGTTTTCCATATGCATTTTGGAATATATAAAAGGAGACACTTCTTAAAAAAAATTACAAGCAATGTGAGGATTTCTTTAGAGTTAATGACATAAAATACAGTAAAAAAAGGAGATGCTTAGACCTGTCTTGTGCTTGTTTATTCTTGGTTTGATTTTTATTGTTAGCTCTCCAGAGAACTGTAAAATGCCTGAGCTGTGTGGCTGTCTCACGATCTCCGTGTCAAAAGAAGCCATTCGTAGTAGAGAAATCATCAACACTCATTACCTATCAAGTGTGTAGTTAGGCTGTTAAGCCTTAAATATTAATTGTACTTAATCCAAAAATACCAGGCCTTTTTGTCACTGCTGGTGGTGGTATACAGGGACTGAACATGGCTTTCCCTTCCCTTTGTGAGACCATCGGTAGCCAGAAGGAGTCTCTAGAAAGCAGACAGGTATTCTTGTGAATTCCTGCTACAGCATCTTCCTGAAGGAGGGGAAAACATGGGAAGAATGGCTGTGTTGCAGTAATCTCTAGCTACTCAAAGCTACTCTGAGGTTTCTTAAACTAAAGTCCCACTCCAAGCAACCCTGTCCCCAAAGGTGGTGAGCAAGAAGCCTCTCTTCCTGGGCACAGGAAGGCACCATGGCATAAATTTGCTCTGTGAGCATCCCACTGACAACAGATGCTGTATTTGAATCAACTTAAAGAAAATTCTGGCAGTTAGTGGTTAAAATGCATTCTGTCAGTATTTGTGTAAGGTGGGGAAGCAATTGTGCCTTTAAAAAACATACCTCCTGATTTTCAGCAGTGCAAAGAAAGCCACCTTTCACTCAAAAGGGGATCAGGTCATTTTGTGGTACTAGACTGGTTCTTCTCCCTTGAGTGTGTAGAGGTTGGATTCAAATTTTTTAGCCCATAAACTGACAGCTACTTGTTTTCAAAGAATGAAGGGCCTAAATATTTTGAGTCATAAAAACTATTGAATTGAAAAAAAACCCCCAAAATTAAAATTAATCCTTCTGTGTTAGCAGTGCCCTTTGTAATAAGAAAATATGATGCTTGCTACTGGTCATCCTGATCCTCCAAATAAAGAAAAAACTATTGTAGCTAACTTTCAAGGTGTTTCCTAAGTTCTAGCTGAAAAACTGTATTTAAAAGTCTAAATGTCTTCCAGTACTATTATTTCAATTTCCTTTTGTAGGTTGACACTACAGATGATATTAAACCAGTGGTTTTGAATGTTGCTTTTCTGACTGCCCTCAATGAACTTGCTGAGTAATCAAAAAGCAAATCATCCCATCCCAATATTTTTGAGGCAGTTCTTTTGTGTTGGCACAGTTATAATTTAAAAAGCCTTATTGAGTCTCATTAAGCCAGTATCATTCCATGGGTAACGATAATATATAAATAAAATTTTCATAAATTATATTGAATGTGTGAGGCTTAAATTATATTGAACAAGCAATTCTGATCACCTGGCTGTACTACTTGTCCTCATTGAAATGATGTTTTACACCAAGTTAAAAGTAATCTTTCCATGTCTGATGCATTCACACTTCTTTTGGTGCTTGCATTGAAAGATGAGGTTGACTTGATCTTCCAATGCCAAATACAGTGAGAATCAGAAATAGAGTTTGCAGGAGAAGGTGAAGGAAAGACTCCAAAATTACATTTATGTAGTCCATAGGCAATATCAAAATCCTCACCTTTTTCTTCTGACTGCAAAACGTTTTCATTTCTAAGTTTGAGATTTGGCCAATTCAGAATTAAGCAGCATGAGTAAGGTATCTCAATGCCAGTGGCTAAGTTTCTGTCTATGGAAGATAAATATTATTTCTTCTGCTTGTGTTCTGGTAGTGAAAAGAAAGTTAAGCTAGTAGGAGGCTTTCTGACACACAGATGATTGAAAATAATACTGAAGAGTCCAGAATTCTGCCAGAAGATAGGTGATGATTCTGGCTGTGATGCAGTCTCAGAAAAAATATTTAAAACTTTGAATCTGCAGCTTAAAAATAATAGGATAGTACTTTTATATTAGGAAAAGAGAAGACCAGACTTACTGAAGATATTCAATATTTTACCTGCTTCTGCTTTGTTTGCTGCTACACTTAGATTGTTTTCTTGGAACTGTAGGACCATTTAGGTTGGAAAAGACCTCCAAGATCATCAACTCCAACCATTAACCCAGCACTGCTAAGTCCACCACTAAACCATATCCTTAAATGCCTTTATACATATTTTAAATATTTCCTGGCATGGTGACTCAACCACTTCCCCAGGGAGCTTGTGCCAATGCTTGACAACCCTTTCACTGAAGAAATCTTTCCTAATATCCAGGCTAAACATCCCCTGGTACAGCTTGAGGTTGTTTCCTCTTGTCCTATTGCTCGTTACTTGGGAGAAGAGACCGGTCCCCGCCTTGCTACAAGCTGCTTTCAGGTTGTAGAGAGTGGTAAGGTCAACCCTGAGCCTCCTTTTCTCCAGGCTAAACAGCCCCAGTTCCCTGAGCTGTTCTTCCTAAGACTTGTGCTCCAGACCCTTCACCAGCTTCACTGCCCTTTTCTGGACATACTCAACACCTCAATGTCCTTTGTGTAGTGAGGGGCCCTAAAATGAACACAGGATTTGAGTATACTTGCACATACGTGACTGGTTTAGATCCCTGGAATTGTTGAGAGTAGTTATTCACATTAGAATTAAAATGAAGGGAATTTTAATCCAAAAATCCAAATTCAAGATGTTTTTCTGCTCTGCTCTGGGTTCTGAGCAGTGTGTCTTAATATTTGTAGTGCATTTCCAAGTGGGAAGCTCTGAAATGCTTGGTGTCCTTCTGCGGTAAAAAATGTGTGTAAACCAGAACAGGCCCTCCTGCTTCTAACAAATCCTGCAAGAGGATCAGCTGTGGTGTGAATGTTTCAATAAAAACATTACTACCAGGTAATTCCCAAAGTCTGTTAGCTCCATGTCTGTTTAACAACCCTATTCATTATGTGAACTACTGTTTTCTTCTAGGGTATTTTTCTTCAGTTTTATACACTTGGTGAAAACCAGTACTAATTGCAGAAGTATTATTACCTGCTAACATTTTTGTGCCTGGAAGTTGTTGATATTTCTTTGGGTGTAGGTAGCTTGTATACGATATGGAAGAAACAATTTATGGGATATAGAGAATGTGCTTGTACACATGGAGGTTCTGAAGGAAATGTTGATGTAGAAGCCCAGTTTTCTGAAATGAGTGATTTACAAACTGTCTTATTTGCAAGGCAACACCTACCATGAAGGCTGACAGCTCCTGCAGCCTTTTCAGGACCAACCAATCACTTGTCCATAGCAGCTGGGTCACATATCCTACCCTGGTACCAGTTTCACTCAGTCTGGTGTGAAGAGCAGGAACGTATCAATGTGTATCAGGAATGGTGTGGTCAGCAGGACCAGGGTAGTGATTGTCCCTTTTTACTTGGCACTGGTGAGCCCACACCATGTGTACTGTGTTCAGTTCTGGACCCCTTAATTCAGGGACGACATTGAGGTGCTGGAGTGTGTCCAGAGAAGAGCAATGAAGATGGTGAAGGGTCTAGAGGAGCAGTTGTCTGGGGCCTAGGGTCCTGTGAGGAGCAGCTGAGGGAGCTGGGGTTGTTTAGCCTGGAGAAAAGGAGGCTCAGGGGGCACCTTATCACTCTCTACAGCTACCTGAGAGGAGGTTGTGACCAGATAGGCGCTGCCGATCTCCCAGGCAACCAGCAAAAGGATGAGAGGAAATGGCCTCAAGCTGTGCCAGAGGCGGTTCAGCTTGGACATCAGGTCATCAGGTGGACATCAGGTACAATTCCTTCACAGAAGGGGGCTTAGACATTGGAACAGGCTGCCCAGGGAAGTGGTGGAGTCACTGTCCCTGGAGGTGTTCAAGGAAAGACTGGATGTGGCACTCAGTGCCCTGGTCTAGTTGATGTAGCGGTGTTTGGTCATAGGTTGGACTCAGTGATTTCAGAGGTCTTTTCCAACCTAGTTAATTCTGTGATTCTATATTAAATGACTGTAGCCTCTTTCCTAGACACATTCTTCCTATCCCCTTCCAGCCTTGAAAGCTTCCACAAAACATCACAGATGATGGGTTTTTTTTTCTTTTTTTCTTTTTTTTTCTTTTTTTCCCTTTGAAGAACAGTCAGGATATGTGCAAATTTTTGTTTTCAGTCTTTTACTGCATGCTGTTTTCTTGCTGGTGACCCTCTCCCTTTTTCTCCAATTTTTGGCTTTGTCCACATTATTATTCATTAGTCCCTATCTGTTCTTAATTATAAAGTACAAAGCTCCTTGTCATTCTTTAAAGTTATTTTTTAAATTAAATTATCCCACAGCTGTTACCCTTTTCTTGCAAATGTAAAAATTTTTGATGAGAAAATTATCCCCTTTTGATACTTCAAAGAGAAATCTTTAAAGCTCTGAGGTACTTCACACTGCTAACCACACTGTAGAATTAAGAGGTAACTAATTAGACTGGAGCTTGTTTTATTACAAACCAAAGTCATCACATTGGCAAGGATGAAGAAAATCTGTAAATTTTTGCATGGTACTGTGAGGGCCTAATTTAGGTGATGGAAACTTCATGAAAATCTCTTTGTGCTGTAAAAATTAAGAGCAGACATGAATTACTACAATTGCTCAGTATAACTTAATAGGGTGGAAACTTGGTAAGCTTCTGTAATTTGGTTGCTCTAGAATTCTGTGGCCATACCACAAATTTCTTCATGCCTCATACCATGGATTTCTTCGTGCTCCATGTAGAGCTTAGCCTGCTGCAGCCTGCCTGAGAAATGGGACAAGTGTGCTTAGCTAGGAGTTGGATCCACTATAGTAAGATTATCCCAAAGCTATATAGACCTCAGCAAGCAGCTATTTTAAGCAGGGAATAACGCAGAACAAAAGCAAACAGCCACAAAACATGTCCAGCTGTCTCCATTTCTAGAATTCCAGGGTGGACAGTGTTGCTGTGGTGTGCTTACCGTGAGCCTCAGGTAGGACTAATCCCTTTCTTCTCCCCTCACCCTCTGCTTTCTCTTTTTTGACAATTTTAATAGTTTAATGAATACTTTAGAGTGTAACTGTAAGTTTTAGTCCTAAAATTGGCTTGCAAAGAATAAATCATAAGGCTACTGGCAAGAGGCAGGGAGTTATTTCCAACATAATTGTTTCCACAGGAAAACCATACCACCTGGTATGAATTTGCTACATTTTAATAGTCTCCAGTGGTTTAATGTGATATATTCAAATCAAACCACTAAGCCAAAGTTCATACAGCACTTAACAAAATATATTCAGAATAATGCACAGCACTTTTTCTATATTTCAACAGCTCTTTGGTTTCTTACTCAAATGCTACCAGTTGACTGCTGGATATGTGCCAGTGCACCACTCTTGGACTGGACTGCCATGGCACTCTCAAGCACTTCATCAGTTGTGTGTAGGGGAAATGAATCCTCTACCTCTTTCTTATATCCCTGGGCATGACTTTCTACTTCCACTATAAACATTGTCAAAGATAGGGTGGGGGGATTTGAGAAGATTCTACAGTTTCCTATTCTTCATGCTGAGAGTTGAGTGTGGTTTTATTCTGTGAATGCAGTCTTATGCCTTATATTGGACCCCCTTATGTTGAAGTGCCTTCAGCATCAACCCTAAACCCAGAATCAGAAGGAATAAACATGTCTGCTTCCAGATGCAAAACAAATGGTCCTGCAAGGAAAATTATCTTTCTTTATTGACGAAATGTGGTTAACATCTTAAAGAGTTTTCCATTAAACTGAAATTATGTTACATGCTGACAACTAGAACATAATCTTTAATTCTGTCTGACTAACACTTTGAAATGGAGTACTTTCCCCTGCTATACTGGTGTACTGTTATTTATTTTTCTGTGATGGGATATTATGATCACATATATTATAAATCTTTCCCGAGGGAGATTTTAGTGACTTATAAGTGCTTATCTGATCAACGTACTCATCTGCGGCCAAAAATCCAAATACAAAGTGATTATTTTGAAAAGCAATCACAAGTAAGTTAAGCACTTTTTGGATGCACTGGGAAAGAAGATAAAAATATCATGAATTATTTTAAGGATTTTAACCACAAATCAGTAAGGAAGTTTGGAATAAACTTCTATTCTCAGCCTCTCTGATGTAAAGAAATTAGAAATAATAGGTGTGAAGTTCTAAATTTTTTAGACTTGAATTAATGTACTGTTAATTGGATATGAGGGTTGGTTCCTACTGAATATACTTGCAAAGGATTTAGAAATAAATGAAGTAAATTGTGACAAAACCTCAGTGAAGTAACATTATTGTGTAGCTCTTTCCACTTCTCTTTCCTTTTCACCTTCCTTCTGGATCAGAATATATGAGAAGAAGATTATAGTGAAGAAAGAGGATTTAGTAAAATTAAAGTATATAGAACTTTATAATCTGCCGTGATCTTCACACTGACTTGAAAGGAACAGAACAGACTCTTTGCGCCACTAGTGTGCTAGTCTGGGACTTGACTGATCATCACAAGAGCTCACTTCTCTGAATTGCATCAATATTGGCATCAAAAGCCACAAGCATCTAAAACTGAATTTGCTGAAAATATTTTAAAATAATTTAGGTTATTTTGATTTAACGACAATTTGACCAAACACAGCAGTCAAGGTTGTAGGCTTTGTAATCATGGCCATAAAGGATATTCTAGCTGTGATACCTGTTTTCCCATTTAGCCAGCCATATCCTTTTAAACGGAGCTTTCTTATGCTGACTTTTTAAAGCATTGGAATAGTCTTGACTTGTCCAATAAAAGTGCAGTCCGGACGGAGCAGGAGGTTTCTGCATGTGTCTGTCTGTCCGAACCACCAGGGGGGACTCATTCCTCATCTATAACTTTACTGCAGCAAGTATCTGAAAAAAACACCTATGCTTGGACCAGGTCTAGAAAGTCAGTTCAGCAGAGAGCTTGTCTTCGTTCGTATGAAGAGAGCTTTTATGTAACATCTTCTCAATCTGCAGTGCTCTTTCCACTCTGCCCGCGAGTGCATCATGCACCCAACGCTTTGGGCAGCAATGCCAGCCCAGGTCTGGCCGCAGAGGGATGCGCATTCAGCTGGGAAATCTTGTAATCAGTGGGGTACGGTCAGTGCCACCTCCTGCCCGCTGCAGACTGACCTGGGACTTGTGCTAAACCCATTATTGCACTGACAGAAGGCTCAGCAGAGAGTCTGGCTCGTCTTCTCACTGGTTAAACTCCTTCACACCCCTGGTCGTGGCTTTGTGGTTGAAAGGAATATTTTTTTGGCTGTGCATGCAAAAGGTGGCTCTTCTTTAGTAGCTGCTTCATTGCTCCTTTGTGGCTGTCTCACTACTCCATTTCTTTTTTCCAGCTGTTACTTCCTTCCTGATTTATTTCAATTCCACTGCATGTCTTCCTATTTTTAAGAAAAATTTGTCCATCTTGAAACATAACTGTGTTATTGCTATGATTACAAAGGACTTATATGTTTTATAGCATCCTGTTAACAGCAAAAATCTGTGTGTGATGTATGTACTCTGGAGACCTATCAGGAAAGTTATACAATTTTGAATTCCCACTTAAAAGCCAAATGCTAGAAATTTCTTAAAATTTTTATCTCTGTCAGGCCAGTGGGACTCTTCTTGTATAGAAAAATTTGGAAATACTGAAGAGAATTTTCTAGCCACATTAAATTTTCAAATTTTTATTTTATTTTGGGAATTATTACTATAGTAGCTCATTAGTTGGTACTTTCAGGCACTTTTAATTGAATTTTCACCTTCCTTAACTAATCTAGTAACTACCCCCATCTCTGGGCACAATCAGTCGTGGTTTTGTGCACATCGTTATTGCTAAATTATCTTTTGTGTTACACATTTAGACTTGTATAAAGCAATTTCTTAATCTTCTGCTACTTCACCTTTATAATATGTAAAATATAACCCTGGTATGCACAGAATTTTTGAGAATAAAATCTTTTAGGCGCTGTGATGGAGAACGGGGAGAGTCACAACAATTGATTAAGTTATATTTGGTGTAATTTTTATTGCGTTTCCAGCTTAGCACAAACTCAAATACCTGTCTATTTTATATACTACTAATTTTTCTTAAAAAAAAAAAAATCAGGTGTCTGATCTAAGAGAAGTCAGCAGACATGTATGCGAACCAATAAGGTAACTTGTGAGAAAATAATGTGCTTAATTTCTGTAAGTCATTCTCCCATTAAATTCGGTAGATTTCCATATTTTATTATAGTGAGAGAAAAAATTTGGTTGTGTTTCCTGTCAGTTAGGTGGGGGTTCTGCTCTCTTGAATGAGGCATTAGGCTTAATTTGATCTGTTCCTGTAGGTGGAACTAACAGTACTGCTGGGTTTGTGCAATAAGAGCTGATCCTGCTTAGTCCACAGAACTGATATAGCAGATACAAGCAAATAGGTTATTCTTAGTGTAATTCACTAAAATACATAAATAATGGCATGTATCTAATACCAAAAGTGCTTTAAGAGGTTTTTGTTTTGGTGTTTCAAACTAGAGTATCCAAATCTGTGACCCGGAGTGTTGTCAGTGTGGCAGGATAAAATCAGGTTGTAAGCTACCTTTAGCTGTGACAGATTGTGTGTTCTTACAGAAACATGCCAGTCAAAACTGGACAGCCTGTGTTAGTAATTGACTCATGTTTGGTGTCCCCCTGGCCCCAGGCCTGTGCCTGGCTCTGTGCTCTGGGCAAGCCATGCAGTGCTGCTTCTCCAGCAGAGACTGTGGGGAAGAGTCTGGGATAAGGTGCCAGAGAGACTCTGGGAGGCAGACCTGGGAATTATCAGCTGTAATTTTATTGACTTTTGACTTTGTTCCCACTAAGAAGTATAACTGTGATAGATACAACTTTGAAGGTGGTATCTGACCTCATGCAGGACATCAGTGCTTCTGCTCAATAACGTCAGATGGTTGCATTCAGCTCCATTTGAAATACATCCTCTAATTACATCACTCCAGATTTCCGGTGTATTCTTAAAGCACAGTGAGCTTTGTAAGAAATTTATTATGGAAACTTGTGAGAGGTATTGACTACCATAAAAATTAAAAAATGGACTTGGTTTTCATCAATTGTGGTTTTTTCTCTTCTTTAATATGTACAAGAAACTCTGTGTTTGAAATTATGCCTTTAAAAATGTTACACCTGATGAGTCAACTAAACTTGCTCTTTACGTGCTTCTGGTAGTCATAATGTCATTTCACTTCCCCATTTCACACAGTTTTCCCTTTCATTTTTCACTCGTGGTTTGAGCTACATTGTCTGGGGAAAATGTAACAACAAAAGCAGGAATTCTTTTTCTTAACAAAATTTTGTGTGATGATAACTGACGGTGCTGCAGTAGGATTAACTAAGATTGCAGAGAATTTGATAAATAGCAGAACTTTCCCTGAAGACACGTGACTGACGATGACTGTGCTGAATTTTGTTCCTCTTTCTCCCAAACGAAGTTTTATACCACTGAATACTGAGCAAAAAAAGTAACTATGTTTGGACTCCTTTTTTTCATTTTATTTGCCCCTGGAGTCAGTGAATTCCTCTGTACATCATCAGATCTTGAAATGTCATATACTTTTTGTGGTAAGTAAAAAATAGATAAGCCTTTTGTTAAATTTGCATGATAATTACTGTACTCTGAGGGATTGTGAATTTTCTTTCAAATTTTTTTCTTGATGAATACAGAAAAGTAAGAAGACATATACTTCTGTTATTAATTACCCTGTTATAAGAATTTTACTTCATAGATGTAAATATTACCACAATGCTGGTTCCAGCAGCTAGGAGAGAGAGAATTTTATTCTCAAGTAAAGTAGGCATGTTTTGGTTCAGGAAATATTAGAAGACAATGGATTTAAACTTGGATTTAAACTCTGTCATATAAATTATGCCTATTGAGTTAACCAGTATGTTACAATGAAAAGCTTCAAGTATGTGGGAAAAAAAGAGGGAATGTGACATTCTGTCAGGCTGGGATACCAGTCAGGCTCTGGGACAGTACAGTGTGTCCCTTCTTGCCATATCTGTGTCATGGGCTGATATTTTGTGTTTTAAAAATTCTAGGTAGGTCACTCACAGAGCAAATCTACCCAAAGGTTCATTTACATTATCCTGGAAAATATGCTGACATCTTAAAAATATTTTTAGCTGTTGTAAGCATGATTACTGTAAGTAGGGATATTTCCAGCAGAAGACCATTCTGACTGAATGCAAGTAAAAAGTTTGTATATCTTCAAAAGAGAAATAAGGGTACTTTTGTTTCTGTCTTTTGTGTGCAAAAGATCATCAACCAAAATTGACTTCTCTTGTTACTTAAAGAAATATGATATTGTTTTTGCCCTTTGAACGTAAAAATAATAATATAATTTAAAATACATACTTAATACATATATTGGTTCATTTATAGCATATACCTTATATTAAATACCTTTAAAAATATGCATGTGTTTTTTGTGTGTATAACTGTATATTCTTATTATTTTTATGGAGAAGCCTTTTCACACTATCAATGTGAAATGCTTTTTTTCTGTAGATTCTACAGCTCATGATTTCATGTTTAATCTGACACCTTGCAACATAATGGACAATCATGTCTGGAAGGCTGCTCTTACCTGGATTCCAAGTGAGTCTCTCTTAACTAGACAATTATATTCTGTAAATGCTGAAAATTAAATGTAACTGAAAAACTGACACTTTACCCTAAATGCCGAATTATTTAGGAAATCAGTCTCTGGAATTAAAAATTGAATGGATAAACTGTAGTGATGGACAGAAATGATGATTTGCTAAAATGTGTTTGAGTTTTACTTGGAGCAGTTACCAGAGCCCTGCACACAGGCTGTCACTGTACATGCAAAACTGTGACAGTTTAGGTGTTGGTGCATTTTGCTCTTCTGGCCTGAAGAAGATCCAGGAAGATCCAGGTCTTTCAAAAGAGAGAGTATCATCAGGACATCCAACTATGGCAGGACTTCTATGAAGAATATGCGTGTTCCAGAAGCTGGAAATGGTACTGGATTTTGTGTGCAAACCCAGCTGTAATCTTTAGACCCAGTGTTAAGCTGGCAAGCTCAGCTAATGAATGTTCAGGAAATGGCTGTGTCATAAACTTCACCTTCTGGACTAGGTTTGCTTCCCTGGAAAGACATCTTTAGGATGGCTACTGGCATTCATGATAGTTTGTTCGCAACACCTGCTTAAAACTAAGGTCTTCATTTGAGAACATGTTCAGGTTAGCTGTGGAGCTGAATAAACTCTGTTTTCTTTACTGAAGAAATTAAAACAGATTTTGAAATTGTTCTGCCAAATATTTTTTAAGACTAATCTTTTTTGTTGTTGTTGAAAACAACAATTGCTTTTTGATTTTTTTCCTGGAAGTAGCAGTTTTCAAGATACATACTTTTTAAGTTTTGTGGGGAATCTTACAAAAATACAGTGTTTCAGCAAAATCTAGTTTTTATCTAAATAGCAGGTCTCCATATCCATTTTTTCCCCCCACTAGTTACCATTTTTTTTACTTGCAATGTTTTAATTAGGAAATGACATCCACTTTTTGAAGATTGTCTTCCGTGTCTGGTATGATGGTGCCAAAGCACTCTTCTGGAAAGAAGTCCTTTGCAGCGGAGCTGACGATGAATATTCTGTGTGTGGAACGCTGAAAGGAGGTTGGTGTAAAAACACAGTGCAATCAACCTAGGCAAACAGATTTTTCTCTCCACAATCTAGACGTTGCTTGGAAGGCAGCAGACCTCAGAGCAGGCAGTTCTCCAGTGCCAGAACCCCATTAAAGTAGAAAATGTCCAAATTCTATGTTTTAACATCCTTGTACTGCAGTTTTCATCTCCATAAATGAGGATTACTAATATCCTTCATCTCATTAAGACACTTATTTTTAACATCTCTAAAATTATATGGGAAGGCTGCATTTGACTGGACTGAACGGGAAACTTGGGAGGTGCTGTAGGCACTACACGTATCCAGAACAAAGTTTATTTAGATAAGTGTCTGGATGGGTTTTTTAAGAGATTCTCTCCACCCAGGTATGATGCTTTGTTTTTGTTTTTAATAGAGAAGAGTCGATCCTTTGGTAGGGGCTAACACACATTAATGTTACACAGGCTCGGATTCAGAAAATTCAGGCAGGATGTCAGACTAAAGGCCAAAAAGACCTGTAAGGAGGTCAAAATACAGTCTGTGTTTTCCTTTCTTTAAAAATCACTATCAGCTCTCTTTGGTTACCATTCGAGGGAACTACTATTACATTACTGGAGTTATCACAGTAGGTTGTGTCTGGAGGACATGTTGCAGGAGCACGATGGTTAAATTTTTATTTTCTAATGTAGTTTCAACAAATAGTCAAAGCTCCGAGAGAAGAACCAGGTGAGGGCTTTATCAGTGAAAGAGTAAATGGCATTGGCAACTGCAGCTGAGAGATATGCCATATTGCTTTGAAGTTATTTAGGCAGTCTGATTGATGGCTTTATGGTTAAGTAACCCTTTGTATTATAATTATCTTTGTTTTACAGAAACACTTGTAGCAGAATTTGACATTAAAGGTTCAAGAATACAGTTTCCAAAGGTACTTTTCAATGTTTTATATAAAGAAATAATAATAGTAAAATCACATGCTTACAGGTACATTTTTTTCCTGAAGAGAGATGTTGACCCTAACTGTAGAAAACAGAAGAGGAAATGTCAGAAAACTTCTTGCAAAAGAAGTGATAACTAAAATGGTAGCATCTCTGAAATGCTAGATGTTCTAAGGTTACTATTTCTCTATCATTCCTCCTTTATTTTATGAAAGACCAAAGAAATCAATTAATGTCACCTTATTAATTCCATTTTGTTTGGAAAATTATTTTCTTTCCTTTTACCTGTTTGAGTAAATCCATTAATATTCCTTCTGCCCATTTCACGCATTATTTTACATTCTCTTTGCGTGATGCTCTCTTACTCCATGAAACCGTTTTCAAAGATTTGAAGAGGGATAACAATATCCAAAAAGTAAAAGCAGTGCTCCACTGTTAAACCAGGAGCAGCATCAGTCCTCAGGTTAACCCATTCTCATCCAACAACTGCCTCATCAGCTGCCTGAGCTTTTCAAAGACCTTTATCATCCCTATTAATCCCTAAAAAGGTCACTAAGGAGCTCCTACTAGTCCAAAATCTCCAGCACCCTCTTCAGCTCGTGGGCCTTCAACAGTGGACTCCATCCAGTCCAACACCTCCTGTAGCCCCAGAGCTGGTCATGGACAGGAGCATCCTCTGCATGAGCACTCCTCCTATAGATGAGGAACTTACAACAGACCTGACCCTTCCTGATGGGACTCTCCTAGACCACAAAACGCTGTTCCTGAGTACTCTGGTCATGAGAAGAATGTTGAGCACAATTTTTTTTTTATGCACTCATATATCTGACTATACCCATGATAATAGTCCCTGATGGGAATCTGTCTTTTTCAGTTCTAATAGAAATCACCAAAACCATTCCAATCAGCTATTTAGACAAGAACAGGCAGCATTATGCACTAGTTATCTTTTCTTTCTCTTGCTTGTTTTAGGGCAATTACAGTGTTGTTGTGCAAGGATTCTCTGATGATTCTGAGAATAATATGCTCATATGCTTGAATTTCACCATGATAGTAAAACAAGATGCTTTCTGAGTGCAACAAACTTTTCAAATAGTTCCGGAACATGGAGGTCACTTCTGTGAGCAACTGGAATCCAAGCTGTGAAGTAAAAAGCACACTGAATTTCCTGAGGTAGAATACATCATGTGCTGTCTGGAAAGCTATATGGTGTACAGTCTTACTCATTTGTAGCACAGCCGTAATCAGTTGCTCAGGCAATGAGCACAAACTCTCTGGGAACCAGGCATCCTGACTAATCCACAGAATGACTCTGACTGGATGTCAGGCTGGTACTGCATTTTGGTGCTGTGACTTGAGTTACAATAAAGTTGAGTCCTTCAGACTGAGCTAAAGTAATCAAGAAGTTTTGAAGTTTTGAAGTGCAAGAATCAGAAGTTCATCAGTACTCAACTTAAAACAACACAGCAATTGAATTTGGGAACCCTGTTGTGAGGTGGTGGCGGGGATTTTTTTTGTTTGCTTGGGTTTTTTTTTTCTTCTCTTGTAACAATAAAACTTTTTTGTACAATCAATTGGAGACATGTTTTTTATTCTGTTATTTTCTGATGTTTCTTCATCTGTTTCATATTTTTCTGCTCTGTTTACGCCAAGCTGAAACAGAGGAGTAATAATTTGTTATGTGGTAGTAGCTGATGTGAATAAACTCCAAAGTGGAACACGTTTCCAGTCATACTGATATGGTATGGCTGAATTTAGCCACCCAGAGATGCAACTACAACCCCTTAGAGTGTTTTTAGCTCTTGCTCAGGGTCTGAGGAGCAGAGGCTACACAGGCCATGTCCTTCAGAAGCAGGAGGATGGTTGTCACCCAACAGGTTGATCTATTCTCAGTTATTCCTCTAGAGCATGTCTAAAGATTTCCTGTCGCTTTTGCCCCTTGGGCAGCTGATGCTGGGTACCCACCTGCCCTCTCTGCTGCTCCTCCACGCCCAAGACCTTGAATAAGAGTGGTGGAGTATGAGATTTGGTCCTTAGGAAAAGTCTGCTGTCCTGTTTTCATCCTCAGCCCCTAGGCAGCAGGGCTGGTGAGCTTAATGAGTTCAGAGACTTTTCCCCAAATAACAGGGCACGGTTGATGCTGCACTTTGTGCTGGCTACTGGTTTGTGCTGTGCCTAGCAAATTGCTTCCAAGTGCCTGGAAAAAAATTAAAGGCCAGAACAAACCAACCCTCTTTCAGACTGCTGAATACCAAGCATCAAAATTAGGAGACGTGAAGATTTTAATCTCACTTTACATGTAAAGAAAGATGTTTTTCAAACTTGGTATCAGAAAACTCAATGAAAAACCCCGTACCCAAGCTTGTAGATACTCCATATAAAACTTGGGTTTAATATAGGTTGTTTGGCTACATAAAGCAAAATCATTAAGAGTCAATAAATACAGAAGTGGAACTGCATAATGATTGGAAACAAGAAGCCATGATTACATCCAAGTGATGGTGGCAAAACATCTGTGCTTGCATTCAGACTGCAGAACATTCCAGGAGTAGCCCAGGATGGAGTATCACAGCACGCTCTGCTTATGTTTGTGCTGATTTACTACAATTGTGATCAATTTATTCCTAATCTGAAATATCAATCAAAAGCAGCCAGAGAGCATGATAAGCAATACCTACCTTTCTTCTTCTGTTTTGCTTATTTCAAATAGTGTGTTTCAAATTACTGGCTTAAGGAACAGTCTTACCTTATGATGTCCCTGTGTGTACATTTCACAGCATCTAGCAACCACAAGTGTCAAAACCATCTTTAGTGACAAGGTGTCCTGAGATTTTTGCTGGCCTGGATTTTTTGGGGTGTTAGAAGAAATGTTTTGTTTATTAAGCAGCAAGTAACACAAGTAGGAGAGATTAACAGCTCCTGGAGATCAAAGACGTTCATGTGCTCTGTTTTACATAAGCACGTTTTAATGCTTTATGGATGTTACAGAAATTTTGCAGTATGTATAAAGGCATAAATAGAATTTCTGTCTCTGAATAGAGACATTTACAGATAAACATATGCCTCAGTATCTAGCCTTGCAGACTTTTATAATATAGATCTTCAACTGAAGATTTATAATTTTACATACCAGCTGATAGGATTGCAAGGCAGGGCACAGGAGCCACATTTTGTAAAGCAAAGGCTTTTCAAAGGCCACAAACTTTCTCCTTCTATGACTGGGTGCTTCCACTTATTCCAGTGCTGGTGACTGCCACACCACACTCATCCTTGGACAAGAGGAGACAGATTTTGTAAAGTGTCAGCTCATGCTAATAACTTACCCTGAAACTGCTGTGATGCTGTATGGTGAAGGGCTGAGCTGAAGGCAGAGCTTTGCTCTGCATGTCTGGTTGCTGGGACAGAGCTCTTAAAAGGCTTTCCTTCCTTCCTTCTGCTGTTGTCCGGAGCTGACAACAGTTTTCACTTATTTCCTTTCTGTATTCAGGGCTCCACAGCAAATAGGAGTCTATTTTGGATGAAGTGAGGTACCTGGGCTCTGTAAAGACTGATCTGAATGTTTCCCTTTTCTTCAATTTATTGGTTTGGTAAACTTCGATCCATTTTTCTACTTCTTCATTTTCTGCCACTGTCTAGAGTTGGAATTGTGTGAATACTGTGAAATAAAACATCAACTAAGAATTTCTTTCTTAAAATATTCTGTGAGAGCTACATGCCCTGAGATCCTTGTATTTTGCCAGGAGTTTCAGTGAACTGCAAAGCCTCCTTCCGTACAAACAAAAGTAATTCAAGGAAGGTTTTGTGTTTGGCATATTTATGTGAAATTAATATCTAAAGCCTTCACAAATACCTCTTTTTCTCTCCCTTGTTACTGTTGTTTTTAAGAGGCTGTCAGGATTTTCTGCAGATGGGAAAATAGCTTTTCTTCACCCCCTCACCCTCTGTCGCCAAATATGTAATTATAAGAAGCAGCAGTTCCTGTACAATGTGGTTTCCAATAAGAATGCATACTTGTAAAGCTGTATTATTACAGTTTTATTTGATAAAAGCAAGAAAGCACACATAATTTCAAGTGAGAGAAGTCCTGCTGAATACAATAATGTACATTTGCTGGCTGAAATTGTAACATCATTTGAGATAGACACACAAAGATACTTCCACGCAATTCAGATATTACAATAGCATCTCTTGTGTCCAGGGAAGCAATCCCTTGGTCACCACTTAGCTTGGATGGCAAAAAGCACACATACTCATGTGGAACAAATAAACTATGTGGTGCCTGCAGCAAGAAGGAGTTGGATTTAATGATGCAGGAGATGTGTCCTGCTCTGTGTTACAGGCATCAAAAGAGAGCCATAGCAGCATGAATCCCTTCTGCACACATTTTTTTCTTGGTGGAAAATGCTAGCAATCGCCTTGGAAGGGTCTGTGTAGCACATTATGCTGAATGATTTCAGCTCCCTCGTTCTGCCCATGAGTCCCTGCCAGCATGAGAGAGTCCAGGGGCAGCAGATGGGGTAGTGACATTTCTAATGGGAAGAGATAGGAGGCAGGGAGGGAAGGGATGGGGGTTCCTGCCTGCAGAGCTTAGGGGAGAGAGGACAGGAGAAAGGAAATTTGGAAAGTCTTCTTGCTGGCGTTAGAAATGCCTGGCCTTTGGAAATCCTGGATAATAGTCACTGTGCACACATACTTGTCTTCTGGATCCCAGGCATCCTTGTAGATCCCTTGGCTGCTGTAGATGGGTATGTCCATAACCTCTTTTCTTCAAGATACATTTTACTACTGGCAATTTATTTAAGAGAACTTAAATATATGTATATAAAATACATATATTTAATATATATGCATATATATATGCATACATGTGTTCGGCCAGGTGTGACAGCTTCCCAAAGACTCTGTATGGAAAAAATAAAAACCACAACATTTTTTTTCCCTTGAGCTTTGGCTTAAACAGCTGCCTTAGCTACAAGTATTGTGCTTTTAAATTCGAAGTTCTTGCTAAAATAATTTCTTACTGGCATAACCAAGAAAGCAAAACTTTTAATAGCAAGCCTGGCTGTTTGCTGACAGGAGGGAACAGTCACTCATTCTGAGTATTAAGATTCCTGTCTGCCCATTTCCCTGTGCTGCACAAAACCTTGGAGAATTACAGAGTAGATGGTAGTTTTTCTTAACTTGTATCTTCTGCCAACTGCACACATCCACTGAGTGTTTTGTTCTCTGAGAGGTTTGGCATCTCTAATGAAGAAGTACCTCCATCCTGACTATGAAGTTGGTTTAGTTCTTAAATACATTCTATTCAGCTACATTCCATTCACACTTTTCACTGTATTACCCATAAATTTTGAATTTTTAGCATAGCAGTGCAGTCTAACAATTTCAGTAATACAACTTTAAAAAAATCAACAAAAAGAAATGCCATACAATAAAAGATAAACACAGAAAACAAAATCTTAGCATTAGTCCTCTGGAAGAAATAGAATTGAAATATCTGTCCTTCGCTTACAAGACGCCTAAAGGAGGAAATAATAAAAACATAGCACATGTGAGATTGAACTGTTTTTCACTTTGACCCTGAAGTAATTTGACCCTGTTTTAGAATGATGTGACTTTATTTCACATCTGAGTATCAGCTGAACAGACTGGTAGTTATCTTTTCTAATCCTATATCACACTGAAGTGATGCGCTCCAGGTCAGTGGATATTGCATGTAGTGGAATTTTCCTTATATCTATAAAGCATTAAAGATATTTTCATGACACAGATGTAATGTAGACAGAACAATGAAGGTCGTTAATGAAAATTTCACAGATGACTGTCAGAAAACAGACTGCCAGCAGGAGTATTCCTTTCTGATTCCCCAAGCTACCTTCCAGTGATTCTGACTGCTACTTATACAGTTTCTCTAACCTGTAAAAGTTTTGGTGATTTTAATATTCTAGTTATGGAGGAAAAGGGATCCTTAAAATCTAAAGTAATATCTTATCTAGAACAATCCAAAATATTAAAACAAACAAACAGTATTGTCAGATGAGTAATAGGAGAAAAAGTGGTTGTGGGAAATAAATAATTTTGATAACTTCAGAATGCTGTGTGTTTATTTTGACAAAATAACTTTAAAAAAAGGAAGCTTCAATTCATTTAAATTTGAGACACTTCAGCAAATAAGAAATATTTTTCTACCTTTGTTTTTGACAAATAGGTATTATTCAAGCAAAGACCATTGTGCCACAAAATCACTGTAATTTTGCCGATAAGCCAGGACTCAAGCTGTGATGTTGTTGCACTCACGTTAGCGTCTACTTGACAACCTGAGCTGTCCTTTTGGGTACAGGTGCACAGCCCAGTTCTAAATGACTTATAGACTTTTTTCTGGAATAGATGAGCAAAGGGCAACATTACAACTTTGTGAAGGGTACAACAGGAAGCAAATTGTCAGGGGGAGCAGATCAAACCATGTATTTTCACTTTGTAAATTATAATTTTCTTTAAGTACTTCTGGTTTTATCAAAATTTGTTCTAACAAATAGAACAAATTGACAGGCTGATATGCCTCCTCCTCATGCACCTTTAGGAGTATATGGATAGGGTACCCAAACTTAAGAGTAAAATAAAATAGCTCATTTGGAAGGAACTTCAGTGATCATCTCATCCCACCATCTGGCCACTTCAGTGTTGATCAAAAGCAAAAGAATATTTTAATGGCATCCTGGACCTGATGTGCCAGCTTCTGATAAACTCTGCTAGAGGTGTTCAGTGTCTCCAAATCTCCTTGAAGCCGCAAGCTGGACATATTCAGCAACATATAATTTTATATATCCCAATCTTAGCACAGTCATTATGCAAACTGTATTATTTAAGTGTAGATGAGAAGTCTGTGACAAAATACAGAAGTGGTGTTTCCTTCCAGACTGGTATTGGTTCTACAGCAAATATTTTATACAAAAATTACTTTGTTCAAGATGCCAAGCCTGGGTGTCTGTGAGCAGAATGGGGAGCAACACAGGAGGAAGTGTCTTCTTCTTGCCTTGCTGGAGGGACAATGCTCTGCAGAGCCCACAGTCACTGTCCCTGCTGTGATGGGAGTGGAAACATGGCTGCTCTCTGTTTTACTGCTGCTTCTTTGACAGCTACCACCAAATGCTGTGATAGTCCACTTCTTCACCCAAAAATCACAGTGTTCTGGGAGAAAATACAGGCTCGAATGATAAATATAATTCCAGTTTTGAAGACATGGAAGTAATAAGGAAGAAAATACACATGGTGTGAATAGTTACCTAAAATATACATTCAAAGGCAAGGTATTTGAAATATTGGTCAAGAAACACTGCGATATCCATGAGCCAAACATTAATATTAGTTTTATTTGAAAGAGGTGATTTTCCAAACATTCTGTCAATATAGCAAGGATGACTAAGACACCATAATTCTGTGACAAGCGCTAAAACTTGTCACATAAGCTCGAGGTATTCAGTAATTATGATTATAACAATCTGGTTTTTTAGCACTTGGATTGCAGTGGTGCCTCCTGTGGGTAGCTTGTAATCAGGATTGTTGCTTCCCTGCTGCATACCATATAAATATTTATGAAATTAGTGAAATAATATTTTAAGGGTTCTTTGAAATGTGAATCATAGCCAACTCCAGAGTACCTATTAAGCATCTAACACCAAGAGAGTGACCTGGAATACCTTAATTCTCCAGTGAAGATTGTTTGACATCTCCAAAGTGCAGCCCATAAATCCTACACGATGGGGGACTGGTTCTGTGCCATGCAAGATAATTTTCTGCAGAGCATGGCAGACTGAAATAATTCTATTTTCCATTGCAGTTTCCACTGTAATTTGTATTTTTTAAGGAATTAACAGTCTGAAAAGCACATAGCATGGCACAGTAGAGCTGATACCACAACCCAAGGATTTCACTGGACTACTAAGATAGAAACAGACAGATTCCTAACTCTGCTGGGTCTTGACCATATGCTTTGTTTGGATGTTTAAATTGATGTCATGTGTGTTTGCCATAAAATTCAGCTTTTTTTGCAATGGTCTAGCATGTTTCCAAGGGATATCACAGTGATCATAGTTCTGGGAAATATAAGATGGTAAGCAAAATAAACGATCTCATTTTTCACCTCAATAAAGAATGTGGCTGAGTTATCAAAAAGGTCCTAACACAGGAAGTACATTGGTGCAATCTTTAGACCAAATCACTGAGTCTTTCAGTGATATTCTCTATTTTTAGGTTCTATCTGAAGGCTGAGAGACTAAGAAAAAAAGCAATATATTTTGAGGTGCATTATCCTGGTGTACACTGTAGTCAGAAGGAAATCTTTCTTTTTGTTGTCTCTTGCTGTGACTGGATGGTTCTCCTTGATGCACATAAAAGCAAACTGCACAATGTTGCCTGCATGCTTTATATTAGTTTTGCTCTATTCATTTCTGTTGGGGAGGGGGAAAAGAGGTAGTCTTTGACTTCAAACAGGTAAGATAAATACCTAAATTTTCAGAAAAGAAATGGAATTCACTCTGTTTAGGCTTTGAATTCTTAATAACATTTCCAAAGTTGTACCAAGCCCAGAATAAAAGGAGGAGGTTCGCTGCAAGTTAGTGCCTCTCTTTTTAAAATCAACAACTGCTCTCAGAATTACAGTGCTGGAGAGCTTATCCTTGCTGACGACTGACAGGCTATTTTCTTACTGAATAAAAATGAGCAATCAAACGTGAAAGGAAGCCCTGTGCATGGAATCAGATTCTACACATCCTTAAGCATGACACAAACTTGCTTAAGTCAATGAAGCCATTTTTAAGGAGGATTTTTGCAGCTTGGCCCCGATAAGGTAAGTGCATACACATAATCTGTCCTTGTCACTGTGGTCCCAAATGACTCAAATGGCTTGTAATGTGGCAGAAAGCTTTTCACCTGTAGACTGTCAGTTTGAATCTGTCAAGAAACCAAAAGTTCCTGCTGCAAGAAATTTTATGCAAAAGCTCCAAGCAATGCTAGAAGAATATTAAGGCTGCATGTATAGTTATATACTCATTTCAGGCAGCACTGCCATTCATTTTTAACGTGCCCCTTTCGGCTCCAGCCTGGTGATTCCATCTTTAATAACTCAATCACATAGCACATTTCAAGCAGTGTGGTACAGGCATTTTCCCCAAATCTGCAGAAATCTTTGCTTTGATGAACACAAATCTTTATTCAGCTTCTGAGCACCCTGTAAGCTTATCCCAGTCTAAGTGAAGGAACACAAAAATAAGACCATGTTTGAGTGACACTGTACATCACAGTCACTGTCATGATCAAAGTTTAGTTGTACTGAAAATGTCTTTCCTGAAAATCGATTGAGTTGAAACACCAAAGCAGAAAGGAGAAATACTTGTTTTAAGTATGTGAAAATGGGCCTCTTACATAATCAGGAATATTAGTGATTGCTAGTTATAGATTAAATAGCTTTTGCCTCCTGGGGTGTTTGCTTTCATCAAATGAAATGCAAGAGACCTAAATGCTTGTTTAGCTGTTCCACAGGAAAATCTGACTCCTTTCAACATTAAAACTGAATAAGAATCTCTCCTAAATGCAGGTCCTGTTACCCTGATTTCTTGAAGAAAATACCCTTTTGAAGTCTTCTGTTTCCTGCAGATTTCTCTACACAGTAGCAAACTTCCCCACCTCCCCTTACTGTAACACCTGCTGCACAAAAATCTCCCACAAAACAGAGGAGTTTTGGTTAGGCAAGTGACTCAGGTTCACCCTTCTCCATGTACAAGTTAAGTTTTGAATAGGGTTTTGTTGAAGGGTTGATCACTGGCTGAATCAGCACCTTTCTATGCTCCGTATGAAAATAAAAAGTAACTAAATGAAGATGGTATCTCTTGTGGTGGTCACTTGCATTGCTACTGTTGCAGACAGCAGAGTTTTTCTCTGTATGGTTGTTTAAGGAATCTTCTGCAATGTCTTGGGTATTCTTTGAGGAAAATATGTGTTGAAAGTCCCGAAAAATCCTGCAAATCTTGGAATAGACAGAGCTGGAAAGTCTTTGTAGTACTGTAATTTGTTTGGGCTAACGCTCCCAATCAGCACTATCAGGTCAAGGCTTTTGGGAGCTGTTGGGCTGGAGGCAAACTCAGATGTAGTCATACAGTACTGAAATTAAGAGAACTACGTTCTGCTTTAAATGAGGTGTTAATTATCCTAGTAATTGAAACCAGACTAATTAACTCGGAGAGTGATTGACATCACTCAAGTACAGTTGTAAGAACTGCTGAGCTACTGAGGAAGCACGTAGCAGAGTGCAGTCAAGGATCTCTGGTCCACTGAGGGGTGCTTGGTTTGTGTGGTAATTCTGGCTGAAACTGCCCCTGACTGCTCGGGCATCTGGGAAGAGAACCAGGCTGCAGGGGTGTGTCCTGGCCCGAGGTCAGAGACCTCCTGTGCTGGTGCCCCCCTGGCACAAACCTGGGCTGCTCCTGCAGCCACCAGCTCCAGCCTGGGCTCCACCTTCCCCCTCCTCCCCGTGTCCCTGTGTGCACTGAAGGAGAAAGAAGAGAAACTGAGAGTGATGTGGATCTAGCAAGCAGCTCTGTAATTCAGCATCAGCCTGAAAGTAAGGCTGGGAAATATTATTATCCAGAGAAGTGAACAGCTTCTGTTGCCTTGGAGCTATTGTTTTTCTCGCTAGCAGGGCTTCTTTAGATATTAAAGAAACTAATAGCGATCCAAATTAAAAGCTGTGATTAATGTTATGTACCAGCCTAGTTTTCTTATGCTGTGAGAAAGCAAGGGGTAATAGAAAACAACCCTGTCTCAAAAAAGTGAACAAGTTTATTAAGTTGCATGGTGGCTGCTGCAACAAAGGTATTTTATAGTGCAAAGTGCCTCCTGTGTTGGCATTTGGCAGAAAGCTACTGTTCTGGTGAAAACAGAAAACACGTCTTCTGCACATTTTCTTTAATTTTTTTTTGTTGTTGTGTTGTGTGCTTTTTTTTCCTTGTAGTGTTGTTAATGTCCAGAACACTACTCTGACCACATCCTGCAATGACGTGTTCATGAATATTATTTTTACATGCAGCTTCGACAGTCTTTTTTACAGGCATAGTATTAATTTAAAACATTTTTCTTGCTTCTGTTGTTATCTTCAGTTACCACCTCCATATCAGCCCCATGCTCTTCTGCATTCTTTCAGTTTTTCTTTTCAAGACAAGTTCCAGCTATTCTATATAAATACATTTTTTAAAATTTATTTGACTACTAAACTAAATTTATTCTTCATACAGCTTTTCTATATGATACATATGGCCACAAAATGATAGGTTTTTTTATAAATAGATGCTAAAAATGTTTATTCATAATGAAATACAGAAAAAAGATAATAGCTGATTAAAGAACAATTGTATGCGTGCGTGTGTACGAGTATATCCATCTGTATATAAAAGCTTTAGCAGCAGATACAGAAAAGGGTCTTGAGCTTCTTTTAGCACTGGCTGATGCAGTCCAAGTTCCTACTCAGCCTGATGCAGGTGCTCCCTTCACTCTCCCCATTTGGGTCAGGGCTGAAAATACCCTTAACACATGGATATCTTGAGTTTATTGGGGTGGAAGCCATTTCTGTGCTAAAGACCCTCATTAGGCCTTTCCATGTCCTTTCTGTACAGATACAGATTTTATCCACGAAGATAAAAGATCATCTGAATGTTTTCTGAACTTCATAAAAAGCAGATACAAAACCCTCCCACAAATTGACAAAGAATAAAAATCCCACAAACCAACTGACCAACCAAACACTACTGACCTGTGGAAGATATATGCAAGTTGTTTCTCCTTGCAAGATGTACCTTAAGTTGTTTCTCCTTGCAAGATGTGTTAAGAGGTGTTAAGCAGCCACAGCGTAGAGTATTACAACATTCAGAGTGCTGAAAAATCCAGTGGTAATATGAGACATTTCATTTAAACCTGCATGCTAGATGTTCTAAGAATTGGCTCCTGTTTCTGGTTTTGTCAGTCATGGCCGTTTCAAAACTGAAGAAAGCACACCTTTTTCTATTGTTTTACAACTGTTGGACAAATTGCACGTGGTGAAAGTTGATACAAACACATTAATTTTATTCAGAGCCAGAAGGTCTTTGCAATGGTTATGGTGAGACCATGTGACACAATGCAGTTTGGAAAGGTTTTTATAAGTACTGGAAATTAATCTAAACTTAGGTTTCTGAAGAAATTATTCCAATAGCAGTTCCATTAAGACCTTTCATTTCCTAGCTTTGAAATGTGACACTCACCTGCTTGCTAATAGGCTAATTGCTAATGAGCAGATATGGGACTTCAAGAATATTCCCATTAGAGCTGTAGAGTGTCTGTTATGCTCCATGCAATGAGAAGAAAACATTCCCATATTTTCACAGAAATTCCAAGAATAGATAGATTTTCATTAAAAGAATGTGAAAAATGAACATCCACGAAACTCAAACAGCAATTTTCTAAAGGTGATGAATTTCTGTTGCTGCTGTTGATGCCTTTCCTAGTCTTAAAAATCAAGAGGCGAACACGGTTAGAAGGGGAAAAAGAGTTTTACCTTGGTATTTATTGAAAGGATCCTTAGGTGCACCACGAACAGGTTGAATACACTTCTGTGCTCCCCACTATCGCCACAGCAAAGCCTCTCTCTCTTAGATCTGGTCTTGCATTCTAAGTCTTACTAATTAGCATATTTATTAAATATTCCCTAATGAGAGGCTCAAATGAGCCCCCCCTCCCAAGGAACCTTCCCCTGGATGGTTCTATCTTAGTTTACAAAATGTGTTCTGGAGAGGACCTTGGGGTTTGGGCACCCTGGCACCCTAACTAAAGCTTCTAAAATGTTTAGTTTCTTAGCTTAAAAAACAAGTCTAAGAATGTAGGCAAAAAGCACTAAGAATACAGAAGTTGCAAAAAGGTATAACAGGGGTATAAAAGAAAAGACAAAATTCATCATGGCATCACTGTGAGTTATGACTGTGAGTGGTCCTTCAGATTTGCAGATAATGGCACCCTGCACTACTGGGGGAATGGGGCTACCAAGTGTGAGCCTGCTTTTGGAGGTGGCAGGAGAACAGAAAGGTGATGCTCTTGCTGGAGCTCAAGTGTCCATTAATGCAGAATTATGCTGCTGAGTCTCCAATCATGTTGTCCTGAAAGGGTTTTCACTGGAAACCTGGCCACATTGTAGAGAGAGAAAGAGAGCCTGGAGATCCTAATTTCATAGCCCAGCTGGCTGAACTGGGGAAACACCAGTCTCAAGCATGTTTGGCAGACCAGAAAGCTGGGAGAGTGTCCTGACCACACTGGACCAGGCACAGAAACTAAATTCTGCCCCCAAATAGTTAGATAAAAGGATGTGTGGTTGAGGCTCCTCAGAACAGCAGACTATGAGGTAACCCAACAGGACTGGATGTTTATTTAAACATAGAGGCTTCAGTAGGTTGTAGTCCTCTCAGACTTTATGTGTGTCTTCTCTAAAGGAATCCCTGAACAGCTTTCTTTTAACTGAGTTTTTACTTCTCCATGGGTCAGTGTTAATACTGAATGCAATATTTAGTCTAACTTATGTGCCATCAAATAAAGAATTCTATGTTTGTGGGTTGTATGTGTCTTCAAATTTGTAGACTGTTCAGCAAATAGGAAATCCATAGTCTACAAAATGTAAGGCTGATTTTACGCTGCATTCAAAAAATACTGTACAGCAGTCTTATTGACAACAATTTAAGTGTTTAATGATGGAGGTGTTGATGCCAGCAAAATAAAATGAAGAGAAGGTTTATTAGACTTACCAGGTGAGCACTTAATTTACAGAACATTGTCCTGTCTAATAGCAGACAGTGATGAGAATCCTGATTTTATAACTTACTGAAATGTTTTGCCTTTTTCTGGATACTCCATGAAATGTGAATTTAAGTGTAACCTGAAAAATGAGGTTCCGCACAATAGTATTCTGTCATCACTTATGGATAAAAAGATTTATTTAGGTTTATACACAGATCAGAGAAGGGTTTTACTTGAATAGGGTATTTGATGACTGAGGAAAGCTTAAGGAAGATAGGAGAATGTAGTGAAATCTACAGGCTGAGGGTGAACTCAAATCCAGATTTCCCTGCCCAGCCGTTACCGTCTAGAGTAGTTTTGCAGCTCACTCAGAAGACACCAAGTGACTTCTGTAAGAAATATCATTGGATATTCTCTAAGGACTTTATTTGTCATGAAGTAGCACAGAGAGGGGTCACCTGTAGATTTTGTAATGAAATAAAGGCCTGTATTGTCCATATTCAAGCAGGTCTTAGGGAAGGAAAAGTTCTTTGGGCTACTCAGCAAGTGTACTCTGTCAAACCCATGGCATGTGCCTCTGAAGGGTGGAAATTCCCTGTGACTGGGGTTGAAATAGTGAACAATTTGGGTAATTCTTACCCTACACACACCATGTCCAGGGCTGGTTTAATCCTGTGGCAGAATTAAACTAATTCCTTGCTATATATCTGTGATGGCTTGACCCTGGCTAGATACCAGGTGCTCACCAAAGCCACTCAGCTTTACCCTCCTCAGCTAGGGAAAATAAAATGAGATAAAATGAAATAGGGCTGAGATAAGGACAGGAAGACATCACTCAGCAATTACAGTAATAGGCAAAACAGACAACTTGGGCTAAATTAATTTTATTTAATTTAATAGCATTTAAATTGGAGTTGGGTAGTGAGAAGTAAAAATTTAATCTTAAAACACCTAATGTCATTAGAGACCCATGGACAGCTTAACAGAGACCATAATGCAAACTTCACACCTGTTCTGGTGTCAGACCAGCACTTCTATCAAACATGATACTGGCTGCATTGTTAGAATTGCAACAGAAGTAGAACAAACTGCTGAACATCCCTGGTGTGGTGTTTTTATGAGATATGCACCACCTGCAAGTGTTATATTGCATCCTATATTACATCCTATGATCGTTGTACTATTGTGCTGTATTTTATTAGTTTTTCTAGTAATATATTTTTATATCTATGTCTATCACAATTCTCCCTGTGTTGAAAAAATGAATCACCAGTTGTTACCTGATTCAGGCTTAAGTGAGTGCCCAAATCTTCCCCTGAGCGAGACAAGAGGACTAAGAGTTCCACCTCTCACCTAGGCACTGTTTTTCTCAGAGTTTGGTCTGTGGCAAGGGGCAAGGGAGACTGTCCACTCAGCTCTGGATTTGGCCCAACATACAGCTGATGTCACACCCCAACATGCTCTGGAACAGCCATTGAGGCACAGCGAGAGCAACATGTGAGCTAGAGGGCTTGTGAGTTGGAGAATTTGTGAATTAAGGAAGTGGTGAATTAGAGAATTTATGTTGTATGAATAAAGAGCATTGAGCCCCGTTTCATTTTGCCTGAAATTTAATGAGGTCCTGATATAAAGTTGAATTTGTTGAGTATGTCATCCTGTAAACTGAGATATCCAAACAGTTCATGACATTTTGGTGTGTGGTAGAAGTAAAGAACTGTAAGAGGAAGAGAAAACTGTCCTTTTCTTTCCTTCAACTTACGAGTCTCTCTGATTACTAATAATTATTCAGTTTAGATGTGAGATCAATGCACCGTAAGTTACCTGTAAATCACTGGGAATTTAGACAATTCTTAGTAAAAAATTCTATTTATTTTTAAAGGAAGCCAGCTCTGTTCTGGCCTTCGAGGATAAGAAAAATCTTTGCCAAGGCACCTAAACTAGATAAGAGTTAAAGTTTCTCTTTCTTCGTCTGTCACTATTTCTGTAGGTGCTAGGAGATCTGCTCTGAGACATGTCTTGATCCAGGAAGACCAGGGTGAAGTAAGGTTGTTTGCATTTGTGCTTTGTGAGGGTTTACTTTAGACAAGTTATTCAAGTTCAGATGTTTAAATGTTTGCTCTTTTTCTTGTTTTAGCTTATGGTAATTATTTCTATCCATAAAAGAGAAGATCTTAGCTTTTTTGAGGACTTCTGCTGCCGTAAGATTTGTCAGTCTGTTTCTCCTTTGCTTCCCTACCGTTGTCCTTATCTAGGGAATTTTCCTCTGCAAAGGAGACTACAAAGCTTACAGCATGCCATGCATATCTTACATGCTGTCCTGGGAGTCAGCTGCAGAGTCACCATTTCTGTCTGTTGTCCAGTCAATGAAAATAGATTCTCAGTCCTACGATTACAAATCACAGCATGAGTCTTGGCTGCCTCGCCTGACTTTGCTTGCTTTATGTGAGCAAAAGGAAAGATGAAGGAGCTGGGTTTTCAAAGGAAAAGGCTACACCACTAGCTAGTTACTGAGCCAATACACTAATTCTAAAGCCGCTCAGGGAATTTCAGTGGAAAATTTCCTTTCCTTTCTTAAAAGGAAGTTCTACAATTATTTGGTGTTTGATAGAAAAGCAGACTGTCGGAAAGTGTTCTGGAAAAGCTGCTTCCCAGCAATCTTACAGTCATTGTTTGCTCATTAGTAGGAGTCACTGGCGAGCAGTGACTCCTCCACAGTCCCCCGAGCGCTGCCAGCCAGCGGCTTTGATTGCTGGGGATTTCTCAAAGAAGGGACAAATGTTTCCCTTCACCTGATGCAGCTGAGAAAACCAGCAATTACCCAAAGATTACATCTTGCTGTGACAGCCTCTTGTCTCCTGTGTGCGAGGCCAAGTGCTGCTCTTGGAGAAGAAGAGCAGCTCGCTTTGGTGTGTCGGGACATCCTCCCTGCCCTGTCATGGCTGGGTTTGGGTGACAGCTACCCCAGCAAAGGGTTAAAGTGTGCTGTGAGGGGGAGCTCAGCAAACATGAGCTGCAGAAGGGATTAGTAGCCTTGTTATGTAGGAAATATAGAAAAAGGTAAAGGGATTTCTAAGGGTGAGAAACAAAAGCAGGTTTTAAGAATAAAGCAGAAAGATTTTAGCAAACAGCTTCGCCTGAGAAAATATTAAGGAAGATACAATTAAATAAAATGAAGACATGAGAACAAAAGCTCATGGTTCTAGGCCTAGCTGAGAGAACTATTAGAAGTTGCAAAAAATATGCTTAGCAAGAGAAGATAAAGCTAAGCTTAATAATGGAATATTATGCACTGTTATATAAGGTATAAAACAAGTGAGTATTGTTTTAACAAATGTACATGCAATATGGAAGGTTGGTTGAAACAACTGTCTGTAACCTCTAGAGCAACTGCTATTGGCTGAAAATCTTTTAAGAATGCTCTGTAACCAGGAAGTGTTGGGTTTTTGCTGGCAATGTGAGCTTGTATTATCTCTGATGTCTCTTGTAAGTGTATGAGGCAAATAAAATAATATAAGGTCACAGAGCGTCTGTCTGGCCCCCTGTCCCGTTTGATTGAGGCGACATTCTTACACAAGACTGCAGGTTTAATTCAAAGGCATGCTGAGCCCACACCTCTTTGGTGTCTTGACAGCTTTATCTCGCTCTTAATAACATCACTGTTGAGGGGAACTGATTGTGGAATTCACCTGCATTTTCCTGTCACGTTTCATTGCCTGCTCCTTTAGAAATTCAGTAATTAATTGGCAGAGAGCCTGGTGGCAAAAGCAGACAATATACTGAAAGTTGGCCATTACGTTTGGTTTCCTTGCACGTGAGTAAACAGCATACAAAAGAAGCAGCAATACACAGTCCAGTGAGAAAATGGCAATTTTAAGAGCAAAGAAGTAGATAAAGAAGTAGAAGCAATTCTGCAGGGAGATGGCAAAGGAATAGCAGCAAAACTTGCTGTGTGGGGTTCTTAAAGGTCTGTCTGTTTGAGGCCTGACAGCCCTGCGGAAGCTGAGACACATCTCTTTTGCTGACTCTGTCTTGGGATTGTTATCTCTGACAGAGCAAGCTGCTGAGGTCAGAAATCCTGGAGGATTTCTCAGGGAGACTTGTCAGGTTTCATTAGTCAGTGACCTTGCCTTTCTATGGCATGAATCCACCATGCAGGTCCACGGGAAGTGGCTAATGAAGGTCTTTAAGTTTCAATTAGCAGCCTGACAAGGGAAAAGTGATATGTGGGTACAACAGCTCTCAGATGCTTGCAAAGAAGAAACGGGGAAGTGCTCCTTGTGGTCTCAGCAAGGAATAACAAAAGGAGTGGGGGAGATCTGACGCCTGGTTCCTGTTGCTGCAAGCCATCTGCACAACCTTCCTGGTGGGCTGGGGTGGCCTGAGGCTGTTCAGAACTGTGGCTGTGGTTTGTCACAGGTTTAAGTGACAATACTTTTAGGTTTTGTCCCATTGCTAGTGTCACAAAGAGTTTGCATACTGATCATCAGGGATCAAGTCGGAAGTACAAAAGTGCAATTGATTATCCGCAGGAGAGATAAGCTCATTTTGAGGCATCTTCCCAGGGCTCAGGAGGAGCAGATTTCCTTTGGTGCGTCCAGAGCTCCTGTAAGAGTAACTCCACCTGGGCTGTTTTACACACAGAAATCCTAGACAAGTTATTGAGTATTACTTCCCATTTCAGGTCTATAGCACTGCAGACATGACTGTGAGCAAGCCTGAGGCAGCAGGTCCCCTTTGTCCCACAGGTGATGAACTTGCTGTGCACATATGTATGGTGCTTCTGGGGGTGGCACACCCTGGGCAGAAGCAGACTTCAGGACACACAGGCTGAGGTGATGGTCTTGGTAAGGAGAGAAAGCATTTGGATCTGAACTTTAGTACCTCCTCCACAAATCACTCACTGAGGCCAATTTGCTGGCCAAAGTCTGCACAGGAGTCCCCAGACACGAATCAAGTGTATCTTACCTGAGTATACAGGCTTAGTTTTTCAGCAGGTAACTGTTTGAGGAGAACATGTAATGGCCATTACAATTCTTCCGATGACCATCACATAGAGCAACCAAGCTGAGTGAATAACTCATGGCACTTGAGATTTGCTGTGAATTTAGCTGCTTCTTCAGGTCATGAGCTTCTTACAAGTAACATGCAGCTTTGTCTACACTGTTTGTTATTAAATCTGAATTAAGTAGGGCCTTAACTTAGGAACAAACTAGGGGCATGACAATGAATTTCTGTGGACGAATCTGACCCTGCATTAATTTATATGTTGTTTTCTCTCCCCAAGAGGTGGAATTATGCACAGTTTGAGAGAAGCATTGACTACTGAGTGTATGACTTCAAGTAGACTGTGTGTGTTGTGTTCTGGTACATGCTCCAGCTGACAGATTCTTTGAACCCCGGTAGTCAGAGAGACACTCAAATCTTCACTCATGGTTTTGTGTCTTCTCAAGAGGCAGGGAGCATGTTAGGGCAAGATGGCAGATGGTGAAATTTATGATGATTCAGGATAATTAAATATGCTTTTTTTGGGCTAAGGACATCCTGCCTATTAAATATTCTTGAGTAAAATTCTGATATGAGGTGTTAACTGGCCACAGTTTCTGTCAAGTCCATATAGTTTCAGCTGTGAAGTATTTCAAAATGCTGTGGTCTGACAAATTACATCTCTCCTGTGCTGGGATGTTGCTGATACCTTTTGAGAGTTTTGTCTCTCCACTTTATGGAAAAAAATAAAAACCTTAAGTTGCTAAGGATCACAAGTTTCATTGATTTTCTAAAAGCATTAAGGGGAAGCATATGTCACAGGCTCAGGCAGAGTTCACTGGTTATCACTCCATACAAGATATTTCTCTGGGGCTTTAATATTGTTTCCTACCAAAACACCTAAAGCACTTCAAAGGGTTTATTTTTTTTACTAGCTTGGGTGTGGTTTTGCTTTTTTTTGTTTTTCCCCCAAATAGGCAAATTTGAATGGTGCTGCAGGGATATGACAGCCTGGGGCTAAAAAAAATACGAAAGTACTGATTCAGAACTGTGCAGATAGGATATCTACTTGTGGACTTCAGCAGGGCAGACAGTATTTGCTTTGCTTCTCTATTGATTTTCCTTCCTGGCCTTGAGGGGCCCCAGAGAATGTGGAACGGGTTAGTCTCTAACCCCTTAATACAGACATACCCAAAATGATTTGTCTAAAATTTCCATGGCACTGCAGAGAAGTGACCTCAAAGCACCCTGCTTGCACCCTCAACATATTCTGCCTAGGCAAGAAGAGAGAAAGACATCACTGGTGACAGTGAATTCAGTTTCAAGTCCTGCCTTGGTGCCCTGGGGTCAGATATGGGATATGTGCTCTGCTTGTGATAAGAAAGCATCTAGTGGAAAGCTGAGATAGTTTTTTTTCCTTCAGCCTTCCCAGGTAGGAATTTGGGCTTGGATCTCACACTGGATCCCTTCTTCTCCATCCAGGCAGCTTCACAGTGGTATTTGTCACGCCTCAGGGTAACAGAGCGACTTGTTTATCTGCTGCAATGAGCTCTGCTGAGTCTTCAGAGGAGTGGAATTACATTCTGGATGGTGACTTGGGCTGCAGCCATGTTACTAAACATTGGCTAAAATTTCCCCTCACTTTATCCCCTCACTTTGCCCTCACTTTATCCCCCATCAGTGGGAACAATGTTAGGGGCAGTAACACAGAAAAGTCTGCAGAAGATGTTGGCATTTTATCCACTCTGTTATCTTGCTGTCTTCAGCTGGATGACATGGTGCTGTAAATATTGTAAATACTAGCCTGAGCTTGTGTTGCTCTCCCTGTTGGTTCTTCTGGCAAAGCTTGGGTTCATTTTTCTAGTAGTGGTGGGTAGGACAACAAACCCTTCTGCTCCCACCCAGCAGCTGACAACTACCATTTATTCAAAATTTATCTTAAAAAAGAGATCATAGTGTCTGGGTTCCTTAGGATTTTCAGTGCTCGGTTTTGAGAGCCAGTGAGGAAGATTGCCATGCTTCTGGTTTAATAGAAGCTGCAGCTTTTGCTGGCACAGCTCTGAGCAGAGTAGCTCATGTTGGGTGCGTGTGGGGTGGGGAAGAGCTGCAGAGACAGAGAAGGGCTGCCAACCTGTGGACAAGGATGTGGTGGATTTTAAGTCTTGTTTTCATAATGCAAGTTTGAAATATTTTGTTTAAGCAGTTTTAGGGACAGGGAGCTGGTCTGTCAGTGTAGTAACAACCTGCTCTGTGCATCTCCTATGGTCTTCAGGAGGTTACACTGTCTGATCTCTTGCCATTCATAACCTGTAATTTGTGTCATCAGGGGAATTGTTTGGACAGAGGAAAAGAGTTTAATTAGGAGAATAAAATTCCTTCAGGATAAAAATGGCTATATATTGTCCCTTTTCAACACAGCAAAAGAGAGAATATAAATTAAATATTTAATGTGAAATAAGAGATTTTATTTAGGTAAACAAAAATAGGTACATTTCTGTTGGTACATCGAAGTCAGTTCCTTTCCTAGAATGTGCAAACCCACACTTCTCCAACTCACACATGCACAAAATCCACCCCCTTGCCTTCAGCGAGTCCTCACAAGACCTGGGAGTTGCAAGAATGGTTCCTGGAAGTGGTAAAGCTGGGTGAGGACAGTTCCTTTCAGTCACTAGCCTACTGTATAACAACTGCAGTGGGCTCTAACTAAACTTTGCCCATTGCCCTGTGGCCCTGGATTTTTAAAGCAGGTGCTAAAAAAAAGGCACCAGGGTGGAATATGGAACATGATCCCATATGCCATCCATTCCCTTGGAGACGGCAAGAGGGACTTGGGAGGAACTAAAGGGTAAAAAGAGCTTCTTTGCAGTGGTCAGGGTTAACGTGTCTGTACAATAAAAGGAGGGTGAAAAGAAGGAAGGGGGTAGGCAAAGCTGATGCTGATGGAAAACCCTGTTACTTAGGCAGTGTTGTTCAAGAACAATTTATCTGTGAGAAAATATGACTCTTGTAATGCAGCCAAGTCCTTTGCAAGCTGTAGAGGCAGCTGCACAGGCTTGCCTGAGGCATTGAGTATGCCATCTGAGTAGGTTACAAGGAAATCTCTATTTAAATAAAAAGGAAAAAAAAAGCAGTTCATGAATATTAGGCACTCTGTGTCCTGCCAGGATGTTCTCTTTTCATATCAAGGGTCTGATTCTTCAGAAGTACTTTCTTGTCCTCTTTCAGATTGCTGACCAATTCAGTGGAGAGAAAGTGTAAGGAAGCCAAAATCATACTCATCCATGAAATATCTTTGAAATAGAGCTTTCTGGATTGTCCTATATTTGAAAGACTCTTTCATGGGTACATGGTGTCTGATTCAGCCACAAGCAGAATGAGATTCCTCCTGTTAACTGCAGATATTTGCAACATCTTCATCTGAACTATCTCTTAGCCCACCCTACAATAATCAATGGAGAGAAATAAACAACTACATGAGACTGCTACTTCTGAAGTGTTTTGGATATCCATGTAATCAAAGGTGATTTGTGCCTGAGAAGTGCCGCCTTCTTTCTCTTGACATTAGAGATGTCTTTGGACATCTACTGTAAAGTTAGGGGAAATGAATCCCAGCATGAAAGTATGCATCATTTTAAAAAGGTTAGCTCAGGTAGTCTGGATAGCCACAAGGCATCCAAACCCTGCCTTCTCAGCTTTTCTTTTTACATTGCCTGTGACAGATTCTCAGTTTTCTACTCAAATTCCTCCTTTTCCCCAAAGCACCATCATCTTTTCTCAAATTTCTCTCTCATCCTACCTGCAGATGCAGACAGCAGAATACCCTTTGAATAGTACCCAGCAGTACAGCAGCCTCCTAAACTGCAGGTGTCCAACAAACAGCAAGGTGAGTTCTGTTGTTAAATCTCAGCATATTGGGTGTTGATAAATGGGATGACAGTGCAGCTGGTTGGGATTTTTGAATGAATGTCTGTTATTAATAAATGTCAGTTCACAGAAGTAAACACGACTGGTGAGAGCATAGTGGTTCCAAACAAATTTTCCCAGTGGAGCTTTTTGGTTTGTGATACTGAGAGATAAAGAGAACTTGGTCAGCTACTAGGAATAGCCCTGGTTCATGTCCTGGAAGGTCTCTAGTTAGATCTGGAGGCTGAACTTAGCTCTCCCACGCAAGAAGAATCCACTCTATTGAGAGTGGTAAAGGGAAATGTCTTGCGTTTTGCAGAAAATTTTGGGAGGTGTCAGCATAATTTGTATCTGAAAAGAGTTCAACTGTTTCCTGTAAAAATATGAAAGAGAAAACTGTTCCTGCCCAGGAGACCTCAGGAGAGAGACTAACAAATTTAAACACACTTCATTCTTGTTAATGCAAGAGAGATAAATAGTAGGGTTTTAACTTTGACTTATATAAACCAATTGCTTTTAAAAAATCCAGATATTAAAATAAAATTTTTATAGGGTCCACATAGGTTCAGTTATAGGTGAAACACAGTTTCCGCTGTTACTTTCCTTGCTGCAGGAAACCCATGTTGCTCAATTATTTCTCAGAAAGTCTTAATGAATGCAATAGAAATGGCCCTGGAAAAGTAAAGGAGACACTCTGACAGGATTTCAAAGCTTTCTTATTTTCCAAGGTGGGAACGTGTTCCATATCTAACACACACAGAGTTTTGCAGTGAGTTTCTGCCTAGCTGGAGATGCACACAAATGCTGAAAATGCTTTCTGTTGCTAGAGAGCACAGGGACAACAGTTGGCACTTCATAAAATCATAGAATGAATTGAGTTGAAAGAGATCTTCAAGATCATCTTGTTCCAACATCCCTGCCTTGGGCAGGGACACTTAACACTAGATCAGTTTGCTCAGAGTTCCATACAGCCTGGCCTTGAACACTTCCAGGGATGGGGCATCCACAACTTCTCTGGACAGCCTGTTTCAGTGCTTCACCACCTCATAGGAACGAATTTCTTCCTATTATCTAATTTAAACCACTCTCTTTTAGTTTGGTTTGGATCCATTCCCCATTTTCCTGTCATTACATGCCCTTGTCCAAAGCCCCTCTCTGGCTTTTTTGAAGGCCCCCATTAGGTACTGGAAGGCTTCTGTAAGATCTCCCTGAAGTCTTCTCCTCTGCAGGCTGAACAGCCTCAAGTCTCTCAGTCTGTCTTCATGGGAGAGGTGCCCCAGCCCTTTGATCATTTTGTGGCCTCCTCTGGACTCCCTCCAGCAGGCCCACATCCTTATTACATTGAGGACCCCAGAGCTGGATGCACATTCCAGGTGGGGTCTCATAAAGGCAGAGTAGAGAGGCAGAATCACCTCCCTTGACCGGCTGGCCCCTCTGCTTTTGGGTGGCTTCCTGGGCTGCCAGCACACATCATTGAGTCATGTTGAGCTTCTCATCAACGAACACCCCCAAATCCTTCTCAGAGCTCCTCTCAATCTGTTCTCCACCCAGCTTGTACTTGTGCTTGGGATCCTCCCCACCCACGTGCGGGACCTTGTACTTTAACCTTGTCTTGTCCCAAGCAATCCAGGCGGTGTGAATTGTCTTTGGAATAAATGAGGTGGAATACTATAACAGTTTCAGATTTAAAGTTGTTTGGGAGATTTTGTAAACATACTAGTGACCTTATTTTGACTGGTAGGTAGCCAATAGCCACTTCAGTTAGCATTCAGTGCTATAATTAGCTATAAAGAGTTTTGACAGGATCAATAATTCACCCATTGATCTTTTACATTCATTATTTGTATCTAAAGGGTGCCTAAGCATTAACCAGAAAATTAGTTAGCAAGATGATGTCTTGTGAAACCCCTGTCTGCCTCCTAAAAGGTGAGGGGAGGAAATGCTACACAGAGTTCAGGTGAGTTACTGGTGACCCCTTGTCAGGGGCTGGCAGGACCCAGTGGCAGGGAGGTGCCTGCTACCCATGCCACCATTGATTTCAGCCAGTGCCGTGCTCTCTTTAGGCACCTGCTGATCTGTATAAATCTCCAGGGCTGGCCCACACAGTTCTCTGCTTAAAGGCTTTTGGCAAGATCCCACTTGTCTTTCTGAGAGCTTTGTTTGTGGGACAGTGTGGGAGAGCTGGGAGTGCAGGGTAACAGCATCTGCCACCCCAAGTGCATAAATAGTCGAGATGAAGGACAAAAGGCAAGCGGCAAATTAGGACATGAACTTTTGTCTGTGGGACCAGCAGCCAGTTCCCAGTGTGTCCAAATGACACAGCTAATCATCGGGAATTTGTACCCTCCCCATCCTCACTCCTTGGCTAGCACCCACCCACAGTCTGCTGCAGTTTTGCAAGGCATTCACACTGTTTGTCCTGGTCCAATATCTCACAGAGTCAGTGCCACTGAGTATAAAAATGTCTCAATATGCAGACCAGAGATCTGCAAAGGAGAGAAACAGACAGCAAAGCAGCCATGGTTGCAGCAGGGGCTGTGACCTGCCACTGGCAGGCTGATCCCAGCCTGGAGGGAGCCGCTGACACTGGCAACCCCAAAGCCAGCCTGTCTGAGGGCGCCTACCCCAATTTAAATTTGATCTACCTTGCTACATGCTTAATTAAGGAAAGCAGCTTCCATGCTGGTACCTCTGTGCCAGTTCACATTGTGCAGTTATTTTCATCATCTAGGGAAAATGGTTATGTTATCTGCGCAAACCTCCAGCCAGGAAAACCTTTGTTTCCCCAGGCCCTCTCCTTCTCCAAGCTCAAACAAGTAGGAAGCTAGTTATTGAGAAAAAAATTAATATGAAGCTAGGAAATATGTTGTTGAAAAGGACAAATAGCTGAACAGCAGCTAAACTCCAACTGTAGCATGTCTGTCATTCCTCCAAAGACCCTTGGAAACATGCCTGCTTCATGCAAGCCGGATTTGTATTTCAGGGAATGCATGTGCACTACTACTGTGCTATAAATAAATGTCTGCTGTACCAGGTCCACTGGCTTAGTACATCCAACTTCTCTGAACCCTCCCACCTATGCTTTATGCCTTTGGATTTGCACTGCCTGACCCCAGCAAAGAGCCCACCCAGAGCTAAGCTTACCTGTCCTGTCTCTCAGAGATAGCAGGATTGAGGTCCTGAAATATTTTGGTGTTTAAATAATGCTGTAATCTTGTGTCAATTAAGATAGGAAGAGCTTTCTGTGGGTTTTAAGACTGACTTACATCACTTTGGGTTGAGCCAGTAATTAATTTGAAACATGATTGCACACACGCAAGTTGTTGGCTTAAGTATCTCAGTTTCAGTAAAGCTGATGTGACTTCTGCATGTAGACATGGCCTACAGCTCTGAGGAAATGAGAGAGGAAAGGGATTGCAGAAACAAGAGCTGACAATACTGTGTCACGGCTCCTCTCTCCTCCTCCTCTTTCTAGTTTCGCACTGCAGATTAACTGAGTAAACATCTGATGTGTGGCATCCTGCACCTATGCCTAGCAAAGCTGCTCTGATTAGACTTACCCAGCTTTTCATAGGAGTCAAATGTCCATTCTGGGGTTGATGGTGAAAATCTCTTTCTAGGGTAGATCACAGCCAACTTTGGAAAAACCCTTCTGGTTTTATTGCAAGGATGAAGTTGGTTTTATTACTGCAACAATTTTATTGCCATTTTTAAAATTGAAATGTAAATGAAGTTTAAAGGGAGTAGCACAACTTATCTTAATGGAGATTTGTTGTAATTTTAAAAATTGTAATTTTAATTTTTTCTGTTGTCCAGTTTGGGTTCTGTTTTTTGCTCCCTCATCATGAATACTGCTGTAATATTATGGTACACACGTTGTGTTTGAAAGTAGAAATGTTCACTTAGACAGGTGTTCTTGAATTGTCCGAAAAAAAGAGTTCAAACTACAGTACAAACTGACTACCCTACATTATGAGGACTGGATTTGATAATCACAGGAACTTGGATCAGAAACTTAATTCTTGAGCCATACAAAGCATGCTGCTCCAGATATCTTCTCTCCGAAGCTGCAGCTTTGAGAAGACATTATACTGAAACTTGGCTGAAGGTGAGGGCAGATTCAGAGATAAATGTGCTCTGATGCCATTTGTATGGTCTGATGATATAGCATGGCAAAAAAGAAGACTTGCATTAAATTTAAGCTGCATGTATTTCAACCTGACACCCATACATTTTTTAACTTCCTTGGCGACACTAGGCAGCAATTATTTCTGTAATTCTATGGAGATTCTATGGAGATGGGAAGTTTAGATTCATTAACTTAAACTTCTTCAAACTGTGAGAGACCTAAATTTTGACTCTGAATCTTATGTTTTGGACCCATTTCTGCTCTATATAATTAATACCATGATGAATTCCCAGGGAACATGATGCCAGCATAACAGGCATTTGTATTACCATTTCCACAATCTCAGTCACAAAGGTCACCAAGAGGCAACAGTTCTGAGTGCCCTTCCCTGGCAGTCGGGTTTTTGGTAATGATACTTGTTGCGATATCCTGAATCAGCTCCCCTGCAGCTGTAGACTTTTCTTGAGCAAAGAGTACAGAAGCTCTGACTACTTCCTTATGTTTACATCTTCTACCTTTTTTTAAGGGAAATAACATGAGATGTTTAGCTGAGGCAAAAGCTCTCATACAGTTCTTCTATTGCACTAGAAGAAAGAGTTTGAGTGGTTTTTTGGGGGGACCACAATATTTCCCCCCTTTCTAAAACAATCTACCTGCTCTGCTCTTGCAAGGGACAAGGAACAGAACTGTGTGTTAGCCTTCTCCTTTTCTTTTTGTCCTTTTAAGAGCAGAAATTCTGGATGATTATATTTAAAATTCTGAGTCCTGAGCTGTTCCAAGAAGTCATTAGTTCAAAGAGCCAGAGATATTTAATCTCTATGTTATGTTTTTGATCCTTAATAAGATGACTTGCAATTTGATGACAATGCTTGCTCTCTTCAAAGGTGGTTTTGGGGATGTTAATGCTTGGAGTGGCAGAAAGTGCAAATCATTGAAGTTAACTTGTGGTTACACTGAATTTTGGAAAACATCATGGCTTATTTCCTGGCTGTTGGTTTTACTGTGGAGCTGCAGCACAGCAAAAAAATTGTGGGATTAACAGCTTGTGCTACTCTGTGCATTAAGTCTTCCAGTTTTGAGAAGAAAATAAAACCTAGCTTTTCTCCAGACAAATAGCCTTTCACAGTTTTTACTTTTATAGTTAGCTGTTGTGTGTAGTGAGGAATACGAATAAAAATTAAGAGTTAATTTAGTTACATGCTTGTATTTTATGCAAAGGCAGAAAGGCATCCAAGCATTATAGATCTGTTAAATATCCAAGGGAAGTTACAGTGTATCAGTTTTTGAGACCAAGTTTAGATACTTAGTCTGTAAAATCCTCAAGATAAGAGGTTTTCAAGATATTATTTCAATTTTTGTTTAAATAGTTTATTTCAGATTGTTCCCTCTAAGTATTTCCAACACAAGAACTGTACCATAGGTTTGCTGCCTGACAACAGAACTGATTGAAGTACAAATGGAGCTGTCACTGTTTAAGTTGAGTGAAACATAAAAAGGAAACAAATGACATGAATGATGAAAACTGGCTTAGCTTTTAAAGCGGTTCCATTATTGTTAATGTAAGATGCTGTGAATGCAGGCAGTTTACAGTGCCTTTACATATTTGTTACTTTTCTTTAAAGACCTCAAATCTGCATTTATGTAGCTCCCTAGGCACAATTGCTCTCAAACTTTGGGTTTCTGCTGTTGGGAGTAGTGATGGTGGCAATAGCAGCAGCTCCAGTGTTTTCCTTTATGATGTACCAGAGGAGGCCTTCAGCCCTTCAGGCAGTGCTTGCGGCCCGGTGTACTGTGGTGATCATCACACATACATGAACCACAGTTTGGTAAAGGTTGGCTCTTTAACTTTGGGAATACTGCACATTCAATCTGAATGACAGAAGATGAAGGACTGCAGAAGGGATGTGAGGAGTAGTTGTTGTAGTCCTGGGAGCAGTCGAGGAACACAGAAAACATCTGGGTAACTACAGAGCTGCTACTCTGACCTTAGTGTTTATGAGGAGCTGTCTAATATGATAGCAGATACAGATTTTTGGGAATTATGATTAAAAGCTTTAACTTCTGAGCTATGGACCAGAGCACACATTACTGGCAATGACAAGGTTCAGTTTTTATGGAATGCCAGTGTTATTCACCAATATGACTTTGATCTAAAAAAAATGAATGCCATTTTTGTATTAGTTTTCAGTGAGTAATGAGGACATGACAGAGAAACACTTTTTGCTGAGCCAACAAGCCTTGGTGTCAGCTGGGGAGAGGATCTCAGAGACTTCAGCATGGAGGAGACTTGGAATTTCTTTACAGCTACAGGGGACTTGAGAAAAAGCTTTGGGAGGACCTGTGCCATGTTAGCCCTTCCAAAAGATAGGGAGAAGGGGCACAAGGAGCCCCACTGAGCTCCCTGCCCCAGGGCAGGAAGAAAGAAGTGACTTTTCTAGTCACAAGGGGCTTGAGATGGTAGCTGCAGCCGTGAGGCAGGTTTGATATTTCTGTCCAGGCAGTTTTTCCACCAAGTCACTGGAAAACAGATGAAGCCTTTACCCTTGGTAAAAGGTCCCTTTGAAACGGACCTGCAAAGGGGCTGCAGCCCCAGTCCAGCAGAAACCCCACACTTTTTCTTTCATAAATCTCTCCTAGATTACTCTGGGTATGCTACTCTGACTTCAGCATATGCAAGGATTTAAAAGACATTTTGAAGGGAGCCTTTAAATAAAGGGAGGAAAGCAAATTCTAAAGGTTTGAAATTCAGTATGAGAGGCATGGAGAAGTTTAGCCAGATATCTACCTTTGATAACCTTGGCTAAATAGGGTTCTACCTAACCCCTGCTGCCTGCGCTGATGCCTTTGGCAGAGGACCACAGGAAAAGTTGTTTGAGCTGGAGAAAAGGGCTGAAGGACCAGCCACAGGGAGACAACTGTGGATGGTATTGGAAGGGTCCTTGCCAGACTGGGAAGAGGTCGTGATTGTAGCTCTGGCGCCGGTCCTGTTTCATGTGTTCCTTAATGACCTTGTCACAGAGAGTACTTGTTTGCTAATGGAATTTGCTGATAACAGGGTTTTTAGGACAGAGAGGATTCCTACAAGAAGAAAAAGGGATGACTGTGATAAATAAATAATAGAAATAGGATTAGATTTAACTCTATGAAATGCTAGCTCATGTGTTTAGGGAAGAATAACAGCACTTTCTTGCAATATGGCAGGAGTTCATCTGTTGAAAAACACAGATTAAAAAAATAGTCAGACGGATCTCTAGTCGTAATGAAGAAAAGAAGTCACTTAGGACACCAAAATACATCAAATATTGCACTTCCAGCAGAGATTTACATAGGGATTAGCTCCACAGGGGTACATTCCACTATACACACCCCTCTGCAAGGCACTGGTGAGACCTCTCCTGCAGACTCGTTGTTGTCATGGCCACACATAATCAAGTATTATGAACTCACATTATAACACTTGCAGAAAAGAGAATTGCCATGACATTGATGATGTTTTAGAACACGTTAAAAATACATTACTTTGTCCAGCAAAATGAATTGCTTTCTAGTAATGTCTCAAGGGTACAAAGGCCAGAGAGGGAAGGAAATATACTTAAACTAAAGAACGATGCTGTCATTGCACTAAATGCATACGTAAAACAGAAAGAAGTTCCTAACAGAGAAATGAGGATTTGGATCTTCTAGTCAGAGTAGTAGGGCCTAAATTCCTACCTCTTCCTCCTCAATACCAGTGTTTGATAAAGATGGGCAGAGCTGCAATGGTTTAGAAGCTGTCCAAGGTGCACAGAACAAACATTTAGTAATGCAATACCAAACATTATTTCATTATTGTTCTATTGCAACAGCTGCCCTGACAGTTCATGACTGGTTTTGTCAGTGAAATATCACCCAGGTGGGAAGTCTCAGATAGGTCTAAGAAGGGTGCCCTTCCCAATACTGCAATCTACAGAATTTTCGTGGTGAGAATGGGGACAGGAGTAACATTAATATGCCAATAACTTGGTTGCAGCACCCAATTACATCCACAAATGATGTAAATGGTCAGATTTCCAATGAGTCAATGAATCTACACTCACTGAAATGAGCTGGTAACACCTGTTAGCAGTGTAATGCCCAGGCCAGGGAGCACAGTGGGTGTGATTCTGCCCAGCAAAGGACCTGGGTGGAAAGACACAGCACCCCTTGCCCCACAGAAGTGTTATCAGTAGCACCTCACTGGGAACTGAGGCATAAGCTATGAGCCATCTTCAAGCTTGCAACAGGACATAGTTTTTTTAATCTAGCCAACTTGTCTCCTCTTCACTAAGAAAAGAAGCAGAAAGGATCTCTTTGTCATGTCCAAGGCCTGACCTCTCTAGACATCCTGTCTTTCTTAAAATAATTCTTGTTGTACCCTGATTGAGGAAGTTTACCTTCTCCAGATCCTGTTACATGTGGTGCTGGTGTTACCCAAAGCATAAAAATGTATTATCCTTTATTTTTGTGTATGCACCTGAGTGTATGTGTGTGCATACTGGCCTTTTAAACAATATTGTTTGATTTACAAAGTATTTACTGGCAACTAGTTATATGAATATATACCAGTAGCTGAATTCAGCCAAATAAGCAGCCTTAAAAAAACAATGGAAAAGTAAAAATGCCATATACTCAGATGTCTTTTGGCTCAATGGATTCACTGAATGCCCCATTTCTGGCCAACATATTAATCTACCTGCTAAAGACAACTTTGATTCCAACCAGGAGCTATTAGGGAGCAGCAGAAACAAATATATGTTCCAATATTGCTCAGTTTTCCTGAGGTCAAATAAAGTGTTATCAGTGTGACTGAAGGAGTACATACTTTCTATGTGGGTGTGTGTTGGAAGGAAAAGGGAAGTTATTGTGGTGTAGAAATTGCACTATTTTGGGTTGTTTTGAGGTTTGACTGGCATGACTTCAAGTAGTTCTTACAAGTACTCTTCTCAATATATTCTTCTTACCTTTTTATTTTGCCAGAAAAAGTGTAAGCAACTTCACCTTCATTAAGAATGTCACTTGGAAGAAGTAATCAAAATACCTTTAATATTGAATATTATAATGAACTAACAGGCTAAAATAGCTGATTTTACAGGTTAGGATGAATAAATATTATTCAGATTAATATAGATAATGTACAAGATTAGGCCAGGTTGGAAGGAGCTCTGAACAACCTGGTCTTGTGGAAGGTGTCCCTGCCCATGGCAGAGGGGTTGGAACTACATGACATCTTAGGTCCCTTCCAACCCAAAACATTCTAGGATTCTAAGATAGAGGGCATCAAGGACTTTGGGAAACATTCATTTATGTAGCCCACTGGCACAGATTTACTGGATGATTCCTGAAGTCTTAAAAACTCTATGTTAGTGTTGCAGCTTATAAAACTGTTATATGTAGGGAGATGTCTTATGGAAATACTGCAAGACAGTTTACAAGATATTAGGTACTCATTTTTTAACAGGGAAGTTGTTCTGGAAGTGGAAAACAAAATACAATTATAAGATCTTTGAAATGACAGGATTTCTTTTAAGACTGTTCCACTGCTTTTTTTTTCTCTTTCTTGTTTCTTCTTTTATAGTTGATAAAAAAGAAGTTTAAAAACTTGAATAGTGAAAGAGAAAATATAAAGCAATTTCATTTCAAATATACTTTTTTGCAGACCCAAAGAATAAAATTTTATACTGGGAAATGTCATATTTACTAAAATTATTCACTCTAAAGTACTTATTTTCCTCCGTTGTTGATTGTGATTGCTGTTGGGGTGACGATGTAAATACAGCTTACTCCATCTACCACTGTGTAATAACACTGAATCTGTTTCACAGCTCCTGGCTAAGAAGTCAGTTAATAAAAACTTGCAGCTGCCTCAAATTTCACTATTTCCAAACAGGAAAGTTAGCCCTCGGAGTTTTCCCGAGCAAACAGACGGCATATCAATTCCCACAGAATCATCAGCCTAATTCTAAGGGGTTTGAAAATGCTTTCCATGTGGATGGCCGTGCCTGCTGCGTGCGGGGATTCCAGGGGATCGAGCCTCCCTCACAGAGCGGCGGTGCTGCTGCGTGCTGGTAACTCGCTCTCTGCTACCACTCGTGGCTGAGCTGCTGGGGAGCAGGAGAGGAATTCTCCTCGGTTTATACCCTATACATCACTTGCTTATTTAGCCTAAAGCGCCCTTCCTTCCCATCTGTGAGGCTGCATATGTCTAAGGTCAGCTAAGGGAATCCTGTTCCTTATTAATGAAAGCTGTTTTAAAATAAACCCACCATGTGTAAAAAAGAAGGCGAGTTAAGAGAGCCTGTAAAATAGCAAAATGGATATTCATCCTATTTTTCACCCTAAAATAAAAAAAACATTTTGTAAAGAGAGTATTTCCCTCCTGGGACTTTTGTTGCTCCCATCATAAAGCCCAAATTAAGGTTGCACTTTGCAGTATAAGTGAAAAGCTGCATCTTCAAATGACACAGATTATGGAGCAACTCAGCACTCTCCAGATTTAATTCTGACAGGCAGGAGCAGGTGGATGCCATGCAGCGTAACCTTGGAAAGATGACCCCACATGACTATTAATTTACATTTGATAGTTGTAAGATAAAGTAAGGGTTAATTAAGGAACTTTCAGAAGGGGCACAGGATGTTCAGGTAAAAGGTGGAGCAAGGAATATGTGCTGACCCAGAAATAGGCCAGCTGGTTTATATTATTATTTTATTTTTTCCTAAGATCTTCAAGTAATTGTAAAGCTCTACAGGGAAATGTGCTCTGTGATGACCTGAGTATTATTTCTAATGCCTGAGTGGCTGAGGCACTGGTTTACCATATCCTGCTGTGAGAGCATTGGAGGCTAGGATGGTGCCTTGTAGACAGAGTGAAAAGCAGTCACACTTTGCAATATTGTGTTATGAAGCTTTGAAAAATATGCTTTTCACCACAGGCAATCTTGAAAAAATGGACAGGACCCAAAAAAGTCTTTATTAAAACTTTTCTTCCATTTCTTTCTTACCTTTTTTTTTTTTTTTTCTGCTAGACATAATCTCATTTTACTTCTCAGTACCAGGGTAAAGTAGAATGAACATTCCTGCTTTTGCTGGTTTAACTTGTCTCTCTTACATCATATCTGCTCATTAATTTTGCTGTTAGCAGTAATAACGTGCAGATGAGCTACTGCATCACCAGACAGAACTCCAATTATGGGAAAGGAAGGGTTTGCTTTGCTTTGATTCCATCTTCTTTTTTTCTCTCCTTCAGGAATTATTAAGTTAGTAGGAATGTAAAAATCAATAAACCCCGATGCAGAAAAGACATTTCTGTTTGCAATATTTTGTGGCTATGTGGTTTTATTTTGCTCTGTTAAGAATCCAAAATACCTTCACCTTCCCAGGAAGTGGGAAAGACTGTTCTCATTAGCCAGGGAGTTGGATGGCTCTTTTACCAAGAGCAAGCCTTGGATCTTCTAGGCTGTGGTTTCCTCCTTCCTGATAAATACCTCCTTCCCTTTCTCATTTGTTCTCAGGCATTGCAGCCCTCCACATTGAACCATCTGGGCTGCACATGCTGATTCATGTCCTTGGAAGTAAGAAAGATTCTTGATGTTATGGGGAGAACTACGTTTTCTTTTGGTCATCTTATGCCCTTTTGGTCACCTCTCAGATGATATTTCTGCTCCTCTGTTTCACCTCTGGAAGTTCATAATCTGTTCAGTAAGAGCTGGCTGGTTCTGTAGTGATTTTCTAGCTGTGGTGTTGAACAGGCACAACGCAGCTTCACACCTGGAGATTTTTGAAGGTGCTGGAAGTGGCTCAGACCCACCTGACTCAGCATCAAAGGGAAGCTTATTATTACACTTCCTCTCACTTAAATCTGCATTTTTTGACACAAGCTGTATTAAGAAAGGCAGACCTCTTACCCCTGCCTCTGGGCCAGAAGGAACACTGTTCTGCTGCCTTCCTTCCTTCCTTCCTTCCTTCCTTCCTTCCTTCCTTCCTTCCTTCCTTCCTTCCTTCCTTCCTTCCTTCCTTCCTTCCTTCCTTCCTTCCTTCCTTCCTTCCTTCCTTCCCTCCTTCCTTCCTTCCTTCCTTCCTTCCTTCCTTCCTTCCTTCCTTCCTTCCTTCCTTCCTTCCTTCCTTCCTTCCTTCCTTCCTTCCTTCCCCTTTCTTCTCCCATGGGATCACTGGCTGCCACTGTATTTATTCCCAGTCTGGCCCCAGGTTCACCTGGCTTGGTCCCTCAAATGTGCCTTTAAAGATATTAAAAAAAGACAGTGATGCTCCTGAGGTAGGGAATGTATTTTATCTTTTCCTGTCCCCTTGCTCTCCCTTTTTTAGACTGTTGATTTCACGCTGTCAGGGTTTGTGCCAAAACTAAGTTCAAGCATTTATATGGATGTTTCCAGTATCTCCATGTTGCTCAGATTCAGATGGGTATTGATTCAGGTTGATGGGTACCTTGAGTATCCAGGCACTCAGAAGAGACACTCCAAGGAATTTGGGGGAGCTGGAACATCAGCACATCTTCAGCTCCCAGGTTATCTAGATTTTTTCCTCTCTGTGACTCAGCGGGCAATAGCACACACCTCTCTTACGTTGGGTAATAAAGGAAAAACGTTGCTTTGGCATTAGACTGACCAGCTTTTCCCTGTATCAGTTCTCCACAGCAAACAGCACTCACTACTGAAACACCGTGGATCTCCAGCAACTCATGTACAAAATATCTGATGTATATTGGATTTTTTCAGTCTTTTGGTACCTCCACATCTGCTGTTATAATGGAACTAACAGGGAAACTTCACAGCCATGAATATTTGTCATGTGACTGACTTCCCTATCAGCTTTGTATAGGACCAAAATTATCTAGCATTCTTTTGTCATCCTTAACTCTTGAAGGAAAAACACCTTTGTTACAAAGTGACACAGTTCAGTAAAGTTCTTTAATGACAGGTCTTTCTTTGTACGTATAAGCAGTTTCCATAGTACCAGACTTAAATATTTAGGCTTGTTTGTTAATTCAGGGCCTGGGCCTAGTGGATGCCTTTGCATCAGCTACTGGTACAAGGGTTTACACTCTTATGTTGCATTTGGTTGTTTTGTCATTATTCAAGGATTTAAAGATAGGTCTCTAATTTTTTTTTAAACAAATAATAAATTTTAAAAATCAGTGTGCCAAGACTAGGCTTGAAACTCTATGGTTACTTGTCATGCTAAGAGTAAGGCGAATTTTTCTGTTGTGCTAAGAGAAAGATTTGGCAGAAAATAAACCACCTTGCATTCCAACTGGTCCTCAGATATCGGAGGGGCTGGGGGTGGCTGGGCTTAGATTCTGAGCACTGAGCAACAGAAGTGCAGAGCCAGCTGGCTCTGTAAGTCCAGTCACATCCTCTGAGAACTGCCATGATCACGGATTCACAAATAGTGCCATACACTCTAGGTCTGGTCATGCCAAATGAGCTCTCCCACCTGGATTAGAAGTCTGGTCATGTTAAATACCTCTCATAGGCAGGTGCAAAATAACTTACTGAGCAACAGAAATGCAGGTTCTTATTGGATTGTCAGTGATAAAAACACTGTCTGCAGAAATGTGTGAATATATGAAACATGAATAATACAGCCAGCAAAAAATGCATTAAACTGAGAGATGACTCCATAGTGCTAAAGGCATGATCACAAACACAAGCTTGCCTTCTGAATTTCCCAAAGAAGCAGTCAGCATAGGTGACTGCTTCAGTCTTACCCAATGGATGTCCTTATGAGGGAGGAGAAGGGTGAAGCCATAGCTAACCACTCCAGGATACCAAGATGAAATCTCTAACCTCCCTTTCCACTAAAACTGCATTTATATTGGGGTTTTTTTTAAAAGAGGGGAAAATGCAAAATTACAGTTGGTGTGATTTCATGTCTAGGTGGAGTTTGAATGACTTTAGTCATAGATATAAAGCATGTACAGGTTTTACTTAATTAGCATGTGCCAGAGTACGAAAAGTAATAAGTATTTTTGAGTCAATGGAGCAAAGTTCAGCTTTCAGTCACTGTTTGGGCTATTTCTTTGGCTCAGTTCCTGCTAGCTGCATTGTTTTAAACAGAGCATGACTGGAACACCTCTGTGCCCCTCCATCCTTTGTTCCACATCTCTCTCAGGGCAGTACATCAAGTTCCCTTAGTGTTCCTGCTCCTAAGGCATGCAGTTTGTTTCTGGTGAACTATAACCAATGCTTTCACTCCTTCCTGATGAACTTTGTTTTTCAGTATTTTCTCCACACTCCTATATGTTGGAGAAACCAGGTTCTGTAGTAGTCTTCCAAACAGTTTAGGTATTGAAATATGAATGCTAGTTCCCTCAGCTGATGTGGTTGTCTGTGATATCCTGGGACTGAACAGGTCCCTTCTACTATTATGTTTAGTGAACAGGAAAAAGAACAATGCCTTTAGTTGTGATTAATTGTCATATATAGACACCTTCAACAGTTTTTTTTATGCAGGAATATGCAGTGATTGGTTCTGAAACATCAGCCAAAGTTCCATATAACACAGCCAAAGCCTGAGAACTCAGTCAGGTCAGAAGGAATCACCCCTGTAGAAGTGAAGGAAACATGAGGGGCCTTGGCTGGCTTGAGGAACCTCTTGACATCCATGTGTGCAAAGCTCAGAGGGTGGCTGTGCCCAGGCTTGAAGGAAAAAATAAGAAGTTCTGCAATCCCAGACCTTCCCCCTGTGGCCTAGCTGTGGACACTTCCTGGGGGCAGAAGGAGAGGTTCTGTGGGTGGGCAGCGAGTGCTGGGGCGTGCTGATGTTCCATGCTCAGGTGTCAGCCCTCACCCTGCCTGGTGAGAGCCTCAAGAGGTCTCTGTCCCCTCTGCCAGGCGTGGGGGGATGTTCCTGACACGGGTGCTCTGGAACAGAACTCTCTTCCTCATCTGCACACCATGCCTTACCCTTTGGCATGAAATCCAAGCAAGCTTCAGGAGTGAAATGTAAGCTTTTCCTAGACCCTGTGGAGGGAAGGGTAGCACTGGGACTGCAATTTCCATCTGTCCTTGCATCAGTGGTGTACAAATGAGCATTTGCATGGTGTATTTTTAGCCAGTATTGAAAATCTCAGAAAGTTTGATACCATATGGAGTCAGTGATTGCCATCAACTCTAGAGAAATAAACCGGCTCTTCTGCTCTTTGAAATTATTTTATTTTTCTTATTTCTAAGGAAATTTTTTTTTTCTTTTTGAACACACATATTGTCTTTAATCCTTAGTTCCTTAATCCTTTATTAATAGGATTATTAAACCTGAAAAACAGCTCAAACAGAGAAGTAAATCCAATGGTAAAGCAGAATTTGACCTAAGTCTCTGAGAATGTAAGCCCACGGAGTAATTGGCCGGCAGATAATTCAAAATACAACTGCCTGGGTATATGTTCATTTTGCAGTGTATGAACTGCAATAAATCCCACAGGAAAGACAGAGGCAATATTAAAATTGCTCCAGAAATATGTTTATAGGTGAAATCTAGCTGTATAAAGAAAGCGATGTATTTGCAGATCAAGAAAATATTATACCACCACATCTTTAATTTTAGAAAGAGTTTTTTATTTTACAGATGTTAAATTTGATTCTGTATATTGGAAGTAATCTAAAGTGGCAGCTAAATTATCAATGCCCTTCACTATTTCAGAGTTGGTCTTATAATTCCTAAAATTCCAATAATAGTTAAGAATCTTTTAAAAAACACAAAAAATTTACAATTGGATAACAAATCTTTTATATATCTCAAAATTCCTGCAAAGATGTGGAAAAAAGATAATAATTTAGGAATAGGTTTTTCTTAGTCTTCATAACCTAGACAAGGCATAGAAAGCTCCTCCTTTTTGATCTCAAGTTAACAAAGCATGTAAGTATATATGGGGAGAATTAAGCTGAGTATAAAATGAGCACATGAATAATAACATAAATATATTTGTATAAATACAAATTTATAAATATATGAATAAAACTTTATGCACTGGAAAAAACCTGAAAGCAGAAATGTTACTTCAATAAGGATAAAAACCACTGTGATCTGAACATGCAGGAAAACATCCAAAATAAAAAAAAAAACCAATTTAAAAATTCTAAAAATAGTCTCATTAATTATTGTCTTGATCCTGGGGAAAAAATAAGTGTATTTAAGGTTTACATTTATCAAACTGTTGCATCATAGATTCAAGGTACTTAGTAATAGATTTTTGCTTGAAAAATATGTCCCGTGTATAGAAGAATAAGGGCTTAAATCCAATTCCAAGTGAATTAGAAAAGCTCTGGCATACTATTTGAGGAATATCAGTAGTATAAGCTAGAAGTGGGCAATCAGTGCAGTTGCAAAAGGTGGCTCAAAGGAGATGGGATGTTTATCTCTGATGGGAAAAGAAAAAGGAAAAAGGTACTTTGATGCACAACAGAGGAAAGAGATCTTTTAAAAGCCTTCCTGAAAAGCAAACTCACTTTTTTATTTTCTCTGTGACTTCATCAGATACATGAGAGCCTGATGCCTTGAGAGGGTGAATGTCCTGCTCCCTCTGGTGCTCCTGAGCCCAGGGAACTTGGTGGCTTCTTATGAATCCCTTAATATCAGGTCACAGATGAAGGTAATTAAGGCAATGCAGATTTGTGTGGTGGGAGAAAGCAAAGAAGGCAGCAATATGTGCTACTTCATCAGGGATGAATTCCTGCAAAGCAGCTTTGGAGAAGCCAGAGCAAGCTGGTGCCAGTGGTTATTGATTTGGGGATAGGATATATCAAGGGCAGGGCTTGTTGTGTGGGAACCACAATGGGATGGGAAATGCCCTGTCCAGCCCTGACAAAATGGGTTTAGCTAGAGAGGTCAGCATACTTTAACAAGTTTTTTGCTGCTTGATATGGCTCTCCGTGGCGCTACCTCCTGTAGTCCTTTAATTGTGTGCAATACTAATTTCCCTTTCTAAAATAAATGATGGTCTCACTGAGATGCCCTCTCTAGCTGAGCAGGCCATCTGTTACTCCAGGACTGACACCTCAGCCTGTCCACACCTTCCACACTTACACATCCACAGAGTCACCCTGACCACAGGGAGTCACACACGATTTATGTGAGATTTATCTGACACATAAGCAGTCATTGTGCAGGAGACCTTGATTACTTGGGTCTCCTTCTCCTTAAGGTTAAATTTAATCTGGCCAGTTGAAGACAGAATCAGTGGAAAACAACCTTCACAATCACTCAGTATTTTGCACATACATGTTTTTCAAAGCCAGGTGTTACCAATGGCTAGGAGAAGCCACACTGCAGGGAGTGGTGCTTTGTGAATGAAGAAGATGAATGAGAGAAGCAGTGCAGGACTGACTGCTAGCAGGCTGGCAGAGCCCCTTTTCAAGGATCTGTGGAGAAGCTGGAATAGAGCATCCCCTGTACCCCGGGTGTTCCATGGGCTCTGACATGCCCTGAAGACTGGCTTTGCTGTGGGGAGATGAGTGCTGGGTGCATGGGTTCTGTCACAGGGGGGCTCAGAACCAGGAACTGCACTGAGGGAAAAGTTGATGAAAGTGCTCAAGAGGCTCAGACACCAAAGTCCTCTTTGTTACAGTTTGTTTTGCTTAGCTGAGCAAAAACTTTCACTCTTAGAAAACAAGCTGTTTGGGTACCTGGTGTCTTAGTGCAAAGCCATTTCTCTAAGGTCCAGGTAGCTGACAGGAGTTGAAAATGGACCTGATAAACACATGAAAGGCCTGGATCTTAGAGAAATGGCTTTGCAAGGAAGACAGGCAATTGATTTTATATTAACTTGTAAGACCCACAGCAGATAATTTCCAGCATTGTTACTGAACTACAGGTAAAGAAAGTGTCGTGCTGAAGAACTGAGCAATATGATTTAGTGATGTCTTAGACTTCCACAATCATAGACTTGGGCAAGGCATGGAAAAAAACCCCAGTTTTGGCCAGTTTGTCCAGTTTTCTTGGAACAGAAAGAATGTAATGGTAATGGAACAGAAAAGAATGGCTGGTAATAACTCTGCAGCTGGAGGAGATGGTGGAAGAGAATGTTCAGGAAGAGTGCAGCGAATTCACCCCTCTTGGCTTTACAGAAAGGATAAAGTGTCAGAAAGATGAGCTTCCAAACTACAAGCACACAGTTTTTCCCACTATCAGTATTATGATATTACAGCTCCCAGAGCATGCGGAGGTTTGGGTGAGGGATTTCAAAAGCAAGGCTGGATATCGCCGTGCCCCTAGAGCACAGGAGGCACAAAGCTCCTGCTGCAGGTGTTGGGTGAGTGTGTCAAGGTCTTCTGGCTATCCCTCTGCAGGCAGCTGCTTTGTTTGCTTACAGATATTCAAAAGTAGGTATTTTTATACAAAGTAAATAGGACTGTGTTTCTTGATGGGCTGTGAGGGCAAGTGTATTTTTTCTGTTGTTGACCAGAACTGCAGCTCTGGGGGAGAATTGGCTGTGCCAGGCTCCACACCTGTTGGGAGGGGAGTTTCCACTCAGCCTGGACAATGAGAAAATGAGTGGCTTCAGGTGGAGGAGGACAGCGAAGTGGTGGACAACTTCACAGGCTGTGTTCTGACTGTATCAGTGATTTTCCTTACACCATATTCTTACACTCCTTATCCAGGGAATAAAAAATGGAGGAGTTGGATGACATTTAAGCCAGCAGTTAAACCATCCACTCACATAAAAACAGCCCCTATTTCCTCGGGGGCTGTCACTGTAGAGCCCTGATTAATTTAATTTATCATCCTTAAAGTGTAAATAAAGGTAATACAGCAAGCATAACATAACATGACAGAAGTAGGAAATAGGGCAAAATAGATCATATTAATCCCAGCTCATGTGATCCTTCTGCACCATGAGTCATAGGGACAGTAATGGTTCATTAATTGTGTGGAGAGAGATGGCCAACAGACACATTCTTGTCCTGGCAGTCCCTTTGTTTGGACAAGGAGTTTTGGGAATAGATATGATTACTGGGTAAAATCACAGTTAGCTAGAAATGTTAGTGCTATAGGAATTGAGGCCTTCTTCCACTAAAATCACTGCAGGAAATATGCTTATTTGCATGGCAGTAATGAGCAATTTAGCAACATTATGTGTGAATTAATATGTTTTTGCTACTCCTTAATCGATGCCCATCCTGCCCTTCTCCATGTCTGGAGACTTACCCAGGCTTCAGCCTGTGGTCCATGGCTGGTCTCCCTCCAAGAGGTCAGCCAAAGGCAACTGTCAGAAGTGAGACTGCTGTGGGAAGGTTAAGTCTGTGAGACTGGAAACCATAACCAAACCACTGGGCACACAGAAGCATCTCGCAAATCAAAACAGTTTGATCACTGCTGCTGCAAATAGAAGTGGCCACTCAGGTAGGCACAGGAACGAGTGCTAACCACAGATGTTGGTGATGATTTGATGCTGCCAAGGCTCTGTTGCTCAGATTTTGTCCTCCTGTGCTATCTGTACATTGGCTTCACTTGCTTGAAGCTGCAAATATTGTGAAATGGAGCCTAGACTGATTTATAATGTGCTCCCTCCTCCTTTTTCTCTGTCTTTTCCTCCCAGCTATGTGAAGGTAATTACTTTAGAGAATAGTTATTTTATAAAGTATGTTGTAAAGTAAATAAATACTTTATAAATTATGTATATATAAAAATATGTACTTTAAACATATATATTCCAGGGCAGTCCTGTAGCAACCTTCCACTACCTATAGAGGATCTACAGGAAATATGTGGAGGTACGTTTTATCAGGCAGCGCAGTGACAGGACAAAGGAGAACAGCATTAAACTGAAAGAGGGCAGGTTTGGCTTGGACAGTAGGAGGAAATTCTTTACTTGAAGTTGGTGAAGCACTGGAGCAGGTTGCCCAGAGAAGTTGTGGATGCCCCATCCCTGGGAGTGCTCAAGGCCACACTGGATGGGGCTCTGAGCAACCTGATCTAGTGGAAGGTGTCCCTGCCCATGGCAGGTGGGTTGGAGCTGGATGAACTTTAAGGTCTATTCCAACCCAAACCATTCTGTGATTCTACTCAACAGAAATTGCTATGAACTTGGCATGTTTAACCCCTTCTTTCCCACCCCTCCCCCTCTTCATTGCCCAGTGCTGTTTGTGGCATCTCTGTTGTGTTTTTTCCTGCTGTTTGTGTTTTTCTGGCTATCATTAACTTAGTTGTCCAGGCTTCTTCTATCTATGGCAAGATGTAAACCTGTCAAAATGGAAATGCTTTGAATTAATGTGAGAATACAATATGTATGGATTTTAAGGGATTTCCTTTGACACATATACACAAATATATACACTTTGGAGTTGATAAGGTGATCATCTCACAGAATAGACTGAAACACCACTGCTGTCTTGGAGAAGGAGATATCATCTTCCCAGAGGTCATTTTTTGGTTAAAAACAACAGAAAAAATCACACCTCAAACAAACCTCAAATTTTGTCTTTCTTGTCAGTCTGTACTTTTTCTGAAACCACTGTTAGAAACATGTTTTGGTTAAGTGTAATGTAAGGTTAAGTGATATAATAAATCCTGATTTATAACACAGCACAGTTTTCTTTACGTTAAATTTAAATACAATTGATAACAAATGTTAGTATCTGGTCTAAATTAGAATATACAGGAATGGGTGTTAATTAACATGGACTGACGTATGACCAGCCCTCTCAGTGTGACCGCATCCACCCCAGCAAAAGAATTTTGCTCTTGGAAATAACAGGCTTTGAAATAAACTAAATAGGAAGCACAGGCCTGAGAAGGTGGGCAAAGATGATGTGCTCAGGAATCAACTCTAGAAGCTCTGTGCTCTGGGAAGATCTCAAAATGGCTCAAATGAGTGCTTTTAGATATATAAGCAGCAAAATTTACTTTTGGAAGTAAATATGTAGAAAATATGTGTGGATATTTTCCTTACTACTCCTTCTCTTTTTTTATGCCAAAAAAACCCAAACCAACCCAACACCCACAGTTTTTTAAAATGCCAGTTTAAAAGTATAAGACATGAAGTTTTAAGCTGTACTCCCTGCAGATTCTTAAGAAATAGCTTTCAAGGTCAGGAAATTAGAAAACAACTTCACTTCTCATAATGAAGCTTTTATGCCTGCCTTTTAGATTTAGAAATTGCCCTCCATGTGTCTGGGATTTGTGGGCTAAAGCTTGATGGCTGCCGTTCCAGAGGACAAACAAACTCTTACAAAAAAACCCCCAAGCCCTACAGACTGTGGTACTGCCTGTCAGTCACCTGTAATTTCCTTTGTTGGCAACCTAAAAAGATAAGAGCAGAGCAGCCTCAGCCGAGCAACTGCTCCCAAGCAAAGGACCCTGAGAAAGCTGGGTGATGGGAGGAGGTTTGTTGTGACTAATGCAAACTGATAGTCCTTGCAAGGGGATGGCAGCGCCTGGGGGCCCTTCGCCTCCTGTTGTTTCACGGCAGCCTGTGGAAAGCAGCCTGGGTCAGGAGGAGCTCTTAGTATTCCCTCTCTGGAAGAGCAAATGTGTGCTGGCATTAATGAGCGTGGAAAAATTCTGTGATAGAGTTCCTGCATATTTCAAAGGCATAAATCAGGGTTGAAAATTATGTTTTCTATTTTCTTTCTGTTTTCTTTCTGAATTTGAGGCAGTTAAGTAACAAATGTGCAGACAGAAGAGACTTATATTAGGACGTACAGGGAGCTTTAAGTGACACTTCTTGCTAGAAGGGGCTGAAACAGGGGAAACATCCCTCTTGTTGCATGTGTTGTATTTTTTAAGGTGGTTATTTGTTTATCACCAGCTGCCGTATTTCCCTAGCTTTTCCTCTGACTGGCCCTTGGTATCCCTTCTGACACATTTTTTCTTCTCTCTCTATCCTGTTTCTCAAAAAGGACCTATAATGCCATAAACAGACCATTACCAATTGCATTATCTTCCTCTGAATTAACAACCTCTTCATCAGATGCTGCTCACAGTTTCCAGGCTCTTTGTCCTGCTTTGTTTTGAATGCCTGAAATTGCCAGCTGGGAAGAGAAGACAGAGCTTTCCCTTTGCTTTTTCCCCTGCCCACTCCTCCTTCTCCGGCTGTCAGATGTCAGATGTGATTATGCAGCCCCAAGGAGGGGGATCCTTGCTCTGGCACCCCGAGAACCCCTATAACTGGCAGTGGTGGGAAGCAGGATCAGCTGGACTTGAGCACGAGAAGTAACGTAGCCAGGTTTTACACACCCAGAGCCCTGGCCAGGCTCAGTGTTTAATCTGCAAATGATGGTGGTAAGAGGATGATAACAACAATAATATGTCACTGTGGGTGATGCCATTCCTGCTGCGAGTGGTCAGGAAGCTGGCGGCGCTTCTTGAAGGCAGGAGTGACCTCAGGTTCCCTTCTGCATCAGGAAGGCAGTGCAAAGCTGACCTTTCATCAGCCTGCCAGCATAACTTAGAGAAAAAAAGGATGTGTGAGCTTAAGGAAGGAGAGGAGGAAGCGGCAGAGAATGTTTAATCCTCCTTTTAGTAAAGCTTTGCAGGAATAATTATGAATAAGAACAGTTAATAAAAACATGGTACACAGCCTGGGCTTCTTCATCAGAGTGGGACAACTATGGGGTCCTGAAAGGTCTCTGTTGTGCTTCTATAACAAAATGGTAATAAACATGCAGGTACCCAGAAAAAACTTTTATGAAGCCCTTATAGGAAACCCACCACCAGTTAAAGTCCCAGCATGATGGACATCAAGTCCTCGTGCAAAAAGGGGAACTGTGGTTCAAACACTTTCCCATTTTGCAGAAAGCAGCTGGATAGGGAAAGGTAAAAGGATACAGAAGATCATTGTCAGTTTTAGTGGCTAGATGGAAAATTTGATGTCCTGGCTGTAGCTGGGGTGTTTGACACTCCCTAGGTCTTGGCAGCAGCTGGGAGCCTGTGAAAAGGAGCATTAGAGAAGAGTGAGATATGAAACCCCATGTCCTTGTGCTGCTGCTCTGCCAGGGAACTTTGGTTGCTGCTGCTGCTTTTGCATTTGCCACTGCTTCTGCTCAAGAATATTCCTACAAATGAAGGGGTCTGGGAGTTCAAGCCTTGCTGAAATGGCTCTTAAATTGAGGAATTTGATTTTAGTCATCTAAATGCACTTACTTGAATGCAAATAAGACAATATAAATTAAATCTGCAGCCAAAATGGTGGCTGTTTGGAAAATGTTATAGAAAACCAACATCAGCTCTCCAATAAATCAAACCAGCATCTCTTCTTATCCATAATTCATTCAAAAATAGTCTAGTTAAAAAAAAAGTTTTTTCATAAGTGTTGGTAAAATTGGTGAAAGAAGGAGGTACGCAGTGCTTTTGGAAACAGATCTGCATGAATACAGCAAGTTATTAGTTCAGAGCATGAGGATGATTTACATCTTTGTCATGTTCTGACTACCTTTGCTGTTCAGAAGTCTCTCTTGTTTTGCATGAAGTGAGCAACCCCAAATCCCACAGGCCCTCATCTCTGCAAGAGGAGCTGACTTAATTTGGAAAGCTTGGAGTGACAGAATAATGGAGTAATAATGTGTGATTAGAGGATGGCTAGTCTAGGAGACAAATGTATAGGTGGAATAGCCTAACTTTGAATGATTTGTGTATGTTAAAAGATGACTTCTTTAGACATCTTAGAAGAGTCATTCATCAATTATAATTACTGAACAGGTCTAGCTAATCCTTGGTTTTGTTTGAAAATAACCTACTATATTAGTGACCACATTGAAAGCAGGACTTCATAAATAATTGTAGATTAAAGGGTTTGGGCTAGAGAAAGGTATATAGCTGATTAGTTCAGTGTTTAAAACACAAGAATAGCAATACCTATTTTATATAAATGATTTTAAAATCTTTGGTAAATGGCTGCAGAGACAAGCAGTGCTATTCAGAAATATGTATCTGAAATTGTCGGTGAAAAATTTGGTGTCTTAGGAGAAAAAAAAAGAGAGAGAGCCCAAAATTTAGAGCTTCATATAAAGAGAAGATCTGGCAACACTGCCATGGTACTGCTGTTATGGCAGACTCATCATATCTGTGATGAATCACTGGCTGCCTATATTTTCTTTCTGGAAAAGTTTCACTGTGTGTTTTTGAATCACATATACTAGGGGTTTTTTGGTGCTTTTTTTAAAGATATGTAATTTGGTATTTGCTAAAAAGTATGTAGCAGGTATGTACCAAAACTGTTTTGGTAAGATTATATACATTACAAATGCTAAAAATAAAAGTACTTCAAGTTGATCAAATTATAGAATTATTGTTACCATACTGTAAATGTCACTGTGACAGAGCAACAAATTTCAAAATACTGAGCCATAGACATCTGTTAGTTTCTCAACTGCTATCATTATTTTGCTGCAGTGAATATGATCCTCATTTTTCTGTACCATTTTTAGGTGGTTTTTGTGCCATATGGGCATATTTGATATTTGGAAAAAACTTAAAATAGAGTTACTTTGATGCACAAAACTTGATATTGAATGTATTCTTTGTTCTCCCTTTATTTCTAATTTGCATGGAGAAGGAGGACAGAAAATGGGCAGTGCTTTGTTTATTCTATATAAGGCACTGGCTTCTGTTGTACCTTGTACCCTTATGAAATTGTTTAGTATCTCCCTCCAATTGTTTGCAAACAGCAATTCCAAAAAATAGTTAAGAATCTCTGCCACTCTGGCAGCAGGATGAGCAGGACTTTATCCAAACTGTACTGCCCTGAGGAGTGTTCCTCCTTCTCTTGGCATCTCCAGTGCCCAGCAGCACACCAGCATTGGTTTAAATAATATTAATTCTCCTCATGGTGAGAAGTGATGAGTACAAAAAGCTCCTCTTTCCTGACAGATAAAAAATACTAGGATAAGATACTCCAAGCCAGATCCTGGGCTTGTATTAGTAGGCACATTTACATCAGCTGAGCTCTTCCTTCTTGTCCTCATCAATTAGCCCTTGTGGAAATATCCAACCATGACACGTTTTGTGCCATAAATCAACTTCTCCTGATGGGAGAAAATCTCAGAGTTCTTGCTAGAAATTCCCTAGATGGATGGGACAGATCAGCATTCAGTCTCTTCTACTTCTAAGAGTTGTTTATTAAGTTCTTATCAGCTGCAAGGTCACAAGGAACATAGCAAGAGCAGAAAAATGCTGCGAGTGACCTGGTATCAAGATTTTGCCGCTCTTTTAAAGGCATTTTACCCAACAGAAGTTTGAAATGACAGATATTTTTACTTTTCCACCAATGTCCAGAAAATCACCTTGTAACGCAGACAGGAACTGTGGCAAATTCGACCCAATCATGCTAAGCTACTTCTACTGCAGAAAATGGAGGTCTTGAAGAAGACAAATGGCTGGTTGATTCTCCAGGGAATGTGAGCCTGCTCTGGCCTTGCATTCCCTGGTCACAGCTTTCCTGCCTGCTCTGTGCCCATCCCATGTCACACAGGTCAGGCTCATGGCTGGGTTGCTGTGATTAGTGGGCCATGAGCCAAACTTTCTAATAATTGTTAAATTATAGTGTTTATTTTGTAAAATATTGGAAACATTCAGGTGTGACTGCAAGGTCAATTTTTCTTCTCTTCTATAGAGTCTTTGTTTAAATCTACGTTTTTTTCTCAAATGTATAATGTTAAATTCCCAGAAACATATTTTCTCCTATATTCTAAGCCTAACTAGAGAGCATTGGCTTATTTTTTTCACACAGAAATGTGCTTGTTAGAATGCTAATCTAATATACTCAGTTCATCAATGATTTCCAGTTGTCTGATTCAGGCGATGGAATCAGATTCCACTGCAGTAAGTGAACTGCAAAGCATAGCCCTCTTCCTACAACATGTATCTCCAGGCATTAGAAATGTCCTGATACTGAAACAAAAATATCTGTACTCCCCTACCATGAATGGGGAGAAGCCAAGCATGTTTTTGCTCAACGGACAAGCTTGGGAAGTCAAGAGACAACTTAACTGAACAACTGATTCATCAACTGGATGAAGGCTTAAGTTACATGAATGACAGAACTATCAATTATTTTGGTAAAAACACATGGTATTTCTTGCGGCAGAGGCAGCATGTAGTAATTAGGGGTTGGGTTTTCTTGCTTTCACAGCTCAAGAGGAGGACTAGACTCCAATTCCAACTGATACAGCATAAATGAAGTGTACTTTCTCATAATATAACTTGAGAAATCCTTTGCATCTTACATGTCACTTTATATTTTTCATGGGTTGTAAAGAACAGTTGGCAAAGAATAGCTGTTTTACTCCAGACAAAAAAAAAAAAAAAATTCTTAGTCCTCCGCTCCATCTCCCCTTTTTCTTTAGAGTTATTTTCCTTATTTACTTGGTTTTCTCTGTGGCTGGCAGGCAGGACACTGGTGAACAGACCAGGTAAGTTCCCAGCAGAGGTATCAGGCAGCAGCTGAAGCTCAGCAATGGGTTATTCCAAGAGTGATGCCTTCTGAGTTCCTGTGTGCTGGATTCCTGTGTGCTGCCTTGAAAAACAAGACTCCCAGACTGCAGGAAATCCTGGGAAATGAAAGACTGGGAATGTAGTGAGAGGGAGATTGGAAGAGTGATGTCTCCTCTCAGTTCTGCCAGTTACTGCAAAGCTCTATCCCTCACATGGGTTTACTTGTCTCTAGTGCTGCTTCTGACAGCTCAAGCAGTGCAACACCAGAGCTGAGTCTTCAGCAAAATGGGAACTTTGTCTTCCAGTCCAGAGGTTTTTCCTTGTCTACATAAACTTATCTCCTCAGTGCTACCTCTAATTATTTCCAAGGGTGAATAGAAACCCTAGGCCTTTATTCTACCTGTCTTCTGATTTATTTTGTACAAGGGCCCGCCCACAGGTCTATAGTGTCTAGGATTATATCCCCTTGAAATTTCCCAGTGTTGACTTCAGGCTCCACAGAGTAAACACTACTGAAAATAACCCTTTCAGACCCCTTGGCAACAGTCTTTGAGCTCTCTGTGGACAGCAAGTTAAAAAACCCACATATGCTCAGTGAGATCTTGGGCTTGTTAATGTTATGATCCCTGTGGTAAAGGAAATTCCTACATTTTTCTCTTTAAATCTTGCCATAAATACAGTGGGAGAGCTGTCTCACATCTCTCTGAGAACTCTGGATACTGGTGGATCTAAACAGAAGCACTTGCTAGTTCATGCACATAAATGAGACATTAGAACAGTATTTTTTTGTGAACAGGAAAAATCCTGAAATTTTGAGCAACACCCCCATCTGCTTCCTGGCCTTATGCTCTTCTCAGTTTCAAAATTTCACCATTTGTGGTGGGTTGACCATGGCTGGACAGCATATGCCCACCGCAGCCACTCTTTCACTCCCTCCTTAGCTGGGCAGGGGAGAGAAAATGAAAATGTCAAGGTAAGGACAGGGAGAGATCACCCACCAACTACTGAAATGCGCAAAACACTCAACATGGAGAAATTAATTAAATCTATTACCAATGACATCAGAGTAGGAAACTGAGAAATAAAACCAAATCTTAAAACACCTTCTTCACAGGCTTAACTTTTCTTACAAAACCTCTACAGTCTCTCCCCCAGTGCTGCAGGGGGATGGGGAATGGAGCTTACAGACCCAATTCATCCCGCATTGTCCCTGCTGCTCCTCAGGGAGGAATTCTCACTCTTCCTCTGCTACAGTGTGGGGTCCCTCCCACAGGAGACAGTCCTCCACCAATTTCTGCAGCATGAGTCCTCCCCATGGGGTGACAAGTCCCCCCAGTAAAACTGTTTCGGAGTGGATTGCTGTCTTCATGGGGCTGCAGGTCCTGTCAGGAGCCTGCTCCAGAGCGGGCTTCCACGGGGTCACAGCCTCCTCTCAGGCACCCACGTGCTCCACTGTGGGATCTTTCCTGAGCTGCAGGAGGCTCTCTGCTCCACTGTGTTCCTCCAGCTGCTTCACCATGGGCTGCACCACGGCCTGCAGGGAATCTCAGCTCTGGTGCCTGCAGCACCGCCTGCCCCTCCTTCTGCACTAACCTTGGTGCCTGCAGAGTTGCTGCTCCTCTCCCATGTTCTCATTCCTCTCTTCTCGTGCTGCAACTGCTCCTGTGCATTTCCTCACCTTCAATCTGTTCCCCAGTGGTACTCACACAGTTCCTGGGGGCTCAAGCTTGGCTGGCAGCAGATCTGTCCTGGAGCCAGCTGCTGTTGGCTCTGTTGGACATCAGGAAAGCTCCTGGCAGCTTTTCACAGAAGCCATCCCTGTGGCTCCCCTCCTACCAAAACCTTGCCATGGAAACCCAGTATACCAGTTACCATGGATTTGGGAAATTGACAGGCAGACCAAAGAGAGCACCACAACTTTAGCAGTTTATTTTTAAGGAAGTGGTGATAATTGGGATGCAGAGATTATGTACACAACCAGTTTAAACAGTGAAGGCTACTAACTGGTGGAACATCACTAGGATCTCAGTATACTCTTACAAGAAAATGGAGAGAGTAACAGTGAAAATGTGCACAAAAAACCAGAAAACTATCAAGAATATTCTAAAATAATTGATTGTGAAGAGCCACAGTGAGATCTTCAGGCCTCACAGTAACATGTCAAGAAAGGCAGATGATATTCAGTGTTGACAAGGGCAAAACATGCACATGGGGAAAAGGATGTTCAATTATATCCATGCATACTCTACTAGAAAGAGATCCTTGGGAAGCTGCTGTGATCTTGCAGAGTGTCAGCTCAGGACTCATTGGTGATGCAAAAGATATGCAGATTATCAAGGGTCTCGGGAGCACTAGTGAGAGACAGGCTTATTTTCGTTACTATTATTGCTAAGCTGCAGAGCTCTGTTTTATAGTGCTGGGCATGCAAATAAACTGCAGGACATTTGTGCATTCTGAAGCTCACAAGCTCTGAAGAGAGAGAACCAAAGTAAAGTCCTTTGAAGTGTTATTAGAAATCTGATTTTGTAAGCATATGGAATCTGAAATCTCCAGATTAAATACCAATTTATTTCAATATTTGGGGAAATTTTATTACAGAAAAAAATGTCTCCTTTGGGATAAAGAGGTAGGGACTTTTAGTATCTGAAGTAGATCACAATCTTTCTCAAGACAGATTGCAGCCCTCTTTAAAAGAAAAAAGAAAAGGAAAAGGGAGGATTTAAACACTTGAGCCCAGTTGTAAAACCATTTTGGTTTTTGCTTATCTTACTGACATCTGTGGGAGTTCTGCTTCAGCCTCAAAATCAATAAGCCAGTGAGATTAAGAAATAAATACATTATTTGGGATTTTAATTATAGGTAAGAAGTTATGAGACATGAGCATAATGCATAAAGAAGTGAAATCTGAATACAGGGTATCCTCCTCCTGTTGTTCATGTCAGAGTTTGTCTGACAGCTAAATATGAACTGAGACATTGTTTCCATATTTTTTAAAGAAACATATTAAGTGTTCCACGAGCTGATTAAACTGGTTTCCTTTTAGATGTACAGCTTGTGAGCTAAAAGTCTGTATTTACATAATAGAGTTGCCAGCCCTAGACATTCAAAATGCACGAATCAGAACATTTAAATTACGATATTTTGAAATAGACTACAGTCCTGGATTTCTTTTTTTCTTTCTGGATTTTGAATTTGAAAAGACCATATTTTCTTTTTTTTAATTTTTTTTTTTTAAATGCAATTGAGACGCTTCAGGAGTTAAGTCTCACTGTCTGGTCCTAGAAGATATGAATGAAAGAGCTGTGAATACGAAATACCCTAAGACTTGCAATAGGAAAATGAGAGCTGACAGCTGGATGGTTGACACATAGGCAGTGTAAAAAGAAGGCAGGAGTCCAAAGCCTGAGAGGCTGATGTGGGGTTTGACAGCTGGACTTCTCCAGCCATCTCCAGGCAAGGCTCAGGTAGCTCCCAACGACAAGGTGCTCATTGCTCCATTAGTGGCCATGACCCCAACATGCTCTTTAGCCGTTCTCCTACAGACTTCTCCTGAAAGCTCCTATCTAACTCCAGAAAAATGTGCCTACAACAGTAATTAAAGATGAGGATTTGTATCCTCAAGTATCAATCTCTTCACTCGCGTGACCAGTGACAGAGCTTGAAGAAAGGGCCTGAAGCTGAACTTGGGGAGGATTGGATTAGATATCAGGAAAGGTTCATCACCAGAGGGTGGTTGGGCACTGGAACAGGCTCCCCATGGAAGTGGTCACACCACTAAGCCTGGCAGAATTCAAGAAGTGTTTGGACAATACTCTCAGACACATGGTGTGACTCTTGAGGTGTCCTGTGTGGGGCCAGGAGTTGGACTCGACGATCCTGATGGGTCCCTTCCAACATCTTGCGATGCTGTGATTCTATGATTTTAAATGCTGTGGTTTTTTCAACCTCTGCAGTCAGGAGAAAGCCATGGTTTATATTTCACTGTGGATGGACATTTTTAGAGAGATTAAGTGCATTTAAGTACAAACTAATGGTAGAAATGCATCCAGATAATGTTTCACTTCATCCAGAAAAAGTTGTTTTGAATTCTTAGAATGAGATGCCTGATGGAGAATCCACTCTCTTCTCCTTTGTGTCTGTGGAAGGACAACTGACACCTCACTCAGCCTCAGCTGCTTGGGCTATGGTGTTGCAGGCAGCTGACCAGACCTTGAGAAGTTAGGTACTGCTTTTCTCCCTGATTACTCATACTTTCCCCCAAAGCCTAAAATAAAGCTGATCCCACTCTTCTTCCATTTTTGGGATTCAAAGGTAAGCACATGGTGCCTTTTGGAATTAGTTTGAGGTGGAGCTCCCATTCCTGTTGAATTATTCCTGTTAGCTTCCAGAAAGCCAGTAATGTAGACTTCTGTAGGAAGCTGGCTGCGTGCACTGGGAAATCAATCTGACATTCATTTGCTTTCCCAAACAGCACTCATTCTCTATTCCTTTTTGTTTGCTGGGTATTACCTTTGGGTTATTTCAAGAGAGCTATGAAAATCCCATTATACGATCCTGCCAGCCCCCACACGAGCCAACGTCCCTGAGCATGGAAGTGACTTGCAGCTCTGATCCCAGCACACATGAACAGCAGGAGCACGTTTATGCACTGCCCAAGTCAGATTGTTAAACTGGCTCAGCAACACAACTTTCAAAGCCTGGCAATACCAGGATTTCGATTCCTTGTGGATGATTGGTGATTAACTCCTTGTCTCCCCAAGTGTGTTGTTGAACAAGGACTCCACGTTTGATTCCAGGACAGTTATAAAGAGACTGAGCTGGGTTTGGCTGAGGTAGAGTTAACTTTCTTCACAGCAGCTGTTACGGGGCTGTGTTTGAGATTTGCTCTGGAAACAGTGTTGATAACAGGGATGTTTTTGTTATTGCTGAGCAGGGCTTACACAGAGCCAAGGCCTTTTCTGCGCCTCACCCCATCCCACCAGCAAGGAGACTGGGGGTGCACAAGGAGCTGGGAGGGGGCTCAGCCAGAACAGCTGACCCCTGACCAAAAGGATGTTCCACACCATATGGCATCATGCTCAGCATATAGAGATGGGGGAAGAAAGAAGGGAAGAGAGTTATTTGGAATGATGGTATTTGTCTTCCCAAGTCACCACTATATGTGATGGAGCTCTGCTTTCCTGGAGGTGGTTGAACACCTGCCTGCCTGTGGGAAGACATAAATTAATTCCTTGTTTTGCTTTGCTTGTGCGCGAGGCTTTTGCTTTACCTACTAAACTGTCTTCATCTCAACCCACAAGATTTTTGCTACTTTTACCCTTCTGATCCTCTCCCTCATCCTGCTGGTGGGGGTGTGAACAAGTGGCAAGAGGCTTACTTGCTGGCTGGGGTTAAACAACAGTGGTAGCAATGTGCCACATTTTGTGGGTAGAGCATGATTTGGGGGTACAAAAAGACTCCCCACTGGGCATGCAGCACTGCCCAATTATGAGATGGATTTATTCAGATTTCTGCCTCTGTTTGTCTATCCCTTACACTTACCACTTAAATACACCCACTTCCAGAAAGTAATGCATCAACAGATTGAAAGCTCACAGCATCCTACGTAACAATCTTTGTCAGAAAGTACCAAATATCACATTAAGTCAAAACTGCTGCAAGAATAACGCTACTGTTATGTACAGAAAAATTTTGGCTTAACATGTGTATTCTCCATTTTTGGGAGCAGCGTCATGAGATCTATATTGATGGCAACTGCCAGACTTCAGCGTGGAGTGATTGAGATTTTTTATCTTCAGCATCTGTTCCCCTTTCTTCCTAAGCAGTACTTTCATTCAAAGTAAGACATGCAGATCTGAGATATTTTATTAAGTAGCTTGATTTTTGCGTTATATAGGAGGAATATAGAAAGAAAATGTTCAGAAGTTGAACACCTTAGAGGAAAGTAAAATTCTCAAATCACAAGCCCAGAATAAATCTAGATCAGTGGTTTGCAAGATTTCTTTATCAGACTCTCTGTCACAAGGTACAGAAGAGATAGTACAAGTGACCTTTCAACAAGAACCTCCTGCTTACTGGACCTGCTGAAAAGCATCATCCTAAGACAAGGCTTTTTAACCCATCTTTAGCACAGGCCTGCTTACGAGGATGTATTTAAACCATCTTTCATCTTGGACTGGTCATGACTTTTCTGAAATTTTACTCTGCTTGAGTGCTCATTTCAATGAATTTAAAGCAATCTCATCTGAAATGTGTGAACATTAATGAGTTTAGACATTGCAAACATTTTTTTTTCCCATGTAGACTTTCTGCACAGCCTGCCAACTGAAGGAGGGGAATTTGCATCCCTGGGGAGGTTTGGGATCAGGCTGAGCAGACGCCCTGGAAGCAGCATAGGTGCTGCTGGTGCAGTGTGGTTGTAGCTGCGAGAAATGGGCATGAACCTCCTGAGTGTACCAGAGAGATCCTTTGCACACTGGTTTTCTGTGAGGCACCCTGATGGCATCACTTTGATGAGCTTAGCCATAGTAGCTTTCAGCTGAACCTGTCCTGGGTTCCCAGCACTAATCTCCATGTTTGTAAGTGGGAGCTGAGGGTAAGGGCACCTGTGCTGGCTGGAAGTCTAATTATGTTCCATCCTAGAGTGATTTGCAGGAGAGTTCAAACTGCAAAACTCATAATTCTTTGCGACAATACCATCTGCCATGGGCAAACCACATAATCAGGGAGAGTTCACTTAGGACCCAGTCATTTCTATGGTGAGAATTAAAATTTTCTATTTTATTCATATTGCAGTTCTTTTATTTACTTCACGGCATACATATGGCTTCTAAAATTATTAAATGTGTAGAGAGATTGTAGCTCTTGAGATGATACTGAAGAACTTTGTAAATTATGTTCAGATTGATTAGCTGACACTCATTTAGGAGGAGATCAAATAGATGGTAACTTAAAGGTAAATATATGCTTGATGAAATGGTCAAAATTACAAGGGTTTTTAGATTCCTCTGGTCTTAGGATGTCAATTACTGTCCATACAAGCAGAATGATTTTGTAAGTCTTGAAGGGACTGAAAATATATGTAGCTGTTGCAAAGAGGTTCCTTGCAATTAATGCTTTCATGGGAAACAATTTGCTAAATATTATATTTAAAATGGGCTGATATCCTTTCTCTCTTCTGCTAGCAGCATGAGCGATGTGCTTCCTTCCTGCTGAATACATATGTGACATGGATTTTGCATATCTCATTTTAAATTGTGTCAGAACCATATAATTCAGAGACACCAGAAAAGAGCCTGTACTTTAACACTTGTGTAGTCATTGGCAAGACTACTCAAACCTATTCAGGTATATTTAAAAACCCATAATGTAGAATATATAATTTGGTCTAGAATGATAAATTTGGGCCTTTTTTTTTCATGATAAACTTAGTCCAAATGCTTACAGTGTTGTTATAGACTCTAAAGCTTTTATTATTAATTTGCAGATCTCTTGGGATTTGCTTTCCATAGCTAAATGCAGACTTGCTATGAGAAGAAGAGACCGTGTCCAATCACATCATCCAGATCAGCTGATGATCCAATTTCTCATCTCAGTAATGGGGATGCCACTTCTCTGAAGTCCTTAATAGCCTTGAGATGAAAAATTGGCTTAACAGAGCTGCCTGTGGTTTGTTCATTTTCCTGAACAGTGCTACACTGTGCCTGACCCTCAGGATGCCTTGAACTTAACAAAGAGTATCAATGAAGTAATGATAATTGAGATAGTGGTTTAAATTTACTAATTATTCCCAGTACTAGATAGCTATTTTGCTGAATATATGCAAACCAGAATGCAACCAGACAGTGCCAATTGTTTTTTTCCTTCCTTCTATAGCTGCCTTGATGCTGATGTAACTCTGCACAACGATGATTCTGAACAAGCAGAATCAACAGTCTGAACTTACAAGCAGTGAACTTACAGCTCTGGTACGGATATTGTGTCATCCTGTAGGACCTCAGCTGGAAGATATTCTTCATGTTCCTTCTATGCCTGCAGAAATACTGAATTCAAATCAAACAAGTCATCAAATGGGACCAGAGACTGTACAGCACCCTCACGGGGAACTGGGGAGCTGCAGGCAGGGGATCCACCAAGGAGATGTGTCTGGCCCCAGCTGGAAGCTCCTGCAGGGTGTTTGGTACATGCTAAGTATATTTTTTTCAGACAGATAAATCTAATGGCAAAAATACCCTCCTGACTCCATTATTTCTAAGAAGGGAAGCTGCGCTTCCAGGTTCCTCAATGGGACCCCAGAGTGCAGTGATTTCAGGACACCAAAGAGCTTGGACGCTAATTTCAATCTGCGATCTTTCCGGTAGAAGAGCTTCTTGGGTTTGGGAACAATGGTGCCCGTTTGCTTAGCTCACCAGATTTACACCCTCCCCTCTCACTGTCTCAGGGCTCCATCTGTTTCCCTGATTTCCTGCTTGCGTGCTCTTCTGGGCTGGGCTTCAGCCCTGCCCCAGCCATCCCACTGGGGAGAGCTCCTTCTGATGTGTTTCCTCCAGCTCAGCCTCGCTTTGCAGTAGAAGAGATTTTGGGCTGTCTCCTGACAGCTTCCCATCCTTCTGGATCTTGAGGCGATTTTACAAGTGGTGGACTGGCAGTCTGGTAACAAAAACATGAATCCTTTGTTTCTCAACTGGAAAAGGATAAGGCAAAATTACACTGGAACGAAAAAATCTTCATCTCCAAATAGAAGCTAAGTGATGATAACAAAGAAACACCCATTATTTATTTGTGAGCTCTACAAGTGAAGTATATGCTATACAAAATAAAAGTATTGAGTCAGCTCCATCTTGTCCCATCCCAGAGAACTTGCCTCTTCTACTGCTCTGCACATATGGCTGCTTAGCAGGGCCTGCAATAGCAACAAAATTGTCAGTGAGGTATCTCCTTTGTCAAATGTAAAATCCCAGCACTCTGTACTTGAAAATCCATTGTGTGTGCGCCAGCTTAGCAAGCACCCAGGTTTTTGTTGTTAGTTTTTAATACTTTTTTTTTGATTGTGGTGCTGGCTGTGAGAATGTAGCCTGTCATAGGTCAAGGGAACTGCACCCTTTTATGAGTTATGCATTTTCTAGCAATCATTAGTTTGCATATGCATTTGTCCTGTTCAAATAAGTAAAAGTAACTACGCTCCAAAAACATCAAAGGGAGTTAAAGTACAAACCAATGTGGATTTCTGTCTTTCAGTATTCATCCTTCTCTTTTAAAAAATTATTTTAGGGCACAATGTGAAAAATTTACTGTTGTTCAGCTGGGTGGTAACAGCTAGTGATACTTTATTTCAGTTGTCCTATCATTAACCCAGCAGATAGTCACCACAACAGCTTTAATCAATAAATTCATTAAATGTTCTCATCTTCTATGCTTCAACCAGAATTTCATTGTGATTTAGCACAAATGAAATGTTCATTTGAGACAAAGTACTGTTAATAGCTGAGTTAAACAAAATAATTCTCTTTATGCCTGAGCTCTGGGATATTATTTGCACTGTTGCTTTAAAGTTGCATGTCCTGAACTAAGTATTCCAAAATGCTGAAGAACTTCAAAGGGCTCATAATGCTCAAGTAATCCAACAAGTATTAACAGTCTCTCCTCCCTAAAAAGAGAATAATTACATAACTAATTCATTTGCCATACTAAGTAATCCACTGACATTTACAGTAAGCACCCCTATTGGAGATTGATGTAAATATTAAGTTGCATGTAAAACTATAAATAGTATGAATTCTGATGCCAGGCCGTTTCAAAATACTAGGGAAAACGCAGGAGCACTGGCTACATGAAATAAACTTGAAGGTCTCAGCAACATGCCCACGGAAGAGCCCAGCTATTTGTAAATGTAACCACAGATCAGACCTGCCCAGAGCCCTCTAGCCCTGCTGGCAGGGAGCACTGGTCAGGATGTCCTATGAGTGAATAAAGTGGAGGGTCTGAAGTTTGGTTTTGATAGCTTTAGCTTGTCTTAGCTGGAGGGAGTCCCAGCACGATGTCTCCATTTAAAGGCTGAAGCACAGTTGTGTGTGTGATGGGGTCTCATGGCATGGACAGCCCCTTGCAGGATGGAGGCAGAGCAGTTGTGGTGTGAGACCTTCTGGGCAGGGGTTTCATGCAGTTTTGTTTGCTGTCACAGCTGCTGATCTCAGCTGGCTTGAGGCTGCTGGCCAAAGCTGCCCATTGTGCCCTCTTCCCTCCATGGAGGTTATGGAACCCTTTGGTTCCAGGGCTTGGATGGGCTTGTTCTGTTACTGTGCAGTGAGTGCTGGAAGCAGGAGCCTCTTGGCTCAGCCTCAGGGCAGGTGGCAGGACTCACAAAGTGATTTAAAGTGCCAAGGACGGAAGCTGCAAGCAGAGAGTGCTCCTGAGCGTGGGATATGCTGTGCCAACTCCAGGGCTTTGAGGTGCTGGAGCAGCACTGCACCTTGACTACCAATTACTGCAGGCCTGGCACACATCACGTAAAAGCTCACAGCTCTATCCTTGCAGTGAAGTGCAGGTCCTTTTGCAAATGCTGTCTCAAATTTGTTAGCAGAAAGGCTTCAGTTTCTGTGTCAAGGATGAGCACCCCAAAATTTACCACAGCGCATGGGCTCCTCAGTACAAGAAAGATAAGGAGCAATTGGAGAGGGTCCAGCAGAGGCCAAAGGGGCCTGGAGCATCTCTCTTATGAGGAGAGGCTGCAGGAGCTGGGTCTGCTTAATCTGCAGAAGAGAAGACTGAGATCTCATCAATACACATAAACACCTCAAAGGCAGGTGTCAACAGGATGGTGCCAGAGTGTTTTCAGTGGTGCTCAGTGACAGGATGAGTTTAGTGAAATAAAACACAAGAAATTCCACCTCAACATGAGGAAGAACTTCTTTACATTGGGGGTGGCAGAGCACTGGAACAGGCTGCCCAGGGAGATTGTGGAATCTCCCTCTCTGGAGACATTCTAAACCCACCTGGATGTGTTCCTGCGTCACCTGCTCCATACGACCCTGCCTTGGCAGGGGGCTTGGACTAGATGATCTCCAGAGGTCCCTTCCAACCCTAACAATTCTGTGATATGCCCAGAGTCTTGGATTCTGCAAAGCTTTACTTGAATTTCACCGAATGTTTAGAAGCAGATTTATTGAGGATTTATCTTACAAAGGTGCTAAAAAATATTTATTAAAAGTTAGATTAATTTTGTTTCATTGTTTCATCTCGACTGAGAAGAGGCTGAAGATTGTCCTGCATATGTCCCTTCCTTCTGAAAAGACAGCATTCCTGCATTTGGATGAATGTTTATTTACTCACTCGTTGCAATAAGTCTATAATTCAGCAGATGTTAATTACATCCTTAATGCAATTAAATTAATGTAATAAATGATCACCTGTCTTTTGATTAGATTCCAAGTAATTATTTATGTGCTTGTGATATTCTGATTTTGTTCACATGGTGTAAGGGCTTAAATTTCCTATTCTTCCTGGTAAAACCAGTAAATCTGTCTGTGGGAGAAGGTAAATCACCTAATGTGTTGGTCTGCCTGAATTTTTCCAGTGGGTGGTATTAATTTCGAAGTGATACAGTCCTGACAAGAATCATGTTTGTGAAGCCAAAGAGAAACAATGGGCAGCATCTCTCTGTCATTAAACAGTACATTTCAGTAAATATCAGAGATTCACTGGTGAGCCAGAGGAAGGAAAGGCTAAGGTTAAGATTACTATTTGTAAATTTTAAATCACTAATTTGAAAGCAGGATAACAATTCAGACCTTTGAAGCCTCCTGGGCTGAATGGTGTGAATGTTCAGTATCAAACCCTTCTGCTGCCTCTCTTTGGAGCTGTGACAGTGCAGCACATTTTGCACCCATGTCCTGACTGAAATTTGCTTATCAGTGTTAAAAAGGAAAACCAGTGTGGAGTGGAAATTATTACATATTCATTAATAAAATGTTACATTTCAGATTGCTGATTCACCTCTGTTTTAAAGACCAAAGGGCCAAATTGTGTGAATCTCTAAAGAATATGGAGATTCTTAGATGAATGTGGAAAACTCAGGTAAGACAGACAGACCTTAGCATGTCAGGAGGAAATAGGTAGCTCATGTTTCTGGCCTGGCTTTTCTACTTGCATCATTCATCTAAAGTTGCCAGTCAAGATACTTTCAAGATCAAGTAATTTTTCTTGCAAGAAAGCAAATCAGCTTATAAGAGCTCCGCTCCAGCTACACAGTAGCTTTGTTTATTGCCACTGAATTTTCTACAGTTTATAAAAGGTATGGGTTAATCACCATTACCAATGAATTAGAATATTAACTATCTACCTGATGTGACTTGAGTAATGCAACAAAGGTAGGTTAAAATGGTCCCTCTGCTGTAGATGTGCCACAAGCAGCACCTGTGGCTTCCAGGAACAAATTGTCTCCTTTAAGACACACAGATCACACAGATCACACAGATCACACAGATCACTAAGGATTCAAAGGTTGTTCTGAAGCAATGTGCTCTACCAAATCCACTCCTATGTTTGACTTTGATTATGTCTGCTATGGTGAGTATTAAAGTTAATTGGAGTGGCATTTAAAAAGAAAAACAAAACATGAAAAGGAAAAATTAAGGGTGGCAGAGAGCAGGGCTTACCCTGTTCCTAGTTAAAGCAGGTCTATAAACAACAGTGGTAGCTGAGGTCTGCAAAATTTGTTCATCTTTTTCATCAATTCTGGAAATAACAATTATTTTCACATTTTCTTACCTTGACTTTTCCCAGATTTTTCCCAGTGTCTCCATAGCATGCATTCCAGATCCGTTTCAGGTCTCCACTGCTGTTATTATTTGGGATAATATCCTATATGCAATCCTACTCTAGTTAAATATGTTAATACAATTAATATACTGCAAATATATCTGTAACTAACCCCCTTGGAATATGTGATGCGCTCTGAAACGGGCTCCTGTTTACAAAGGGAAGGTCTAGAAGAATAGGAAATAAAACACTGCCTGCAAACTCATGTCATGCCAGCTATTTCATGCCAAATGTTGCTCTCAAGCACCTGGCAAGCACAATTCATTCATTTTCCAAATGTCAGTGGCCAGCCAGCTCCTCAGGACGTTCCCTCCCAACACAGGGACACCCGATAGGCACAATCGGGCAGTTCTGGCTGCCAGCCTTATTCCCGAGTCATGAGCACAAACTGTAAGGGAGGAAGCACCCCTTGTTTCTGTATTTGTCTTGCAAGTGGCAACTTTTTCTGCTCTCCTTCCAATTTATTTTACTCTGCCATCAGTATTTTCGCAGTATTTCAACAGGGCTTTGACAGAGGCATATCTGGAATACTGAAAATACCCCGTAGGTGCCTCGATGCAACAGCTGGTTCCTGCTGTGACATTCAAACCATTAATGGCACGCTGCAAGCACCGAGCTCTGGGGGGCTGTGGGAGCCAGACACGTGTGGAGGTCTCCTGTGGGCACCATCATTCACCACTGCCCTCTCCAGGATACAGGGAGTGCTCCAGACCCGGTGCCGGTGGGGCAAGTGGAGGTGTCAGGAGGCCCCTGGCTGAGCCCAGGGCACGCCACCACCTCCAGCTTTCCAGCCGTGGGTCACATCGCCAGTTCTCTGCCCTAAAGCTCGTACCTACAGCTGGCTGGCAGCTGGAATTCTGTCCAAAGAGTGAACTGAAAGGAGCCTTGTGCCCACACAGAGGGTGTCCTCAGTAGGGTGTTTGTGTGCAGCCCGTCTCGCCGGCCTTTGAGACGCAGGCTTGGCCCCTGTGTACATAATACCACTGTACACAAATGGGCTTTGAGGTTCCCTGACTCATAAATTTAACCAAAAAGCACTTTTCATTTCCATCCAAAATAAATTCAAATGATGCTTCCTCCTATGCCTGAAAATACATTTTCTTCAGTGTTTTCAATCTCTCTCATTTAGTGTGAAGAATGTGAGATGTGTGAACACAGGGTTTGAAATGTCAGCCAATTAGCTACTAGTCATAAGGTGAATTGAAAATATTTTTGTTTCTGCTTTTTTTGTTCACAAGATGACATCTCACCTATCCGAACACTTAGTAGTCCCTATTTCTGGCAGCCAAAGCCAGCGATTGACATTTTTTATGCCAATCACTAAAGATCTGCAATTTATGCAACCAAAAACCCACCCTAATTTTATAATTTTAAAAAAATTTAAAAAGAAGTTTTTAAAAGTGGCAAGAAGCATTAATGACAGACTTTACAGCTGGCTATGTGCTCCACGCATCACGTATTTTTATCTATCTGGCAGCAATGCACTAAAGAAGTGCTCAGTCTCCCGGGTAAAGGATGAAGTTCACACGTCCACACTGAGTCTCTGAAATGTCTCTGCTACCTTCAGGCAGCTTGATGGGGAGAAATGACCAATTACTGGCATAAAACAGAAAAACTGCTGTTTCTTGCTGCCTGACAAGGACGGACACCAGAAAACAAGTGCATGCATGTGTGTGTGCAAAAAACCCAACAAACTCCAACCCCCTACCACCCGACCCCACCTTCCAGGAAAGAAGTGGGGCTTGGATAAAGCCCTAAATCCTCAAAGGTGTGCAGGTGCCCACATAGCCTTTTGAGGACCTGGCATAAACTAATTAGCACTCAGGTATATCAGAGGAGATTGAGTGAAGTCTGGCTTACTGGAAGGGGTCTGTGGCAAGAAGTTGTCATTGATTCTGCATTTGTTCACCTACAGGGAAAAGCCCACCTTTCCTCTCAGCGTGGCCAGGCAGGAGACGGGCCAAAAGGTGTGTGGCCAGGACGCAACAGTGATGCTTTGGAGAACTGCTATTTCTTTGGAAGGAGGGCTGCATTACTGATCGTGCCTTGCACTGGTTATGTTCTCACCCTGTTCCTGGTGACACTTGCACTACTGCGTAGTATGGAATAGCACCCTGGATGCAACTAAACCCCAATGCAACAGACAGCTTTGTCAGGGAGGAGAGGATGGCAGCACCTGATTACCAGCACATATGGCCATTGGTGTCAATGGAGCATTAGCGTTTACTCTCTGGCTGAGTCATCTCCCCTTGAGGAAGTTGCATGAAAATAACATTTAACAAGGGTGATAAAGACTGTTGAGATAAAAGAGAGTGAAGAATCTGTGAGCAATATTTCTGTAGCAAGCAGATGACTGAATGTATTTCCAAATGTTACGTAATTTCTTGCGTGACTCACAACACCACAGTCTATAGAGCATATGCAACATTCGGTACAGCAGCGAATCACTGTAAATACCAACAACATTTCTGTACTCTGAGGAGATGCTCAGGGACATAAACCCGCAAATCTGCTTTAAGGTTCTTTTCAAATGAGGAGCTAATACGATTATGCAGTGGTTAACATTTTTGTTTGGTTGGTTTATCACATCTTTGTGAACAGCAGGATACTCCCATCATATAAAGTATTTTTCTTGGAGAAATTTTACACAAGGAGTTAATAAAATGTACTGCTACCATGCCTGCATAACTGACTCTTTTCAGTGGAACTCAAGCCAGCCTGCTGTAACAGCAAGCTGTTGCTTTCTGCAGGTTTTCGACACAGATGTTTCCCTGAACATTTAATTATTAAAAGGAGGCCTCCTGATAACTTCAATTATTCCCGCAATTTAAAAATTGCATCAAAGTCCACTGAGTATCTTCACCTGAGAAAATGATGGACACCTGTGGTGTTGCTGAACACCTGGTGCTTCCTTGGTCTTGCTCTTTGTCCCCTAAGCCATCTCTGCTGTGCTTCAGTGTGCTGTTCTTGCAGGACTGCCTAGGGCTTCCCAGTACACTTCTTGCCTGTACTGCTCCCTGCATTGCAACGCTGCATTTGTGGGTTTTGCCCACTTATTCCCTTCACTCTTGTGTGCCTTCTGTCAACCCCCTGACACTCTTCTTCACTCTCTATGGCTCACGTTTTCTTGCTCCTCTCATCTGCCTTGTCCAAACATCCTCCTACTTTATTCCTGCACTACACCCTCATTTAAGTTTCTTTTATAAGAACTCATTCTCTTGTCCTCCAGCTCCTTCCCATCCCACCTCTGTCTAATTTTCACATTCCATAATAATTGTCATAGAATCATAGAAAATAGGCCATTAAGGGATATCCAGCAATCTTGCAATCTGTAATTGTGTTCAGAGTAAACATATTAAATCCACTCATTCCTGTGGTACTCTAATTCAAAGATATTATTCTTACAATTAGAGAATTTTTCTTTATGCCTAACCTGGATCTCAATTTTTATGCAATTTAAGTCCATCTGTTTTTTTCTTAATCCCCGTGGGCTTGGAATGCAGCTTTCTAGAGCAGCTGTTTGAGTACTGAGGATGGTTACTTCTCAGTCTTCTACCCCATTCATATTCCTATCTAACAAATGCCACTTTCTTCTGTCCAGTATTGCCTATTTCCTTAATATTTTTTCCCTATAAACAATCTCTTCCCCTCCCTTTTAACACATATAGGTTCCTCATGGATTCTGCTTGCACATTCCTTCCTTTTCCCCATGCTTTCCTCTTTCTTCTGTTTTAGATTTCAACATGTCCGTACCTCCTTGTTCCTAAAGATTCATTTCCAATCCTTCTGACAATGCCTGTTCTGCTGTGTATCCCTGGTGCATGTGGAGGCCTGTTGCAGCCTATGCCAGGAATGTGTTTTCTTGGTATGGCAGGAATGCATGGAAGCCATCGCTGTGATGGAAATGTCTTTCAATTCCCTTCTCTTTGCAGAATGTCTTTTTTAGTCCTAGCCCCTGTGAAACGCTGCTGGTGCTCTTCTGTTTTCACTGTTTCCATGGTAGCCGATCCCATCCTTTAGTGACTTTCTCATCAGTGGCCTAAACAAAAGCTAGAACTGAGCTGAAATGGAATGGAAGTTTATGAAATGGATGGCAGTTTACAATACTTTTGAAGACTTGGTGGTATTAAATGATAAAAGTACTTTGCAGCTAAAATTGGGTAAGTAATTAAGCACCATTACCTTGAGTGATGATACTTTCTGAGGTATTCTGTGGAACATGTCCTGAATATAGTAAAATTGCAATGTTAAATAAAGTTAATGACACTGTTCCAGAAGTACAGAATGTAACAGTTTAATTAACCCAGAGTTACAGCAGCCTGGCTTTAAGTAACTCACTCTCCCCCCAGCCTCTTCCTTAACAGCACTCCTGGTTCAAGTATCTCACTTGAATGCCTTTGGAATCACATCTAGATCTGGATGCTGACTGAAATCCCAAAATCAGAGCCCGTAGCTCCAATGACTGATTCAAAACCCAAATCTAAATGCTTTCAAACTCTGGTATATTTGTAGGCCAGATTTAACATTTTCATAGACCAGTTTTCAGTGTAATATCCAATTCCCCCCTCCCCC